>VIIQ02000008.1:0-580000 GCA_007449985.2 Desmodesmus armatus | reverse complement strand
CTGCTGCTCCTGATGCTGCTGCATGTTGTAGGATGGGAGTTGCAGGCCCACAGCTGCAGCAAGGCCTACCCCTGCCGTTGGTGGTGTTGGTGCTGCATGAGTCGGTCTGCTGTTGGTGCCTTCCTCTAGCTCTGCCAGGAAGAAGGAGCCAAAGCCCCTGGCCAGGGCTGCTGGGGGCTCAGCACACTCCTCACCCTGTGGTGACACAGCAGCAGCAGCAGCAGCAGCAGCAGCAGCGGCAGCAGCACGGCCAAATGCAGCACCGCAGCTACTGCCAGCAGCTGCTACTGCTGCTGCAGGCGGCTGTGGCTTGTAGGGCATTGGTGGCTTTGCAAGCCCCGGTTGCAGGGGGCTGGGCTGTAGCTGGGCGTAGGCTGTGCCAGCAGCAGCAAAGGCAGCAGAGGGGCCCCCGCTGGCAGTTGAGTAACCGGGTGACACTGCTGTGCTGGACGGCCCGTCCTGCTGCTGCTGCTGCTGCTGCTGCTGCTGCTGCAGGAGGTCTGCACCCTCAGTGTGCACTTTCTGCAGCAAGGACTGCCTCTGCAGCATGCGCTGCTGGTGTGGACCGTCTGACAAGGGCCTCTGGCTGCGCTGCTGCTGCTGCTGCTGCTGCTGCAGTGCAGCAGCTGCAGGTGCAAGGAAGCCGGGGTGGGCATCTGTCAGCGGCCTCTGTGCTTCTGTTGGCTGCATACTGCTGCCGGCACTCAGCCCCGAGTCGACTGGCACATCAGGAGCCTCCAGCAGCATTGGCTCAATTGAGCTCAGCACTGCTGCCACTGCAACCTTGGCATTTGTGTAACAGGTGCCAGCTGCTGCTGCTGCTGCATGGCTGTCAAGGAATGCAGCCCGGCAGGCTGGCAGTCCTGCTGATGGGGTCCTGTCCTGGTCGAGGTGCTGGTGGGAGAGTGAGTCCTGTGGGCTGTCCATCAGTTTGGCTTGATGATTCTGCCACTGACAATTCAGCTGCAAGTGAGAATGCTGCTGGTGTGTCTGGGCTGCAGGCTTTTGATCACCAGGATACTCCATCTGCAGGTTGGGCATGGTGGTAATATGGTGAGGGCTGTTTGCCTGGATCACAGGGGGTGTTGGTGAGGCTGCATGCTGCTTGTGCCACCAATAAGCTTAGGGACAGGCAAAAACTGTTGATCGGGCGAAATTTGAGCTGCGCCGACTTACCTCTGAACCGACAGGACTCAGTGGTCTCTGGGAGCAGCCCTGCTGTTGCTGTTCTGTGCAGATTCAGCTGCGAACGCCTACCAGCATGGCGATGCCTGCCCCCTGTGCAATATTGGGATTGATGATGTTATTCAAAATGAATAAAGCAGGATTACAGGCTTGTGCGCAGCAATGGCGGGAAAGTAGTCAAGCGGCTCAACACTTTCTGCAAGCATGATGGCGCGATGTGCTCAGTAAGATGTATTACCTTTCAGTTGCAAGTTCTTCCCGTGCTGCCTTACGCGTCAGAACAGCAGGTCGTATATTCAGCCGTTGCACCACCGCCCAAGGGCCGATGCTCGGGCCGCACTGACTAGGAATTTCTTCTAGTTCAAAACAGGATGGATACTGGTTGCATTACGCCCCTCGTGTTCCAAAGTGAAGAGGCCGGCTGCATGGATGCACGTATTCGCGCGCTACCAGGGTTGTTGGTTAGTGTGTCGGCCAACACATGAAGCACAGTTTGAAAAGCATATTGTCAACTGAGAGCAAAATGGCCGCTTGAAGCTTCGTATCGCTGACCAGGGCGGGTCAACAAGTCCCTAACAGCAAGCTGGTCAGAGCATGTGAACAAGTGGAAGCCTTCTGATCCTCCTTTCCTGACCCTGGCATACTGAAAGTATTAGCTTGTGACTTCACCGGGGAGCTGCTTTCGCCTTGATAGGTCAACACGGACCTAGAACCCACGAAAGCAAAACAGCTTGGGCACAACGTTGGGGTAACCCCTGTGCCTGGTGAATTGACGACGCGAGGTCATGAATTTGCTGTTGGCCATCGCTGAACACATGTAACCAGCCAGTGTTGCACAGGTCAAGCAGGAGTGCAAAGTGGCTTGCAACCTGTGTGGGACATTGCCCAGCCCTGTGTGTGAGTAGTCATCGATTGTACAAGCCCCAGCTTGCCTGATTATGCTGCATCTGCCAAATCCTCTGATGGGATACAACTGATGGGGGTTCTCGGACTGTATGTGTTCAACCAATAGTTGGGCACTTGCGACAATGAGTCTTACCAGTGTGGTAGCAGCAGCCATTCAAACAGGCGCGCTGTGCGATGGGCACAGGGACAGATCAGGCAGACGCAGACGGCGTCTGGAAATACAGCAATGTGCCAGCAGACATGACGACAAAACAGGCTGTTCAAGCCACAGAACAAGCACAAATCGACCCAAACAGCCCCACTGCAGCTGCAGCCTGAGCCTTTGATTCCCAAAGCCAGCAAGCAAGCTGCACTGGCCTGCCCATCCTGCAGCTGAACAAAGCACAAACAGCACACAAAACAGAACATCACTCACAATACCACACGACAGCTGTCGCTGCAGCCAGACTGCAGCAGGATATAGGGGCAGAAGGCCATTGATGACACCCCTGTAGGATGACTAAACAACGCAATTGTCAACTGCTCCTCTGCAGCAGCTTGATAGCCTCACACTGCTTGCCACTCAGCCTGACCTACTTGAATCCAGTAAAGCTACCTAGCAGCACCTGTCTACATTGTCTCTCCTGCACACACAGACACACACTCGCTCTCTCTCACACACCATCCATGTGTTGTCACACGCAACTGCCAGCACTGCAATCCAATGCTGAGCCAACAAGAGGTGCTAGACTGCTTTGCCGCAGCTGCAGCAATGGCCAAAAGTGCCCGATGCGTGATAACCTGCCCCACGCAGCCCACAATGGGTGCCAGGACAAAACACCCACAGCATTCACCCTGATCGACTGCAGCAGAGTTGGTATCTGCCACTAACTTGCTGCAGAGAGGGTGTGCGAGGCACGAACCAGCAGCAGGAGGCAGCAACAAAGATGCACTAGGGGCCGTAGCTCAAAAGCAACAGTTGGAATTGGTGATTCCCTCCCAACACATGAACAGTGCCAACTGGACTTCGATACTTCAAGTGCTGACACCACAAACAGACGGACAGACAGCGCAAGGGCTACAAGAGACTGACAGACACACACACCAAACCAGGCAGCCAGAGAGACATGGGTGCAGAGCGTGAACCCACCAGTGTTTCACACACATTTGTGGCACGTGCTGCTGACTCATGACTCAATCCCGACCACCCTGCAAGACACAGCAGTCTGCTGTTACTCACCTATACAACCCAGCCATTCAGCTGCCATGCCACCTTTGGCAATGTAGATACAGCAGGAACCTTGCTGCTCAGCAGTACACTGCACTGCTACAGCTGTGGCCTTCGACCGTACAGCTGGCTGGTGACCAGCCAGAAGTGGCTAGCAGCTATTCTACAGCAACAGCATGCCAGCGCTGCACCAGGACACTTGCTGCCCAAAACTGCTGCCCGAAACTGAAAAACCTCGAACTGAAGAAAAAGCGTGCAGCACGATCCCATGCTGCTTTCCCTTGAAACAAAGCTGTACATTGGGCCTGCTGCACTAGCATGCAGCACTGACAGCCACCAACCCCGCACCCGACCAGTGCTGTCCGTGCAAAGCCTCAATCTGGTACCAGTCCGCAAAACACAACTGCACTTAGTCCGATCTCAGCCTGTCAGCAGGCCCTGCACACCCGCATGGCGGCCACTCAGTCAACACTGTCCACAGTCACCCTCTCAAACACACAGTCACAGTCCGTAAACGAACCCAGCAATAGTCCGTATAACAGTCATTCCCTGACTCCCGCCACCACTCTCAAACACTCTGTCCCCAAAGCCTGTCAGGCCAGAACCCCCTGTGCCCTGCCCCAAACAGCTGCAGCAGCTGACACCTCCTGGCACCGCACACCTTGTCGCCGCTGCACCCCTAGCACCAGGTACGCCTCTCAGGTGCAAGCACACAGTGCTTCCTAGCTGCTAGCGCAACCTGCTGCTGCCACTGGTGCCCTGCGCAACATGCGCAAACACAAGGTCCTTACCCCTAGCTGCTGGCGCCGCCTGCTGCTGCCGCTGGTGTCCTGCACCACATGCGCACACGAGGTGACGCCTAGCTGCTGGCGCCGCCTGCTGCCGCTGCTGGCTCAGGTGCCACATAGGGCTCCAGCATCCTCCTGCAGGCCTCCACACAGATCCAGTACAGCGCAGTGCTGGGCACAGACTCAGCCAGCCTAGGGGCCAGCCCCATGAACAGGCCACGGGGGCCGTGCTGGGCCACCAGCTGCCTGCCTGTGCCAGCAAAGGCTGCTGCAGAGCGCAGGGGGCCACCTCCTGACGCCTGGACACCACCACCAGTCTCCTGCAAGTGGGGGAGTGAGAATGGACAGCGCAATGCAGCAGGGGGTTGGTTTTGTTTCTCGTCAACTGTGCATGTATAACTGGCACGCATGTGTGCAGGGAATTGGCGAGGTGCATTTCTAGACAAGCCCAGATGAGTCAACCTTGTATCCTTGAATCAACTGACGAGCCCCCCAACACTCCCCGTGCTTATGTGTGAAAGCTTACTGCCAGACCAAACCACCATAAGCATACATACCCTACGGCTGATGCATGCAACTCTCAAGGTGCAACCTTATGACAACCTTGGCCAACATATCCTTATCAAATTAAGTATCTCGAAGGAAATCTCAAGGTAACAGCAAGGTTGTTCAAGTAGGACCCAGCGACGGTCCAAGCAGCACTCACCATGACTGTCTTGATGCAATCTGGTGGCATGCTTATCAGCACAGCAGCAGCACCAGCAGCAGCACCCACGGCCATGTCCCACACGTGGTCAGGCACGTTGCGCACAAAGTCCACAGGTGACAGCAGGCCAGCACTGCTGCTGTTGCTGATGCTGGCGGCCGTCAAGCTGGCCAGCGCTGGCATGCTGCTGCCACCAACCGCAAGGCTGGCTGTCTCCGATGCTGCTGGTGCTGCTGGGAGGACCGCCTTGCCTGGGGCAGGAGCGGCGGCAGCTGCTGCTGGTGCTGTTGTTGTCGCCTTCTGCACTGCTGCTGCTCTCCAGTCATTGAGCGAGCTGTATGTCATAAGCTCTCCAATATCGAAGGGCAGGGACTTGAACAAAAAGGGGATAAAGAAGCTGCCGTACAGGGCGGCAGGGCCGTGCTGCTTCAATGCCGAGGTCACAGCAGCAACCATAGAGCCCTGGAGCTGTCCTGCCTGTGCCCTGTGCTTGAAGAGCTCCACTGGAGCCTCAACTAGCGCACCCACCACTGCTGCTGCACACGCTGCAAGGATATTAGCCTGCAGCTTGCCATGACTACTGAGTTCTGGGGTCGGGTTGCTGCTGCTGCTCGCAGTGGTGGTGGTACTGCTGGGGGTAGAGATGCCGGCACCTGAGGCTGCTACTGCTGCTGTGGCTGCAGCAGCGGGAGCTTGTTTGCCGTCCAGCAGGTGCTGCTGGTGTGCTGCTGCAGCAGCGGCCCTGTCGTCGCTACAGATGGCAGCAAAGACTGCGTCATGGCAGTGGAGGTCAGCACCAGAGCCGTGTGGGTAGGCATGGGGTGTGCCGCTGTTGCTGTGGCTGCAGCCACTGCTGCTGCTGGTGCGGGTGGTCTTGATGGTCAGGCCAGCGGCCCCTGCTGCTGCTGCTGCTGTGGAGGCTGCCTGTGCCTGCTCTGACTTTGCTACCATCTTTGTGGCTGCGCGTTTTGCAGCGCAGAAGGTGAGGTAGTAAAGGGAGCCTGCAGGGAAGGAATGTGACAGCGATGCAGCGGCGTCAGACCAGGAAAGATGCGGCTTCGTGGGCAGGTCATTAGCAACTGGCAACGCCCACCACAAGGGGAAGGCACCCAAGGGTGCCGCTTTTTTGCAGCTGCAACATAACCCATGATGGCAGCTTCCTCTGAAGGGCTGCACTGCTGCTGTTTACCCCCCCCCCCCTCCCCCCACCCCCTCGGTGACTAGGTCCCTGCCACGAGCAGAGTGGCACCTGGCAGCACCTGGCAGTCCAAGCGCAAGATGAGCCTGATGCATGCAGCAGCCAACCAGCATCAGCACCTTGCCCACAACAGCATGGGCATGCACTCACCAACGACCACAGAGGCCAGGGATGCACTGACCACTCCAGCATACAGCTGCCGCAGCACGCCAGTTGGGTTACTGCCTGGGCCCATCAGCTGCTGCAGGACAGCCTTCACTGGCAGTCCACCCGCCTGGCAACGCACCTGTTGAGACAAAAGCATGGCAGCACCAAGATCAACACCAAAAGCAGAAGAGGGCAAAGCAACCTGTCAGCATGAGAGCATCTTGTAAGCATCTCCCTACACTTGTGTGCATGGTGTGAAAGGCCAGTCTAGTGTCAACACAGCTAACGCAAGCACGACAGACCTTGCCCAACCTGCACTGCAACATGACTAATCGGACACTATGCATGAGACTGAAGGCAGCAACGAACTCAAGGGCCAGCACAGCACCGCTGTGCCCAGGTGGCAAGAGAATCCAACCCACCTTGATTGTATCCAGGGGGTACAGGATTGCAACCTGCACTATCTCACCGAATGCACCACAAATCACGTCTGCCAGCTCCCGAGGGATCTGCAGCAGTGGCTGTGTGGACTTTGCTGCGGGTCGCTGTGGCAGCAGTGGTGCCAGCCGCCCAGTGCGGTACAGCTGAACGCCAGCTGCACCTGCTGTGGCAGCAGCAGCTGCTGCTGTGAGCCTCCGGAGGTTTCTGTTCCTCTGCTGCTGACTGCTGCGCTGCATGGCCCCACTGCCCATGTGGTGCTGGAAAAGGTGGGAACCACCCAGGGACATGCCAAAGGGACCGGCCATCTTGAAGAGCCGGAGGGTGCTTAGGTGTCAATTGTAGTGGAAAAGGATATAGAAGCTGTTGACTAGATCCCAGGAATCTTTCTGCAACGCTGTCTGCGACACCAGGGGTGTGGTGCACACACAAGGGTGTATGCTGTGGTGGACAACACGCACATCCAGCAACGCGCCTGCAAAATGGATACACATACACATTATGAGTAAAACGGTTCATAGAATGTGGATGTTTTTTTGCCACAAGCAGCCGCAAAGATGAAATTAGTGTGTGGCGCAAAGTGGGCACACCTGGCGATAGACAACAAGCTCCAGCCACAGACGAAAGATCTACAAGCCTGTAGAAAGTGGGTAATTGCAACGGAGGTGCAGCGAGAGGTGTCTGGACGTCAAGTTGCACTCGTGGTGCGGAGGGAGTGGACACCTGGATAGGTGACTGCAACACGAAAAAGGAATTTGCAGAGTCGTTGATGAAGAACAGAATGTGGCTGGATCATGCGTGTCCAGTTCCTTGATGCCAGACAATGGTTTACGTGACCGTTTACGTGACCGTTTACGTGCTGATGAGTAGGCACAGGCATGACCAGTGGTGGGTGCATCAGAGGTTACTGTGTGCTGGATCTTCGGTTCATTGCTTCCCAGTTGGTGACCAGTGCCAGCCTGTGTGGTAGAGCTGGCATTGGCTACGGTACTTTGCCCCCCCCCCCCAGCTGAAGAAGACTGCAGCGGCATGAATGGGTTCGCCTTCCCACCATCCAGCAATGGGTGCTGTACAGCCACGTGACGTAGTGCCCCTGTTACATTTCAACCAGCGGCAGCAACTCCAAAGCACAACCACACAACACACGCTGCAGAACAGCACATCAGCCAGCATCCCGCCAGTCCAGTCACTGATTTGTGCTTAAACAGCAAGGACAGAACACTTGATAGGCCAACATATGACAACGCCCTGCCAACAACGGCTGACACGCTTAAGATGGCGCCCAATGCATTGCGCAAGCAGCACACCATTGCTGCCAGGAAGCCATGCACCTCCCTCACGCTGCCCCACAGCCAAGGGTTGATGCCCCGGCCTCAAGCATGAGTGCATGGCAGTAATGCAAGCCTAGAGCTGGCAGCTGGTAAGATCAGCACCAGCCGCCGCTGCCAGCTCTGCTTTGACACCCACAGTAACATGCATCTGCCAGTAACTGTCAACACTGATGCAGACCATCCCTCCCCCCCCCCCCCCCCGGCCAGCCAGTTGACAATTGTCGCCAAGGCCTGCTGCGACATGGCCAGGCGCCAGCAGGCGACGGTTGGTGGACCACCGCAACGGCCACCATTACAGCCGGGAGCAAGGGGGCAACATCACTGGCCCAGGGAAGACCGAAGCAGCCGCCAGTGCCGACTGCATAGTGCAGTGGCGCAGCCACAGCTGCTGCTGCTGCCCACACCCTGCTGCTAGCCGCCATCATCAATGCTGTCGTTCGGCTGTTGCAGCGGCCGCACCAATCAGCGCCTCCTGCGGTCCCTGCTGCTGCTTCGGCGCCGCCGGTCCCTGCTTCTGTCTCTGCTGCCCCTCTTGCGCCTGCGGTCCCTGCTGTCCTCCGACTCACTGTCGCTGCTGCTACTGCTGCTGCTGCTGTCACTCCCACTGCTGCTGCTTGAGCTGCTGCCACTGCCGCTGCTGCTGTCACTGTCGCTGCCACTTTCACTGCTGCTCCTGCCGCCGCGTGCTGCCTTGCGTGCTGCATCCTCTGCAGCCTTGCGTTCAGCCATGATGCGCGGCATCTGCAGCAGCAGCACACAGCACAGCACAGACCAGCACAGCACAGCGGCGGGGCAGAAGACATGCAGTGAGTGAGTTTGAGTAAGTCAGAAATGGTCGAGGCCAAAGCACCACGCCAAAGGGGAAGACAAAGCACCATGTGCAGCCCTGGTGTAAAGATAAGGTGCAGTGCTGCAGCTGCAGAGCATGGCAGCTGGTCCCTCGAGCTGTATGCATTGGCACATATTCTTACTGCCCCCCCCCCCGCAACACACATGTATGATACATGTGGGACCATCCGGTGGAATAGCCTCTGTACGACTTGCATGCCTTCTCCGTGTCAGCGCCCCCCCCCCCCCCCCACACACACACTGTGTCTACACACACTCATGTGTTCAACACACACACGCACACACACACACACAATGTGAGACTGCTAGAGGGGCACATGTGGCCCCTGTAGCAGTCTCGATTTTGTCCATTACAGTCGTCAGTCCTGGTCAGCAATGTCTACTCTGCCCGCCCTGCGGAGGCCCCTATTGACTGTCGAGGACGCAGCACCCCCAACCAGGTGAACACTTTCCTTGTTACCTTGTAACTTGTCCTGCAGGTTGATGATGACTGGCGTCTCCACCTGCCACCGACGCACTGTTCGGCACTGATGGATTACGTCACTGTTGCTTGCCTATCTAGTAGGACAGTCTTAGTGAGCTTGCATGTATCCAAGTACTCCCTCTGTCGACACACACACACACACACACAAGCACGCTGCCCACCTGCTTGTAGAGCTCGCGCTGCCTGTCCGTGATGCCTCCCAGGCCTATGCTTGTGAAGAAGTTGATGCTGAAGCGCATGTTCTGCATGGTGTCCTGGGGGAACAGCCCGCTGAAGTAGTCCTGCAGGCTGGGCTCAGCCAGGCGCGCATTCAGC
Source organism: Desmodesmus armatus (assembly GCA_007449985.2). Classification (NCBI taxonomy): domain Eukaryota; kingdom Viridiplantae; phylum Chlorophyta; class Chlorophyceae; order Sphaeropleales; family Scenedesmaceae; genus Desmodesmus; species Desmodesmus armatus. The sequence continues at coordinate 570,446 of VIIQ02000008.1, read as the reverse complement.
TTCACAAGGCCAAGGTACTCACTCAGCTCCTGTTGGACACAGGACATGGGGAGGGGGAGCGGGGGTTGGGGTGAGGGTGTAGCAAAGGCATGTGCATGTCGAAAAGGAGAGGGAGATAGAGGGGTTATGCGGTGAGGTGAGGTGTGGGGTTCATTGTGAAAAAGGCAATAGCACAGTGGTTGGTTGCCAGAATCATCATCACACCTGCAAGCACTCGGTCAGGTCCTACAGAGGAAATGGGTTGATAGGCGGCAACAGAGCTGGTGGCCGGCGACGCCGCACCCCAGCGTACAGGGCTGCAACAACTCCACAAGCTAGCATGGGCAAGCAACCTTGCCAGTCAGCTCAGGACGACCTGGCTGATTGGCGGAGATGCCGTACATCTGTGATTCAGGGTGGGCTGCGTGTGTGTGGTGCACACATGACAATCATCAGTCTTAGTGTCTTACACACATACACACGTGCTTGCACAACCATGCAGGATGCCTGTTGACTCGCCTGCAACAAGTAAACCACTCAAGTGCCCTCCATCACAAACAATACACACCACCATCTCTGTCAAGCCACAGCAACACATAGACCCCCTTCACCTGGAAGAGGTACTTGATGAAGATGCGGCTGCTGCTGGTTGTGTCGTCCTCGGTGAGTCGAATGCACTGCAGCACCCCCCAGCTGATGGCATCATTGGCCAGCAGGTGTGCAAACAGCTTGGCCACGTTGCGCAGCTTGTTGGTCTCGAGGCGGTGGATGATGGAGTACTGCTTGCCAAAACAGTCCTCAAACGTCGCCTGGGTGTAGGTATGCGTCAACGGACACATGGGGGGTGGGGAGGGGGGGACAAAGTTGTCAGAGCAAGGAGGGGCAAAGGAAGGCACAGGGGGTTTGGGGGGGGGCTTGTTTGATCTCTTGGCGGTGAAAATTGAGGGAGTAACGCGTTGCAAACCAGTCCCCAAAGCATGGTCGAAGCGAGATGCACGGACGATGGGGGAGACGCAGAGGGTGGAGCACGCCATAATGGGCGCCACTTGGGAGGGAGGGTGCGGCAAAAGACAAGAGGGAGGGCGGGCGCTTGATCGATGACAGCAGGAGAGCCACACCACAACACGTCAACTAGTGGGCAAGAGGCTTGATCCAATGGGATTATGCGAGGGTGTAGCAAAGGCCTGTGAAGTGGCAATTTGACAAAGGCATACACGTGGATGCAAAACACAAACCACAGCATTTGTAGAAAAAGGATGGCGGGGAGACTGACTGCACGCAACAGAGAGCAAGATTTTTGTAACTGATTGATCCGTGGGGCCGTCACCCATATGAAGTGCCTCGCTGCATCTGTACCCACCTGGAACTCCTTGCGCAGCATGCAGAAGCGTGAGCCCAGCAGTGCATAGTAGCGCACAAACGTCTTCTCCTGGCTGCAGCACTCAATGATCATGATGGGGATCTCACACTCCTGCAGGAGGGGGGGGGGGGGGAGGTCAGGGGCAGGAGGGTGAGGTGACAGATGGGGACAGGGACGTTGGCGGCAAAAGCAGGGAAGCCAAGCACAGGAGTACCTTTGATCTCATCAGCCGGCCTACCTTGGCACATAAGCACAAGGTGACCCCAACCCCCCACACCCTTGGCCACTGGTCACTATGTACGCCACAGTACCCCTACACTGGCTTCAGTCCCCCCCCCCTGCACCCCGCCCCTGCCCCCCTGGAAACAACCGCACCTGTCCCGGCCGCAGCGTGATTTTCATGAGTTTGTGTCCCACCTCCTCATGCCATACCACACTGCTACACTCCCAACCCCCTCTCCCCCCCCCCCCCCCCCCCGCGGGTTGCCCAGTTCACTCCCACCTGTCCCGGCCGCAGCGTGATCTTCATGAGTTTGTGTCCCGCCTCCTCAAAGTCCAGGCTGCTCATGATGGTGAGGTAGATGGTGCGGCGCAGGTTGACCACATCGGTGCCCGTCTCGTCAGCAATGTCGCCCGCATCACCACCACCACCACCCTCACCACCCTCACTGTCCTCGTCATCAGCATCTGAGGAGCTGCCCTCACCACCACCTGCAGCAGACATGACAGTTGAGGGCGACACAGACTATCTATCAGGAGGTGCTGTGGTTTGCATGAGAGGCACTCTGGTCAACACACCAGCATCAACGAGCATTTGATTGCGTTGGCTTGCAACGGGCTTTCGCTTGTGCAAAACACATGTGCTCGACCCAATGTGCAGGATAAAGGCACCCTTTGCTACTTGTCCCTCCTCTTCTTATCGGCACAGTCATTGCCCCTGCCAGGCGCTGTGTTGATTGTGAATGTGACGCACCAGACGCTTTGTCACAACCCACCCACATTCCCCTCCCATCTTCCGCTTGCCCCCCCCCCCCACACACACACACACATACGCATGCAGTCTCTCTGTCGACACACAAACCCACACTGTAAATAGTTGCAGCACTGTGTCAACACCCCCCCCCCACCACCACCACCACCCCCCGCACCTTCCTCGTCGCCGGCCCCCTCCTCCTCTGACTCCTCCCCCAGCAGCTCCCGTGCGATGGCCCTGTACTGCGCCTCGTGCTGAGCATACTCAGGGTCCTCACGAAACACATTCAGGATGGCCTGCATGTGCAGGATGCAACAGCAGCAGGTGGGGCGCAGAACAGGTGAGCACTGTTAATGCATTGACAAGGGGCCGCACAGGACGGGCCCCGTCCCCGGGGGCAGTGACATTCCATGCTGTGGCTACATAATGCATGGGTGCTGCATGTTCTGATAGACATGATTAGTGGGGTGCTGCATGCTCTGATAGAGCAGGAAGCAGAGGGGGCCAGGTCACGTGGGCGGGAGGCGATCTTCACCCATGCTGCTGAAACACAAAAGGCATTTACCACCTGGACACACAACAGTGTGTGCCGCCAAGGTACATACACACCTGATGTGTTGATTTGTGGGAGTTGGTGATAGCTTGTTTGCTGATTGCTTGTGAACCATACACATCCACACACACTATCACTGATGCAGTGCAGAGGAAAGAAACTCCATGTTGATGACACACGCCACAGTCATCCCCCCTTCCCGACTTCCCGACTTTAAAGCGTGCTGCCGTCAGCCAGCCCCCCCCCCCCCCACACACACACACTTCACGTCACTGTTGCTTGCCTATCTAGTAGGACAACCTTAGTGAGCTTGCATGTTATTCAAGTACTCGCTCTGTCGACACACACCGAGATGTCCTAGCGGGCTCTCCTCCAGTTTGACTCACGCCTACTCTGGCTGCTGCCCCCCCACCCCCACCCACCCACACAACGTCGCAGGCCCAAGAACAACTACCAGGTGAACGCCTTCCTTTTGGTCACCTTAACACATATTCATGCAGGGAGACGCCCTCGCTTTCCGTCATAGTTTGACTATCCTACAAGGACTAAGTTGGTGTGCCTCACAGAACTGCTTGCATGTGACTGACATGTTGACTGCTTGCTAGCTACACATGTAGCCTCTATGTCTGCCCCCCACCTGTGGGTCGTGTTTGTCCTCCAGGCTCATCTCGTGTGTGATCTGGTCCTCATCCTCAACCAGGTCCAGCTCATCACGAACAGCAGGGTGGCCAGACGCAACAAACCCAGCCTGACAGCACAACACAGCACAGCACGGCACACGCCTCAGCACATACGGTAGTACACCAACCTGCAAGTAGTACTTGCAGGACATACTGCAGCACAGCACGTGCCTTCAACACGGCAGACCCCAAGTGACTCAGCAGCATTGCATGGCCACGCCCGATCCCCTGGGTCACCATCCAGCCCGACCATGGCCCCATGTCCTCCACTGCTCCTTGATGGCCGCCTCCTTTCCAACATGCTCAATCCCGTAGTGTTCAAATCCACGGCCTCCCCCGGAAACCTCCCTGAAACTACACGCGAGCTCGCGCTCGCTCCTGCCGCCCCCACCCCCTCTCACCTTCCTGACTGCGAACAGCCCCTCGATCATGTACTGGCAGCGCTTGTCGATGGCTCCCTCGTGCAGGATGGCCCTGAAGCGCTCAAACACACTGTGCAGCCCAGCAGGGGCGACGTCCTGCAGGTGAGCACCAACCTACAAGGAGGGGAGGGGACACGCCAGGGTGTATTTTCAGGACGAACAGATACAACATGATAGTTTTCGTGGTGTACACCGCCCATTTCCTCTTTCCATTAAAACGGCAGGACTTGAGTGTTGGAAAGGAAGGAGGCACGTAACATATGTGATGCTTGTTTGGCAGCCAGCACCGATCCAAGGCTGTCAGTGCAACACTGCAAGCCCCCAACAGTTAGCAGGTGCTGTCGGCGGACAGCGTGCCAGTAATCAGCACTGCTCGCCGGAGCACTGTCGAAAATCTGGAAGCAGTACCTCACAGCGGCTCCAACAAGCAGCACAAAGCTCCTGCCAGGTGTTGACACTGAGTGTCAACGCCACCACCACCACCAAAAAACACCACCAACACCCCCGCCCACTGCCAGGTGTTGACACTGAATGTCAACGCCACCACCACCACCAACAAACACCACCAACACCACCGCCCACACCCACATCAACACCACCACCAACAACAACAACGACACCCACCGCTTCCCCACCTACTTACCTCCTTGCAGAAGTCTACCGCCATTTCCACGCTGTCGTCTGAGGGGTTCTCCAGCAGCAGGATCAGCATCTCCAGGGCCAACACCTGCGACAGCCACACAGCACCGCACAGAGATGAGCACAGCAACATGATCATCACACAGCATGGCACCATGCCCTCACACAACACAGCAAATGGCCACGAAGCATACAGCACTGCGCTTTGCGCTTCTTCACCAATACAACAATGAGCAAAGCACAGCGCACGTCACCACACAGCGTGACATGGCCCATCACGCCATTCGCCAACTCACCTAACATGCAGCACACACCAAGATTTCTGCACAGCTATACATGTCCCCCCCCCCCCCCCAGACACACACACCCAGAGCACTCCAAAACAACACACAGTGGACGCCCTGTCAGGGGGCTCAGCACGCACAGGCAGTCAGATCATTGCAACGATGTACAATGCAAGGGTGTAGACCAAGTTCAGTCACACACACAAAAAGGTTCAGTCACTCTCGGTACCAGGCGCACAGCCACCCACCTCGTGCAGCACCCCCTGGTTGATGAGGTGTGCCAGGAACTTTGCTGCCGCGATGGTGATGGGCTTGTCGTTGCGCTTGTAGGCACGCTTGAACTGGGCGATCACGCGGTGCAGCAGCAGCTCACCAATCTCTGCAGGACAGACAGGAAGGGGAAATGGGTACAGGCATGTAGGGGATTGCTGTGTGTGTGGCCAGCCGGTGGGAACCCGCCCCCGAGGGGGGGGGGGGAGAGACAGGCAGACATTGTACAGTACAGTAATTGGCGACAGAGTTCCAACCTCAGCATTGCCCTGCGACATCCCCTTACCACAGGATGCACAAGCACAAGAGAGGGCAACCGCCCACAATGGGGCACTGCAGGCACCCCCCCCCCCTCCTCCAGTCCCTCCCTCACCTGGGAACTTTGTGTTGACAACTGCCACGAGTGCTGCGTAGAGAGGTGAGAAGGCTGGGCTGGCCAGCTGTGCCTTCATCATGGCCTGGCAGAACAGGCCACGGCCCCGCAGCAGGTTCTCACCAAACAGCTCAGGAAGGATCTCCTTGATGTTGGGAGCATTCACCTAAGAGGGGGGGAGGGGGTGGATGTGTAGACACAGGGAGTGCATCCAGCCAATGCATCAGTCATCTCACCATCCAAGGATCTCCGAACTCCGAACTTTGGTATACGTGCGTGTGGGGGGGACAGGGGGGGGCATAGTTAGCGATTTGATAGTGTGACAGGTGGCAGCACTTGAGGGGATGGAGGTGCACGGGTGGAGGGTGGTCGGTGGACCAAGGGTGGCGAAGTGGTTGGAAAGGGTGCTGAGTTGCCACCGCTACGCGTATAGATGCCATGAGAAGAAGATAGGGTCCTATCAGGCATGCGTGTGGGTGCAATGGTGGGTGGCGCTGACCCTGTAACAGCTGCCCTATCTGGCAATCAGCCGGCCTGGCCGCACCTTGACAATGAGCAAGAACTCTACAGCACGGCATTCACATTGATGCAGTTGAAGAAGTGTGAGAGCGATTGATATGTCATTTTTATGCAACACCTTACGAACAGAAATCAGCCGACCTGGCCGCACCTTGTTGATGAGTCCGTTGAGTGACTTGCGCAGCGCCTCCCAGCTCAGCTTCTGTGCGGCAGCGCTGTTCTTGTCGTCAATCTCAGCCATCATGCGCGCCAGGCGGAAGGGGGGGATGTAGGCGCCACCAGCACGGCCTGTGAGATACGCAGGAGTGTGTTTGTCAATGGGATGCACTGCGGAATGATGTGTGTTCAACATGTTGAACAGTCAGGATACATGATAGTACACGCATGCGGTCCTAGCGAGTTCTACAGCAGTGTGTGGGAGGCGCGGGGGGCGCGGGGGGGGGGGGGGGGAGATCACAGGGACAAGAGGTGACTGTGGCACATGATATAACAGGAGCGCGATGAATACATCCTGCCCAGGACCACCTGCTGCAGCCGGCGATTGCGGGGTTTACCCTGAGAGTGATGTGTTGGCAGGATCACAGCACACACGAGGCTGCTAAACACCAACATGTGCCGTACCCTCCCAACAGCTGCACTGTACGCTACTGCTGCTGAGCCAGCATCACTCAACACACACTGCCCCCCCCCCCCAAATGCTCTCGACATTTGTCCTTCGGCGGCCCTTAACCTCACCTGAGACTGCTGCCTTCTTCTGCAGGAAGTCTGTAGCCTCCTTGTCACCACCCGCCCCATTCTGCTCAGCACCAGCAGCTGCTGCCTCTGCTGGTCCCGCGTCCCCATCACCACCTCCTGCTGCTGCTGCCTCTGCCCCATCTGCTGCTGCTGCTGCTGCAGCACCTGGTGCACCATCCCCGCCCGCCGCTGCTGCCCTGCCTCTGCTCCTGCTGCGGCTCTTGCTGCGAGGCCGGCCACCGTCCCTGCCCTCCCTGCCAGCATCCCTGCCAGCATCCCTGCCAGCAAAGCCCCGGCCTTTCCGCTTCTCCGGCTGCTGCTGCTGCTGCTCCTCGCCTCCGCCACCACCACCACCCTCCTCTGCTAGGTATGCATTGTACCCCCAGCGCTCCTTGCCCCTGCTGCGCCCTTGGCCCCTGCCATCACGGCCATCATAGCCGCTGCCGCCGCCAGCCCGCCGGTCCCTGCCACCACGGTCCGGGCTGCGCTCCCGGTCGCCCCTGCCTCCTGCTGCCTGGCGGTCGCCCCTGCGGTCTACATCGCCGCGGTCCCGATCCCCATCGCCCCTGCCGCGCTCCCTGCTGCTGCCCCTCTCTGCCCGCCTGTCCGGTTGCCGCTCAGCCCCGCCGCCGCGCTCCTGCAGACGGTCTGCGTCCCTGCCTGCGCGCTCGCCGCCAGCTGCTGGCTCTGTCCTGCTGGGGCGTGGTGGGGGCTGGCGCTGCGTGGCGGCGTAGCAGACCGACTGCGGCTGCGGCTGGGGCTGCGGCTGCGGCTGTGTCTACCGCTGCGCTTGCTGCGAGGTGGTGAGTCGTCAGCACGGCGCCTGGGGCTGCCTGGTGGGCTGCGGCTATGGCTGCGGGAGTGATGCCTGCAGCAAGAGAGATGTGTGAAGAAGACGACAGGTAAAGCCAACAGCAGGGCTTGAAGGTCAAATGCCATGAGCTGCACAACGCACATGGCAGGCTTGAAGGTGGGCGGGATCCCATGACAGCCCACCAAGTGCTTGTGACACACTGCCCCTGCCACAAGGAGGCTGCTGCTTGTTGGCATGAACATTTGAAGCACGCAAGGAGGGCTTCGGAATCAGCTGTGGCGGACACCATGAGGTCTAGTAGTGCAGGAAAGTTAGAGGCATAGATGAGGAGGCAAACGGCCTCAGCAGGCTTTCACGCCAGTGTTGTGCCGGGTTGCCAACTGCTGCAGAGGCCAGCCTTGGACGCAGCCTGTGGGCGGCTGCGAGTGTGAATGTAATGCTGCATGCATGGGCTGCGGATGCTGCGTATGTGTGTTACTCTTTCAACACTTAGAGGGTGTACTGATACCAGCAGAGTCACATGCCTGTCTGCTGCTGGCGAGTCCTCCCTGCGCCTGGTCCTGCGCCTGCCTGCCTCGTCCTCATCTGATATGTCATCATACGGCCTCTCCCTGCACAGACACGGAACATGCAGGTGGTAACTTACATGCTGTCACAGCAGCATGACCCGCCTGCAGCTCCTGTGCTGTCCTGCTGCCTTAGTCCACTGGGGCATAAGTGATCAGACATTCATTGCATGGTGTGCTGGTTGCTGCACCCCTACCTGCGCCTCGACATCGACTCTATATAAGTTCTGTGGTTTGTTGATGTCGGTCCGAATGAGCCCTGGAAAGAAACACTACAGTTGGACAGTCCTGCAGCTGCTGCTGCTGCTCAAGGGCAAGGGCTCAGCACGACGTCACGCAACCCTGCAGCTGCTCGGCATATCCCACAGATCAATCACAGTGCAGAGGTAGGACACACAGGTGCCAGGGTACAACTGACAGGAATGAGGAACAACCTGTGATTACTGCCGCAACACCATTCAAGACGGCTGATGCATTTTGTCCTTGCAAAAGAAAATGTCTGCCCATGTGTAGGCTGCCGATGTGCTACTACTGACCGTTGCAGGACAGATCTGTGATCACTTTCACGCTTCAATTCACGTTCCTGCAGCAGGATTGCACACATCCTCAAGCAGATTTGAGCAGCTTCAACTGAATGTTGCGAACAGCTGTCACAGGCTACGGATTGCCTGCTGCTGGGGCACACCTGCTGCAGGTGAGGTTAGACAGGCTGGTTAGACAAGAAGCGGCACAATTCATGGTCGAGTGACTCTGTCACTGAGCATATGCTGTTGCTCTGCTGGTTTGCAGGCCCTTTATCAGCTCATACCCGCAACAGCATGCCTACACAACCAACAACATGCTGCTCCCGCCAGCTGTGCACTCGCACGCTGCTTTGCCACCAGCACCCCTGCAGCCCAGCAGGCACAAGTACACGCTCCCCCGCAACAACAATCACAACAGCAGCAGGTCCCCAGCACCAGTTCCACTGCCCAACAACAGACCCCAGTAAGCAGCCCCGCCCTCCTGGCCTTTGACGAAGTGTATGTTGATGCCAGCACGCTGCGGGCCAGCAGTACTCCCCCCAGCACAGCAGCCATGCAGGCAGCAAACCCCATCACCGCAGTGTTTCTGCATGGCCTGCTGGGCTCTGCCCGCAACTGGCGCAGCTTCTCCCGCAAGCTGGCCATTGACGCAGCAGCCAAGGCCAATAGGGATGTGCGGATGCTGCTGCTGGACCTCCGCTGCCATGGCGACAGCGCCGCACGCTTCGGCTTCCACCCGCCGCATGACATGGCGTCAGCAGCGGCAGACGTGGCTGCAGTGATACAGCACGAGCTGCAGGGGCGGTCTCCACACCTGCTCGTGGGTCTCAGCCTGGGCGGGAAAATCGCGCTGCAGGTGAGGGCAGCACAACAGCGAAGGTGTCACAACAGGTGGCTAAAGCAGGATGCCTAACTGCAGGATGCCTAACCTGCATGTGGCGTGGCCACTTGCGAAGACGCAACAAGTTCTAAGATGTGATTCATGTCATCCCTTGCCACCATGAAGCTCGCGAAACACTCCAGTGGGCGCGACACAGTGCACACTTCCAGTTGCTCTGCGCAAACTTCACAAGTAGCGCACACTCAGCGCACTACGCATTGCAGGCAACATGCTGCACAACACACATCGGACATGCTGCACAGTGCACTCACTGTGCTGTCTCAGTGGTACTGCAGGTGCTGAAGCATATGGTAGAAGACCAGGAGACCCACCAGCACCGGCAGCAGCACATGTACCAGCACGCCCCGCCCATCATGCCACCGTGCGATGTAGTCCAGCCTAGCAGCAGCAGCAATGGCAGCGGCAGCGACGGCAGCAGCTTGCCGCAGCTGAGTGGTGTGCCTCAGCAGGTGGGTGAGGTGATTGCAGAGCAGACGGAGGCTTGTGCTGTGGGCACTGCGGCTGCATGCGTGTGGGCATGTGGATGGGGAGTGTGTCGACACATCAGTCGCAACCAACCTTTTCAACACACCAGGGCAGTCAGGATGTATTGTTGAACTGCAGGACGTATCTTGGGGGGGGGGGGCCATCGAACTGCCCTGTCATGCATGCTGCAGCTGGGCCCTGGCTGTCAACAGAGGGTGTCTGGTGTCATGGGGTCAGCTACTAGTACGGCAGCAGTCTGGACAGTGCCTTCTGCAGCAGCCTCATGCCATGCAGACAACCCCAAATGTTTTGTCACTGTGCTGGTGACTAGGACTCTACGCACAGTTGCTGTACGCACCCTCCCAGTCTGCAAACACTCACACGCTATGCGTGTGTTGACAAGCGCATTGCACGTGCTTGATGCTTGTGCCTGTTGCGTGGGTGGTGTTCTTTTTGCTGGCATGTGCCCTGTCAGGTGTGGGTGCTGGACAGCCAGCCTGGCACGGTACCCATCGATGTGGATGCACCCACCAGTGTGGGCAAGATCATCCAATTGATCCACTCCATACCCACACCCCTCAGCAACAGACAGGAGCTCTACAGGTGGGGGGGGGGGGTGCAGAGTACCCAGGGCTGTTCCTGGTCGTGGCCTGGGCTATAGGGTTCTACGTACTTGTTTATCATCTTTATGTGCCTGTAACTGACAAACATGTCAGTAATCAACACAGGCTGCATGATATGTGTGGTCCACACAGTCTTTGGGTTCACAGCAGCCTGCTGGATGATTGCCAGAGCACACCATGATGGTCAGCTTTGGACCATCACAGGTACCAGCGGCAAGCCAGCAGCCAGGCAGTGCAGGGCTGCACAGTCAGCCTCAGTGCAGTGCGCTTCACCTGACGCTGTGCTGTGGTTACTATTGTGTGCCTTGTGTTGCGTCGGCATGTGCTGCGCAATGCTGTGCGTGCTGTCCTGTGCTGTGCAGGTTGTTAGAGTCCAAGGGCATCCCCCTGCCTATCGCACAGTGGCTGGGCACCAGCCTGGCGCCAGGGGGTAGGTTTGCAGGCAGCAATGGCAGCAACGACAATGGCAGCAATGGCGATCAGAAGCTTGACTGGATCTTTGACATCCAGGGTGCAGCTGCACTTTACAACTCCTACAGGTGAGGGGAAGGGGGCAGGTTTTAGGGGAGACACTGCGGTTTTGTGAGGGGAGAGGAAGTCAGGAGTGATGTCTCTGTGTGACGAAACCCCTGGGGAAGCGGTGTGTCAGCAGCTGAGGTAGCGTGTTGCATTCAGCTGTGTTTACTCCCTCAGGGCGGCCACACCACCATCCCTTGGGTTGCCCCATCAGCGCCTTCTGCTTGCGCATTTGTCCATGTTTGATCCTTCAGCTACCTGTCAGACACAGCTCCAGCAACTAGCAAGCTGCAAATGCTCACACAACTCGCACACACCTGCGCAAGCACTGTATGTCCAATATGCACACAAGGTTGTTGCATGTCTAATACGCACTGTATGTCCAATACGCACGCAAGGTTGTCACGGTGACATGGCGCACACCTGACTACACTGCAAACATGCGCACCCTGCAGGTTGAGTAGCTACTGGGATGTGTTGACGCGGCCCCCTCCTGGCAGCGTGGTGCACCTGGTGCGGGGTGAGCGCTCGGACAGGTGGACCCCCCACATGCTGGCTCAGCTGCAGGACGCGGAGGAGGCCTGGCAGGGCCATGCAGCAGAGGCACCTGAGGAGGTGGGGCAGCTGCAGGTGAGGGGCTGTTACTGCACTGGGGTTGGGGCTGGGGCTGGGATGCACTTGCTAGGGTGCTAGGGTTCAAGGGCGGGGGGGGGGGGGGCGCCGGCATACCCTGATGAGGTGTCACTGGTGTGGGTACCTGCATTGGCAGGTGGGCATGATGACAAGTGATTTGCGTGTGTCTTGGACCAGCCAGAGTCGCTCGCACATTGCGGCCGACTGCGCACAGAAGGGGGTGTATGCTGTGACACAGCATGTTGCTGGACGGGGTATGTGTTGCAGCCTGGGAAAGCAGGGGGTGCTGGGTCTTGCTTGCCTGGCCATCCCGCTTGTGCCTGCAGCACAACCTCCCAACATGGCACCACGCATCGTCACCCTGCTGCAGCATGTGACACAAACGAACTCTGTGAGCATGTGTTCCGCAAGGCCCCAGCACATTGTACCGCTTCACCATTCAGGATTGAGCATTTTGCCGCCAGCACTAGGTACTCTCCTACACATCACCTTGTGGTGTACGCAAGTCAACCTGGTGCTGGGTGCTGGTGTCTGCCGTGCCTGCAGATGCACTGCCTAGAGCGTGCAGGCCACTGGCTGCACTCAGACAACCCCGAGGGTCTGGCGGCCATGATGCTGCCATGGTTCAGAGACATACACGAAAACCACCTGCAGTGGTGATGGAGCAGAGCAGGACAGCCATGCAACAGGCCAGCAGCAGGGGCCCTGCAGGTGGCTGTGTGCTTGACAGCAAGATGCAGGGCTAGCCCCAGCCAAGCAGTGTGGTGATATACAGCAGCACTAGCAGTGCTGATGCGTGGCGGCGAGCAAGTACTACTGCGTGGATTTCACTGGATAATTGGCCTTGCTTGTGATCAGCCTGAACAGGAGCTCACTTGTGCATGGTGTGCCAAACCCAACCCATTTGCAAACTTGTGGGATGCTGCGAACTTGCGGGATGGTGTGCGCCGCGTTGCAGCTGGCACAGTGTGTGCCTATCACACCCAGGGGCCAGGTTACTATGTACTGTCGGAGCCAGCATAGCATGTATGCGCTGTATGTGCACCTCGGAGGTTGCCGTCACGTACCTGCATGCAGGGTGTATGCAGGAAACTCGGCATGTTGCTGTGGTCCTCCTGGGACATGGTGTGCAGCTTTGTGTTGACATGCACTGGTGAAGCTTGTGGTCATGTGGTATCACCCATCAGGCGCTGTCAACAGCACGGGGGAAAGGAATGGACAGTTTATCGCACGCTGCAATGCAGTGACTGTGTTGCAACACCTGAGCAAGAGGAAGTTGATACCCAGCCCATGTGGCCATCACACTGTGATCTCTGGCAGAAGCTAAGCAGCTGCAGCTGGCAGGCCGTAGGTTCATCAGCAGCAACCCCGCTGCTCATGCTGCTGCTGCTGCCGTCGCCACTGGGGGCCCGCTGCTGCTGCTGTGAGCGCTGTCCCGTGCTGGCTCCCTTGCTGCTGCTGCTGCTGCTGCTGCTGCTGCTTTGGCTACCACTGAAACCCAAACTGCTTTCCCCCAAGGCACAGTGTGCCGCCACAGCCCTGCCAACATTTGCAACTCGAATGGGACCTGACCGCAAGCCCCAATCAAAGTGGGTGTTTGACAGTGTAAGCAACGGTGTAAGCACTGCAACCTACTGCCGTGACTGCTTGGCCGTTGACAACCTAATCAGGGACCGCTTGTAACAACTTTGTATTGCTGTTGTACTGCTTGCCAGTAAGCAGGGTAAATAAGAGACCTTAGAGCCCTTACTACCCCTGCCAGTAAGTGCTGTGATAGCTAGGTGTTGATCCAAGTGTCACCCAGGGGGTGGTGAGCAAGCATGACACATCATATCGTCACCGATAGCGCTAGTGTTCTGAAGTGCTGCCAGACTAGAAAGCTGGCCATCTCAGCAACTGCACGCTATTGGCCAGTGAAGATTGTTCAGCTATGACGCCTTCTCTGTTCATTTCTGCCAAACGCACCAGGCAACTGGGCCAATCAGCCTTGACAAAATGGCACCACTGGTAATGCAGATGGGTGTCTTGGCAGGTGTTACCACATCAAGATTGCCAAGAACACATGCCGTGTTGACATGCTGTTTGCAGTAAGTGGCCAGGGTGCTTCTCAGCGCCCATGCATCTCAACAGGAGCACAAGACCACCCCCTCTCATCTCTCCATGAATCAGCACCAGTGCCCAACACGTGTGCGTCCCTGCAGATGACTGTGCCAGGCCGACAACCATGCACCCTCGTTGTACCAACACTGACACTTGAGACACTCTCATATGATGTCACACGAGCACTTTGCAAGCACTTTGCAAGCCCTACTGCGTGATGTAAGCTGGCAAGATGAGCAGCAAGAGCAACAGGCTCGAGCACAACCAACAGCTTGTGGCGCAAGCACTGCTGGCAGCATTGACAAACAGGGCAGAATGGGGTGAGATGGCTGTGGGCAAACTGCGCTTGCTGTGTGTTAAGCAGAGAGGATACAAGTATAGCTAGCATGCTGCACACAACCTCAACGGCTCTGCTGGGGTGTGGTACAGTGCCTTCATCCGTCAACACTCAAAGCTCACACTGGTGAGCCCTACAGGGGTGCATGAGGATACACACATGCGCAAACCAAACCATTTGAATTGAGTTCTTGGTCAAGCAGCAGCCTGCAACAGGCCGCCTTGTGCCTCACTGAAATTGCAGGAACCACACAAGTACAAAGGGACAAGCTCAGGAACAAGCTCGCTTGATGCTGCATGAAGCGTGAGTGCTGAGATGCGGGCTCCAGCAGGCTGTGCCATGCACATCAGCACAAACCATGTCACTGACAGCGTTGGGGCGGCTGTACTGACACTCTTTGCGCGCCCCCCATGCTGCAGGACAGTCAACGATACAAATACATGCACATGCACAAGTACCCAGGGGGGGTTCAATCCAAAGCTTCACAGGCCAAAGGGGACGGTGTGCATCTCTGTCTCTTGGTGGGTCATGACCTCCACGTCAGACTTGCACGTGCTGGTGCACAGCAGCAGGAAGCCTGCATCCTTCTGCTCATCCTCCAGCAGGAAGTCTGAGCGGTGAACATCTCCGGACAGCAGGCGAGAGGCGCAGGCGCCGCATGTCCCTGTCCTGCACAGGTTGGGCACCTCCACACCAGCAGCAAGGGCACCCTGCAGGGAAAGGGTCAAGACAGCAGAGCAGCGTTACGACTCAGTTCAGCTGGGCTCCCATAACATAATGGGATCCCTGTGATTACATGACATGGAGGGGCAGAATGGGCTGTGAGCTGTACGGTCAAGGGAGGCTGTTGAGTGGTGACGTTGCGTAGCAAGTTGGCTAATGGTGCTGAGAGCACTTTGCAGCAGTCAGTGCTGCTTCGAGTATGGAAATAAACAGCTGTGACTGCCAGCCTGGTTGAAAACGAGGTCAGGTCTGCTGCAAGCAAACTGGCTGCACTGCTGTCATCCTGCAGGCCCACGTGCAAGCCCTGCTGTGGCAGCTCAGATGATGCAGGTCACAATCCCTTGGCAGCCACTGGGCCCAAAGCTGCAGCAGCTGCTTACCTCCAGCAGGTCCTTGCCAGCCTCCAGTTCAAACTTCTTGCAGGCACCCTCAGGCGTTTTCATCGTGACCTGGAAGGCCTGCACGCGCACTGCAGTCCTCCTGGACACCGGCCTTATGGTGGTGCACCCGGCCATCTGGCTGCGAAGGGACAGAGCTGCTGCCATGTTGCTGTAGGGAGACTGGGCGGGAGCGAGAGTGTGATAGTGAAGCAGCAAGTGCTTTGCTGGGGGTGGCTTTGACGGATCTTCGTGCAGCAGGACGTATCGTGCGGGTTGATGAATGCTTGTCGCTGACACTGTTAGTACACGTCTCAACATTGACTGCGGTAACGCACGTAACCAGTACGTGTACAGATCTCACCATTGCAGTCAATAATAGCTGAGATTTGCTTTTGAGGAACACACGAGGCCAGCCTGTGCATCAGCAAGCTGTGGGGCAAACATTGGTGCCAGTCATATGATGCATCACCTCAGCATGAATGTGTAGGGGTTCATGCATGACCTTTCACACACTTCAAGCATAAGGAGAGCAGGTTCACCTTCATGGTTGAACAGTGGGCGTGCCCGACATAACAGGACTTACAGGACCAGCTGGTCCTGACTGGGTGCTCACCAGTCACCCTTCCAGGGTGTTGAGTAGTGCTGACATGGCACACAGTACCCCAAGAGCAGGTATCAACAACAACCTCCACTAATCAAATCTATACTAAGCAGTTGACATTCAAGTGCAGCCGCTCCCCCCATCCAGCACCAGCGTGTGTCCCGTCATGTAGGTGGCCTTGGTGCACACCCACACAGCAGCCTCGCCAATCTCCTGTGCTGAGGCCATGCAGCGCAGCGGGTAGGTGGACGTCAAGGCTGACAGGACGGCAGCCTCGCCCCCAGGAAAGCTGGAGGCAAAGCGGGACAACAGGGGGGTGTCTGCACAACACACGCACCCACAGAATACTAGCTGTCATAGACTGCCCGAGCTCTGAAAAATGTGCAGAGCAGATGCTTTCAGGCAACTTGCGACATCCCACATGTGCTTTGCAACCCAGTGGCCCCCAGAACAACACAACGACTGGTTTCAGCCGAGCAGCATTGGGTTGCATGATGACTGGCTGAGTACTGCGAAGCATAGCCATGCATTGCCTGATGCAGACTGCTCCTGCCACTACCAGTTGCGGCAGAACATGCCTGTGCGAGGCGCATGACGTCATGTGCTCACCTGTTGCCCCTGGGTTTATGCAGTTGACCCTGAGGCCCAGTGGTCCATACTCAGCAGCAGCACAGCGCATCATACCCACCACAGCATGCTTGCTGGCGGCGTACGCACACATGCCTGGATAACCACTCACACCTGCACATGAGTAACCAGAACATGGCACCAGGGGCAGTTGTGTTCAACAAAGTTCGAAACTTCTGGTGCTTGACAAGCCCGGAAGGAGACAGGGTGACAGTCACGCGCACAGAGAAGCCATCATAAAGCATGCTCAGTGGGGAACATTGTCAAGGAGCTGCACTGGATTCTAAGATTGCACTGGATTCTAGGAGGTCCTGACAGCGTGGTAGCAGTGTCACACTGGTGGCATGGTGGCGGCAAATCCTGTGGCAAAAGCTGGTGTGAGTTGGCTGGTGGTCACTTCTGATGTGTGTTCAAGCTGAATCCACTGGATTAGGGTTTTAGGGTTCAACTAGTAGGTTTAAACTAGTAGGTTTAGCTGGCAGCTGAACGCGTCCAAACGGGCTATGCACACGTGTGCTGAAAAGGCAGTGTCTTGTGGCATGGGTAGCTGGTAGCTGGGGCCCCAGCCAAGACCCAAACTATGACAAAAATGGCTTGGTCCCTGCAGGCTCCAATCACTTGGAGCACCCTGCTATCTCCTGCTGACAGTGCTGTCCTCACCTGCCACTGATGATGTGATGACGATGGCCCCGTGTCCTGCTGCTGTCTCCAGCATGAGGGGGATCTGGTGCTTCAGGCACAGGAACACACCCCGCGCATTGACAGACATAACCTGCAAGGGGGGCCACCAAGAAGGCAGCATTGCTGATCTTTGCAAAGGGTGACCACTGGCAGTCTCAGCAGCAATTGACTACTAGCAGTACTGATAGTATCAGTACTGCTGCAGAGGCATTGAGGCAGGTTGCAACGCTGCTCCATGGTCTGTTGAGAGATGCCGTGTTCTGCAACTATCAGGCTGCACAGACCACCGTACAGCCCTACGAGGGAGTCCCATGGTCATCGCTTGATGCCTGTACTGCGAAGCTAGTCAACCTGCAAGGGCGTCAGCTTGTGAGATTCACGTGCACATGCTTTGCTGGTGCACACAAGTAAGGCTATCATCTGTGGTTGTCAGATCAGTCACGGTTTGCAGACGCATGCCTATTGGTGACCAAAGGCAGTCCCAAGATGCTGCAGTGAGTGCGCTGACCCATGCAGCATGCATGCGCACCTTGTCAAACTCATCAACGGAGTGGTCAGCTGTTGGTGCATATATGGCCCCCACTCCTGCATTGTCAAGGCAGTAGTCCAGCCTGCCATACCTAGCAGCAGCAGCAGCAGCAATAGCATATTGGCAGGGGGGCCTCAACAGCAGCTGCAGCCAGCTGGCACAGGGATTTTGTTAGGGCCAGACCAAGCGTGGCACTTCTCCTGGTGGCCAGTCCCTGCATGTGGCTTCGATTCTTGTACGTCTTGGCATGCAGCACTGTGCTGCTTACGTTGAGCGGATGTGCTCCATCAGTGCCTTCACATCTTCCTCAATGGAGACGTCTGTCTTGCAGAAGGTGCATGCAGCACTGCTGCTGATGCTACCAGCATCTGCCTCTGCAGGATTTGCTGGACTTGCTGCACTGCCCCTGCTGCTGGCCTCGTCAGAACTCTTGGCAAAGACAGCTGCATGTGCAAGCAAAGTAGTATCATTGGGTGGTTGCAGACACCAGGGCATGCCTGCAGGTGCTGGTTGTGGGCCCAACCTTCAACTGCCTTACCGGACACCTCCTCCAACGTCACCTGTGCAGCTGCCTCGTCCTTGTCCGCTATGACCACAGCGATGCCGTGTTTTGCAAACTCAAGGCATGCTGCACGACCGATTCCACTTGCCCCGCCGGTGACGAGTGCTACCTTGCGCATGCTGATGCGGAGTGCTACCTTGCGCATGCTGACGCGGAGTGCTACCTTGCGCAAGTAGCGCAGCAGGTGCTGCCGCTGAGATGCGTATCAAGGTTTGATCAGACCGACGTTCAAAGTCGTGTTTGTGCGCCGTCGGTGTGCAGTCTCTAACAGTCACCCACCAGGCTAAAACCTGGGCGTGACAACTAAATAAAAAAACCTCGGCGCGACGTCGGTTTGGATTAAGAGGATTCAGCCGAATAGCTGCACTGTTCTCCGCGCCGCTGCAAATACATGACTTCAAAGTCCAGGCACATCAGCACGTGCTGACACCTTGATCAGTCAAGCCTGTATTGACCCATGACGCGCCTGGGTTGCGACCAAGGAACAGCTTGGACAAACGGTACTGTCTAATTGCTGATGTCTTACATGGAATGTGATTGGCATGTATACACCTTTCCGGTTGCTTAGCGGGGTTGCCACACATACCAGGTCCTGCAGGACCAAATCATCCACCAGTCACCGAGTCACCAGGCACCCTTGATTCATGAAGGGTGTTGAAAGGTCCTTGCATGGTGCACAGTATCCCACAAGCTGAGCACCGTCACAACAGCAGTTACCAACAATTTTTTGATGACCTATCAAGTGCAGCCGCTGCCCCCATCCAGCACCAGCGTGTGTCCCGTCATGTAGGTGGCCTTGGTGCACACCCACACAGCAGCCTCGCCAATCTCCTGTGCTGAGGCCATGCGGCGCAGCGGGTAGGTGGACGTCAGGGCTGACTTGGTGGCAGCCTCCCCCTCAGGCAGGCTTGAGGCAAAGCGGGACAGCAGGGGTGTGTCTGCACAAGACACGCAACCAGCAGCTGACCTTCAGTGCTGGTTTGCATTATGACTGGCTGAGTCAACCAAGCCAAAGATATCCAAGCATTGCCCTATGCAGCTCAAAACGAAGTCACACTTCAGCAGTGGCATTGCTGTACTGCACTAGTCGTGCAGCGCTGCTCTGCCTGCTGGCACTTTAAGGCACAATGTGCCTGTGTGATCAGCCGAGCCTCATGGGGTCACGTGCTTACCTACTGCCCCTGGGTTGATGCAGTTGACCCTGAGGCCCAGTGGTCCATACTCAGCAGCAGCACAGCGCATCATGCCCACCACAGCATGCTTGCTGGCCGTATACGCACACAGGCCAGCCAGGCCAGTCACTCCTGCACACAGATACACGGAACATGGCACCAGGGGCAGAATCAGTGAGCCAACATTCTGGGGTGCTCACCGATCTGCGGTGGTCAAGCACCTTTTGCCAGCAATGCGCATCCAAACTGGCAATGTTGTTGCGTGTGCTGGTGCTCGGCAGTGCTTGTGGCATGGGCAGCTGGTAGCTGGGGTTCACTGGCTGAACCCCTAGCCAACAACAAGACCAAGACTGCTTGGTCCCTGCAGGCTCCAATCACTTGGAGCACCCTGCTATCTCCTGCTAGCAGTGCTGTCCTCACCTGCCACTGATGATGTTATGACGATGGCCCCGTGTCCTGCTGCTGTCTCCAGCATGAGGGGGATCTGGTGCTTCAGGCACAGGAACACACCCCGCGCATTGACAGACATAACCTGCATTGCATGACCGCAGCAACATGCCCTGACATCCCTGACAGACCTAGTAGAGACAGACTGGCAGCCACACAACCTTGAGCGAGGCTCAACGCTGGTACAGCTGTGTCTGTCAACAGACCTCATTGTGTTCTGCAAGCATCAGGCCGCACACTGTGATTGCCGTACAGCCATTGCGCTTGATGTATCAGATGCTCGCCCTGATCACCCTGCAAGGGCAGGTCAGCTTGTCCGGTTCACAGACACATGCTGCACAGCAGTGAATCACCATTTGTTAATGACAGATTGGAAGCTTGCAGAAGCTTACCCAAACACAGTGCCAGGATGCTGCATTGAGCCATGCAGCATGCATGCGCACCTTGTCAAACTCATCAACAGGGTGGTCAGCTGTGGGTGCATATATGCCCTCCACTCCTGCATTGTCAAGGCAGTAGTCCAGCCTGCCATACCTGGCAGCAGCAGCAGCAGCAGCAGCAGTTGCAGCCTGCCAAGTTGGCAGGGGGTGAAAACAAGAGTGGCAGGGGGCGCAACAGCAGCTGCAGCTGACAGGGGAACTTGCCAGGGGCAGACCACGCATGGCTCTGTACTGGTGGCCACTTTGTCCGACAGGGCCTGGCTTCAATCGGTGCGTGTATGTCCACATGGTAAACAGCTGCATGATCCAGCTGTGAATGTGTCAGACTGCTTGAAGCAGCCATTGGTCATTGGTCAACGCTGTGCGTTGGGCAAGACTGACATTGGTCACAATTTAGGGAAACAGCTTTGCAAGCAGCACTGTGCTGCTTACGTTGAGCGGATGTGCTCCATCAGTGCCTTCACATCTTCCTCAATGCAGACGTCTGTCTTGCAGAAGGTGCATGCAGCACTGCTGCTGCTACCACCAGCCTCTGCCTCGGCAGGATTTGCTGGACTTGCTGCGCTGCCCCTGCTGCTGGCCTCATCACTCTTGGCAAAAACAGCTGCATGCACAAGCACAGCAGTAACATTGGGTGGTTGCAGACACCAGAGCATGCCTGCAGGTGTTGGTGCTGATGGTAGACCCAACCTTCAACTGCATTACCTGACACCTCCTCCAACGTCGCCTGTGCAGCTGCCTCGTCCTTGTCCGCTATGACCACAGCGATGCCGTGTTTTGCAAACTCAAGGCATGCTGCACGACCGATTCCACTTGCCCCGCCGGTGACGAGTGCTACCTTGCGCATGCTGGCGTGGGATAGCGCTGCAGGTGCTGACACTCAGATGAATATAGAGGAGGTGTAGGTTAGCATCCCTTGTTGAGCATCCCTGGCAAGGTGTATGCCTTGATACTGCTGCATCGTGTCAGCGACCAGGTTGATAGCCAGCTGTTGGAGAGCCAGTGTGCTTTTCGGAGCAATAGGGGTTTGTCAGATGCCACCTTCACCCTGCGGTCCATCATGTATAAGTGCCACAGGTACAAGCAGCCGCTGTACCTAGCCTTTGTTGACCTGCGCAAGGCCTATGATTCCATCCCCCGTGATGCGCTTTGGCGTGTGCTATCTGCTTATGGTGTGGAGCCTAAGGTGGTCGAGCTACTAGCTGACCTGCACACAGGCACACAGGCTGCGGTCAAGCTGGCCGGCGAGCATGGCGATTGGTTTGACATCGGCCGTGGTGTGCGTCAGGGTTGTGTGATTGCTCCTCTGTTGTTCAACATCTTCTTTGATTGTGTTGTCAGGCTGTCGCTGGCAGAGATGCCTGAGGGTTGTGGTGTGCGGCTAGCCTTCAGGGCTGAGGGAGAGGTGCTGCCTTGGCATGCCAGGGCTGGTGGGCCCAGCACCATGTTGACTATAGCTGCTCTCATGTATGCGGATGACCTAGTGCTTATGAGCTGTGACAGGTCTGAGCTGGAGCTGATGCTCAAGGTGTTCGACTCTGTCTGCAGCAGAATGGGCATGTGTGTCAATGCGGCCAAGACCGAGCTCATGGCTGTTTGTCATGATGGTCAACCACTAGAGAGTGTGCAGTTGTCAGGTGGTGAGGCGCGTTATGTGCCTTCTTTCAAGTATCTGGGGGGTGTGGTCGATACCTCTGCAAGCTGGGAGGCTGAGATCACTGCCCGCATCAGCAAGACCAGGGGTCGTTTCGCAGAGATGCAGCGTGTGTGGGGCGCCCGCAGCATGGGCGTTAAGCTCAAGATGCAGTGCTTCCGCGCGTATGTGCTGCCTGTGCTACTGTTTGGCAGTGAGACCTGGGCTCTTACTCAGAAGCAGGCTGACCGGTTAGAAGTGGTGCACTCTGATTGCCTCCGGCATATTCTGAATGTGCGTCGCGCTGACCGGCACAGCAAGCAACATCTATGGTCTCAGTGTGACACAGTCAGCCTAGCCAGCCACCTCACAGCCCACAGGCTGCGGTGGCTGGGGCACGTCCTGCGTATGGGCGAGGAGCGCTATCCTCGGCAGGCCCTCTTCTCTCTGATGCATGACGCCGGTGCAGCACCGCGGGGGGCACCGCCTATGAGCTGGGAAAAATGTGTCACGAGGGACCTGCAGGCCCTGGGGCAGCCGACGAACATGCACGATTTAATAGGTGCATGTGCGTTGCGCGGTTCCTGGCGGAGCATGCTCTACAGACTGACACACCCACACGCTACTGGGGTGCCCTTCCGGCGACCACTCAATGCCACAACCCACAGCAGCAGGATGCGGCAGCGCGCTGAGACCCTGCCATTCCAGGCAGCATGGTCTGCAAGTGGACCAGGGGTCATGTCCAACTGAGTTGCTTGTATAGTATATGTACAACATGCTACCTATGTTAGCTTTTTCTTGTGCTGTTGGCTTTGAGGGCCGTAACTGGTCCAGGCTATCTAGTGTCCTAGGTCACTGGTCGTCTGGTGGTGTATTGCTTGTCTTGCACCAAGGTCGATTTGCTGCTAGCAGCATGCTGCATGCGCAATGAACCTGGCCGGAAACACGTGTAATGATGATGATGATGTAGGTTAGCTTTGATCATAACGTCGCAACGTTGTGTTTGTGAGACGTCGTGCCCATTGACGTCAGAACCACCCGACTAAACCCTCGGCGCGACGTCAGTTTGGATCGTGCAGTTTCGGCCGGATAGCTGCATTGCTCTCCGCAACGCTGCAAGAACATGAACTTATCAGAACAGGCATATCAGCAGGTGCTGATGCCTTGATCAGTCAAGCTTGTGTTGACCCAAGATGGGCCACAGATGATGCAGCCTGGGCTGTGACCACGCAACCTGTTGCCTGAAACACCCCGTACTGCGGGTGTGGGGTTGCTGATACCTTACAGTGATGGACGTGCTCACACCCTGCGCTCAACACATGTGTACCGACACACGCTGTTACTGCCATGCAAGTCGCATTGGCCATTCAGCAGCAAACCCACAATTGCATGGCCAGGTGAGCCAACGAGTTTGGCAAGATAGGCTGGTGTACACACTACAATAAAACACCACGGCAGATGCATGCATGGGGCTCATGCCAGTAACACCCTTCATTCACGCTGTGGATCCCCTGAACGTCGCAGGCAAGTGCTCAATTGATATCAACTTGAAGTGCTCAATAGCCCCGTTGAAGCCGTGAGCCATGCTATGCCAGCAGTGCCACACAACACCCACACACGAGCAGCCTGGCAAGATACACTGTATGTATACACTGTGCATGATGCACGCGCAGTGGCAGCAGACCGCGGCAGGCCACTGCGCTGTGCCGGCAGCCTGACCGCACCCCACCTGTGCTGGGTAGCTTTTGAGCCACAGCACTTGAGGCAGTGTGGCAACTCAAGCTTGCATGCAGGTGCTGTTTACAACTCCCCCAACCCCAACACCACACCCAACAACAAAGCCTTGGCACAGCATGCCACCAGCTAGCTGCACGGGCACCATCAACACCTGTCTACTTCCGAACCGCTCTCCTCAGCAGGTGGCGCAAGCACTGCCAACCCTGAACACATCTCGCCCCCTGACGCAGCCAGAACATGACATGGGCAACAGTCCTGTCACATCGACTGTCGAAGCGTGGGCTGTAACCAGGGGCTTGCTGGAGGCAGACTCGCACTGCAACGCGTCAGATGTCTGTCACTGCCTGACGGCAGCTGCGGTGGCTGAATCCGACGCCTAGCAGCATCACCAGGTGCCATATCTGACATAGATGGTATGCATTGACAGCTGCAGGATGCACACAGACAGAAGAACGTGCACATATGGTGCATATGATGGCGTGAAAGTATGACAAGTCAACCAGGTGGGCAAGCAATGCAACACCCAAAGTGCAAATCAGCAGGATACATGAACAATGCTGGCCACTCCACAGAGAGTGGTTGCTGCCTAGCCTGCCGCCTGGGAGAAGCACCAGTGCAGGCCTCGAGAGAAGCACCAATGTTAAAAAGCGATAAGAAGCAGATGCCACATCAGTATGCCACACGCAGTGACAAGCAACTGCTGCAGCACCAACAACATACTTGGCTGTGAGCTGGTTGAACCCCACCATGATACACCTAGCAGCTTGCATGCAGGCATGCACAAGTGCTGCGCATCACACAGTCAACAGCAACAGGCAACCATCCAAACCTCCACACCCTGTTGCAGCACAACATATTGAAGATCCCACACGGCTGGCCCCCACAATGCATTTGTATATGCCTGCAATGCTGCCCAACCTGCCCCAAGCTCGTTAAGGCTCAGTGTACCAAGCTTGATGCCAAAACTTGAAGCGAACCGCTCTTTGATCCAACCGATACCTTGAAAGTAACATGGGCTCCTTGGCTGAGGCTTGACTTGGCTACAGCCGCTGTCAGCGTGGACACCACAGCAACGTCGACAGAGCAGCAGGAGCCTGCCACAACTCTTCAGCACTTTCCTCAGTCCCACAGCTGGTCCCACAGCTGCACCAAATTCACCCAGAGGAGGCTGGCAGCCCCGCTGCTGCCACTGCTGAGGCAGACCCCCCAGCAGCAGCCTGTGCAGGTGCCCCTGCTAGTGCTGGCGTGGGCCCTGGGATGGCTTGTGCAGGGCCTGGCCGTGGCAGTGGCTGTGTTGGGGGTGGCAGCAAGAGCTGTACTGCAGCAGCTGGTTGGGCCGGCTTCGCCGCAGCTTCAGTTGTGACTGCCGCTGCCGCTGGAGCAGATGGCGGGCCAATTGGTCGGGGCAAGCTTGCTGGCTGCACTGGCGCAGCTGCTGATGCAGGCTGGACTGGTCGCACTGCTGCGCCACCTGACTGTGCTTGAATGGCCGGCGCAGCGAGTTTGGGTGCAGGGGGGCCGGGTCGAGGGATGGGGCCAGGAGTTGGTGCGGTTGGTGTCGTTACCGCAGCTGCTGTTGGTGCCATTGCTGCTGTGGCAGCTGTCGCCGCTGTGGCTGCCGTTGCCGCTGTTGCGGCCTTAGCTGCTGTCGCTGCTGTGGCAGCCGTCGCCGCTGTCGCTGCTGTGGGAGCCGTCGCAGCCGGTGCTGCCGTCGCTGCTGTGGCAGCCGTCGCAGCCTGTGCTGCCGTCGCTGCTGTGGCAGCCGCCGCAGCACGTGCCGCTGTAGCTGCCATCGCAGCCGTCGCTGCCTTCGCCTGGGGCTGTGGTGCTTGCATGGTTGTCTGCTGGGGTGCTACAGCCATGCCCGAGCGGGGCCTGCCCTGTTGCTCAGCAGCTTTCAGCACTGCTGAGTGCCTAGGGCTAGAGCGGCTGTCACCGTAGAAGTACATGGCCAGGTGTGTGGAGGTGGCCTGCACTGCCACGAAGCCTGAGTCATCTGTCAAGAACTCCAGGCTGTAGCCCTTCTGCAGGAGTAACAATGACAGTGACAAAAGCAGGGGGGAAGCGAGAGTGACCAAACAGTGCCAAAAGCAACAACAAGGACACCTGCCTGCTTCAGCAAGACGTGATGACGCATTTGGGGCTCGAATTAAACGCCCATGTGGCGATTGGCCATGCGCCTGCTTTCACCAGCAGCAGGGAACCAGCAAGGAAAGGCAAGAGCGAGTGTGCGGCTACCTGTGCTGCACTGCACAAACACACATCCTTCTCAGATGCGAACTAGACATCAACCAGAGGAAGTGACAGCCACCATGCTTTGACGCCATTTCCTGCCGAGCCAAGCGGATGTGAAAGCCAGCAACGCGGAACTTTGCTTCGTCCTGGCTCTGCTGCATGACCATATGTGGAGCGATCCGTCCCGCTGGCCCCGACCTTCTTCATTCGGTGTGCTCTGGCTTCGCCTAGACGTTACGCAGTCTCGCTTATCCAGGGCGCAAGCAAAAGGCAGAACACACCAGCATCACTGCCAGCAGCAGCCGTGTTCTCCTCCACACCATCGCGCAATAGAGCCCACGCCACTAATGTGACACATTAAGTATCTGTTGATCTCGCACCTTTCCCTTGTACTTTGACTTCTCATCTGGCCTGGTCTCTGATCCAGCCCCGCTGACCACGTGATGTGGCCACACCGGGTCGCTGTCGTCATTGTCAGGGTCGGACAGCTTGACAATGTGCTGCAGATTGTGGTCGTGCCCAGCAAGGTAGGCAGCAACGCCAGCAGACTGCAAGCCAAAGCACAGACGAGAGGCGGCAGAGCAAAGCACACACATACCTAACTTACAAACAAGAAGAGTGAGAAAGCCAGTGCCACTACAGCGTGAGGTGAGCTGCAGTTGCAGCCTTACAAGACCGGGAAACCCAGCAGACTGCAAACAAGCCCTACAAGCTCCATTTCAGTGCACGTACGCAGCCGCAAAGTACGCGCCAAAAAAGATGCAGACTGCAAATACTGAGAAGAGGCGCCACGCGAAGAGAGACGGCAGAGTGAACAGTCGACACAGTGTGGAGAAAACACATGAGCGTGAGCGCACTGAAGCTGCAGCACGCATCCTAGCCTGCCACACAACCAGATCTTGTGCTACGCACTTGCAGCAGCAGAGACACGAACGCAAACTTGTCGTACAGAACACCAAAACACCAGCACGCAGACACACGAGCCCCTCGGTCACACCTGCAGCTCTGGTTCCAGCCAAGCCATCTGCTGGCAGTCGCCCCGCATGCCAAACTTGCAGTGCGAGCCGAACGACGCGATGGGGTGGTGGCCCACCACCAGCTTCCACTGCGCGCCAGAACCAGACAGGAAGCTCCGCAGCTGGCTCTTAGTTGCCTCAGGGTCTTGCAGCCAGATGCCGTCTACAGCCAGGAATACAGTGCACACAGGATGCTCATGTGACGAGTCGTGTCACAGGATACACGATTCACAAGAGATGCACCGGTCACACAGTAAGGACAGGACATGTGACACAAGTTCTGAAGCTCACATGCATCACACAGAGGTCATTGGTCCTCACGGACTTGAAAGCCACACAGCAGCACGACACATACACCACATGCACAGGCCACACACGCACGAGCCATAACAGACAGTGCAGAGCTGAGGGGCTGCAGGCTGCCAGCATCTGCATTGAGTAGGTGCAGCAGCCACCTGCCACCAATACAGAGTGCTCAAACCTACACAGATAAGGGCGCAAATCAATCAAGGTGGCGGAATGAAGGAGCTGACATATCCATGCCCCGATTGACCTCGGAAGTGCACCCAGCAGCACGCACCTGCATTGTTGTACCAAGGATCGTCCCTGTAGCGCGGGATCATGGGACTGGTGTCAATCATGAAGATGTTCAGCAGGCCTTGGTCACTTGTGGGGACGGAGTAGCTGCCGTTCTGCAGGTGCCACCTGGCATCATTCATCCGCCCAGTGTGCTGCGGGACCAAGCACAAAACACATAACAGTCAGCCACAGCAGCCAATGCACAGAGAGTTGGAACGGTGGACCCAGAAGGACAGACAGGTATTGCAACCCATCAGGCTGCTTGGAGCAGGGTGAACTGCAACTGAGCCATGAAGGGAGATGATGAAGTGCAACCAGAGCGCAACCGACCTTGAAAGGCTGCAGATGATCAGGTGCAATCAAGCAATCAACAGCCCAGCCTCCATTACTCAACAGCCACAAGTGCCCATAGTCGCCAGCTGAAAAGATATCCTACCGCCCCCCATCCACCCTGCCACCCTTACCTGCCACACTGGACTGTAGCAGCAGCCCTCAGGACACTTGCTCAGGCTGTTGGCTGCGCAATCATCGACCTTGTCAGGGTCAATGCCATCACCTGCGTACAGCAACAGGGACTGCCTACTCAGCCACTTATTCACCGCAACCTGCAACCACCTTCTGCAACGTCTCAACACCCATTACAGTCGGGTTCACAGCTGAGATGACGGGTTGGTGACTAATGCACACCAACTCTTCGCATGTGTCCCTGGCTCGCGATGGCGCCATATGACCTATGTACCTTACTGCAGGGCTGGCAGCACAGAAATATGCCGGGCTAACTTCTTGTTCACAATGCCATCTCACACACCATCTTGATGTTGCCTGTCGATGCGATGCAGGCGTCCTCCCACCCACTGCAAATCTCTTGCAGCTCACCATAATCATGATTGCCCAACACCGCGTACCAGGGAACCTGTAATACCACCCGGCACATGCAGAGTGCAATACAAGCAGCCGACAGTGTCAATAGTGGTGTGGGATAAGTAAATGCACAACACACATGACGCCTTGCATTCAACACAATTCCAGGGCTGACAGGGATCTGTCAGGGCCACCTTATACACATCAACGCAGCAAAGCAGGTTGCTCAGCAGACCAGCACACTGCATGCTCATGCAAATGCTGCCAGACCCTGGGTAACACATGCCACCCATCCTACATGCACACATGCAATCATGCGTGGCTGCACACACTGATGGCGTTGGCGATGGGTACATGCTGCACAAAATCAGTAAGGAACACACATGCACAGTGTGCTCGATTTTGTTGGTATAGAGTGCAGTAGTGCCACTACCAAAGTGTGCTCGATTTTGTTGGTATAGAGTGCAGTAGTGCCACTACCACGCCTCTATACCAACAGACATGCAACTCTGCATGGGCACAGCAGCTACACCAGCAAGACCTACCTGAAGCTGGCTTTGTGAATAGACGTCTGTGAATGACTTCTTGATCTGACTGTCCGAGGTTGATTTCAGCCCATCTGAAAACACAGGCAGCACAAGCAGCAGCATGAAATAATTCTCATTCTACAAAAATTTGTGTGGGCAAGCAAAACTAATTCCGCCTTGCCCCTGGCAGTGGGCACTCTGTGGACCCTTTACATTACAGGCGGCCAGCTGCTGCACTACGCCGTTGCACTGCATGTTGTTGGGTGCATACCACAGCGGCTGGTGGTGGTGGTGGCATTGGCGTGAATTCACGCCAATGCCAAGTAATAGAATTGCTGCAAGAATATTCTGCAGAATATTCCGCGTACTTACGGCTGTAGAAGTTGTCTCCGGTGCTGATGATGAATGCTGGTGGCATGCAGTCCGCCACGGTGGCCATCATCTTGGCAACCCGCCTCTGTTGCCTGATACCCTTGCGGCCCCAGTCCCCAATCTGCATGCATGTGTCAGGTGCAGTTACAAACAGGTGTTGCAATATCCATGCCTGCTGGAGAGCAGACAACATCCGGCAATGCGTGGCGGTGCTGGGCAGCACCAAAGGCGCAGGTGGTCTTGGGCAGGGACTAGGTTGTGTTGGTGTACTCTACTGCAGTGGTGTGATGTGTACTGCCAACAACACAACCGCTGTTTGGCCTGGTACAGCTGTCTGACGGAAGTGCACATTTGGTCTGACACCCCAGCTCTGTCCACCCCACCCATCCTGTACACTCACCACAAAAAAGTTGATGGTCCCTGACGTCCCGGCCGGGACTGCCTCCTCAGGACAGGACCACTGCTTTTCATCCCCAACTGCTGCATGCACTGACAGCAACACGATGAGCGCAATAACAGCTGCACCTGCTGCCCCCGCCATCACAACTGCGCACAACAACAGACAGCAGGTAGGAGGGGGAGGGCGTTGACAAACACGGCACAGCCGCATGGGTCAACTACTACATGGGATTTCCTTCATGTAGTGACAAGAGCATCCACAAAGTAGCAGCTTGGGTAACAAGCATCATGCCTGGACTGTGCGGTGTGCACACTCACATATGAGCAATCGCCTCCTCCGCTTCAAGCCTGCCAACCTGGGGGTGCCCCTGCTGGCCTGCTCAATCCCCAGGCTGTCAAACCCAATGCCACTCAATATGGCTTCGTCCTCCGCGTCCTTAAGCAGGAGGAACGAGTATCGTCAGCTTTATTTCCACTTGATCAGGTTTCCAGTCTGCTTGCTGTCTCTCTGGCCCCACCTCCTCATCAGCGAGTCGTTGCCCTCTGTATGGCGGTGGTGGACTGAATGGAGGCATTGTTCCCTTGGTTACGCAAGATTCGCCCGAAAAGCAACCGCTGTCGACGGGGGTGACTGATTGTCGCAGGCTGACGGTGCCTGCTGTGATCAGGTTGGAAGTTCTGGGACGCAAATGCAGCGGAAGATGTTTGCTATGATGGGTCCTGGGCTCCCTTGCAGAGAGGTCCCTACCTGCAGTTACAGCATTACTAAACCTCTGGATGTAGGTAGCAGGCTGTTTTTGAACGCATACGCTGTGCTGCAGTTGGCAAGTGGAATAGATGATCAGCACTCCAGATACTGTCTGCATCAGCTCTTACCATCCGTGGCTTCTTCCACAGCTACTCACTGGTCCAGGTCCAGTCCTCCATGGACGTGGGTGATGCACTAGAGTGCTGGCCGTCCCTGGTCGTTGCATAACCCTACAATAAATCATTCAGCTGGCTTAGCAGCTGAACATGGCTGACACAGCTAGCAGCAGCAGCAGCGCTGGACAGCAGACCATCATAAACATAAAGTCGCCCCTGGAAAGGAAGCAGGATGTGTTTGACTCAGAAGACTTTGATGCAAACAAATTCATCAACCAGATATATCCGGATGGTGAGTGTCTGCTGCCCATCAGCAGCACTGTGCTGTTAGGCTGGCACGTTCTGCCTTGTCCCGCCATGTGCAACTGCTGCAACTGCATGTGCTGCTACTACTGCAGAGGCATCCCTGGGGGACCTGGATAGGTTTATTGCTATGCTGAAGAAGCAGGTGAGGGCTGTGGAGGCCTGCAGCAGTGACTACCTCACATGCATACTACCTGCAGGCGGTCCTCCCCAGCATGCAGGCCCGCTGTTCCACCTGCTCCAACAGAGCAAGCTGACAAGTGTGTGGTGTGTACTCATGCCTTTCAGATCAATACTGTAGACAAGGAAGTATTCACTGCAGTCAGGTCGCAGAGCAACACACAAACGCGCTCCAGGTGTGTCCATGTGGCAGCGGCACAACTTGGTGTGTGTGTACCAGGGCCTACGCTAGCATGCAGTTTTGAAGCGCCAACCCTTCAGCTGACACGATGTGGAGTGCTGCAGCTTACCTACTGACGTCAAGGCCACACACGGTGACCTTAGCACAGCCTGCGCCATGCCGTTGTGCAGCCTGCAGCCTGCTTGTGTGCAGCAGATGTACCAACCTGCAGGCCACTGTCACAGCACGCATACGGACGGCCACACCAGCACAATCTGAAGTGTGTGCTTTCTGGCTGTCCTGCAGGCAAGACCTGTCTGATGCCACCGCTCAAATGTCTGAGCTGTTCAAGCGGGTGAAGGACATCCAGCAGAAGGCAGCAGACAGCGAGGTGCTGGTGCAGGAGATCTGCAGGGACATACGCAAGGTGGGCCAGCACAGCAGTGGGTGCAACACATGCAGCTGACTCTTGCAGGCACGCATGCAAGGCAGATCAGCACAACAGTGGCTGTACCACATGCAGCTGCCATAGGCGAAGTGGGCAGTGTGCGCATTGTGTTCTCCTACATGCGGTGCTGGCCTGCCGCCAGGCAGTATACGCCTGGGCGGCGTTCGAGTTGAAGGCAGTGGCCTTACTGTGATACCCTGCTTGGCCACACATGCTCAGGTGCTAGGCTACAAAGATAGCCATACAAACAAAGATAGCCATCCAAGGGTACCGTTTGCTTGGGTGCAGCTGGATGACCTCCCGCCACATGCAACTGCTTGCTTGTGCAGCTGGACTATGCCAAGCGGCATCTGACACACACCATCACCAGCTTGAGGCGCCTGGCCATGCTCACTGCTGCAGTGGACGACCTGGAGCAGGTCAGCAGCGGGTGCTTGCGTTGGTGGTGCACTTGACTGGTAAAGGTTTGGCACAGAGGAGGGGCTTTGGTGTAGCCAGGCTGCGGGGGCTTGCCCGTCACTATGTCAGTAACACGCTCTGCCCAGTGATGCTTTGCTGCATTTAGACCAAGATGCAGCCGATAAAGGTTGCTTCCCGATGGACGAGGGCAGCACAGCAGCGACTTGGGTGCCCGGCAGCCCTTCAAGCTTGCCCTCATGTCGGCGGCCCCGCAACAGACCAGCCCATTGCACCGCCTGCTTCGGTTGTTGGTGCCCTGCTGTCATGCAAGGCTGCTGTGCAATCTCTGCTGCCCTGCATGCAAATCATCCGCGGTCGTGCGAGTGTAGGTTGGTCACCGCCGTGACCAGTACAAGCGCTGTGCGCACCTGCTGGAGGCTGTGAGCCAGCTGCTGGAGCACTTCAGCCACTACCACGATGTGCCCAAGATACAGTCGCTCAACAAGCGCCTGTCATCTGTGCAGGTGACCGGCTGGCTGCTTTGGTGACTGTCCGTCTCACAACACAGCATGCATGTGCTGGCCATGCCCTGCTGTCTCCTGCAGCTGCTTTTATCCGTGCGCCATCATGACAGGAGATATTCCACTGGCTTTTTGCTGTGCGTGTTGTGCTGATCAGGCTGGTGGGATGCTATTTCTGCATGGCGTGTGGTTGTTGCGCACTGCAGACGGCGCTGCAGGACTCTGTGCTGGACGACTTCAAGCTGCTGCTAGGGCCCTCGGATGTGCAGCTGTCAGCAGACAACACAGAGCGGCTGTCCTCTGCGTGCCTGGTGGTCAACGCGCTGGGGCCAAAGGTGTGCACCGCATCGGTGGGAAAGGCTTGTGCTCCCAGTAGGCGCTGGCCCAGTGCAGTACACATTGGGTCGTATATGCGATTGGCGCATGCAATTTGGTGCTGTCTGTGGGACTTTTGCTGGACTCCTGCGTCATGTAGTTGTGTGGGCTGGCACACTGTCACTGTGCGTGCGGCCTCAACTGGACGTGCGTGTTGGCTGCTGCCCTGTCCTGCAGGTGCGAGATCAGCTGATGGACTGGCTGTGTGAGCGGGAGATGGCGGTCTACCAGGTGAGATCTGGTGCTGGCATTGGCAGCACAAAGCATGATGTGTGCATGCTCAACCGCGAGGCTGTGTACACATCCAGGCATACCACTACTAATGTCCAGCATGCATGAGGAGGTGAGAATGGTAGCAGGGTATTGTGACCGTCCATAGCCACTACGCCTGCAGTCATGGTGAGGTCTGAGTGTCTCTACCCAGCAGCGGTGCTGTGTGAGACATGTCTGCCTGCTTGTGTGGTGTGCTGCAGACCATCTTCAGCATGAGTGGCGACGCCGCCAAGTTGGACAGGTTTGAACGCCGCTTTGCCTGGTTCAAGGTGGGTGGTGCGCCTTGCTGACAGCTCTCGCTACTGAAGTGGGGATCTTGCATAAGGCGGGCCTGTCTGCATAGGGCTGCACATGACAAATGAATCAATGGTTCTGTGCTGGTGGGCACCTTTCCTGCTAAGGCAGCAGAGATGCCATGTGCATGCGGCTTATCAGTTGAGTGTCTGTAGGTGGGACTTCACATGCACGCTGGAAGTTGCAGCCAGGCGTGATCTCAGAGCCGGCATCAAAGACACAGTATTCACGCACACGCTGCTGTCTGCAGGGTCGGCTGGATGAGCGCAAGGAGGTGTGGGGCCTGTTCCCAGCGGCCTGGCGTGTGCCCCAGGTGCTGTGCCTCACCTTCTGCAAGATCACCAAGGTGTGGTTGCCTGCCTCAGCACACAGCACACAGAATCATGCCATGCACTTGCTGGGTGCAACTCATGTGTTCAGCAGGCAGCAGTGCTGCAGCGATGGCTGGATTCAGCTTCTCTGGAATGCAGCAGTTTTATCTTGTGAACAGCGAGCTGACTCTCTTGCGGCAGTCGAGCTTTCAGCACACCGCATTGCGTGCATACGAGTCCAACGGTTTGAAGGCACCAGCATGCTGCGATGCACCCTTTGGCGCCCCCTGGTCCTGCTGCTCCGATGTGTCACACAGGCTGAAAGCCAACCATAAGGCCAGCTTCTCACTCCACCCCAGGCTTCCCACACCGCCATTGCACTCACACAACTGCCGCCCCTGCTGCTGCTGCTGCTGCTGCTGTTTCTGCAGGCTGCTGTGAAGCGTGTGCTGAGTGACAGTGAGGAGGTGGTTGCTGAGGACGTGGGCCCGCTGCTCAAGGCTGTAGTCGCCACCAACAAGTTTGAGCGGGAGATGGCGGCGCTGTTTGGAGGCAAGGGGCTCCAGGATGAAGACGAGGATGACGGGCTCACGGTAAGATGGCACTTTGTTGAATAGGCGGAACAGAGCTCTGGCTGTGTGGTGTATTGAACAAGCAGCAGGATGAATCTTGCTGTGCGGAGCAGATGCGTGACATCATCATTACACGTGTTTCCGGCCAGGTTCATTGCGCATGCAGCATGCTGCTAGCAGCAAATCGACCTTGGTGCAAGACAAGCAATACACCACCAGACGACCAGTGACCTAGGACACTAGATAGCCTGGACCAGTTACGGCCCTCAAAGCCAACAGCACAAGAAAAAGCTAACATAGGTAGCATGTTGTACATATACTATACAAGCAACTCAGTTGGACATGACCCCTGGTCCACTTGCAGACCATGCTGCCTGGAATGGCAGGGTCTCAGCGCGCTGCCGCATCCTGCTGCTGTGGGTTGTGGCATTGAGTGGTCGCCGGAAGGGCACCCCAGTAGCGTGTGGGTGTGTCAGTCTGTAGAGCATGCTCCGCCAGGAACCGCGCAACGCACATGCACCTATTAAATCGTGCATGTTCGTCGGCTGCCCCAGGGCCTGCAGGTCCCTCGTGACACATTTTTCCCAGCTCATAGGCGGTGCCCCCCGCGGTGCTGCACCGGCGTCATGCATCAGAGAGAAGAGGGCCTGCCGAGGATAGCGCTCCTCGCCCATACGCAGGACGTGCCCCAGCCACCGCAGCCTGTGGGCTGTGAGGTGGCTGGCTAGGCTGACTGTGTCACACTGAGACCATAGATGTTGCTTGCTGTGCCGATCAGCGCGATGCACATTCAGAATATGCCGGAGGCAATCAGAGTGCACCACTTCTAACCGGTCAGCCTGCTTCTGAGTAAGAGCCCAGGTCTCACTGCCAAACAGTAGCACAGGCAGCACATACGCGCGGAAGCACTGCATCTTGAGCTTAACGCCCATGCTGCGGGCGCCCCACACACGCTGCATCTCTGCGAAACGACCCCTGGTCTTGCTGATGCGGGCAGTGATCTCAGCCTCCCAGCTTGCAGAGGTATCGACCACACCCCCCAGATACTTGAAAGAAGGCACATAACGCGCCTCACCACCTGACAACTGCACACTCTCTAGTGGTTGACCATCATGACAAACAGCCATGAGCTCGGTCTTGGCCGCATTGACACACATGCCCATTCTGCTGCAGACAGAGTCGAACACCTTGAGCATCAGCTCCAGCTCAGACCTGTCACAGCTCATAAGCACTAGGTCATCCGCATACATGAGAGCAGCTATAGTCAACATGGTGCTGGGCCCACCAGCCCTGGCATGCCAAGGCAGCACCTCTCCCTCAGCCCTGAAGGCTAGCCGCACACCACAACCCTCAGGCATCTCTGCCAGCGACAGCCTGACAACACAATCAAAGAAGATGTTGAACAACAGAGGAGCAATCACACAACCCTGACGCACACCACGGCCGATGTCAAACCAATCGCCATGCTCGCCGGCCAGCTTGACCGCAGCCTGTGTGCCTGTGTGCAGGTCAGCTAGTAGCTCGACCACCTTAGGCTCCACACCATAAGCAGATAGCACACGCCAAAGCGCATCACGGGGGATGGAATCATAGGCCTTGCGCAGATGCGTGACAGACAAGTGTTTTTTCTGTCTCGTGGTGCAGGAGGTTGACAACATGTCAGCAAGCGAGGCGAGGCGGCGGCTCGAGCTGTTCAGGAAGAAGCAGCAGGCAGCGGCAGCCGCCAAGCAGCAGCAGCAGCAGCAGCAGCAAGCAGGCGGCCCAGCAGGCAGTGCGGCAGCAGGCAGCAGCGACACAGAGGCAGCGGCTGCAGCTGCAGCAGCCAGTGTGTCGTTTGAGGGTGCCATCAGCGAAGCCTTCGGGGACTCACTCAAGTACTATGTGGCAGAGGAGCAGAAGGAGGTGGGCCACATAAGCTGGCATGTACTTGTGTGGTGCCTCTTTCCTGTTGATTCTGTTTGTCTGAGCCTGGGGAGCCGAGTTCCATCAGTTGGCCCTGTGAATAGTCGTCGACTACTCAGTAGTAAAACCTGTGAGACGCTTGAAGGTGAATATGCTGGTGCTTTGCTGTTGTGCCTGCAGCTGCTGAAGCACCTGGATGGTCTGATCAGGGAGGAGGCAGAGAGGGGCTGGAAGCCACCTGAGGGCCAGGAGAGCAGCTGCGTGCTGGGCAGTGCCAACCAGCTGTTCCTAAAAATACGAGCCAGCCTCAACAGATGCGTCAAGCTCGTCAGCAGGGGCAGCACGTTGTTGCGGCTGTCGGGCGCGTTCAAGGTGTGTGTGCAGTCAGGGCGTGCCGTCAGGGTGTGTGCAGCACACAGTGTGCAGCACACCAGACCCAGAAAAGATATCTTGTTGTGTTTGGCAGGCAGCCCACTAGGCTGCTTGCTAACACTGCTGGCATGGCAGTTGGGCTCAAACTCCAAGTCAGAATGTCCTGGCCCGCAGTTACTGACGGTCCGACCTGCCGGCATATGTAGTTGCATCGTCCAAATTGTTGTTGAGAAATCCTGGTGTTGTTAACTTTGTAGTGTTGTGAGAACACACGTGTTGTTGGAACAGATGTAAGGAGTTGTGTGCTTGTGACTGTTGCTGTGTGCAGCGGGTGCTGTCGGCGTATGCTGGTGAGCTGCTGAAGCGCCTGCCCAAGACTGCGGCCGGTGGCACCTCAGCACAGCCGCCCTACAGCGGCACTGAGTGGCACGTGCGCCTGCCTGACGAGGAGGAGGGGGTGCTGTGCAGCATCCTGGCCACAGCAGAGTACTGCAGGTGTGCCCCTTCTCAGAACGGCAGGATGGGATGGGCGCGTCTCATGTTAAGCTCTGGGCAGTGTTCAGCACACTGCTTGTGGGGTTGAGGGTCATCTTCATATGAAGCTGGACAGATAGGACAACAGGCAGCTGACGATGTGGGGGAAGTGTTAGTCGCTGCAGGCGGGTTCAGCTTTGGTGTTGTGATCTTGGTGCTGCATCCGTTGTGGGTGATGTGTGTGCAGGGAGACCACTGAGGGCCTCGGCCGCATGATTGCGCGGGAACTGCAGCCTCCAACATTGGCTGACAAGCTGGACTTGAGCGAGGTGAGGTGCTGCTGCTGCTGCTGTTTGCAAACAAGTGATCACTTGATGCTGCAGAGGTCAGGCGCACCCTTTTGCCATCACAACGTGGTGTTGCGGTCAGTCATGGGGAGCTTGGCCGTTTCTCGATGCATCATGTCACTAATGCTGCGATGTGTGCGCTATTGATGCAGGAGGAGTCTGCGTTCACTGGCGTAGCCAGTCAGTGCTTGTCAGTGCTGGTTCTCGGCATCAACACACACCTGGACGCCTGCCTTCAGGTGAGAGCCCATGGCATGTGCCTTGGAGCGCCTTCGTATGCTGCACCTGACAGGCCGCATCCAAAGCGCTGGTAATTAGTCACCTTGTGGTCAAACCGATCATGTAGATGCATGCATGCCATGCACAGTGCGCTTGTTGTTGCACTTCGAACATGCAGCCCCCACTTACAATGGTAAGTGTCGGATTTCCAGGACATGCTGCGTGTGCGGTGGGACGCCATCGAGTCTCCTGGTGACGATTCCTCCTACGTGAGCGCGTTGCGGCACAAGCTCATCACCGAGGTTGCGCCACGGTTGGGGAGCACGTTGGACAAGACCCAGTTCAGCTTTTTCTGCGACAAGATGGGCCGCATGTTTGTGCCACGCTTCATCGACGCCATCTACAAGCTGCGCAAGTGAGCATACTATTCTAATGTGGCATCGCGTATGCATCGTGATTGTTGTTGGTGCTGACCAGGTGCAGTGTTGGCTCTTTGGGAAGCCTGGGGATTGTGTTTTTGCAGGTCTGAGCATGCTGGTAGCGGGTGGGCTGTTGCCAGCCTGCACTGGCACTGCTGACTTCGCAGCCGTGCCTTGCCGCGACTTGTTTGTTGCGTCTGATGTGCTGCACAGAGTGAGCGAGAAGGGCACCCTGCAGCTCTCCATCGATGCAGACGGTGTGCGCCGGCTGCTGCTGGAGTTCCCCAAGGCTGCACGGCCTCTGGATGACCCCAGTGAGTTTGCCAGCTACGCCCACCATGTGGAGCGCGAGATGGGCGGCGCCATCAACCTGGTCAAGGTGCTGCAGGTGTGTTGGCACTGGCTGTGGCTCTGCTTGCGGCCCAGCACAAACTCACTATCCTGTGCTTGGTGAAAGGTTCCAGATTCTGTGTTGGTGGGTGTTTGCAAGCTGGGGCTGGTCTGTGAAATGCATGATGCCCAGCTAGTTCAGCAACATTTGTGCATGGTCAGCACGGCCAGCTGTGCCTATGACTTTTTTTTGACGGCAGCAGCTTGTGCTCCAGCAGTCAAGGTCGACCAACCCAGCTCAGCTCATTTTTTGCGTCCATCGGGGCCACAGTCAGGGTCGATATGGGTGTTTGCTGATTGATGCTGTCCCTACTGGCAGGCGAAGCCCGAGAACCTTGTGGACACCTTCATCCTGCTGATGCCCTCGGCATCAAAGACACAGCATGACCTGGCACGCATCTGCGAACTCAAGGTGCGGATGTATGTTGCAAACTACCTCTGCGCACCATGTTTGCACGCACGCATCACACCGCCAGTGGCTTGATGAGCCTCAATAACTAGGTGTTAGGTTTGCAAGTGCGGCCGCCCAATGTTCTCGGGCCAGGTGGTGAGGTTTCAATTCATCTTACCTCTCAGACGGCATCCCTTTGTTTATACATGGAAAAACCACATGCTTATACATCAGTGAACAGCATAGATGAAGGTGTGCGTGCGCTGTGCTGCCTGTGGTCCTGTCAGGGCTTCACCAAGAAGCTGCAGAGTGAGCTCACAGCACAGTACGCCAGGAAGGTGGGGGCCGGCTCGGACCAGCAGCACCAACAGCAGGCAGGCAGCACCTTCACTTCCATGCCGGCCGCGTCTACAGGGCCCAGCAGCAGCACCAGCCCCAACAAGCCCGCAGCAGCAGCAGCAGCAGGAGGCCAGCAGCTTCCCAGCACCAGCAGCTGGCCGGCCGCAGCAGGGCCAGGGCCTTCCAGCGCGGCAGCAGGGAGTGGCTCTGGTTCAGGGCAAGGCTTTGGCGGCTTGCCGCCCAGCGGCAGCAGCAGCGGTGCTGCCAGCAACTTGTCAGCGCTGAA
The DNA here is from genome assembly GCA_007449985.2 of Desmodesmus armatus. Classification (NCBI taxonomy): domain Eukaryota; kingdom Viridiplantae; phylum Chlorophyta; class Chlorophyceae; order Sphaeropleales; family Scenedesmaceae; genus Desmodesmus; species Desmodesmus armatus. The sequence goes on along the minus strand of VIIQ02000008.1, from coordinate 530,820 downwards.
GATGAGTGTCAACTCTTTCACGCGGGAGCTGGCGAGCAGCATGAGCGGCATCAGCAGAGCAGCAGCAGGCACCGGCAGCGGAGGAGCGTCGCCGCAGTCCCGGGCAGACAAGGTGGGTCAGGTGGATGGTGTACAGTTGTGGCGCTTGCTTGTTGGCAGTCTGCAGTGCTGCTGGTCACATTGATAACTCATCAGTGATAAGATGTGCAGACTGTGGGAGTGCGTCCAACAACAGACAGCCAGGCGATGCCCAGCAGCGGTGCATCTGGTTGCTGTGTGGCACACACGATAGGATGGAAAAAGGCACAGCCCATTACAAAAGGCTTCAGGCAGGGATACAGGCTGGTAGTCAGCTGACAGGGGCGGGTCAGCATGGCAAAGGATAGGGACTCTGCTCAATAGAAACACTCACAATGTTGCTGTGCCCATCTGTCTGCAACCCGCCATGTTCTGCCACATGCAGCCAACACTCTTCAAGCCTGGTGGCCTGAACTTTAACATGCAGCAGACAGCAGCACGCACACGCGAGGGGCTAGCCAAGATCTCTCTGCCTTTCAAGGGCCTGGGAGGAGGCAGCAATGATGGGCAACAATGATGGCCAACGGCGAAGAGCGGTTTTGTGGGTGCACAGCAAGGGCACCGCCATCAACACCAGTGTGACATCATGCATGTCAATGGTGCACTCTGTCTGTGGCAATTACATCTTGGTCGGTACCATGGTCTTTGCCGCCCTGGTGCGCATTCTGGCAGAGCGTGCTGGCACTCAACGCCAGTGACTTGTATTGTCAAAGGCTACCACATGTGTGTGTCCCTTGCACGATACTGTTTGTACCGACAGCTCGGAACTCAGAAGCACAGCCCGTACAGACCTGACGTGAGCTGATAAGTGAAACACAGCACTTACACTGCATAAGAGACATTGGCTGCAGTGTACTGGATGCTCAAAGGATGGGACCAAAGATGGGACCAGGTTGTTACAGGACCAAACACAATGCTCACGCCAGTCACACAAGCCACGAAGGGTCGGGAATGGTGCAGCAAACAAATAACAAATTTTGCACTCCGTGATCACGAGTTGCAAGTGCTTACACATGAAGACAGAGCTGCCTGCAACAGAGTCAGCAGCACTTGCCAGCATGGCAACGCATGCGCATGCATGCCTTATTGGCTACATGCTGAGCCAGCCATTGCCAAAGCACACACCACAATCAAGCAAGCATTTCTCTGAGTGTGTCTGCGTGGAAAGGCAACAGGGTGCGCCTGAGCTTGAGCTAGCTACAACCCTGCGTGAGGCTGCACAGTGATGTCACACGTCCATTGACACGCACCACGCACAGACAGATCAAGTTGAGACCCCCTTAGCCACAGGGGCAGCCACACATGCCCAGAGGGACAGAAAGTCAGGCACAGCTTGTCCCTCACAGCCCTGGCCCGCTGAAGTCACTGAGCGGGTTGCTTGATGCAGAGAAGCAGACCGGTGAGACAAGAAGCGAGTGAGTGACTAAGCCTATGGTACGCCAAGGGCGTTCGCTGAAATAGCACAGAAGGGACATGCATGAGAGGCTTACACCCGCACAATCCCTGCCAAAGGGCACAGAGCATGTCAAGGCAGTGCAGCGCGAAGGCCTTGTCCTACCTTCCTACATGCCTGGCCACTCTCCAGCAAAGCAGAAATGACCCTGGCACATCAACCATCTGTCAGCTGTGGCCAGCCTCATGGCAGGACCCGCAGCATGACGACAACATACAGCCACTGACAAGCTACAGTGACAACTCAACATTGGCTCTCTGTTGATCACTGACACCGGCACCACCACACCAGGAGCACTGCTGGGGCAGCATCGACACACATTGCCTACATCAAGCCCCCCCCCACCCCACCCCACCCCTGCTTTCCTCTGCCTTTCCTGTGCTCTGCCTCATGAGCGCATGCATGCGTTGTTCTCAATCTGCACACGCACTGTCCTGTGCTAAGCCAGCAGGGGCTAAAGCTGCACTACAGAAGGAGTTGAGCTCAGGCAACAGCTACATGTAGCTAAACGGCACGTAAGACATGCCAAAATGTACACCAAAACCAAATGTGTGCGGAAAGCTTGTGCCTGTACAGCGGCAGCACAAGCAGCACGTAGACGAGGCAGCAACCTGGCAGGTGCCAACCCATGTAGTGCAGCATCCGAAGGTGGTGTGTGCACACACCCCATGCAGCAGCTCCATGGTTAAACCACAAAGGCGCCACCCCCGCCATTCATCATGCCGCCCCCCGGGTAGTCCTCATCAAGCACCTCTGCCATGGCTTCATCAATGGCGCCCTCTGCATCATGAGCAACATACACAGCAATGGAACTGAGCCAGTTGTACAGAAATGTTGGGCATGATGGGGTCCTGCAAGAAAACATTACTTCTGGCTGGTGCCAAAAGATAGAATAGCCAGGCCGAAACATGCACAAACAAGGGGTCAAGACAGTGTGCAGCTTCCCGCAGCAGAACATGATCGCGTGCAGCAAGAGCATAACCCGTAGATACCACGTACTCGAGTGCAAGCCGTTTTAACGCCCACCTGTGTCAATCACATTGGGCTGCACGGGGCCGACAGTGCGCGCCATCTGCACCAATCGCTGGATCTCCTCCACGCTCTGGGTGGGAGGTGGAGGGGGCCGCTGCAGGTTGGGGTTCTGCGCCAAAGCGCAAGTAACACACACAAGCAAACAAAGCAGAGAGTGAGTTGGCCAGCTGCATGCAGGCAATGGGTCCTGACACACCTCAGAAGGGCTGCCAGCATCCTGGCCACACAAAATCCGCCTAGCACACCTGAAATGTCAAAGACTGGCCTTCCTCTTTCATTCAAAAAGACAGAAGGGCTGGATAAAGCCTAAGCAGCAGCATACAAACGGTTGTCTGGCTTTTCAGCAGCATAGCACGTGCACTGATGCTTACCGCCAGCTCAATGGGCAGGTTCTTGAGGAACCAGGGGTGCTGCTTGATCTGAGCCAGTGTGATGCGCTCCGCAGGGTTGGCGACGAAGATGCGTGACAGCAGGTCCTGCACATACAACAGCACACTACAGTGAGGACAACCCTGCCCACATACTGGATCACCGCAAACACCCCAAGGTGCAGAAAAAAGCATGGGTGTCGTGTGCTGAGGCCACTTGCATGTGTCACTTGCGCCCTACCTGGCACTCTGGACTGATCTTCAGCGCTGGTGGAATCGCGTACTTGACAGCCAGGATCCGCTGCGAGGCAGGAAACAGACAGCGGGCCAGAAGGGGGTCAACAGACCTGCCAGGCCGTCATCATGCAGTGCTGCCTGGGGCCATCAAAAGCACTCTACACATGACCGCAATGCTGCAGGAGTAGCAGCTGCAGAGAAAGCTTTGCTGGGCAGGCTTCAATGCCGGCTGTAAGAAGTGACAGGTAGTGTCCCTTGCCTTGATGGTTTTGCTGAAGTTGCGTGGGTCCGTGTGGTCCTCAAAAGGATACGCGCCGACCAGCATCACATACAGGGTCACACCACAGCTCCACACGTCAGCACCGTGCCCGTTGTAAGCAGTGCGCTGCAGCACCTGCACAGGATGCACAGCAGCAGACCAAAACAAAGGTGATTCACAGCGACGCATGACAAGCTTGTCACAACTTTACTGTACATCAATCCATGCGAGGCGCTGCTGATAGAGCACATGTCCATCGCAGCATGCTGCATGCATGCAGGACAAACAGAGCTGGAGTCGCTGCCACCATGCCTCCTACCTCGGGAGCGATGTATGCAGGAGTGCCCACAGTTGACTTTGGCTGGCTGTCCAGCACAGACTTGCTGTAGCCAAAGTCACAAATCTTCACGCGGGGTGCCGGGCTGCCATCTAGCAGCGTGTTCTCCAGCTTGAGGTCTCTGTGGCACACACCCTGCGGCAGAGCAGAGGAAGCACAGCGGCACGTCCATCAGTCGCAGTGTATTTCCCACACAAGAACCCCACGCGCATATTTTGGCCAGACCGTCTGGCTGGCATGGTTCGGAAACAGCTGCCTCATGGCGCATGTTGCTGTGCAGGAGGCACACCTTTGCTGGTGACACTCACTGATTGATGGCAATAGTCCACTCCACAGATCAGCTGCTGGAAGAAATACCGCGCCTCGTCTTCACTGAAGCGGCCTGCCTTGACGATGCGGTCAAACAACTCGCCACCAGCTGCGTACTCCATGACTATGCACAGGTGCGTGGGCGTGAGGTACAGCTGCATGTACATGACACATAGGTGCAGCACACCACACATCACAGGTTGGCACAAAGAAAGGTGATACATGCTGCACCAATCTTTCTTCTACATGCTGTATATTTCCAGGCTGCATCAGAGCTGGCCAACTGGTCCTGCAGTACATACATTGTACTGTGCACTTGGAGGGACGATGCGTTCCTGCAGGACGATGCGCTCCTGCAGGACACCATGACTAGCATGTACCACAGACACATACCTCCTTGAAGCTGACCACGTTGGCGTTCAGCAGCATGCGGTGGTTGAGGATCTCACGCTCCACATTCTTGTCCACCTGCAGCCAGGCAATGAGTGCACAATCAAGCGCTGCTGCAGTGGTGCCAATGACCCCCAGGCAGTGCTAGCCGTGCTATATCATGGTTTGTAGGGAGCCCAACATCAGCTGCAGCCCTGGATAAGCAGCTGCATAGTAGGACATCAGCACAACCCAAGCTGCACACATAAGCTGCACGTGAACACAGGCGTGCTGAGCACCGGCCGGAAGGTGCTGGCGAAACTCACCCTCTCTCCCCTCTCGATGAACTTGACTGCAACCAACTCATTGGTGACTCTGTTCCTCATCAGCTTGGCAACACCAAAGTTGCCAGAGCCAATATCACGGATCTGCAGGACAGGACACAAACTGTGCTCAGCAGGAGCTAGGCCACAACAGCACGCTGCCTATCGTGCCCTGGCCGGCCGGTTAGCCATGCAGTGGAACTATAAGATTCGTAATGAATGCCTTTCAAGCTGCACTGCGCTGCTGTGCACTGCCAAGTGTCCAGCTGCTGCACCATGACAGCTTGGAGCAGGACAGTACCACCCACAGCAGCTGGGGACAGCAGTCGTAGTTAAAAAAATGCACACAATCAGCATTGCCACTCACAAACTCAAACTTCTCCGACATCCTGCTGCTGCTGTGTAGGATACAGACTGGACTGCTCAGCACATACGGAAGATGTTTCGAGGGCGGTGTCAGAGGCTCTGCAATGGTTTCAAAAGTGTCGGGTCTTTTTTCTTGTGCTTGAACAGTTTGAGGCCTGCTTCAGCTGAAGGCAATGGGACCCAGGACGGAACCCCGGTCCTGGACCCTTGGTTTTGGGTGGAGGAGCGTGGTTTTAAAGCGCTGTCAAAGCTGATTGTGTATCTGATGGTCATTGTCGAGGAGAAGGGCTTGACTGGTTCTACACTGGTATCGTAGATCACCACAGATCGCAACTTAGCATTCTCATCTCCAGCTGATTGAAGCAGCCACACATTTTCACACTCGCCAAGATGAGATTTGTTACTGGCAAGCAATGCACCAGCCTCTGCGACAGCAGAAGGGCATACGGCACTGCAATAGAGAAACCACAACAACCTTCAGGACAAACTTGGCTGCACCTGACGCACGTCCGTCATGCTGACGGCAGTGTTGCACATAGGGCACTTCCCCTCGGCTGCTAGGATGGCCAGGAACGGCTGGCTGCTGCAGGGCATGTGGCAGCTGGGGCACTCACACCAGTCCTGAAGGCTCATGCGCTTGCCTGCAACAGCATCGCAGCAGACACACACAGTTCTTACGGGAGCCAATCTTAGGCAGTTTGGACGCGGGTGCACTGGCTTGTGTTGCTGATCAATGAGTGTAAGCTGTTTCGCGGGTCTGGGCAGGGTATCAGCAGCAGGTCAGCACACCTCACCTGTGGCAATGTCACATGGAATTATGCTTTGGCAGCTCACACACTGCAGCTGTGTTTCAGGCCCAGGCAGATGGCAGAATGGGCAGGCGCTGAGACCTTCTGGCGGCTCCTCGCCCCTGTCGGGTTTGCGGACCATAAGCTCTATTTTCTTCTTGTATTTGTCTGGGACTTCATTCCTGCAACAACAAGAGCAGCAAGAACGGTTTACATGCAGTAGGCAGTGAATTCACAGCAAACATGCAGTGGCAGCACCCTCCATGCAGGAAGCGCATGTGGCAGGCGCCATCAGGGGGGTTGAACTTTCTGTCAGGACCTGCTACCATGACGGTTGCCTGTGCCTGGGGGGGGGGGTGATACTGCGACGATAGCGCTCAGTGTGAGCTCTGCACCAGCACAAAGGACATAAAGCTCAGTACCTGTACTCGGGCCTCATGAGGGTGCAGGCATACTCCCACGCGGTTTTCTTCAAGCCTGCTCTCTGACACTCGATTACGGTGGATGTCAGGATCGGCACCACGTGCTTTGGAAACCTGCACAGATGCAGAGAAAAACAGGTCAGTGACACTGCCAGAGCACTGCTGCAGGGCAATGCAGGATCCATCACATGGCTGGGCGCAGGTGGCACAAACAGAACCGCCGACTCTGCATTGAAACCCACCTGCTGATGTTGCCTGCCACTCGCACCAGCATACGTGCAGCTCCTGTGTGATCCCCTACCGCCAACAGGCTTTTGACAAGCACGTAGCTGTGCAGCAGTGCCAGGGCCTGCCTGAACTCCAAGGGCACAGCTGCACCCATGGCCTGCAGCTGCTGCAGCGTGCTGAACATCTTGGCATGGGCAAGCTTGTAGTTGCCCTCCTCCTGCAGGCACACCACAGCAAAGCCCGTTTGTCACTGTGTTGCCAAGCTGCATTCACTGCCTATGAAATTCCAGGAACTACATGCTTCCTTAGGCCAACCCCAGCTGACCTAAGCAAGCTCCAAGCCTGCTTGAGGGATAGTTGATCCTGTGCTGGGCCGAGAGCTGGTGCTCAGCTTGGCCATAGACAGCCACCCTCAAGATGCCAACTCTACCTGCAGGCAGCGACCCAATTCCATCCCAGCTGTGCCTGCACCATGCCCTTTTGGGTTGCATTTCTTCTCAGCCCCCGTCCCCCAAAACTCCATGGGATCCGCAAATTGCTGCCGACCTGTTCGCGCCGCGCAAGCTCCAACGCATCCCGGGCTGCCTCTCCCAGCTGCCCAGCAGCCATGTTGAGGCGCAACCTCAGGCCGTCCTTGACATGGGCCTCTAGACCCTTGCACCTGTCCAGCGCAGCCAAGATGAGAGGGGCTGACTCTACTGCCTGGCTGTCCTCCAGGGCTTTGATGGCCTTGGTCAGGCTGCCCTGGGTGCAGACCTGCAGGCGTTGACAACACATGTGCAGAGCTGAGACAAAGCCCTAAGTCCTGGACAAGCTGCTGGATTACTTGATCAAAGGCCACTTCCAGCGTGTAGGGTGTTGCCTCTCCCAGCAACACTTTAGGGCTGCAGTATTTGCGTTGCAACACCCATCTGCTGTGGCAAAGGATCACAGACACGCGGTGACATGATTAACATGAGTATCTTCACCAGTCACTCCACACCTGGGCATACAGGCTGATAGCTCTCTCAGCCTTTGCAGCAGTGACCCATGCGTCAGCTGCCAGCTCAGGCTGACCACGCCCCTCCAAGTACTGCGCCAAGCGCACAATGTCATCTTCTCCCTGCGACGTGAGCAGCAGGACACCAGAACACACCCAGCAATGCAGTGAGCCATGGTGAGCGATGGAACCAACACCAGAGGGCGGCGTATGTCGATGACCTACAAACGCCGGCATGGTGCGACTATCACAGGGCAGCACATGTCAATGATCTCAGACAGTACAGTGCATGAGCTCAATATATAGCAAACCACAGCGCTGCCGCCTGCCGGCCATGCTGGGCCCCTGGTGAAGATGGAAAAGCCCGAGCACTACAGCCGTCCAAACCATGGCGCACCTTCACGCTGCCCGCAGCCAGCTGCCCAAAAGTGTCCAGCTGCCCCTTGGCTGCCGCCAAGTCGAAGGCTTGATCCAACTGGCCAGCCAACAATAGGAACTCGATGGCAAGCTGCACATCGCCTGCAAGTGCACAGAAATCACAGCATGCTTGTGGGTACGCCAGTGCAGGATCCAGCAAGCTTGCGATGCCGGCCTGGGTGTACGGGGATGCTAGCCAGCACACTGGCAGGTTTTCCATCCAACCGCCATGTGTAGGCTGCAATCATTGCGCCCAACAAACCAAGCGGGACATGTTGTGCACTGCAACAGGCTGCTTCCTTTGGAGGTGCACGACGTGCCGGCTCACCTGTCGCCAAAGCTGCTCGGGCAACCTGTGCAGCGGAAGGGGTGCTACGTGCTTTACGTGCAAGCGCAGCTGCCCGACCCAGTGCTCCAAGCTTTTCCAGGCTGAGCCTCACAGCCGAGTCCAGGTCGCCTGCAGTCAAGGGCGCGCAACAACACTCACGTAAGTTAGCAACGTCCGCATCACTCTTACATGTGGCAAGCCTGAAAGGGGTACATACACAGTGCTGCTGGATTGCTGTGGCTGTAGATGCTACAGGATGCCTGGCTGGTGCTGTGGTGTTTTGAGCAAGCAGTTTGTGCAGGTCTACTGACTACCCTGTTGCCTACCGAAATACTTCACTGTGCCTGCAGGTAATTTCTAGTGGGACAAGGGGGACTTATTGCCTGCCATGCCATAGGGAGGGTTGTGGCCCCTCTAAGCAGTCTCGATATCACATCTATGCAGTCATGGCAGCTCAATGCAGCCAGAATGCAGCAGCAGTCAAGCAGTCAAACAGCAAGCAGCAAGCAGCAACATCAGGAGGGTGCTGGAGAGAGAGGAGGCAAGCCGATCAGGTGAACGTTTTCCGGTTTGATTGATGCTAGTGTAAAGTCTTTCGCTGTGCGCTCCCACGCACTTCTACGAAACTTCGGAATGTCACATCCTTGGATGGTTCTTGCATTTGGCTGGATGCACTCCATGTGTCTACACACACATCAGACAGCGCGCTACATACACGCTGTTGCACCACCCAGCACAATACGCACCTGCTGCCTCATATGCCGCAACAGCATCTGTATAGGACCCCTCGCCCTCCTTGGCCTTAGCGTACTGCAGCTGCAGCTTGGCACTTGTCACGCGCTGCATCAGTGGTGCTGCAGCGGCCCAGTTGCGAGCTGCGATGTAGATGCCAGCAGCCTTCTCAGCCATGCCTGCCTGCTCGTACATTTCCGCTGCGTCCTGGGTTTGATGCATCTGCTCTAGTATTGCCGCACACTCCTTCCAGAGGCTGCTGCTGTTGATTTGCTGAGCGAGGGCTTTGCCGCCACGCAAGTCGCCTAGGTGCAACAAGCTGCGCGCCATGCCGGACATGCAAGCCAGCCGCGTTTGGGCATCAACCCCTGACGTCTGCAGCGCATCCAACGCCTGCAGCAGGAACGCAGAGCTTTCAAGCATCAAACCCAGCACAGCATAACAGCCTGCATCACACATGCCCTGGCCTGTTGATGTGTGACCCCCAGGCCACAAACAACAGGCTGTTGTAAGCATTTGCATGGAGAGCCAGTGCAAAGAAAGCGACTGCACGGCAGGCTCGGGGCCAATTGGAAGCTGCGCTGCTTGCCTGCTGGTAGTGGTTTCGGGCCTCTGCAAACTCCCCAACCAACTCCAGCATGGCCGCATGCTCCTTGCTGAGTGTGGGCACCCTGTCTGGTGCCAGGCGCTGTGCCAGCGCCAGGGCCTCAGGCCAGTGCTTCAGGTCCTGACGCATCTCCAGCGCAGCTAGCGGCTGACTGCTGCGCAACAACAGCTCCTGCACAGCAGCAACTCACGCCGATGAGCCTAAAACGAGCACAAGCATGGTGATCTGGGCCCAAGACCAGCATATTCCCCCAAACCGGCTGCAGTGCCAGCACAATGGACGCCTCACAAGCTGTGCAATCTGCAGGGCGTTACGCAGCAGCATGCAAACCACTTGCAAGATGGGGCTAACTTGCAGCAGGTACTTCCATCCCAGTTTTAGGCTCTCCAGCTTTCCCACGCAGCTTTCCACACACTGTCGTCACCCCGCACACCTGCGCCCGGTTGATGTCCTGCTCCAGCAGTACCATGAGGCTGCCTGCCAGCAGGTTCCTGTCCTCAACCTCCACAAGGCTGGACAAACTCAACACCATCGCAGCATCACCAACCTGCCAGCAACACAGAGCAGCACAACGGCATACCACGCAGATCTGGGCGTCAATCAGTTGCAGACTGTCTGACGGTGCACCATTCATATTGGCACCAGCACGAGGTGGGCACATGCCGTGTCCAGAGCAGCCACAGCAGAGCTGGCTCACCTGTCGGTAAGCTGCCACTGCCAATCCCACATCCAGCTGCTGCAGGGCTGCTGCTGCTATCTGCTTCCATGCGTCTGCGCTGCCAAGTGCTCTAGCCGCAAACAAAGCCTCTGGCATGCGCTTCAGCTTGAGCGCAGCTGCCAGCCTGCAACATAAGTTGGCACGCCTTGTTGAAAGTAAATTGCACAGAGGGCAATGTGTCACACTGCCAAGCAGCTGGGCCAGCTGCAAGGTCAATCAATGTACAGCTACAAGTTCACAAACTCAACAAGCTTGCACACCACACAAGAGCATTCCTAGACCCTATGCTGGCGGCTCACCTCTTCTGCAGCTGCTTGGCGTCCCCCTGCTCCAACAGTGGCTTGTGGGTCTCCAACGTCCACGTGTCCACAGCCCCGCCTTTGAGGCGCACCGACAGGTGGCCGTCAGCCAGCAGGATCGGCTTGTGGCCCACTGGAAGGGACGCCGTGGCGAGCAGCTCCAGCTGCTGACCTGACAGCGACTGCTGCGTCAGCAGGTAGGTGAACAGCTGCCCCTTGCTGTTGCTGGCAACAAACAGGTTTGGGTCCTCCTCGTCCCACAGCACCTGCAGGCGGCATGTGCAGATGGTGTTTGGATGTGGGCATGTCTTGGCATCTATGGCAGCAAGTGGTACAGCGTGTAGATAGGCGCAGTGCAGCAGGCTGGCGCCTGTGTACCAGCACAGGTCGCTCGCTGAAGTCAACAACCATGACAAGCAAGCGTGAGTGATTTGGCTGGGTTGTCTTGCCTGTCTTGCACACCACATGCGCAAGTGTTGAATGGGATGGCAGCACTCACCAGCTCCAGGCTGCCCTCAAACCCTGGCAGTGGTGTGAGCTCATCTGTCAATGGGCTGAACAACGCCACAGTCAGCTGGTCATCAGCCAGCACACACTTGGGACCGTAGGGCTGTGGGTACAGGTGGGTGATGCTGCCACCTGAACACACAGCAGTGGACAACAGTGGTACTACCACGCACTGCGTGCATTTATTGCTGCCACCTGCAAACATCGGTCTGCATCAACCGTGCTGGTGAACAGGCGGCTGAAGCTGTTGATGCTGCATGCCCATTCCCCTCACAGCCTTTGATACGCCTAATCTGTCAGCGGCTGCCACCACTAGATCACTTGCAACAACACCCCAGCTGGCCCACCTGTGTGTCGATACTCATTCACAGCTGCCAGCGCTCCATCCTGCACCACGTGGTAGCACAGTGTGCCACTGCCAGTAGCTGTCACCAGGAAGTGGTGCGACAGGGCCACTTTTGTGATGGGCTCTGACCTGACAGCGCCAGGCACCGGCAAGCACAGGTCCTCCCTGTCCTCTGTCCCTGCACTGGCCTCTATCGCATGTACCAGCACTCGCCCATCCATCAGCACAGCAGCGTATGAGTCATTCATGCACACTGTCTGCACCCCTCCCAGGTAGCTGCGCCTGTTGCTGAGCTGGCTGGCGCCTGCGCCATGCGTGTAGTACAGCACCTGGTTGTTCACTCCCACAGCCAGGTGGTGGGGCCCCAGGTAGCAGAAAGAGGGCTCGCAGTCCACCTTCACAACTGCACTGCTGTGAGTGGTGATGTCATGGACAGTCACCTCCCCGACGCTGGTCAGCATGGCGTGCTTGGTGCCGGCTGCTGCCAGCACACTGGGGAGGCTGGCGAGGTAGGTGAGCAGCAGGCCATTGGCAGTACCCACAGACAGCACCTGCATGGGGAGGGAGGTGCTGCAGCCATCAACACAGCTGATGCCTAGATGACGCAACTGCCTGCCGGCTGCAGCCATACTGCTTCATTCGTGCGATTGCGAGCTTCCAGCATACTGCATGATTGCCACAACACTGCGCGGGGGTGCAGTCCTCCACAGCCACGCTTCAGCTGATTCTTTATGGTCCTGTGTCGTGCATACCTGACCGTCTTGTCCCCACGCCAGCTGGTTGACCACATGGCCTGCCGGCAGCTCGGTTGCCTCATTCAGCACCTCGCCATACTCTGCACCAACTTCCAGCAGCTTGATGGTGCTGCCACCCCCTATGGCTACCCGTGAGGCAGCTGCACAGTAGGCCATGTCCTGCAGCATGTCCAGGGGCCTGTGGGAGTGGATCTCCCTGCTGACCTCTTGGCTGGGAAGGCAGCAGGGCAGCACAGGGGACAGGCATGCATAGTCTCGCAACACACGTGCACACCGCCGGAAGCCGGCCAGATCTGAAACAGTGGGACATGCAGCAGCAGTGTACTGCCCTCCCACTGCATGCAGGAACCACTCGAGGAAGGCATGTGTGCAAACCACCCGTGTGCAGGCATTCACCTACACTATTGCAGGTGGGTTGAGCCAAAGGGGGCCTGCATTACGCTGCTACAACGTCTCACATTTCCATGCTTCCAGTATTTCAAGCACCAAAGCATCGCAGCACACCTGAGGGATGACACCACCACCACTTGGCCTCCCCTGAAGCCCACCAGGACGTAGCCATCGCCAAACCACAGGTGCTGTGCGATTGATCCATAGCTCTCCATGAAGGACAGCTCAAGAGGGGCAGCGGAGGCATCCTTGGGACCCTGCAGTGGCAGTGCAGGCCGTCAGGTGGAGCGCCGCCCTGGCAGGACCAGGCTGAGTGTGCCATGCCTACTCCACTCTAGCACTACTTGTCCACATACTGCACCACTGCGTGTTCAACAAGCAGTAACTGCTGCGCTGCTACAGGCTTGCAACAATGCATGCAGCATGCACATCCTGTGCCTGCAGGCTGCAACTTGGGCCATGACTTGTTGGCACCAAGCCTCTGAGAGGTCAGTACTATGTTGAGGAACGGCCAACATGCTTGGCGCTCTAAAGCTGGGGCCCATGCAGGCTTACCTGTATGATGCAGAGCGTCTTCTTGCTGGTGATGAGGGAGAATGCGGTGTCCTGCATAGGTGTCACACACGCAGCAACACGCAGCTATTGACTGATGAACAAGGCGCCGTACATGAGTGATTTGTGGCACATCAGTTAAAAGATGGCGTGACTGCATGTCAGGCAGCACACATTCCACAGTGCCAAGCATCAGCATGCCCTCCATACCCCCCACTGGGCACCCTCCTGGGAAGGAGATGCATGGCGTGCTCTGCTTATGACCCTGTGCCTCTGACCCGTGGCAACAGGCTCCCCTAGGTGCTTACAAGTGTTTTGTCCCTCTCATACATAAAGCGCACAGGAACTCCCTACAGCATTCAAAGCTGGAAGAGTGCTGGAGTCAGCCCACCTTGGTCTTGCATCCACTGCCTGACCGCTCATCCTTGCAGACGGCTGCACAGAGCTGCAGTGGGTCTCCCTTCATCTCCAGGGTTTTCAGGGTGTCACCAGACAGATTGCTGATGGTCACCTGTTTATACAGCATTGGTGCAGCACACAGTGCATGCCTGTCTGGCCTGCAAGGATCCTCAAGTCATCAAAGGCAGCCAATCGCCACCCAAGGCAAACATGACTGCAGTGTCGCTGCTGCTGGTGTGTGTGTATGCAGGCCAGGGCGCAAGCCCTCCGCGGAAGCAACCAGCTATACAACAGAACAGGCTCTGCGGCTGTGTAAACCATGGGGTCCTTGACACAGAATGAGCATGTCAAGGTGGCTGCACGCTCACCGTCTTGTCAGTTGCTGCCAGCGCCAGGATGTTTTCACTCAAAGCCCAACTGCCTGCGCAGATGCGTTTGGTGTGCTTGGCTGCCACCGGCACCTTCCTGTGCTCCTTCACGAAATACAGCTGCAAGTTGCCCTTGACTGTGCCAACTGCCAGCACGGCACTGCAGTTGGACCAGGACAGCACTGTGACCTCTTGTGCCTGCAGGGAATGCGCACATGACGTCACTGAGGCCCGACCATGAGCCATGGAACAGTCAGCGGACTTAGCGTGCTTAGCAATGTTGCCGCTGACTGTTGGCAACTTGCCTTGAAGTCTGTCTCCAGCTTCTGCAGCTCCTTGGTGGCAGCAGTCCAGATGTACACGACGCTGCAGCCCGCTGGCAGCACCGCAAGCATCTCCCCGTTTGCATCCCACTGCGGCACAGCACATAATACTGGCAAAGTCGACGGCCGCAGTGGTGTATAACATCTGTCAGCTACCTGGCATGCGGCCATGCATGTCAGCAGCAGTTGCTGTGTGCGACCGCCAAATAATGGGTTTGAGCTTTCTCACAGCCAAGCGCCTGGCAGGTGCCATGAAGAGATTCCAAATAGTGCTTCCATCAGCACACCTGCAGCTGCAAGCAGCAGCACTGATGTTGTTCTGCTGCTGCGAACTCCCTTGGAGCCAGGTGGATCTCGCCGTACAGCTTGCCAGTGCGGTCATAGATCACCACAACCCTCTGCAGGCAGCACAAACCGTGAATCACATGTCACACACAGGGACGAGAGTTACAAACTCCTGTTGTGCTCAAGACACCCCACCTTGTTGCCTGCTGCTGCCAGCCAGGCCCCTCTGGGGCTCCACTGGCACAGCACCTGGCCATCCCCAAGGTCCTGTTGTCCCACAGCAAAGAGCCTCCTCTGCAAGATCATCAGGAATCAGACTTAAGTATCTTTCATGCGTGCAAGAACGGGATGGAGAGGCAGCCTGTCTGCAGACAATACAGCAACTCGCCATTTTGCCCTTGCTCCGCTGTGTGCTGTGGTGCAGGTGACACGTCGTGAGTACAACATGAGTGGATGATGAAGGTGGTGTGGATACAAACCACACCAGCTTGGGACATAGTGACCAGAAGGCAAATTGCCAGATCAGTTTGAGCTCTCACTCCAGCTCTCACTCCTTGTGAACTTGCGCAAACAATGCGACTGTCGAGTAGTACGTGCTTATGATCGAGGAATGCATGCATCAATTTCGCTTGATGAACGTCAGCTGTAGAGCCGATGCACCAATTTAGACAGTGCTGTGATTGATGCTCATCAAGATCAAGATTGAGCAGATGGCCAGAACGATGGCTGTGTATCGCCAAGACATGGATTCTGAATCAGGTGTATGCTTTTCTTTGCGTCTGCGGGGCTCCAAACGATTGCTACCACTGTTGAACAGAAGTAAGCTGGCCATGCCACTTCAACCCAACATGCCCATGCATGGGCTGGCCAGATCCCCAGCAGAGTTGATCTGCTATTACAGCACCGTACCTTGGTTGGTGGGTGGCATTCAACAACATAACACATCCACAACATTACAGCTGCACACAAAGCATGACACACCATGCAGTGCAGCCACCCTGCCTCGCCCTGGTGATGGCAATCAAGGGAAAGCAAAGTACAACTGGGAGACAACCTGTAGGTGCCGCCACTGCCCTATAATTGTGTACATGCATGATGCATATCGGGTAGCCATGACGGCTCCACCAGGCGATACCTGGTTGCATGACATGCGCTCATGGACAGGAGAGCCTGGCGATGCCTTGATTGCGCACCATCCGGACACTTTGTGCAAAAGACACATGTTCTTGCAGGCGTCAGCTCGCCCCCCGTGCAGAGACACGGGTTTCATACTGTGCGAAATGTGACCCACACAAAGTAAAGTGGTACCCACAGCACACACTTGCCTCGCATCAGGTGCGCATAAGCATGCACGCAACCTCAAACGTGCATCCAACCCATGACCTTTGGCAGCAAGCCGCTGTCAAAACACAGCCTGCCAACAATGCAGCCACGATCAACGAACATAATCTGGAATCTGATGGTGCCTTCAAACACAGGCGTGGTCAGGCCATCATGTGCAGCATCATGCAACTCACAACATGCAACTCACAGGCAACTGTACAACTAAACACTGTCACACACAAGCTGATAAAACACAAGCAGAACAAGCGCTTGGGTTGGGAGGCAGCGCAGCCTCAGCTGGCAAGCAGCCAGCTGACATTGCCTCACCAGCCCCTGTAGACAACATCCTAAACAAACAAAAGGTGTCCTGCTGGGAGATGCGCTAGTAGTATGTATGCACTTTGCCCCAAAACAAGAACACCAGCACACAGTGGGGGCTGTAGCTGACAACTGCATTGGGTAGATACAGCCATCTGCCTCGCTGCCATTCAGCAAGCGGTGCATCATGCACGCAGCTGCATGTGTGGTGAACCATGTACGTACAATCACTTGGCTAACAGTGTTTGTGACCTGCTAGCACATGCCAACACAGCCTGCCACAAAAAAAACAAGACGCTAGACGGCTGTGCTGCAGGAGGGGGTGCTTCTGAGGTTGCACAGGATGTGCTGTGGCATGATGTCAGGCATGGCCATACCATTGGGTAGGTCACGACAACAGCAGCAGCCAAAAAGTGTGCACACCCAACGACATGGCAGTGGCATCAGTCTCAGCAAGGTACCTGCGCACCCAAGAAGCTCAATTTGTGAGGCAAGTCACACCAGCATAGGCCAGCTACAGGCCTGCGCCCGGTGCTCTGAGAGCCACGACTGCTCACGACACCGACATGCCCCAAAAGCACCAGCACACAAGGGTCAAGTACGACAGGCACAACACAAGGTGGGACAGACAGTTCACTGCGCGTTTGCTTGCGCTGGCTTGCCTGCAGAAACACAACCGCATTGTTGAGCTGCTGCCACCATGTGTGTCATCCAGCCTGGGGATGAGTGGCCCTGAATGCGCTGTCACATGAGCCACTGCATGCATGCAACATCAAGCTGTTGTGACAGACAGACTGCTAACCACTGGTCCAAACTGAGTCCCACATACAAGCTAGGCAGGCGCAGCAATGCTGCACCTTGAAAACAAAGCCATACAACACAAACACATCCACCAAACGTAATGAAAACCCCAGGCTCTCGCATGCCCTGCAAGTTTTCGCAGGGACCTGCACGCTTTCGCAGGGAGGTGGGAGAAGCAAAATTGACACCCACACCAGCGGTGGGGCAGTGAGTGCAGGTGTTGCATGTGCTGATCCAGGTCGCTGCCGCAACCTTCGGTATCCGACTGCCAGTGCAACACATACACTAAACGAGATGCAGTATGCTACCAAAAGTACACACGGGCATGCAGACAACCAATGCGTATTCTGTGCTGAACAGCTGCGCAGCGCAGGAGCGCTGTGGCACCTGTCAGCTTTGACGCCGGGGATGGAACAGCAGACACTGTTCATGCACCACAATGCAAGGCCCACAAGCAACAACAAACCAAACAGCTACCAGGCACTGCTTGGTGCTGTCACCCGTTGTCAGACACTCTACTGCTTGTGAACAGGCGGCGCCACAGAAGAGCTGGAGCCCATAAAACGACACCATGTAAACAGCATGCGCACACACCCTGGGACCAGCTGCAGCAGCCCAGGTCCCCTTGCAAATCAATTATTGCAAACGCCAAGCTTGAACAACATGACACTGGTATCGTTGCCCATCCCAAAAAGGCCGGCACCCTACCATAACCTACCAAAAAGGTCCTGATTCTAAAACATCCGCCATGCAAGTCATTCTTGCCGCACGCCACAACCTGCCTGCCTGGGCAGCGCATGTGCAACATCTGCATCAAACCACTGTCT
This sequence comes from Desmodesmus armatus, assembly GCA_007449985.2. NCBI lineage: Eukaryota > Viridiplantae > Chlorophyta > Chlorophyceae > Sphaeropleales > Scenedesmaceae > Desmodesmus > Desmodesmus armatus. Next base: position 512,977 of record VIIQ02000008.1, on the reverse strand, counting down.
GCCTGGCACTTCAGCACCAGATATGTTCAAATAAGTCAGGCCAGCCAAGCTTCTGGGGCTCCAGCCATCGTTCAACAAGGCCTGCTGCAGCGCTTGCACAGTACAAGCACAACCACAGGCATCTCGTTACGGGGGCATTTGCACAATCAAGATGAGCAACCTGCAGTGCAGGCCCACTTGCGAGCGACCCCACGGCCTGTTGCTCACCATTCTGGCATGCAGCCAGGCCAGCTGGGGCATCACGGCAGCACAGCAAGTGCCGCTTTTATGCAACACACCAAGCCTCAACAGCTGGCCGTAGGCACACTGCCCCCCATAGCCTCCAGCAGCACGGCATCCAGCCCCAAGGGCACGGATTTAGTGCGCGACATGCCCCCGAACACCGGCTCTTCGTTTGAAGTGCGTCGAAGCTTGCATGGTGGTGGAGACGCGTCGCTGTCCTCGCTGCCGTCTGCAGCACCCGCAGCACCGCACTCCTGCTGCCACCTGCGCCTGCCGTGCTGAGCCCGCACTGTGCTGAGGCTGCAGGGGCCCCTTGGGGGCAGCATGGAGCCTGCCACGGCTGCAAGACAGGGCTCCCCTGTGCTGGCATGGCCGCTGCAGCTGTCCCTCAAGCGGCTGCTGAGGGTGCTGGACAGGGTGCACTCAGCGGGAGGCGAAGTGGGTGTTCCAGCAGATGCTGCTACCACAATCGTGCCTGCAGACCCGCCACTGCAGCTTCTTGTCAGCTCCTGCTGCGGCTCTGGGATACAGACACAGCCGCAGCCACCAGCTGGGCTGCCCAGGGGTGCTGCCGCAGGGTTGGGCAGCTGCTGCTGCTCCCTGACAACAAGCTGGGCGGGTGGCTGCACCGGCTGCATGCCAGGGTGCTGTGCTGCTGCTGTTGGCACCACTTGCTGCACTGCAGGCTGGGGCTGCTGAGGCTGCTGCTGCTGGTTGCATGCGTGCGTCAGGTCCTGTGAGCTGCTGGTGTGGATGGGGCGTGGCTTGCGGCCCTCCAGCTTGCTGCGCCTCACCGGCTGGGGCAGAGGGTTGGACAGCGACAGCTGAACAGCAGGGACACCACAGACAGTACACCAGCACACACGCACCGGGGTCAGTCCGCCAGACACACGTTATAGTAGCTGGGGCAGAGGGTTGGACAGCGACAGCTGAACAGCAGGGACACCACAGACAGTACACCAGCACACACGGACCGGGGTCGGTCCACCAGACACACGTTATAGTAAATCCATCGGCAGACAAGAGCACTGCAAGCAGTAGCAACGCTTGTGAGCTGCTGCGGGAATAGTGCGCTGTGGCGGCTGCCACCTTAAGTGCACAGCTACGGCCCTTCTGCTCTTGCCGCGGCCGACAGCAGCAGCAGCACATGTCGACCCCTGTGCTGGCCCACCTGAAGGGACGCCAGGACGTTGCCCACCACACTGATGAAGTTGGCCACCAGCATGGAGTCTGTTGCTGTGGCCGACAGCAGCGCCTCCAGCACAGCCACAGGGCCGGCATGCGGGACGTGCACGTCAAACACCGGGATGTACAGCACCTCCCCCACACTGGCAGCGTTGCTGGCAGTCAGTCTGCAGCGTGGGTGCAGGACGTCTGGGATGATGCTGATGTTCTGCACGACCTGGACGCACCCCGACCTCAGCACACGTCCTGGCATGCCCTGATGGCCGTAGTGCAAGCTCTGGCAGCTTGCAACCCGGAAGTCCATCAGCGCAGGTGTACCCATGATGCACAGCTCTGGGTCTGTATAGAGCTGCTTTTGGAGTGCGTCAAGTATGCCTGCTTGGTTGATGGCTGGCAACCAAACCTGGAGGGGGAGCAGGAAGAAGAGAGGGTGAGCTGAGCTGAGTCAGGGCCAACATGCTGTCGGGCGCTTGGCAAGGCAGGCACCAGGCGCACCAGGTACATGATGTGCATACACAATAGTATCACAATGATGTCCGCAAGTACTGGCTGACGTCCATCCGGAGAGTGACCCCTCTCGGAGTCAGGGCCTTTTCCACGCACAGCGCACCTGCAGACACCCCAAGTTGTCCAGTGGCTGTATAGCCTGACGTAGATGCCATAACGCGCTCGAGAGGCGCTGCCGGGTGCTTTGAAGAGCAATAGTCTCCATCATCATGTCTGAGCAAGGATCCCGTCGGTGCTGAGACCGCGTTCACATCAACAAGCCACCCGCAGGAAGAACAATTTCAATACTGCACACAGAGACCCGCCTACGAACACCCGCTGCTAACCCGAGTTCAGGAAAACGTGAACAGTCCAGGCACGGAAAAGAAACCTCTACTACTGCCCTGTTCCGAAAGTACGTGGGTGGGTGGGAGGGACGGTGGAAAGTGAACAACAGCGACAGCAGCTGAACCGTTGTACGGGGTCACTCTTTGTGCTTGGCGACGGTGACTATCAGCCTTATATCTTGATTTCAATTGACCTTTCGCGACCCAGAATAATGCCGTGTGGGAAGAAGCCGTAACGCATAGTCAATGCACGACGTTTGACCTTGGTACAAACGAGTCTGAGTCGCTTGTGCTGCTTTGATATGAGGAACAAAACGATTCAAAGTAAATGAGGATGGGTTTGTGGGCCCTCAGGCAGTGCGTTTAGGTCCGTCCTTGCCAAGCAGGTGCCGGAAGGCCTCTTTGACCAAACTCCTGCCGACGATGAACGGTCATACATCTGATGCTTATGTGTAAGCTACTGGAGGTCTGAGTAGCACACCTATCGGCGTGAAGGGCCTCTAGCCAGGGCAATAAACATGTTATTGTCTGTACTTGTGGCCTGGTTGCTGCTGCATCATGCAGTGTGCGCCGCTCCTCAAACGAACTCCTCAACAGGTTTCATTCTTACCGATGGTCATGATCTCCTGTGGAGCAGGCTTGCCTCTGGGAACGGGGATGACTACCGGGCACCGATCATCGCAGTGCTGACCAGCAAGAAGCTGCTCATGACCCGTTTCAACCATGTGTGCAGTCAGCAAACATCTAACACCAACAATCATCGTGCCATGGCTCCTGGTGTGCCAATGGAATGCTGGAGGCTCAAGGCTGCATGCAGCCGTGTTTTTGTGTCCTCTGTTATTGGTGAGTAGCTCAGGGAATCTGAGGGGGTTCTCGGCGATCTGCGGCACCCGTACCGTACCATCGGTACTACAGCAGCTCAAGCAGCCCTTGATTGCTGGCTGTGCTCCACGGCTCAGGACTCCTGAGGAGCTGTGTTGCCCACTCAGTGACTGAGTTGTGACGTCGAATGTTGTGACGACTTGTCGTTCCTTCCTGTCTGCAGGCATTGCGGGGCACTTCAGTCGCCAGCAGCTCTCGGACCTTCAAGCGTGTGCGGGCGCTGAAGGGATTGCATACATCGTGCGGGACAACCAGGTGAGTGTGTCGGTGGCTGCACCCCACTGGGTTGGCAGCCATCACCGCCAGCACAAGCCTGGACACGTCATGGTGAGGTTGAACATCTGCAGTCAGCTGATTGTTTGGGTTGGCTGTCATGTAGCTGAGATGTCAGTTGAAACTCCTCACGCGCATAAGCAAATCACTTGAGCACATCAGAGCGCTCAAAGGGGTGGCGCTTGCTGTCAATACGAAACAAAATATCTTCTCACGCAGTCTACCTGAGACCGCAATGCACTTACGGCATGTACTGCCTGGCACCTCATTGTGTCTGCAGGTCAAGAAAGCAGAGGGTCAGCAGCACACAAGGTGGTGGACACACAGGCCCCCCACCAACATGACCCTTCCACAGCTCCAGAGACTGGCAGCAAGCAAACTCGGGAAGGCAGCAGCCGCAGGTGTGGCAGGCGGCATCTCAAGAGCGCAGGCAACCCAGTCTACTGATGCTGCTACTAGTGCCAAGCCCCAGAGCCCTCCCGATGTGCAGGCAAGTGATGGCCCAACGCAGCTTGACAAGGCGGTCAACGGCAACAGTAGCAAGCCCACTCAAGCTGCTGCCATCAATTCCGCCACCTTGGAAGTGATCCAGAGGTGGGTGGTCGCACAGGCTTGTATTGAACTCTTTGTGACGCCAGCCTGCACTCGCTGAGTGAGCGGATGCAGGGGGGGCAAGCGACTTGGAGACAGAACCAGCAGACCTGCGATGCCAGACATATATTCTTGTGAACTTCAAACGTCACGGTGACATGAACACTCGCTGACTCAGCACCCTCGGGTCTGGATGGTACTCGACCTCCGTAGTGTGTGACCAGCAACTAATGTTGATGGTTCTGCCTCCCCAAATTGTGGGTGCGGCGCAGGTGGATCCTTGCAGAGGTTGGGTTGGCAGCTCAGCAGCAGCTTTCACAACCCAGGGTTCAGGCCGTTACAGTGAAGGCCACTGATGGTGCTCAGGCCGCCAGCGCAACCGCAGTGGTAAAGGCAGCGGTAGCAGCACAGGGAGTTGGTGCACAGGACGAAGCGACAGTCAGCAGCCAGCCAAGTGGCAGCAAGAACCAGGACCCTGGCATTCCTGTGGATGTTGCTGCAGTGACTATGCCAGGTGAGCTTCCCTGGCCTCAAATCAAATCAAAGTTGTCCTCTCTCTATACAGCCCTCTAACACCCTTGCTTACTTGATCAGTGAGCATCACACAGTCGTGGCTCAGGCAGCAGGCTGCCAGCCTTTCTGCCAGTAACCAGTTTGCAAGCAAATCAGTGTGACCGGCCGCAGCATCATGCAGCTTGCCAGGCGTGGTGATCACATGACATGCACCGTGCACGATGCAGTGCCGCACTGCAGGCTTCAGCAGTATGATCAATCATGCAGGCACATCGGCATCCAGACATTCTAAGCATGCATGAACATGCAAACGCTTCATTAATTGGTGATTGCACCAAGATAGGTCATGCTTGCTTTGGATCACTGCCTGCAGACATCAGGGTCCAAACTGCTGGGGACAAAAGCTTGGACAGAAGTTCAAGTCCACAAGACCTTCAGCAGCCCCTGGCTCCAGCGGCTGCTGCACGCGCCAACCAGGAGCCAGGTAAGGGCGCTCCAGACACAGACACCCTTCCCTCTCCGTGCCCAACATGATGCTCACTGCTGCTGGGCAGCCGTCCTCCAAGTGTGGTGGCCTACCAACTCGTACTCTAACGCCAAACTGTAACATACAGGATTGCATCAATGTAGCGTGGATCTTGTGGACCTGTCTGGCACGCACTTCCTCAACTGCTACATGCCAAGCAGTACAATTTGTGCCGCACTACAGCAGTGCGCGTTGATGGCACCTTCCTTGCAAATCGCCTGGTCCTGATGCATTTTGATGTCCCTGTTGTGCTGCGCAGGAGTTAAGCAGCAGCGGCTTGTCACAGCTCTTTGGAACCTGGACAGGATTGATCAACAGAAGCTGCCGCTCAACAGCACATTCAGCTATGGCACTCCCACGACACCAGGAACAGGTGAGGCATGCACAGCGGATGTACAGGTCCTGCCTGCAAAGCAAAGTTCATGCTTGCACCATGGTACCCGGTACGGTGCATCCAAAAAAGGCATGCCGCAACTGCAGTTCCTGAAACGTGGCACAAGCATCATCTCAGAGCAACCACACACAAACTGCAGCATCTGCTCCTGGCAGCAGTCGAGTGCGGCCTTGCAACCTGATGTTGCTGTGTTCAACATCAGTGTGATGTGCTGTTGGGGTGTGGTGCTCTATGCTGTGCTGTGTGCAGGCAAGGGTGTGACCATGTACATTCTGGATTCAGGCATCCGCCAGTCACACCAGGAGTTTGCACCCTGGGATGGTGGCAGCACCACCAGGGTCACAGTGGGGCCTGATTTTGTGGATGATGACGGGTCAGCAGATGACTGCGATGGCCACGGCACTCATGTGGCCTCAACAGGTGGGCATCGAGTGAGACTCCTTGGCAAACAGCGCATCACTGCAGGGTGCCAGTTCCACTGAGTTGCAAATGCCATTTGAAAGTTTCGCAAAGGCGGCTTCCGGTCGACCGTGATGTCACTGTGGTGATGGGGAAACCTCAGCTGTGCAAGTGCAGGTCAACAAGCGAAGGCTAGCATACACACGCGTCTGCATGCATGCATGCATGCATGTACGGGGTTTCCGTATGATGGCATGATGCCATGGCCCCAGTGACTGTGCTGAGTTCATCCACATCAGGCCCTAGGGTGCTGTACCATCATTTTGAATATTCCGGCGTTGTCATGCATGCCATGCTGAGCTGAGAAGATTGCAGTGGCTTGTTCGGTGGTAAAACTAGCGCAACTCAGGCTGGTGTGTTGGTGCTGCCTCTGCCTGTAGCTGCCGGTCGCTCTGTGGGTGTGGCTAAGGAGGCACAAGTGGTGGCCGTCAGGGTGCTGGACTGCGATGGGGCCGGCTCCATCAGCAACGTTGTGGCAGGTAGGCAGTACACTGCAGTACGTATTGCAACTTGCAACCTCCTTGCTTGTTGTGACAAGCCCCCAGGACCAGATCTGGTCGCTGGCTAGTGCCTGGACAGAGGGTTCATCCCCTGCGATATTGGTCTTGGTGTTGGTTATTTTCAAGCAGCCTGCATGAAGGCAGCAGCTACGCAGCATCACATGTGTTCGGGACTGGTTGCACCATGGCATGACCAAAGCTCCGGAAGCACCTTGAGAGTACTCCAAGCCATGGCATGGCTGATCTGCAGCCATACTGTTTGACAACGTCGCCAGTGTCAACTTGTCAACACAGCCACACATGTACACGTCACTCTCCAGAAACCTGATCCTGGTGCATGTCTGTCTTCCCACACTGCACTGCGCCACACAGCCCTGGATTGGGTGGCTCAGAATGCTGTCAAGCCAGCAGTGGTGTCCCTCTCACTGGGGGTGCCTGCTGGCAAGTGGTCCCAGCCAATGGAGGATGCAATCAAGCACTTGACAGATGTCGTGGGCGTCCCAGTGGTTGTGGCATCCGGCAACAGTGCCAAGGACAGCTGTGATGTGGCACCGGCACGTGCACCCAGCGCCATCACAGTCGCTGCCAGCAACTTGCCAACCAAGTTTGGTCAAACGCGCGCAGGTGAGCGGGTGGCGACCGACTGGTTGACTCCGAGTGCTGTGCAAGGGCGCAGACACATGGGGGGGGGGGGGGGTGGACAGTCGTTGCTTCACAGCGATGGTCAGGGCCTGAACACAAGCCCTTGGCTTCACCATCAGGGTTTGTAACAGCTAATGTGTGTGTTGTGGAGCATCTGCTACGCCCACTGCGTGGGGGCGTAGAAACCACGGCAGAGACTAGCCAGTATGATGAGAGTGTGTGCCAAGTGCAGACTGCTTGCGCGGCAATTGATCAATGGAACATATATGCTGTTGGTTTGGGTTGTCAAACCTGCTGTTGGAATACAGCAGCTTTCTAAGCAGGATCGGATTGTGCCACCAGGTGGCTGGGCAAATAACATCCGATCCGGCCTGGTCCTGTCGCTCGCTGCGCTGTTGCTGCCTGCAGGCGACACTGAGAACCTGTACAGCTGGAGCAACACCGGTGCATGCGTGAAGCTGTTTGCACCAGGCGTTGATATCTACGCAGCCTGTGGCGGCCATTCCCGCTGTGCTACGCTTGATGACTCATCCTACACCTGGGCAAGTGGCACAAGGTAAAGGCCAACGTTGGGCGAACCCTGGGCCAGCCAACCAACAAACCCACTGGCACGGCAACTCACTTTCCCCAAGTCTGTTTGGACTGGCCAGTTATGATGCACATGGTTACCGCTTGACATGCTCTTGCTGCTGCTTGCATGACGCAAACAGCAAAAGACCGTGGTGCTGATCAGCTGATTCATGAATGACACACACACACACTTTTTGCCGGCTGCTGAGTGGTATGTTCTGCTGCTGCTGCTGCGCCTTCTGTCCCGCATGACATGGCCTGTATATTACAGCATGGCAGCCCCTCATGTCACAGGAGCCATAGCTGTGTATCTGGAGCAAAACCCCACCGCCACACCAAGCCAAGTCATGGCTGCCCTTGTGGCGGCAGCCAGCACAGGCCACCTGACAGACAGGGCAATGCTGCCTGGGACGCCCAACAAGCTGCTGTTCACTTCACAGCAGTAGTTGCCCTCCAAGGGGCACAACAGCTGCAGTGCAAGTTGTATAGTACATGTTCAGTACATGTCCCAAAGGGCTGCAGTGATACTGAGTCGACGATGCAGCACATGTTGCGCAGAAGCTACATTGATCAAAACAGCACTGATTGCGTGTCACTGCAGCAGTGATTTGGCCACAAGCCTCGTAGGCGTAGCTGTGAGGGAGCCGAAAGGCTTCATGTCTTGTGACCCAGATTCTGTAACACAAGCGCTAACCCTGCCAATGATACAGGCTGCACAGCCAATGCACCGGGAGTCATGTGGCGACTGACAGCCACATGATCTAAGCATTGACTCAACCTCAGCATTCAGTCTGACACACACGCACACACATGGTGGCTGTGAACAGCCCTGTGCTATCATCAACGTCCCAACAAAGCTGCCGTGCACACCAGCAACTGGCTCACAACACTGGTCAACGGCAGCTGACCAGTGACCCAACCCAACCGCACACGGTTGCCATCCAGCTCAGCGTCTTACACACAAGCAGGCGTTTCTCAGAACTTCACAACCTTGCCATCCTCATTACCTAATCATCATCATCACTGTCCGAGGCGATGACATGCATGCGCCGCCGCTTGGCAGCAGATGCGTCACCCCCCACCCCTCCTCCCGCCTCTGCACCCCCACCAGCCATCATCTCCACCCCTCCCTCCCCATCCTCCTGCATCCCCACACCCTCCTCCTGCTGCATACCCCCTCCCTCAACACCCTCCTCCCCCCCAACAGCATCCAATCCCTCCTCCATCTCATCCAACAAGTCATCAGGAGTCCCTTCCTGCTCCTCACTGCCTGACCGCCGGGAGGACACCTTGTGCGTCAGGTGCCGCACGATCCTGCTGCCGCCCTCCGGCGCCACGATGTGTGGGACCTCACTGTCATCTATGAAGCCGTCATCATCAAACAACTCATCGATCTCCTCCTGAACTCGTCGCTGCCGCACCCTGCCTGCCTGTGCTGGGGATGGCGCGGCTGCTGCTGCAGCAGGCGCAGCAGCTGCTGCGGGCGGCTTGTGGCCGTAGATGTTGAAGCGGTGCCCTTTGGGTCTCTGCTGCTCTGTGTGGTACTGCTGCTGGCGCCGCAGCTGCCCTTGCTGCACTGCCTGCGGCTGCTGGGGCTTTTCGTATGCAGCTTGCTCATGCCGCACAGCAGCAGCCACCCTGCACAGGACAAGTTGTATGGGGCGTGGGCAGAGGTTACCCGTATGGCGTGACCTGATGGAGCAGATCCATTGTACATGGTTGAAGTAGCTGCTGGCATGCTCACCGCAGACAGCACTGCTCGGGCAGCTGAAAGCCACCCACCTCCGATGTGAGGGACACACATGCATGAGAAGCTACACCCCCCATCAAGCCCTGTGCATGTTCATGCACAATTGGACCCATAACAGCAGGGCAGCTGTGCGACACCACGCAAACATGTGCAAGTTCATGCCTGCACCATGCAGGGCTGTCAGCATGCGTATGCAAGTCGAGCAGGCGTACAGCATGAGGGGTGTGCATGGTGTGGTCCGGAGTCATTATGCCTGAAGTTGGGCACGTACTGCTGCAGCATTGCCAGTGGATGGAACACCTGTAACACAGCCACGGGACTGCTCTTACCCGTGTTTGTTGTGTGTGTTCTTGAAGAGGTCAGCTGCCTCGCCCTCGTCCTGCAGGACCACCACTGTGTGCTGACGCTCAAGGGTGCCAGACTTGGCACGACCCACCAGCCCACTGGAGCCCTGCACAGCCACAGCCACACACGGTTGGATGCACGCACTCTGTCTACACACGACAGGGCAAGTGGGCGAGGGACTAAGGCAGCATGCGGTGCAGATACACTGGCTCCTGGCACGTGCCAGGGGCATGCACATTACACATGCTGGTTGTCAAAGCCCAATTTGAATGAATGACAGCTCCAGGCAAGCAGGACCCACTGCACCATATACGCAGCACTGCAGTTTTGTGTCGGTTTGTGCGGCAGCGCAATGACTGCAGACATTTGTGGTCCTCCAAGAAGAATCCTGCAGCCGGGCAGCATTGGTGCCCCAAAGCGGGCGCAAGGTGGGTCCCACTCCCCTCACCTGCTGCGAACGCGAGTGTTGCAGCCGCTGTGCCGCTGCTGCTGTGCTTCCTGCAGCTCGCCCAGCTGCATGTGCTGTGCTGGGGTGCCCGCCTGCAGGCAGCGCACAAGGAGAAACGGTTGCCTTTCATTGCAACATGCTCGCTGGAGAACCACATGCGGATGGGGTGGGGGTGGGGTGGGGTGGGGGGGTTCGCCGAGGGTGCATGCACGTTGATGTTGCTGACCCGCCAACTGCATGTGACACAAGAATACCACTCCAGCATGGCCACAAGGGTCAACCATTTCCACCCCCAAAACGCGCACAGTTGACTGCAATGGCCGCAACAAGGCTGTTCGTGTGTTCCCAATCCCCATCCGCACTTCAAGACTGCCTCCTTGCCGCTCTACGCATTACTCCCTTGCCCTTACCCTGTGTTCGTGATGGCGGGGGCGGTGTGGCCTGTAGGTAGGTGCATCCAGCGGACAGGGGCGGCACCCTGAGGTTGGCCCGCACCACAAAGTGTGCTGACTCAGGGTCCAGCACAGAGGGAGGGTCGTGCAGGAATGTGTCCTGCACACACGTGCAGTTTGAGTATGGAATCACACACCACACATCAACATGGAGTACGAAAGCAACCACAGTAATCCTGTTTGCATTTGAACCCATGCGTCCATGCTGAACTACAGCATAATGCTGATGTTGCAATGTATGCTAGCTGATACTTGAGCTGACGCAGGGGGCACCTGGGAAGGGAACTGGGGAACACAGAGGCAGCTGCGATAGCAAAGAAACCTTGGAGTTGATTTACTGACGATCCCCTGCAAGAGCCTTCCAAAATGGCTGCTGTGTTGGCAACTGCTGTCTGTGCTGGTGGATCAAGTAGCCTCGAACGCCCTGCATGGCCAGCCTACCTCAAGCGGGGCTGTGAGGTGTTGGTTGCTGGAGGCTGCCACCAGCTGTGTCAAATTGGTTATGCTCTCCTGGACCTGCGGGAAGGGTTGGGGGGTGGGGCAGCAGGCAATTACAATTAGCGTAGGTTCCAAGGTCCCACAAGCACACCTTGCTCCCGGGTGCTACAATGCACTCCAGTTGACAGCAGCTGATAAGGAGTGCAGAAAACCTGGACATGCAAGGTGCCCAGGGCCCATGCAACCACAAAGTTACTGATGACAAGCAAAGTGAAAGAAGCATCCAATCCACGACACAACCACATCAGTCCATGCAGCCACACGACCCTTGATCTGTCTGCTGTGAGGTCCCTCACAGCTTCAGCATACCAGGCAGTGAGGGGCGTCAGCAACCACCATTGCTGCAGTATGCTCTGTATGCTTTTCTGGAACTGTATGAAAAAAGCAGTGGAAGTGTACAGAAAGGCAACGGCTGCCAGCGCCGGCACCCTGCACCCCAACTTACAGCAGGGGACCGCTGCATGACAGCCTCCAAGTGCAGGCGTCCATCCAAAGGTCCTGCTGCTGCTGCCATAACCTTCACCCACTCATCTGCTTCTGATCCCACAACATCCTGCAGCCTCTGCAGCGCCCGCTGCAGCTCTGCCCGCTGGACTGCCTGCTGCTGGGTAGCTTGCCGTGATCCTGCTGCTGCTGCTGCTGCATCTGTAACGTCTGGAGCTTTGTCAAGGGCCAGCAATCCCGCCAACAGCAGGCGTATCTTTGCCATGGAGTTCATTTGCCCCAGGCTGGGGTCAGAGAGCAGCTCGTCCAGCCAGTCGCTGCTGATGTGGGGGACACAGCGGTTGGCGCTCCACTCGTTGGCCAACTTGGTGTTGGCCACCAGGAAGGCAGAAGGCTTGGTGGGCCTGTGCATGTCTGTGTGATCACGCTTTTAGAAAGTTCAGCTGCATGTGTTGTGCAGGTGCTGTGGCGCAAGTCAGCTCAAACTTCAAGATTGCTGGCTGCTTTCAGCTGCATGTCACCCAAACCACATGCACCAAACACAGCTCACACCTGTTATGTTGGTAGTTGCCAGATCACCTGACAACCCCATCCGCACGTGCTTTGAAGAGCTTGTGAGCTCACGTGTGCCCAACATATTTCCAATCAAACAACCCACCTCCAAATCCTTGTGGGAGTCCACTTGCCGAGACAAGTGCCGAGACAAGTGCGAAACCTTGGCGGTGGTGTCTTGCGTTCTTGGTTCAACCCAGCCTTATACCTACACATCTGACATTCTTACATGGCTGATCTGGTTGCCGCGGCAGCCGCTGCCGGCTGCGCTGGGCCAGCAGCAGCCATGGCAGCAGCAGCAGCAGCAGCAGCAGCAGCAGAGGACGACATGCAGTGTGACGGTGAGTGCCACTCTCACTCATCACCTGTTGGTGCTGAAGCACTGAAGTACATCAAATGTGCCTCCACATCCTCTTTAGGACAGCAGCTGCTCAAACTCACCCACATCCCACTTTCCTGTTGATACCACCGTGTGCACTCTGGACAGCACAGCATGCAACACCTTTGCTAACACCCTTCTGCTCGCCAACATACGCGCACTCACCCACCCACCCATCCACCTCTCCCCCCCACCCAGACTTCTCCCCGTCCAGGGGGCCCAGGGGCGGAGGCCCCCCGCGTGGTGACAACCCCTATGAGCTGCCCAGTGTGGATGACCTTGAGGTGGCAGCACTGGCAGCAGCGGCAGCAATGCAGGCCATGGCGGAGCTGCAGCAGAAGGACGAAGACAGCAGCAGCGAGGAGGTGAGGCTGCATGTCAGCGTGGGTGTTGATACATCCTCGTTTGCATGACAGGAGGGGGAGGGTGTATGTGTCTGTGGAAGCTGCAGCTGGTGAGCTGGCCACACGTACAGATGGTAGTTGCTTTGCAAGCCTCACCGTCTAGGGGCCGGACCCCTATGAGCGTTGATAAGGGCATGATGATAGGTCGGTGCAGGGCAGCAAGGCCAGACAGCCACGGGAGTGACATGTCCCTAGTTTCAAGGCATCAAGCCCAAATGCCTGGCTTTTTACCCCACTAACAGTCATGCACCACTGCTCCTTTGGCTGCCACCCGCTGTGCAGGAGGATTCGTCAGATGACTCATCTGACGATGACGAATCAGACGACAGCAGCAGCGAAGGAGACGCCGATATGCAGGACGGGCAGCAGCAGCAGCAGCAGCAGGTGGTGGCCCTGCAGCTGGCACCAGCAGCAGATGGAGGCCTGACAGTGGTGCTGCAAGTAAACCCCGCAGCAGCGCCAGCTGCTGCAGCAGCAGGTGCCTTTCGGAAACGCGTGTGCAATGGTGACGCCATGGATGAGGACAGCGGTAGTGACGACGACAGCAGCAGTGACGACAGCAGCAGCAGCAGCAGCAGCAGTGAGGAAGAGGCAGAGGAGGAGGATGGCACTGATGGAGCAGCACCAATGGACTATGCTGAGATGAGGGAGATGATTGACAGGGCATACAAGTAAGGGCAAGGGGGTGGAAGGGCGGGGGGGGGGGGGTACATCAGCCTCACTCTTTGTTGGAGTCGATGCAATACTGCAGTAAAAGGCCACAGCAGAAGTACTTGGCAGCAGTGAAGTGATAGGATGATGGGCTGAGTTACCCTGCACGCATCAGCCCTTGACTGTGGTGGGGTGGCTGCTGTGTGTTGCAATTTAGGGGCAACCCCAAACCCCAAATTTGAGCCTGCTTGTGTTGGAGATGGGCGAGGGAGAGGCTGGTGTGCCACACCCCTGGTCAGCAGTGACGAGTGATGGGTCATGTATCAAACCAATGGTACCTTTACAGTCCGACATCAACGTCTGTGTCCGACATGTGTGTTTGTTTGTGCAGGGTTGTTGAGGAGGAGGGTGAGGGTGGTGTGCCCCCCGCCTCCCTGCAGGAGGACCTTGGCTGGGAGGCCTCCCCCCCTGACGTGTGTGGCGTGGAGGTCCCTGAGGGTGCAGTGCTGCAGGGGGCTGGCCGTGTGAGCAGCATGCTGGAGGGGATGGTGGTGGTCACGGGGCTGGAGAACAGCAGGGCACTGGACATTGGGTGAGTGCGGTGACACACAAATTTATAGTAGGGCACTAGACATTGAGTGAGTGTGGCACACAGTATCACAGTAGGGCAATGGACGTTGGGTGAGTGTGACACACAGGAACACATGCACATATCACAGTAGGATAGCACCTGCGCTCCTTGCCTGCTGCGCATGTATGCGATATGCTAATGTATGGACTGAGTCAACATGTTCAAGTACGTTGGGGCCGACGCCGAGGGTATGGGCAGACTGGGACAGAGGGACCCGAACAAGGATAGATAGGTCTGGGGAGGAGGAGGGGGGGGGGGGCGGGGGTTAGGATTAGGAGGGTTGGAGTGAACGACGCGAGACCCTGGGGGGGGGGGGGCGATCCTGTTGCAGCACCTGTTGGGGCAGCCAGCACCAGATGGTACACGCCTGCCGCCTGAGGAGTGGAAGTGGCTGCGACGCACTTGTGTGGTTCAACTTGGGTCCTGTTCCATGCAGGTCTGTGCTGCTGTTGGAAGACAAGACACCCCTGGGTCGTGTGGAGGAGGTGTTTGGGCCCCTCACACAGCCCCTGTATGCCCTGAGGTATGGGGGGCCACAGCCACCACCCCAGGGCCTGGCAGTGGGTGCACGAGTCTTCTTCACAGGTGGGACCTGCTGCTGGGCTGGTTACACACATGCATTTGTGTACACACACCTGGCATGTCCAAAGTATGCTAGCTACACAAGCGACCTCTGTGCCTAACACCCAGGGACAAACGTCACCATCTTGCACACCTAGTGTATACCTGCGACATCGGCACTGACATGTGACATGCGCACTAGTCTCCCCCCCTCGTTTCGTGCCCCCCCTTCCATGCCTGGGCCTCAGCATTGAGCTGTGCTGCCCGCCCTCATCCCTCCTGCTCCTTCCACACCCCGTGCTGCAGATGCCCTCGCCCAGCTAGTTGAGGATCAGGTGTACCAGCCAGCCAAGGGGGTCAAGGGGGGCAAGGCTGCAGCAGCTCGTAACCCCGATGCCATAGATGCATTTGAGGAGGAGGAAGAGCCCTACTTCTCAGATGATGAGGCAGAGGCAGAGTGGAGGCGGTCACAGGGCCTCACAAAACGCAAGCAGCCACCAGCGGGTGCAGAGGGTGGGGGCCAGCCAGGACGGGGGCCAGGCAGGGGCCGGGGACGCGGCCGGGAAGGGGGTCGTGGCCGCGGGAGGTTCATTGGGGACGGTGGTGACAGGGGTTCCAGCTTTGGAGGTGGGAGGGGTGGGAGGGGCCAGCAGCAGCCGTCAGCAGGGTTCAGGGCGCATGCAACAGCAGGGCAGCTGCAGGGCATGGGGCTACAGCCGCCGCCGCAGCAGTATGGGCAGTACCCTCAGCAGTACGCGCAGCCAGGGCCACCTCAGCAGTACCCCATGCAGCCGGGAGGAGTGCCACCCCCACGGCCCCCACCGCCGCCGCATCATATGCAGTCGCCGCCACCACCGCAGCAGCCATATGGCTACCAGCAGCAGCAGTATGGTCAGCAGCAGCAGCAGCAGCAGCACGTGCACCAGCAGCAGATGGGAGGGTGGGGAGGGCCAATGTACGGTGGGGGGGTGCCCCCGCCGCAGGCACCACCCATGGGGGCAGGAATGGTGCAGCAAATGCAGCCAATGCAGATGCAGCCCATGCAGGCCATGCAGCAGCCAATGATGCAGCCCATTCAGCAGCCTGGCATGGGTTGCGGCTATCCCCCTGGCACGCACATGCAACAGCAGCAGCAGCAGCAGCAGCAGCAGCAGCAGCAGCAGCAGGCCCCGTATGGCCATGGGCACCCGCAGGGTCCCGCCAATGGCCATGCCTCGTGGACAGGATATGGCGCTGCACCACCTGGCAGATGAGGCATTGAGAAGAGATGTTGTGACATGGGATCTGACGATGGCGAGGTGGCACTGTAAGCAGCTGTGTGGATGCTTGGTGAATGTCCAAGTGCAGTTGAAACCAGGCTGGCAAATCAGGGTGTGTGTGCAGTCTTCCAGAATGGTTGGGGCGAGAAAAAGCGTGTATTGTGAACTCACTGCAGCTTACTTCCTTGAGGTGGACTGGGCAAGCATCCTTTGTCGGTTCCAAAGTCAACGCACTCTGCGTTCCAGTCGCAGAGACCTGACTAAGAGAACAGTCGCTAAATCAACTCTTCACGACGCAAGGTGTATGTTATATCTGCGTTCCGAGACTCATTTTGATCATACGCGCACCACACCCAGTCGTCAGCGTGTGCTCATTCCCCTGCAGCCCTTTGTTCCACAGCAAACTCACGCCAGTTCTTACACTTACATATATCTGTTCGGTTTGACCTGATCCCCCGTCGTTCTGCAAAGCCCGCTTGCGCGACCTCTCGGCAGCCATGCTGCACCAGAATGCAGCACACCAGCAGCGAGCAGCAGGCTCCCGGCTCTTACAACGCAGTTCACATGCGTTGCTTCTGCCGGTGACGACGCAACATGCACACAGGCGGACCCTGCATGCTGCTGGAAGCCTGACCACAGGTGGGGGTCCACTTCACGTCACAGCTACGTGGCAGAAGCAGGTTTGATCAGACGTGTATGAATGTATGTGGTTCTTTACACTTGTCGTGGTGTTCTTGCAGGGCCTCAACCCCGGCATGTCGTCCAGACAGCTGCACCAGAGGTATCAGCTGTCAGCCTGCAGCAGCAGCGGCAGCAGCAACAGGCCTGGGAGCTACAGGAGGCCAGGCAGTCACTTGCCAGCCGGATAGCGGCCAGCGACATCATTACCCAACCGCTGCAGCTCAACGGCAGGGAGCTGAAGGGTGAGCCTGGGGGACGCGTTCTGGGGCCTGCCGCTGGCCTTCCGGCTTTGGTCCCTTGAGCTCTCCAACAGCTTGATGAGGGCTTATAAAATCTGCTGCTGGCCAGACCCGTGTTGTGGTCTGCGTGGCAGCTGGGTTGCATGGCGCAGCTGCCAGCCAGTATGCTGGCACCCCCATGCAACACAGCAGTAAACATCTGCCAACCGCACTGAGCGACTGACGCCAGCCCTCCTCCTGCTGCTGCTTCCGTTGCTGGTGCTCCTGTTCCTGTCCCTCCTGCTCCGATCCTGCTCCCGCTGCCGCTCACAGACTACCACCCTTCTCAGGGTTGGCGGCCCATGCCGCACCACCTCACCAAGCAGCAGCTGTGGGACCGCATGCGGCAGGAGGCCAAGGCAGACGCAGACGCAGAGCCCACCCTCGCCAGCTTCCTGTACAGCAGCATACTGGGCCATGCGACCGTCGAAAAGAGCCTCAACTTCATCCTGGCCAACAAGCTGGCCAGCCCCACACTGTACAGCACGCAGCTGGTCAAGATCATCGAGGACTGCTATGTGGCAGATCCAGGCATCGTGGATGCCGCGCTGGCAGACATGCAGGCAGTGTTTGATCGCGACCCGGCCTGCGACAAGTACACACAGTGCCTCCTGTACTTCAAGGGGTTCCAGGCCATCCAGTGCCACAGGATTGCACACCACCTGTGGGACAAGGGGCGCAAGGTGAGGGCTGCTGGCTGGCTCGACTTCCGTCAGTGTGTCTCAAGCAGTAGCTGCAGTTGCAAAGGCTGGCCAGGTCATCATGAACGTGGCAGCTGTATTTTGCAGTTGCAGAGAGGAGGGGACAGGCGCCTGGAGTGGGTGGCTACCGTATGTGAAACATGCACAGGCCTGCAGTTGTGAGCCAAGTCATCAGGACCATCGGCTGGCCTTGCAGTGGGTGCATCTCTCCTGCCGACCACAGCTGACACGTGCTCTGTGTGTCACTGCTGCTGTTGCCGTGCCGGCTGTGTGCGTGTGTTTCCTGGCTTCTCTGCTGCTGCTGCTGCAGATGCTTGCAGTCGCCCTGCAGAGCCGCATCAGCGAGGTGTTCCATGTGGACATCCACCCAGCAGCAACCTTTGGGCGCGGCATCTTGCTCGACCATGCCACAGGCGTAGTCATCGGCGAGACAGCAGTTGTGGGTGACAATGTATCCATGCTGCACCATGTAACCCTTGGCGGCAGCGGCACTGGCAAGGGCATTCGGCACCCGACCATCGGCCATGGGGTGCTGTTGGGTGCGGGTGTCAGTGTGCTGGGCAATGTCACGGTTGGCTGTGGGGCCAAGGTGGGGGCAGGCAGTGTGGTGGTGTCGGACCTCCCATGCCACAGCGTGGCGGTGGGGGTGCCTGCACGCATCGTGAAGCAGAATGTGCGCTCGGAGCCCTGCCAAGATATGGACCAGACTGAGGACTTCACCCTGGATTACGTCATCTAGGATAGTTGCGTCATCCTGGATTAGGTCATTTATGTTGCTGTAGGTCGTGTTATCTAGGGAGGTGCAGGACAGCCGCAGCCGTGTCTGGGGCTGTGCCACACACCTCGAGGGCTCCAACAGCTGTGGCACCAGCTGGAGGCCTCGAGTGCCTGGGAGCTGTGCAGCAGCCGGGGTGGGTGCCTTTTGCCTCCCTAGTTTGGAAGGCGTGGTTCCAGCAAGGGTGGCAGGGCGCGTCCATGTTGGCATTTGGATGCAGAGCACCTGCTGGCCCCTGGTGGTAGCTGACCACAGCAGCAGTTAGCCCCAGCATGCTGTGCTGGGGCCATTTAGCCTGTCGTTCTGCCTGCACACATTACTGGGTGGTCACCAGCCTGTCTTCAGACCCCTTGCAGCCCGTGCGTACGCAAGGGTTAACCGTGGTGGTGCCACGCATTTGGCTTACAAGTTGCCCTTTGCTGCAGCTTTGCGCACCTGTGGTATGCAGTCTCGTGCATTGTCATGTCCTACCAGCAAAGGGCAACTTATGGCTATCAGCAAGTGTGCTGACATGGTGCTTGGCCCTCAATTGGCAACTCTGCACACCAGCCGGCCATTACTGCAGTCCTTGCCCTTGTGGTTGTGACGCATGTTCTGTGGGCAACATTGCTTTATCTTGTGGTGTTGAGGTGGATCCTGGAGCTTTGCAACAGAGCCCCTACTGCACACCTAGCCGCTTTTTGTTTCCTAGGGCTGCCTATGTCTGCCATGAAGGTGCAACACTGTGATGATGAGTAACGGGGGGGGGGGGGGGGTCGTCACATGTAGCACCCAGGCAACATCACCAGCAGCAGTGACTGTTGCGGTGTGTTGATATAGTTGTTGAAGATTGCTGCAATTCAGCTAGGTGATGTGAGGGGTTCCCATGGGTTCGCCCAACGTTGATGGTATCAGGCCCAAAGGTCGTCAGGGCCTTTGGCTGGCCAACAGGCTGACTGGTGTGTACACATGTATCACTCATGTGCACACCCGATTGGGTGATTTGTGTGTTGTTGTTGTTTGGCTCAGGAAATGTAGGGGCCCGTTTGATGTGTGTCCAGAGTGCCCGGTCTAGGTTTGCTCGCTGTTGTGTACATGCTGCGGACCATCTACATGCTGTGGCAACTGCTGTATGTTTGCCTAGTGCATGTGATGTGCAGGTGCGGTCATGGGTCAATGGCTCCTGGCAACCTATTGCCCTGCACGTGGCCGCTGTGCAGTCGCATCTTCAGAGGTGTGTGCTGAAGCTGCTGCCAGCTGTCGGCTCTGGTGACAGTGGATCACTTGTTAGGCCTGTGCTGCTAGCCTGCACATGCCTGTATGGGAGTGACCACTGGGCCTGCAGGCTCTCAACAATCCTACAGCAGGCGCTGGGCTGTTTGCACGGTGCTTGCCCGCGTTGCTGTTGTCTAAGTTGTGTGTCTCTGCGCCCTGGTTCTGCGGTCACCTGTATCGTCCTGAGAGGAGCTGCAGTGTCGGTGCTGAGCAAAGCCTGTCAAGGTGTGCTGAGGCAGGCTGTGCTAGCACTCACGACACACTCAGCTTCCCCTTAGTCAGCAGACCCTGCCCAGCTCGAGTTGATGCAACAGTCTTGAGGCAAGTGGCAACATGTCATCATGTTCTCGTGCCGTGTGCATCGGCATCGCAGTCAAGACACCTGGGGCTGGGTGCGCACATGTGCCTGTTGTGCCTCTGCTCTATGGGCCCATCCATGACATGTTTGGACTACTGTGAGGAGTCGGACTGACCTGTTGCTGCAGGTCTGGTGTGGACGTGCAGAGCCGCTGGCGTCTCACATACTGACAGATCATACATTGCCTGCTGTGCTGTGCAGCGACTGACAGTGGCACTGCTCGTATGCATGTGGTGTCGGCCTGGTGTGTCGATGCGCTGTGGGGGCCTCTTGCTCCTTTGTGCTGTGCGCAGTGCAGTTTGTGTATGCTGGAAAGGGGGTGTTGCTTTGGTTAGTTTTTGCAAGGCATGTGTGTGCATCAGCTGGTGCGTTGTGTTGTGACGGGCCCCCTGTGATCAGGGCTGGTGCGCTTGTCAAATGTTAGTCACTGCAGGTTCTCACCCGGGCGTCTTTGCGAATGTGTGCAGCATACGTCCTCAGGGACATTCCTTGGATATCTGCACCAGTTGGGCCCTTGTGTATATGGTGGCATCGTGTGTCCTTCCCCTGTTGCTTGTCTTATGTCGTGTGCTGCACATGTCCTATGCCCGCAAGGTGGGGTGGTTCTAGCAGGTTGCTAGTTGTGGGTATATCTTGCCAGCAGGGACGCCATGCCACCCACGTGGGTTTGCATACTTACAGTATGCAGACCTCTCGCCCTGGCTGGTTTTCCACTAGTGACTGGTTGCTCTGTTTGACTTTTTTCTGGCGGCATGCCTTCCGCCAACATGTCTGCCTTGTACCCTTGAGACAGCTCAGCGCAGGCCCTACACATTGCTTGCCTCATGGCCGTGGCATGTTGCCTAGGCAGGATTTGTCTGGACTACGAACAGCAAAAGGCCAGAGCCTGCCGTGACCCATTGTCTAATGTGCAGGATGGGTTGATGTACATGGGTGGAGGCATCATGTGCCATGACCCCTCCCAACTTCTTTGTAATATTGCCGCAATTGATGCTCCGTATCGCTGACGTGGGACTCTGCAACATATGGCGCTCCTTCTGCTGGCACGTGTCTTGCAACCAATCCACTTGGCCAGCTGCAGAGCAGCCAAGGTCTGCATCCAGACTTGTCCACACCTTTGCTGCTTGCTGGTATGACACACAGACAGCTTGCGGGTGGCTGGGCTGCAGCCTGCTGCTCACTTCTTGCTTTTCTTTTTTGCGGAGCCCTTTCTGCTGGACTTGCTTTTCTCCCCTTTGGCCGCTTGGCGCGCCTACAGGCAGCACAGCAAATGGGGGACAGCACAATGCAGTACTCACATCCTTGTATGAAGCTGTACATCTTCACAGGGCCCTCCAACTGAGTCAAGCCAGCCACTGCCCATGGCCACTGCACTGCTTGTGAGTCAGCACCATGTCATACAGGGCACTGCCAATCAAAGCACAACCCTGCATCTGCCTTGGAATTACGGCCAGCGGCAGTGCTCAACATACAGCCTTGCATGGACAATCGTATGACATACAGGCACCAACTACTTGCAGACGGAGTCTGCACCTACGAAGGGCAAGCGACTGGCCGCACTGCCTCATGCATGCATGAAGCAAGAACCATTGACATCGCAGCGCAGGCTATCCAAACGGGTGCAGCCCTCCTTCTGCACCTACCTTGAACCCTCTCCATGCTGCCTGTATCTGGATGGCAGCGGCAAGCTGCTTGGCTGCCAGGGCTGCAGCTGCTGCCTTCTCCTCAGCTTCCTGCTGCGCTTTTGCAACCCGCCCGGCTTTTGCTGCCTGTTCCTCCTGCAGCCGCGCCTCTGCCTCTGCAAGCATTTCCAATGACCTGTTGTGAGCAGCGCGCAGGGCCTGCAGGCGGACAAACAGCAGAGGGACAGGTTGCTGCTGTGGCAGTACACACCGTAGGTATTACATACTTGAACGGTGGCCGACTACGATCTGGCAAGGTAAGACCTCTCAGCTGGCAGCAGCTTCCTTCCTTCTGTGTCCGGCTCAAACGCTGCTGCTGTCAGCAGACAGCCTGTGACAGCTGTGTGATGCTTACCTCGATCTCCCGCTCTTTACTTTGCGCATCATCCTCCCGCCGCGCGTGCCATGCCACAGTTGCCTCCTGCAAGCTGCTGGCCTTGCTGTTGAGGAAGCTGACAGTGGTGGAGCGCACAGCATCTTCGATGTCGAGCTGCTGCTCCAGCAGCTGCAGCTCCTGCTGCATGTGCTGCAGCTGCACCTCTTGCAAGCGCTTGCTGGTCTGGTTGGCAGCGGCTAGCTCCTTGGCATGGTAGCTGCAGACAAAAACGCCACCCGGCGCACCCGGTCTCAATCGAAGCAGTGCTGCAGAGCTGCTGATCTGGCATGTGCACATCATTGTGTATGCACCAATTGCCTGCGAGTGAGCCAGACACAGTGCTGGAGTGCAACTCCATCATGGCATGCATAACTGGCTGTGCTCTCTGCGACAAGCCTACCTTGCTTCAACTGCAAGCTGCAGTTTCTCCTGCTGCAGCTGGGCTTTCAACGCTGCCAGTGCTCGCCGCTTCTCCTTCACCTATAGCAGCCATTGTCAAAGCGTTCCAGCAGCAACGGCAAGGCATGTGAGGTGGCACTGGAATGCACATGCAGCCTCCATGTGTTTGATGGGGCGACATTGCACTTGTTTGCTGGCTGCTGAACATGGTTGTGCTGACGTTGACAGCAACCAGAGTCCAGTGCACCCATCACTGCAACTGTCCTGCGCAGGTCAAGGCGCCGGGTGATGCTGCTGCTCAACCAGCACCCATGCATGCATGTCACACCGCCACTGGTGTCAGATGTAGTATAGGGCTAACATGCATGCACTGCATGGCATGCATGTGCATGTGGGCATGCAGGTGGTCGACAAGGCTGTACTTTGTTGACAACCAAAGGGATCAACGGTCCCTGCTACCTGATCAGGTCATCATGATTTGTACCTACTTGCTGGTCATGGTCAGCCTTCTCTGTGGCCAGGTCGCTCTTGAGGGCCTTCACCAGCGCCGTTGCAGTCTTTTCTGCCTCTACTAGCTCACGCATGTGTGCCTGCAACATCAGTACACAAAAGCACCAGCTGCGTGACTGGACTGCCACACTGAGCATCACATGCACACCCAAGTTGAGTGGCAAGCTTTGGGCAGGGAAAGGCTTGTACACGCCCTTCTTCCGCCCAGACAGCAAGACAGTTACGTCATGCATCGGCAGCGTCCCTCCCTTGGCTGCCAGCACAGCTGCACATGAAGCTCATCCTGCAGGAAGCTGTTTTAAAGCCCACTGCATGATCTCAGCTATGTGCAGCACATGCAAGAGCATGCGTGGCCGGGCAGAGCGGAGGCAGCCAGCCCCTGCACACATGAGGTGCGTCAGCACATCTCAGAGGTGGCGTACCTCTGCTTGCTCTGCCGCTAGCACGGCCTCTATGATGGGCTGCACGGTGCCTTGTGCTGACAGGGAGTCCATGGTGTGGCTAAACAGCACCTGCAGCGACTCCCGTTGAGCTGCAACCTTGGCCATGTTCTCTGAGATACTGCCAACAGGTGACAAGCATGCAAGAGGCATGCAAGGATTTGGTCAGGAGTGCTACAGGGTGACGACTCAGGCGCTGGAGTGGTGCGATCATGTGTGCTGATGCCAGGACGTGGCGTTTTGTGTTTGCCAGCCACTGCATGCTGACGGCGCTGTGACGGATCTGGTAGCACAGCAAAGGGCTTGGGGATGAAGACAGATGAACATGTAGTCATGTGCATGAAGTATGGTCCTTGTCTCATCAGGCTGCTCACTTGGGGTTGTCTCGCAAGTTTCTGCACAGCTGCTTTGTAGCATCCCTAAGCGCTGTAGAGACCTCTTGCAGCTCTGCCTGGTTCTTCTGCAGGCTTGCCTTGTTGACCATGGCCCGCAGGGCTGGCTGTGCCGCTATGAGTTCCTGGAACCTGTGCTCCAGACGTTTCTGCTGCGCAATCATGCGGCTGATCTCCTCTCCGACGCTTTTGGTCAGCTGTTGGGCCTGCATGCTGGGGTCCACCACCAACACAGAAACAAGAGCCAGCTTGTCAATGGCAGTCTGCAGCACGGCCTGCACCTGCAAGCAGCAGCAGTTGCGAAAGGGTTCAGGAGAAACTTGCAGGGTGCTCATGCAGGACGACAGTGTGAGTCTGCCCCACTGCAGCCTAAGCTCACATGTGAGGCAGCTAGAGGAGGCAGCTCCAGGGCTTCATCTGCAGCAAGCTGGCCTGTAATCCCCATCGTCGTGAGTGCAGCTGTGTCACTTGACAGTAAATCGAGAGGCCTGACAGTAACGGTGAAACGTTTTGAACATACACAAAAAAACTCAATCACAGCAAGCAAGATGCGCATTTCACCATCTCATCGCGTGTGACAGCTGATGACTAACTTTGACTTTCCAGATTCAGTTTGACCTGATCTTGAAAGCCGGATTTTATCGGAATCCCTGCATGCCTACATGAATGCGTATTATTGCCAGCTGACCAGGTGGTTTAAGGCCGTCTTAGGCAAGCTTGGGCTCGAGATGCAGCCGTATGAAGTACAGTACAGTGACAGGAAACAGCACAGACCACACAGCATTTTTGTGTGGCAGCAATGCAACACAGATACCCTGGCCTTATCTACGCTCTTGGCAATGTGGCTGAAGAAGCTCTGCTGTTTGCCCTCATCTAGCTGGTGCTACACGCCTGCGATGAACTGAACTTTGACTCTGAGACATATATAACAGATTGTGAATTTGGTGCGGCTTGTGCTGCAAGTTGGTGCAGACGCTTGTGATTCAGTGCCACAGGGGTGCGACAGCTGAAGGACGTGCTAAGAACCATATTCTCATGGAAGTCACCCACAGGGATGCCTGCTGCTGTGCAGAGCCCATACCCCTTTGGTGCCGCACCTGCAAACCGTGCTGTACTTCCACCCTCCAATCATTGACTCAGTTACCGGGGATAGATGTATACAAGCGTTGAGCAGATACAAGTGATGGGGCTCACACAGATCTGACGCCCACTTTTTTGAACACAACACCAACCACCACAACACAAGGTTTGATCAAGCAAACACCACAACACGGGTCCTGGCAAGCGATGCCGGTGCGTGATGAGGGCAGCACCGGCACAGTACAGAAACAGTGCCAAAACGTCCTCCTTGCAGAGCAGCAGCTTTGCACGACTTGCACACAAGAGCAAGGCTCGGCAGCCAAAAGCACAACACATAGCAACATAAAGCAGCGGTGTGCGTACCTTGCGGGGCGCAGCTGCCACAAGGGGTGTGCCACAAGCAAGTACTTGCAGCAGCGAGCCAAGCAAAACAGCAAGCTTGCATCGCCCTGCGCACCTAGCTTGTACAGCTCGACCCATACAGCCTAGCCAGCCACCTGCTCTGACCAGGGGGGAGGGGGTCAAGGCTTGTTTCAAGACAGCCCTACAGAGACGGCAAACCAACTACTTCTAGAGCTGATCTGCCTGCCGCTAACGCCCCTTCCCCAAACAGCTATCGGGCCGACCAATATGTGCTCAACTCACACTCAGCACGCTGTGAACTGCAGGGTTCGGGGTTGTCACCTCCTGCAAATATGATTGTGCATGAGGGAAGCCCTGCTTGCAGAGCTGCAACACCATCGAACATGGCAACAAACCCTGTGTTGCCTACAGACTGGCAAGGCGCGTCACAGACAGGTTCACAAAACATTCAGGGCGACTTCTGGCTGAGCAATTCCACACATACTACCGCTCCCGCGCATGGCCAGCCACAGCGAAAAACCCGTGTAAGAAAGACTACAGCCACACTCAATGCCGCTATGAGGGACCGAGGCAATGCGCGCTCCGGCCGCAACACTGCACACCTGCTACGCGAGGGCAAAACTATTACCGCAAGGCACCACGTATGGTGTGGTGGGGTCCCCCAATTCTCAAAATCAATACCCCGTCAGTTGGATGTAGAGCTGGCCGTGCGCAATGTCTCGGACAAGGGTCGGGGGTGTTGGGGTGTTGCCACAGGCCCTGCAGCCCCCACCCCGCCTTCAGCCTGGCACAAAGCCAACCAGCATCCATCATTCCAACCAGCCATACGGCGCAGCTGGGTGTGTGCCTAGCAACACACAGTGCACGTCGTCGCTCCCTCAATCCAAAACCTCTCAGGGCCCAACCCACAGGGGCCCAACGACATTCCCTAAACCCCTAATCTCAGCTCACAGGCTGCAGCACACACACTAACAGCCACACCAAACTTGATGGACACCATCACAGCCGGCATTGCGTTCCTCTCAGGCTCTCTTGCAACACTCTTGCACCAATCCCAACCTCAAACAAAAATAGCAACGCACCACGCCGGCAGAGGCACTCAACCTGCTGGCCACACACACCGGTGAAACGCCTTTTGGAGTTGACCCTGCCTCTCTCCCCTCCAACCCGACAAAAACGTGTGTTGCATAATCACGGGTTCTGCTGCAACAGCGCCCCTGCTGCAGGCGCCCCGAAGCGTGCCCTTTGACCAGGTTGCCAACCATAGCCAGAAATGAGTACAGTGTGCAGTCGCATGTGCACCAGCCCGCTCGGCAGGCCACAATCACCACATACACGGCCCTGAGAGGATGGGCGGGAGCGTGAACCAAAGGGAAATTTGTGTGACTGATGAGGTTGAGCTGCAACAGCACTGTGAAACTGCCTATGTCCAAGAGGGTACTCGCTCTCACAACAAATGCGCATAGGCTTGCCTAAGAGCAAACCTCGTCCTGTGCGTGACCCAGCCAATGACACACAAGACACACAGAAAGCACCGCAGTGCAAGGCTCCAGGGACCACTCCAGAGAGGGCGCACGGTCATGCAGTGCGCTCCAAAAGCTGCACCAAGTATGCGTGATGTAAACCAGAAGCATGCGCAGTGAGTCACTCTGGCGCACCACACAGAAGGCAACAGAGGTGGGCACCCAGTCGTCGACCAGCCGTCGCAGCGGCAGCATGCACGCACAAGCAAGGGCCACACGAAGACATTGCACTGATACATTCGCAGTGCATGTCCCCGCAGCTTGCACCATTCTGACCAAAGTAAGACTGATGACTGTGCCCGCATGCTACCGCGCAAGGCAGACGGTGAGTGGGAGCCCGGATACAGCCCATGCCACACGCACATTGCGTGCACCAAACTACCACGCCTAGCACACAGCGCCTATAGCAGCGCCTTTGCAACATGGCACAATCAACCTGTACTCTGTCACATAACACGTACATCCCCTCCACAACATGCAAAGCCAAAAGCAGGCTGGAACGTACCTGCTGCCACATTCTGCCAGCAAAGCAGCAGCAATCGGCACAGCAGTAAAACATCAACATTGCCCAAGCTGCCAATGGTAGCTTGAGCTACAGACGTAGCTGCAGATACAAAACCACAGCTTCAATTGCTCACCATACACAGAATACACCTGCTACTGTTCCTCTCCCTGCAGTGCAGCTGGACTGCTTCGCTCCCAGCTGCATTGCTGTAGAGCCCAGCAGGGTACAGTGCAACACTGGCTGGGCACAGCAGCACCTAGGCAAGACACAGTAGTGCTGCCCAAGCGCACGTATCCAGACACTGTGCAAGCCCAGTAAAAGGTGGGACCCGACGAGTCTCTGCAGCCAGGGTGGGCCTCAGAGTCGTGCAAGGTGTGTATGGGCCACCATCAGGAGCATATGGAGATGCCCCCGACAAGCAGAGGGCTTGCTGGCCCTTCAACTGCCAGGCCCCACAAACCATAAAACACAAGTCCACCCTCCAGATGGCGCGCGCAGCATCGGGCCAGGTGTTCAAAGCAATGGCCATGAATCGATCTATCACTTACTGCACAACAAAGCATGTTTGGACAGGACGCACATACTTTCACGAGAGGGCGCCGCACCCCCCTCCACCAAACAAGCATATGGAGTAGCAGCAGCAATGCTTCTAGCTCTTCTGTCAGATGTGAGAGCCGGGCTCTTCTGCAATCAACACCAGCTCTGCCCACACAGCAACGGCACGCCAGCCCACAACTGCAGCAATATGCGCTGCTGCATGGACACACCCATCTGCTGAGTCAGAGGGTACAGTTGTGTACACACTACACACAAGCGCCATGCCCTGCATGCCAAAGGAGCACCGGTGCTGCCCCAACGTGCTAAACACAACACCACGCACAAATGTTATTCCACCAGCAAAGTTACTGAAGCAGGACTCAACCTGCTGGCAGCAGCAGTGCTACCCAGGAGTGAGACACACCAATGCTGACAAATCTGACAGCTCTGGCTGCTGAGTAGTCACAGCGCAGCCGCAATGCCCACAACAGGATCCCAAGGCCCTATTGATGTGCCGACACACTACCACAAAATGCGTCATGTGACAGTCAACACTGCTGAAGGCTAGCAGCAGTGCCCAATCGCAGTGCCCGTCCACATGTACAGCACAGCGCTCAAGCCAACGACAAGCCATTGATGCTGCCGTTTGTGATGCCGTTGGCGCTTGGGCCGTGACTGCTGCCCTCGCCGTTGTGCCCGTTGCTGCCTGTTGGCTTGGCGTACTGCACGATGATGCCGCAGGTGTCCTTCATCAAGTCAGGCAGCTCCACACCATCCATCCACACAATGGCCTTGGCAGCCTCCTCTGGTGTGGCATAGTCAATGAAGCCGTACTCGCGGCTGCGCCACTTATCCTTTGGCTTGTGCATCTTGCGCGAGTTGTACATGATCTGCGGCGACGTGGGCAAGCAGCAGCAGCGAGACGAAGCGCCAAGTGGTTTGAAGGTGCGCAGTCTGTGTGTGCGAAGAAGCGGATAGCGCAGGGGAGCAAGTCCACACATAGCCAGTGACCGTGCAGTGCAGCTGGCAGATGCAGACATGCCTGCTCCTTGAGACGTGCAGCAGTTCATGTCGCCCAGCATCGTGTCGCCTGCTCCGATGCCACCATCCTGCATGCAAAATGCCAAGCATGCCACCACCCTACAAGAGAATGCGAGCCGGCGCACCCACAGTCTGTCCTCACCTTGACGTGCATGACTGTGCCAAACCTGCTGAACCAGTGCAGCAGGTCGTCCTCCGTCACCCACCACCCAATGTTGCCGACAAACAGCTTGTTGCTGGGCTCCTGGGAGATGCAGCCGCTGCCAGGCGTGCTCTCCAGGGCCGCACTGCTGCTGGACCCTTCCCAGGCATCAGCACCGGTGTCCGGCAGCTGGTAGCCAAACAGCACGGGCTGCGCGCGGTCTGCAGCGCCCTGCGCCCCAGCAGCATCACTG
This sequence comes from Desmodesmus armatus, assembly GCA_007449985.2. Classification (NCBI taxonomy): domain Eukaryota; kingdom Viridiplantae; phylum Chlorophyta; class Chlorophyceae; order Sphaeropleales; family Scenedesmaceae; genus Desmodesmus; species Desmodesmus armatus. Next base: position 483,723 of record VIIQ02000008.1, on the reverse strand, counting down.
GTAGGGTCAGGGTTGGCAGCCGCCTGCTCTGCCTGCACCTTGGCCAGGGTGTCGGACTGCTCCAGTGCTTCCACCAGCCTCTGCATGCTGCCGTGCTGTGCTGCCAGCACCTTGGCATCCTCTTCTGCTGCCTTCTTCAGGTCCCAAGGGGCCTCGGAGCACACATTGGCAATGGGGGGAACGGCCGCCGCCACAGACGCAGCAGCCAGCGCGGCAGTCGAGCCGCTGCCCCCTGCCGCTGCGGTGCCGTTCGCGCTGCGCCCGTTGCTGACGTGCTGGCCGAGAGGGACAGACCCCAGGGGCGCTGAGTGGCCGTTGCCGCTGCTGCCGTTGCTGGAGTTGCTGCCGCAGCTGCCGCTGCGTGTGGGGAGGGCCTTGGGATGCTTCCCCAGCACCGCAGCAGCCGGCCCCTGCATGCCCAGGTTGCCAGCACGGGGAGACATGACGCCATAGCCCATGGTCCCTGCAGCACCCAGCCCTGCCGCAGCCACTGCTGCCACCTGCTGTGATGTGACCCCTGCCTGACCCTGCCCGCACATCATGTCCCAGTTGTCGGCAAAGGGCGCCACCAGGAGCTGTGAGTCCAGCGTGACACCGTTGACCTTCAGGGGGGCATACATGCTGGCAGCCGCAGCAGCAGCCGCAGGGCTGAGCCCGTCGGCGTCAAACCCAAGCTGCGTCAGCTGCGTCACAGCCGCAGCAGCGCTTGGCAGCAGCCCAGCAGCCATCGGGCCCAGCCCGCTTGCGCCAGCAAGGCTTGGCAGCAGCGCATGGGCAGGGCTCTGCCCCAGCCCTGCTGGATCAAGCAGACCCTCCACATTCAGCTGGTAGGGATCCAACACAGGCTGCCCTGCTGCCAGCCCCGCTTGCTGCTGCAGCTGTATCAGCCGCGTCAGGTGGTCCCCGCCCTCCAGCCCTGCAAGCGCCCCCACGTTCTGGAAGCTTGAGAGCTGCGCCATGGCGGCAGCAGCCGCGGCCACAGACAAGCCTGCCAAGCCACCAGACGGCGGCCCGCTGCCGTTAGGTGCGTGGCCGTTGAGGTAGGGTGCCCCGTTGGTGTATGGACCTGGCGGGGGCGGCCTTGGCCCCACACCACCCACACCCTTCTGCTTGTTGGCCGCCAAACCCAGGCCGTTGACGCCGTTCATGCCGTTGACCCCATTCATGCCGTTGACCCCGTTCATGCCGTTCACCCCGTTCATGCCATTCACCCCGTTCATGCCATTCACCCCATTCAAGCCATTCACCCCGTTCATGCCATTCAAGCCGCTCAACCCATTCATGCCCAGGATGGCCCTAGGGTCACCCATGGCGGCTGCAGCCGCCGCCAGCTGCCGTTGCTGCTGCTGGAGCAGCAGCGCCTGCGCATACGCGGCTGAGCCGTTGGCGCCCGTGGGAGCCCAGCTGTGGCGGCGGCAGCCGCCTGTGTTGGGCATGCGGGGCGCATTCATGTTGAACTGCGCCCCTAGGTCTTGCATGTCCCCTGACCCCATGGACATGGCAGTGCTGGCTGCTAGCTGCTGCTGCAGTGCCTCGGGTTGCTGGAGGCCCAGGCTGGCCAGCAGGGAGCTGGCGCCCATGCCCAGCTGTGCTGCAGCTGCCATGGCTTGCACGTTGCTGAGGGCTTGCAGCTGCTGCTTGGCTGGGGACGCCAGCCCTGCTGGCTGCTGCTGGGTTTGGTGCGGCAACGGCCCCAACATGCCTAGCCCGCCAGCACCGCCGCATGCTGGGTTTGGCAACCCACCTCCTCCTCCGCCTCGCATGGCGCCTTGCTGTGCGGCTGCAAGGGCTGCTGCATACGCGGCTGCTTGCTGTTGCTGCTGGTGCTCGTTGAGCATGCCGATGGTGACGCTGTGGCGTCTGGGGCGACCCTGCCTGCCGTTGCTGTTGGGGGCTGCACCCTGACCGTAGCCATTCGGCTGTTGCTGCTGCTGGTGCATCATGAGGGCTGCGGAACTGCTCCCGTAGGGGCCACCACTGCCCAGGGCCCTCGTGCGGGGGAGGCAGGGCAGGGGCCCTGGCTCCTCGCATTCCATGAGGCCAGCATCGAAGCACCCGTCTGCAGGAGCTGACACTGGTTGGCCTGCACTGCTTAGGAATGGCACCTGCGCCTTGCTGTGCAGCACTGCTGCTGCGTGGTCATGTCCATAGCTGTTCTGCACAGCTGCTGCCGAGTTTGAGAGCAGGAGGCTGAGGGCATCCTGATCAAAGCCGGCAGTGAAGGGGCCTGCTATTGTGTCTGGGAAGCAAGAGCTGGGGACTGCGCCAGGGTGCACCTCCAAAGACGACCGCCGGATGCGACCCTGCATGCAGCAGAGCAGGAGAAGGGCAATCATGCAGCCTCAGCATCTGCAACACAGGCATGCACCACCACTGCACCGCCACTGCACCACCACCGCTGCACCGCCAAGTGCCAGGTACTACAGAAGCCAGGTTTGCCTTGCTGAGGCTGGGGCAGTTGCTGGGCCTGTGGCATTTAATGGAACGCACTGCAGCCAGCCCTTGCCGTATCTCGCATGGCCAGCATGGGGTGCTGCAATGCTTGCAACTGTTCAGCTGCTGCGCAACCATGTCCTGCAGGCACTCTTCTTTCCTGTCTCACCTGTTGGGTCATGACCTTGGTGCCTGGATGGAAGTACTATGTCTCCTCCACCCAGACCTGCAGTCAGGGTGCAGTCAAATTGGCAGCCAGGCAGGCAGTGGTTGATGGCACACCCATCACAAGCACAACACCACAGAAACGAGCCGCACGCGCAAGGCGCTGCAAAAGAAGAGACGTTCCTGCACGTCCTTGAACAATCAGGCCATTCGCTGCCCGCGGCAAGTACGGGAGTCTTGGGTTCTCTGAGAAAGCAGACTGCCAGCCAGCGAGCAAGATTGCAGCCCGCCCACACGAATAGCATGTTTTGATAGGGTGGACTATAAAAGTGCAAGGCGCCCACATTTGCTCGCCCATGGCAGGCAGTCCCTTTTTGCCCAGTCGCACCTTCAGCATGCTGCTGTCGCAAACGATGTTGAGTCTTCTGTGATGGATACTAGCAACCTATCAAGGAAGCCTTGAGAGTGCCCTGTGCTCACGCCCGCTCGGATGCGCGCTGTGGCTAAACGTTTGCTGTTCGTTTGGTGTAGGTCACGTTGAAAGGGCGAATGATATCAACAAAGTATGTTGTGTGTGTCCCAAGGCATTGATGCAGACACCATGTGTTATTGTCAGATTTGTTACTTAGTGGCCTTTGACACCCACTCTAAAGCACGCTTAAAGGAGCTCGCCGTGTGCTGGCCGTTGCTCCGTGCTCGTAAGGTTCTTTGCTTTTGATAAAAATTGAGCTGCGTGGCTGCGGCTGCCCTGTCGAGGCTGTTCCGAACCCATCCTGATCCCATCCAAGAACGGTCTGAGAGTGTTGCAAACGGACTACCATCATCACCGTGTCGTATATAGCCTATAGTCTTAGAGCGGCCACCTTTTGCATCAAGCACACACTGCGGTGGGTCCAAGTCCAAACACCACCATGGCTGACAAGCAAGCAGAGTGAGCAAACAGTCTGCAACCCCTCTACAGCTGGTGGTGGCTGTGGCTGCACGAGGCCAGTATCGGGGGCACTCTGTTGAGCCCATCTGACTCGACATTTGACACTCCAGTGTGTTGTGCATGTCCAGGCTGGTGTATGGGGTGGATGACTGCCGCAGGGTCCACTTCTGGACCGTTGACGCAGCTGTGCAGTTAGTCAAGGGCCAGCAGCGTGGCAGCTAGAGATATGTTGTGGCGTATCTTGTAGCTGTGTGCCAAACAAGCCAACCTGTTTGCCTGCCTGTGATCGCCGCTGCCGCAGGTGTGTCCAGCACACCATGCAGCCCACTCCAAGGCCATGCCAGGCTGCCAGCACCCAGCATCTGCAGGTCTGTGTGGACGTCCATGGCTGGGTGTTTGTGTGTGTGTGGTGCAGTCTATGGTGTGCTTTGTGTATATTGCAGGTCACAGAAGCATAGTAACCCCTTGATGGCTGTTGCAGTGACAACAACAAGTGCTGACTCAGCAGCCCTCCAGCGGCAGCAGTAACCGTGCTGGGCTCATGTATGTTACACAGCAAACTGTCACTTACTCTTTTTTCTGTTTTGCATACGTCTGCCATTGTATCACCAATGCAGGGATGTGAATTGGGTATCCCTGACGCTGGGCGAGCACACCATGTAGAGGCTGCAGCCAGCAGAACCTTTGCAGCCTTTGCTGGCCATGGTGCTGCTGCAATAGCCTCCAGCAGCAGCAGCAGCAACCCTGGTGGCTTGGCAGGCATGGTTCATACTGCATTTGGCAAGGTCAATGACCGCAGCTTCTCTGTGCCCATGGCTGCAGTACCAGTGTCCGGCAACAGCGTCGACCCCAACACCATGGCAGGCATGGGCCCTTCTGCTTTTGGCATGGTGGACAGTGGGCGCCTATTTGCGCCTATGGCTGCAGTGCCAGTGTCTGGCAACAGTTTCAAGTTCAGTGTCCTGGCAGACAACCCTTCTGCCCTTGGCATGTTGGGTGGCAGTGGCTTGTTTGCACCCATGGCTGCAGTGCCAGTGTCCGGCAACAGCTTCAACATCAGTGTGCGGGCAGGCAGAAATCCCTCTGCCCTTGGCATGTTGGGTGGCAGTGGCTTTTTTGCGCCCATGGCGGCAGTGCAAGGGTCTGACAGCGCGAGTTCCTCCAACAGTGGCAACACCTCCTACGACGACGGGTACATATGGGACTTGTGAGTGCTTCTTGACTACCGCACGTACACTGCTCAGTTTTGTGTTGGGGCTGTTGGGGTTGTGAGCCAGCAACGCTATATATATAGCAGGCAGGACCTTGTAGACTCAATTGTGTTACATACAGTGTGATTGTGCCCTGCTGCACCATTTTCTGCTGCACTGTGCTATGTGGTGATGTGCTGGGATATTTCCCTGTGTTCACCACCAGCGCTGGCACTCGCTCTCGCACTGACCGGCTTGGCACCTATCTGGAGTTTGCATGTTGGCGGCAGCCTGGAGGTTGTCCAGCCAAGAAACATGTGCACCAGCAGCCGGATGGCCAGGTGAGGGGTGGGGCGATGGCGGGCTGGTGTGCTTAGTAGACAAGCGCAGGACTAGGTCAGATGAGGCGATGGGGTCTGTTTATCATGATGCGGTCGAGTTGGTGAGGAAAAAGGCAGGGACCTGAACGAGGGTGCAAGGAGGGGGTGGGGTCTCATAGAGACAATGTATTTCTTGCCACTGCTGGCTTCCATGACCACTGTGTTGCTGCTGCTGTTTCTGTGGCTGCTATTGGTGCCCTACAGTACCGCGTGGAGTACGTCAACAAACACAACCATGCTGTGCCTGACCAGGATGAGAAGATGCAGTTGTTCAACAGGGTCGCAGCAGTGCAGGTGTCTGGCAGCGCGGGGTCCTCATCCAACAGCAGCCTGTCGGTGTGCAGGAGCAACATGACCTCCTACGACGACGAGTACATCTGGGACTTGTGAGTGTTGCTCGAGTATTGTAGGTACCCTGTGAAGGATAGGGGGCCTTTGCCAGTGTTGCACAAATTTGTTTAAACGGTTCATCATCGCAAGTCAACTGCAGCACAGGGAACAGCTCAGTGTTGACGGGCTGGTGAGCCAGCAATGCAGCAACACAGGCAGGGCAACGTAGGCTTGCTTGTATCACACACGGAGTGACTATGCTGTGCTGTACTGTTTGCTGCACTGCGCTGTGTGGTGGTGTGCTGTGCTGTGCTACCGCCTGTGTTCAACACCAGCGCTCGCACTCGCACTGATCGGCTTGGCAGCTGTAAGGAGTTTGTATGTTGGCGGCGACCTGGAGGTTGTCCAGCGACAAAGTTTGTGTATCAGCAGCCAAACGGCAAGGTGAGGGGTGCGGCCAAGTAGGGCTGTTGCGCTACGTGGATCACCTAGTAAGGGCAAGTGCATGACTGGAATGAATGAGGCGATGGTGGTTGAACTGCTATGTGGGAGCTTCCTGTGGGAGCCTGAGGGTATCTGAGTGAGTCTGGGGAGAATAAGGGAAGGACCTGAAGGATGGTATTGGTGGTGCACCACCAATACCACCCAACATAGGTTGGACATGATGCAGACAATGTGGTTGTTGCAACTGCTCTCTTTCCATCATGGCCACTGTATCGCTGGTGCTGCTTTTTTGGCTGCCGTCATTTCATTGCAGTACTTCTTGAATTACATCGACAACCACAGCCATGCAGTGCCTACCAAGGGTGAGAAACTGGAGTTTCTGCACAGAGCCGCAGCAGCCCGCAGTAAGGTTGTTGTGTCGAGCAGCACATCAGGGGTCGACAGCCATCTGGTCACTACCTCAGCCATCCGTGACAGCCAGCCAGTGAGGTTGCTGAACAGGGCGGCAGCAGCAGCAGCAGCAGCAAACAGTGGTGCAGCTGTGCCATGCACCAGTGCAGACGTGTTTGCATGCATGATGCAGTCAATGAACATCGACCCCAACAGTGTCACAGGAGACACACGCCAAGGCTGCGATCAGCGCATTGATGAGGCAAGGTAGGCAAGCACACATTGTTTGGAGGGCTGCTTTTGGGGATGGTTGCAGGTTTCGGGGTGCACCTGTACATGTGCTAGGCAGGAGGCTGTTCATGTTGGCATGTTCAATGGCAGCTGTTGGTATCTTTCTGCGTGTTGTGCAGTGGCTGCCTTACAAGTTTTGGTGCTATATGCACTGTCTGCACTGTCTGCACAAATACAGGGTATGATACATGGTTCAAGCATGAGCTTACACATACTTGCGTGCATGCTGCAGGTTTGGTTGGCGCAGCAGTGAGCACCAACGCAACCAACAGAAGCAAAGGCACCAGAAGTGACTGCGCCAAGTGGAGCATCACCTGAAGGAAAGTGTTTTGTTTTTGCAGTGACAACAACAATGCCTCAGCAGCATGGTGTGTCTGTTTTTGTAAGGTTCACGCGTTGAATGAGTGAAGTCTGAACGAGGTGGTGGGTGATGGGACCATTTCCCCCCTGAAGCGGGTGTGACACAGCGCCCGTTCTGCTTCCTGTCGTGTGTCGTGATGTCTCTGATGGAGGGGTGGCAGGTGCAACACACCACCGATTGGTAGTGTACCGGCAGGGCACAAGTGTGACGGTTGCAACAAAGAAGGGTGGGACTTTATAGTGTGTCGGCAGGGCCTATGTACTTTATAGTGTGGGACTTTATAGTGTGTCGGCAGGGCCTATGTCTTTGCAAACCCGGCAGGCTGTCAGCACAGCATGCATCGGTTATGAAGGGCAGTATGGTGACAGTAGGCGTGCAACACTGTCAGTACAGCACGGGCCAAGTAGGAAGAGCACTTGCTACTACTACCTGGCACCAGCAAAAACACTTTGGCCAGCCGCATACCACATCTCAGAAAGCTGCAACTGACCAGGAGCAGTACAGTATGATGGATGAACAAAGGCGTCGGCGCTGGCACCCAAGTTGTTTGTCTCAGAACTTCACTTCCGTGCAACGTGGCAGCTACATGCTACCAAATGCGCTGGGATGGCATGCATCCATCAATGGTGACTCTTATGGCCAGCGGGACAGCAACTGATTGACTACCATACCCTTTACCGCTCTCCGGATGAAAGGGCAATGACAGCGAAACGTCTCACTGAGTAGTACTCGCTGTCCTGCAGAACTGTGCCACAAAGGGCATAGCATTAGCAGAGACAAACTTCTGTGGCAGGTGCGGCGGTGGTCGTTGTAAGAGTCATGCATAGTTGGCATGCCATCCAACGTGCCGCACGTCAGGGGGAGCCACAGCCCGGCTGTGGCTCCCCCTGACGACGATTTTGCTGAGCAGTCCTGCAGCAGGTGCAGCATGCAGCTGCATGTGCTCATCAAGCTTCAACACACTTTTATGTGTGTGCGCCCTATGTCAGCAAACACTGCACATCCAGTATAGGTGCAACCGCAAATGGCATGTGTACGTGACCATGCCATGCCTTCATGGGCCAGCAGTTGATGTGCATGGTGTACAGTGCTAGCGCAAGGCTCCGCGAAGCCCTGCTAGCACACTGCATGGAAAACAACACCATCAGCACACACACCAATCGATGGGATCTGCTGTGCATAGCATACATGCCTGCCATGACTTGGTCCAGAAGCAAGCCTTCACTGCATGCACGCTGTGTGTGCGCGCCCGTGCAGATGCGAAGCCATCTCAATCAGTGGCCATTTCAATCCGCACGGCCACACCCATTCAGGGGCTTGGCTTGACATTCAAGCGCTGCATGCGCGCGCATGCGCAACTTGTTGCGTTCACAGTGCTGTAGTGGCTCTGATATCCGGCTGCGCTCCAGCCCCCGTGCCTAAGGTTCTGGTTCTGCCTGTTCTGGTCGGTTGGTGCATCACTGGTGCCATGACAGACGGGTGCTGGCTATGCATCACAAGAGTGTGCCTGCCAGGACTGCTGCCAGAAGTAAGCAAGCCCATCCTGCATGAACTGCAGGCTGCCGAGACAGCACCCGTCTGTCTGTCTTGCTTGCATGGCAGGCTACTGGCCTAGATCACGTGCTCTCCTGCAGCCCCAACTGGCTGCCGCACAGCATGCATGCTCTCCTGCACGTCCGGCAGGCACTCAACCAACCCAAGAAGACAATACGAAGTGAAATAGATCAGCACTCAGTCGCCACCAGCACCAAAGGGTCGATCAGCATGATCTTAATCTGCCTGCAGCAATTGCATAATCTACCCACTGGCAGCATGGCCGGCTGGTGGCATGGTGCCACAAAGGATGCACCGGCTATTTGTACAATTCCTGAATGCATTCGGGTGAGCTCATGCTGGGCAAACTGGTGGTGGTTGTTTGCGCGCGCTTGGGGTGCCGGTTCAGCTTCGTCGAAAAGAAGGTACAAATAGGCTCGCCGTGACCGGTCAGGCATCAAGCGATCCTGTTGTATATCGTATCAAGCTGTCCAGCACTCTTTATTCAGTTTCAAGTCACCGCTCTAGTCATGGCCCCTGCACAGTCAAAGCTGTGCAGCATGGCGGGCAAGCGCAAGCAGGCCGAGGACTCCGAGCTTTGGGTGCCCAAGTGGTGGAACGACAACGCCGGTCGTCACGGCGTGTGCTTCGAGGACCTGAAGCCCAAGATCGTGACCCTGTGGCATCTGGTAAGAGCAGCAGCACGGGTTGCAGTTGTGTTGATGATGCTGTTGCTCTAAAAAGAGAGGCGAGTGCTCACACAGTGCGGGTGTGTCTACAGGACGTCAAGAAAGAGTTCCACCTGGCTCATGAGAACATCAACAAGGGCAAGCCTTTTCATGAGCGCAAGCTGCAGCAGATTGGCGACTACCTGGACATGGCTGCGCTTGACTTCTGGGTCTTGATGTGCATCAGCGTCAAGCTGGTGTGCACATCCCTGCTCACGGCAGACAGGATCATGGAGGTGAGCCATGCCAGCCTGCACAGCACTATCCTGCTTTGACCGTATGTGGCTCTATCAGGAGGTTGCTGCAGCTTGCAGTCCCGCTGTGCACAAGAGTCTTTGGCAGTACTGCACTGGTGAGTGGCTCTCAGGCTAGGCTAGCCTGTAGGTTCCAGTCATTTGGCACTTGTTGACAGTGTGTGTGTATGCACCTGACAGGTCTGCGGCGGCCTGCTGACTGGATCTTGGACAGATGGTGTTGTCCACCCTGGCAGTGCCTTCACAAATGGCTAGTAAGTGCTGGCTCACACTGTGGTTGTCACAACAGCTGTTTTCAACCTTCTCCATGCCTTACAACGTTGCGTGCTTGTGGTGATGGGCGAATTCGACATAATCGTGAAGAGCCGATAAAACTTTCACGGCACCACCATAACTGTGCTGGCATGCACATACTGACACATGTTGCTGCCTGCTTGTGGTGTTTGCAGAAGTATCATCCTCGACAATGACGTATACTGGGAGTTCCGGGAGCTGCTGTCCATCTTCTTCGATGCATCACGCTTTGGTGTCCTGAAGGCAGAGTACCTTGGGTGAGTGCGCAGCAACATGCTACTAGGTGGCCACATACAGTGTGCTCCTCTTTGCGTCCAGCCGGGTTTGAATCATCAGGGTATACCAACGTACAGCTTGAAAATGACTGGAGTGCTCCAGGCAGCACATGCATATGCTGACACACGATGGTGTGTATGATGTGCCTGTCATGCATGCAGCGATCTGATGGACACAGACCTCAATCACACGACCAAGGACGATGAGTACTACGGCAACACGGCACCTATCTTTGACTTTGAGACAATGAGGTTCTGCCATTGGAGCCCGAGTGCGCTTCGCTTCGGTTACAACGCCTCAGTTCCCCTGCCTGTGGGCCCAGACGGGAGGGAGATCGCCTGCTGGGCAGTCATCGCCCCACACTTGAGGGAGGATGTGCCGCCCCCTGCCACACCCCTGGCACTCGGCGACCCTGCGCTTTGTGCGATGAGGCAGCAGCAGCCCCCTCACATGTCGATCACAGTCACACACCCGCAGACTGAGTGCTACTTCGCCAAGGACCACCCTGCCCCAATCGCCCTCACCTATGACGCCCTTCCTGGCATGTCCAACAACATGGGCGTTAGTAAGCGCCGTGTGTACGAGTGCAGGACGGTCAAGCAGGACCCATCTGCAGCAAGTGTGGCCACTGACACTGTCACAGAGGAGCTCCCTGCCTACTATGACGACCAAGTGGAGGAGCGCATGACCGCCGCGCAAGGCGCATCTGTAGCTAGCACCACCTCAGACACGAAGAAGTTCCCTGCCTTTGACGACGACCAAGTGGTCCCCGACTACGCCATGGATGAGGAGTGAAGCCGTTGCATGTACCGCCAGAGGATTCCCGTTGGAATCCATCTGCTGCTGTAACGCATCCCTAAAAAGGTGTTTTTCGACACCACCAAAGGCATTGGAAAGGCCTCGTGCTGGTCGGTCTCGTGCAGGGTCGGGGAAATCACGGTTATCAAGTGCTGGCTGTTGAGATGCACAACGCTAGCGCCATGGTTCAGGTTTCACGTCAGACTCACAGGTGAACGTTTAGCCACAGCGTGCATCCGAGCGGGCGTGAGCACAGGGCACTCTCAGGGCTTCCTTGATAGGATGCTAGGATCCATCACAGAAGCCCAAGCAGGTGGCTTTGGCAGCCTTGGGGGGGCGTCATTGGACACTTTCAAGCGATTGGGAACCTGTGAATGCCTGCGTTAGGGTGCAGCTCTCGTCTCGTTCAAGGCAACCCAAGTAATTACAGAGTGCTTCCGAGCGGGCGTGAGCACAGGACACCCTCAGGGCTGCCTTGATAGGTTGCTATTATCCATCAAAGAAGGCCCGCCCATGATTACCTACACCAGACGAACAGCCAACGTTTAGCCACAGCGTGCATCCGAGCGGGCGTGAGCACAGGGCACTCTCAGGGCTTCCTTGATAGGATGCTAGGATCCATCACAGAAGCCCAAGCAGGTGGCTTTGGCAGCCTTGGGGGGGCGTCATTGGACACTTTCAAGCGATTGGAAACTTCTGAATGTCTGCGTTAGGGTGCGGGCCTCGTCTCGTTCAAGGCAACCCAAGTAACGAATCAGGCACTTGTTACGCATTTGTGTTAGCTGGCAATCACCTGCAGCACGCCTATGCGGGTTGCCTATGGCTCCATTAGCAATGTTTGAGCCGTCTATGAGGTTGGGCACACCACTGGCGTCACTGGCTCTGCGCATGGGTAACTGCCGTCAACAGCTGATCAGCTCATGTCATGATAGGTGCATGCCTCCTGTGAAAGTGCCTGCCGTACTCGTGCAGTGGCCTGCCGGTTAGAGTCTCAGGGCGCCGCAGTGTCTGTGTATGTGAGTGCGACACTGGTCATGAGTGGGACAGGTGCCAGCTGTGGTGTAGCATGTGTCCAGGGCTTGCATGGGCCTGACTGAGCACTGCAAGCCTCATCGGCTGTACACCAAGCTTGCAGGACAGGGGCTGTTTGTCCCTTGGCGGTCACGGTGTCACGTAATGTATTGGCAGCAGCGTCCAAACCTTGGAGCCTGGGAGCCAGCAGTCCCACACACTTTGTGGCAATACGCCCTATTCCATGGCGAAGGCCCTCACTCACGGTGAGTACCTACTGGTATTTGTGTTGCCAGGTGGCCACTCAGTGACTGTAGGATCATGCAGGGCCACGACAAGGGTGTGGAGTCTCAGCTACTCAGACCAGCCACTCAGACCAGGCACCCATCAAATGCAACACCACTGCTCAGCACCAGTCACACCTGCATGCTCAGCCTGGTTTGTGGGTGTGTTATGCTACGCCGTGAAGTGGAGTGGTTGGTTGCAGGATGCTAGCACATTCTGCAAAGTTAACAGCACTTGCTTGCTTGCAGCACACAGAAGGCCAGGTGGAGGCAGGCGCCTACCGTACTGTACTTCACAAAAGTACATGATCACTCATATATGTTGAAGTGTGATGAAGGTGTTATAAAGTTCAACTATGTCAACTAATCTTAAGAAGTAGTTGATGAAACGCGCTATGCTTGACGTTTGATGAACTCCAGCTCGAGCGCTAGCTCTTCCCGACGTTGATCTGACGAGGTAGTGCAGTAACTCACTGTCTTGGCATCCACACAACTCAGCCCCCATCCTTTCGTCACTATCACCTGCTGATGGAGATTGATTGGCACAGCCTGCCTGCACCGCTGCTGAGACAGGTCCTGCAGCAGGTCAACACCAAGACTGTGCCCTCGTCTGTACATCCTGGGCCGATGCTGCAGCTGCAGCTACGGACAGCATAAGTAGCACTCTTGACCTGGAGCCCTGCAGCAGGTGGATAGAACACCACAAGGCGCAGATCACCAGCTGCCACCTGCGCCCAGCACGGCCACAGGATGCTGCTGTGATCTCTCAGCTGCCCTCTCCACTGCTGGCACACTTGGTAGAGCTGCGAGTGGACCACAACCGCCTGCAGCTGGCACCCAACAGCAGCAGCCCTGGGCTCCTGCAGCATGCCAGCACACTGCAGGCCCTGTCCCTCAGTGCCTGCCAGGTGGTGGACGGGCAGGACGGCCTAATGGCCCTCACAGCACTGCCAGACCTCCAGAAGTTGACCCTGCACGTTGTCCTCAACCTGTTTCGTAACAGGGGTGAGCAGCTGAAGCTCCCCAGCGACTTGCTGCCAGGTCTGCAACACCTGACGCACCTGTGCGTGCGCTTGGATGCTGCAAACCACTGGCAGGCGGGTCTGCAGCAGCTGGGGCAGATGACTGCCCTACAGCACCTACACGTGCAGGGCATGCACAGGGTACCAACCTTTTGCGCAGGGCTGCGTGTGCTGATCCTGGAAGATGTGCAGATCCCGCTCACGGCAGCCAGCACACCAGGTGTCTTCTCACAGCTTACGGCCCTGCAGGAGCTGCGGCTGCTGGACTGCATGGTGCTGGACCCTGCTGTCCTGCAGCGCATCTCCACCCTGCAGCACCTGGTGCTAGAGGACATTCAGGTGTGGCAGCCTGCTGAGCAGGACTCTGCAGAGGTCCTGCTCACATGGGTTGGCAAGCAGCAGCAGCTGACGCACCTGGAGCTGCTGACTGGGCAGTTGGTCGTGTCTGCAGGCACACATGGCAGGGCCCTGACCGCCAGCAGCAACCTGCAGCACATGCACTTCACCCTGTCCACGCAAGAAGAGGCTTGGAGGGAGGTGTTTGCTGTCGGCAAGCAGCTGCATGACCTGACGTGCCTGCGCTTTGTGCTGGACCCAACAGTAGGTGATGCGGATTTGGATCAGCTGTTAGGATGCTGCCCTTGGCTGCGTGACCTCAGCATCAGGCCAGTCCCTGGAGCAGGAAAGCCAGCTGACATTGCTGCTGGTGAGTGTGGAAGGATTGCCGCAGTCCCTGCATGGCGGCTGTTGCTGGAGGCACATGACTGCACGCATGTTGAGTTTTCACCCACCCTTTGAGTTTTCACCCACCCTGGAAGCTCATGTCATCACTATGTCTGTTAACGGGGCAACTTGGCTCAAGTGGCATGCTGCCTTGACCAGGTGATGCTTGAAGCCAAAAAAAATGAACTTGTGTGACTGCATGCTGTCCAGTCATGTGGCACTCTAAGGCATGCGATGGAGCTTGCTGCAATTGTAACACCTGACAGTAACATCTTTAGTCATGATGCTCAGAGCCCTCAGAGAGAGGGCTTACACAGAACATGTGTGCCACCTAGCAAAATATTGTTGCTAGGCAGGTGCACTGACACAACTGAACCAATTGTTTTCATTGCGTGCTGTGCTGTGCTGTGCTGTTCTGTGCTGCAGGCCCCCTGCTGCTGCTGCGGCACCTCACGGCGCTGGAGCTGGCGCCCGCAACCGACCCAACTGCCGAGGTGCTGGCCCAAATGACCCAGCTGATTACCCTGAGCCTGCCCCGACCCAACCTCATCTCAGACACAGGCCTGCTGCAGCTGACTGCTCTGACCCGTCTGACCCTATTGCAGTGCTGGCAGAGCAGCCCTGGAGTGGCCTCATTGGCAAGTCATGCAGGGAGACGCCTGGATTCACTCACAAACAAGGTGCGTGTGCGGGGGGGGGGGGGGCAGCAGGGGTGGAGTGGTATGTAGGATGTCCTGGCTGGGTCACTGACGAAACATGTGCACTTGATGCACTATGTGAATGTAACACAGTGTGCGTGATGGTAGAACGGAAGGGAAGAAGGCAGCCGCAGTGTGGACGGCCCTTGCAGGCTGCTGTCCTTGCAGACTGCGTGCTGTACACAGTCGAGTGACGCCATGTGCTGTGCCCGCCACTATCGGCCCGACTGCAGTGTGTGCTCCGCGTGTTGCATGTGCTGTTGTCTAGGCCGCTTGGGGAGAGCCATCCGACGTCTGGCGGCAGCTGCTGCATTGCTGCAGTCGCAGCAGTGCTGTAAGGTCCTGGGACATCAGCAGTGCGATGGACACCAAGTTGAACCTACACCAATGAGAAGAGCAGCCTGCACAACGTGCAGCAGTACATGCCTGCAGCAGGGTGCTGAAGCAGGTTCCTGCATTAATGTGGTATTGCTGTTGGGGAGCAGTGCTAGGGCCTGGAATGCGCAGTGGTTTGGGTACATGCGCTTGTTGCCTGGGTGAGCACTGCTGGCAGCAGTGGTGAGCCTCTGCGATTGCTGCATATTGTATAGGCAAGGGGGCACAGCTGCCATGCTTAGCCAGCGATGTGTTTATCGACCAGCCCCTACTCCTGCCCCTCCTTTGGTCGCAGGGCTGGGTCCTTGTGTTGCACAGCAACATGTGTCATCAATCACATATTGTGTTGCACAGTACCGTGTGTCATGAACCACATGATGCCCAGCACATGCTTTTCTGACGTGCCAAGCGGACAGACGCAGGAACCCTGTGCAGTTGTACAGATAGGGTCTGTGCTTTGGCAGCCACTGGCAGTGACTGGCAGTCACTGTACGTGCGTTCCAAAGCGCTGCAACCTGGATGCTGCATGCATCAGGAAGCACCCTGTCTATGTAACACCATACTATCCAAGCAGATTGGACTGTTGGGTGGATTTTTCAGTTGGGGCTAGCGGGCAGGGTGAAATGGACCACAGGGTGTGCAAGCACCACCTACACCACATGTTCAACAACTGCAAGCGTGACTGTACTTGCACCGGAATCCAGCATCATTCATCAATTGGAAGCCGCCCAACATGTGCAACAACACATGCAACATCACCAACAACAGCAGTTAGGCCCATTGACAGCATCACAACATGTATGAGACAGCTGCGCACAAGCAACACTTTTCAGTGCCCTTGCAGTCTGCAGTGGACTCTGACTCGCAGCCTGTATCTCAACAGGAGCGACAGGGTGGAGGCTTGAAAAGTGCATAGTGCGGGACTCTTAGCGCATCAGCCGTGCATCTTTGTGACATCTGATGGCATATTGGCCACACCTGGGTGCGGCTGAATGAGTCATCAACCATCGACCAGTACTACGGTGCACTAAGTGCATAACACCTGCTGCTAAAATTGACGTCAGACGGTGCCCCGCCACATGTTCCATTTCAGTGCCACCACCCGCCGCAGTGGTGAGACACCACCCTCGCTCAGCTTGGTATCAAACACGTTGAACCCCGCCTTCTCAAGCGCATTGAGGTACAGCCCCGCTAAAGTGCCCTGCTGCATGACATGTGCCGCTACTGGTGGCAGCTGCTTGACCAGCTTCCGCGCCTCCTGCAGATGCCCCATAGCTGCTGCTGCTACCGCAAAAGTGACGTCACACAAGCCGTCACTGACGTTGCCACGGTAGATATCTTCCTGGGATACCTTGAGCTGTGAGCACAGCTCCAGTGGAAGGTATGAGCGCCGTTTGCTGGCCTGGTACGGTGTGCCTCTGAGCAGGAGGGCCATGGCAATTGCCTTGCCTAGGTGACTAGCTGCATGGTCCGCCTCCCTGCTGGCCACACCTGCACACACAACACATAAACAAATGGAACCACACAACCAGCGGTTGATATCATGATGGCCAATCACAGCTACATCATGATGCAATCAAGGCCAAAGCAATGGCTGCAGGCTATGTGGCCCGTGATGCTCACTGACCGTGATGCTCACAGCATGCCTGGCAGGCAGCTCACCTGCTGCCCTCAGCTGCAGGTACAGGAGCTGTGATGCTGTTGCCTCCCCATAGCTCTCCAGGTCCTGCAGGCCAAGCGGGGCCTGGGGGTCCAACACATCCTGCTCTCGAGCATCCAACATCCGCTTCAGCTGGTATATGCTTGCCCTGCTGCTGCTCTTACTGCTGCCAGCCTTGCCGCCGCCGCTGCTGCTGCTGCTGCCGTAGAGTGTGTCCCATAGGGCCGTGAGCACAGGGTGTTGTGGGGGCGCTGTGCTGGGCGACAGGTTGGACAGCGCATCCCTCCACCACTGGAACCTGCAAAGCAAAACAGGGCAGAACAAGCACAGCACAGCACAGCATGCGTCAAGACATAAGAGTAGATGCTGATAGTCACAGTAGCTTGTACGCCACATTGCCAGGCCTGCTTGCAATATTCCAAAAAGAGCCTTGGTGCCCATGCCATCGCTGTGCAGTTCTGCTTAATGCCCCCTCCCTCAAACCCGGTGCACCTGATTTGTGTGACAATCGCCTCCTTGCTCTTCACATGCTCGCCAATCAGCATGGTCTCAAGGTTGAATGCACGCAGTGCAAGCACCTTGAGACGCAGGTCCTGCAGGGACACACACAGACACTAACCATCCTTGTGGGACTATGGGTGATATGCTTCATAGAATTGCTTGCATGTGACTGGTATGTTGCCTACATGCTAGCTACACTTGTATCCTCTCTGCTTAACACTCGCATGTACGCCAGATGTTTGACACACATATGTACCTGGTCAACGTGACCCTTTTCTTTTTTGTCATGCAACGAATGGATGCACCTCTCATATTTCAACACACAAACAAACACACCACCATCAACTCAGCTGAAGGCACAGCACCCAGCAGGAGCCCACAGCCACAACTGGCACCACTTGTCCAAGCACAGCTGTGCCCTATGCTGCACCTTCACGATCATTGCATAGCAGTCCGGTTTCTCAAGCTCCATGAACAGGCAAGTTGACAAGCAGCCCCTTGACGTTATCTGCGGTGTCTTGCAGTTTGATGAAGACGTTCTGCTGTTGCTGCTGCCGCAGTTGTGACTGACTGCAACCGTTCTGTGCTGAGGGCGTAGCACAGACTGCCTTCGTGCCTGGTGACCACAGGGAGCGGCTGCAATCACAGCACGTTGACACCCCCCCCCCCCCCCCCCCACACAAACTCTGCAGCCCCTTAGACAGCTGGCCACTCTGCTGAGTGCTGGAGATGCTTTGGTGTCTGCTGGCGTGAATGGGCCGGCGGCGCTGCCAGGTATTGTGGGGAGTGATAGGCAGGGTGCTGACAGGCTGGCGCCCCCGGCGGGGGGGGACTGCTGTGCGATACTAGCATTGCCTACACGGGCCAGGAGGTTGGCTGGTCTCACCTTTGGAAGCTGAACAACCCACAAAAAGTTCTCAGGATCATGCTGCCTGTGTTTCAGCAGCAGGAGTGCAGGTTACAGCAGCACACAGCATGTGTCACACTGCGTTGTGATGCAAGCAGAGGGGTCATGCTCCCAAGGTTTCTGCAGCAGCGCCAAGTGGACACTTGGTCCGTCTGACCAGTGTGAACCCTGGTGATGCACCAGCAGCTACCTGACTAGCTGAGCACAGTGCTCATATGCTGGTCGAATCTCCTGGAGGCTGGTTGGGGTAGGCGCCGAGCTGCTGTGGGGTCGACTGCTGCCAAGTGCTACTGCTGAGAGTGGATGGATGAATCTCAATAGCTGTTGAGAGCAGGGGTGAGAAAGCAGCATGGCTTGGGATTTGCAGGGTGATGCTCTCCCAGGCTGAAGCTGTAGCAGCTGCTATAGCCAGATGACGTTGGCTGTGCTGTGCTATGCAGGCGAAGTAGTGCTTTGATGCCGACCAGTTGATCGTTGAAACGTAGCTTGCACGCACTATGGTTTGTCACGCGTCACAATGATTGTTTGTAACCACCAACGTTGATCTGGTCAACGTTGACAAATTCCTGTCCTGTAGGTATGTATAACCCCCTGGGAGTCGGAAGCATTCACCAAAACGCTCCATCGCGCCTTTTCAACCGCTGTCATGCAAGCTTCAACATCCTCAGCTCGTTCCTGCAATCTGTGGTTTGCAGTGTCACCAGGCAGGACAGCAGCACCCCGAGTGCATACAGCACGTAGACCAGCCATCAACGCAACCTCAGCCTCCAATATTACTACAGAGATGACTGTGACTGGCGACCAGCAGCAGCAGCTGCCTGCAGTGTACAAGCGCCTGGTGGCAAAGCGCACTGGCGACTCATTTTCAGCTGTTGCAGAAGTAGAGGAGGCACCAATGCCCCAGCCAGGACCCAACGAGGTGGGCTGACCTGTTGCTGCATCCTTACCCCATATAAACCGCACATGCGCAGCTGCATATCGAATGAGACACATCAGTCATGCAGCAGTGCTGCATGGCGCTGTGCTGTGGCGCAAATCACTTCATCTGCTTCATTTGGCGTGCAGGTGCTGGTCCGCATGCAGTATGCAGGCATAAACGGCGGTTGTGAGACGTTCAGGGTGCGTGGTGAAGGCGCATTCACAGGCAACAAGGCCAAGGAGGAGTACAGCCTGGGTGCAGAGGGTGCAGGTGCGCTGCAGCTTTTTCAACAGGGGGGGGGGTGCGTCCTGACTCCACCCGTACACAGCCTCACTGTCTTGATCTTGGCTCTCAAGGGACGCTGTGGTTTATTAAATTGCACTGTCTTGTATTGGTCCTGTTGTGGATTCCAGGTGTCATTGCTGCAGTTGGCTCCGGAGTCACCAGCCTGTCAGTGGGTCAAGCAGTCGCCTGCAACGGTGCAGCAGCGTTCTCAGAGTATGGCATTACACAAGCCCACATGTGCTCTCCTGTGCAGCAAGCTACCCCCGAGGTTGTTGCCCTCACCCTCTCAGCTGTGACAGCAGCAGCATCCCTAGAGCACACGGCTAAGGTGCAGGCAGGGGAGGTGGTGCTGGTGACGGCAGCAGCAGGGGGCACGGGGCATTTTGCGGTGCAGCTGGCGCAGCTGGAGGGTGGCCGTGTGGTTGCGGTGGCTGGGTCAGAGCAGAAGAAGCAGAAGCTGCAGGCCCTGGGTGTGGAGCGAGTCATCAACTACAAACAGGAGGTGCGGGCTTGGGGTTGAGGGTTTAGAGTTGGGGTGAGGAAGGCTGCTGTCACAACATGCTGACAGTCTGCAGCAGCTTGCAGCAACAACCACAGGGGCGATGCTGATTTGTCTTCTGAGTTATTGGGCAAGATACATCTGCCCAGCATGCAAGTGAGTGTCCAGGCTGTGCTGTCTTTTCACTGCTTGGTTGTTTTGTGTGCAGGATGTTGCTGCAGTGTTGGCATCAGAGTACCCTCAGGGTGTTGATGTCGTGTATGAAGGGGTGGGCGGCCAGCTCAGGGCTGCCATCATGCAGCACTTGGCACCCAACGCAAGGGTGCTGCAGGTAATGCAACGGCTGGGCCACAAACTACGGCTTGGTTGGTAGCCTGTGGGCTGTCCTGCATAGCATGGAGTGGTGTCACTCAGCAAGCCACAGCGTAGCATAGCACCCCTGCCCCCTGATATGCCTCACAGTTCCCTGCCTTCTCCCGCGGCTGCCGCAGAGCCTAACTTAGGAATGTGCTGTTGGTTTGATTGGGTTGTATCGTGTGCCTGCAGGTGGGGTACATCAGTGAGTACCCTCACACAGGCCAGGCCGTCTCAGCTGCAGAAGGAGGCCTGGACATGACATCATTTTTTTGGGGTGGCAAGTGTGTCGAGCTAGACCAAGGCAAAAAGGTGTTTGGACAGATCTGGCCCAAGGTGTGTGTGCAGCTAATGAAAGATGAAACAGCAGTACATGCAACATGCATGTATGCCGTTGCCACAGCATGCATCAAACTGTGTGATCATATAACCACCAAGGAGGCAATGTAGGGCTTGGGGCATCCAGTGGGTGCAGCATCCATCGACAATCCCCGCCTCCCCGCTTTCAGCCTCTGGGCAGCCCCGCTCTATGTCACCAACACGTATCAGTGACAACAGCGAATCCTGTATGACACCCTGAGTGAATGATGCCTGAATGAAAGGCGGCCTAAAGTGTGGACAATCACACTTTAGGATGCGTGTGGCCAGGGAGCTCAGGTGGCAGTATGCAGTGCTGCCATACAGTGACTGTACCGGGATTGTTTTCGCACCCACTGCCATCGTGTTGCTGCCACTTTTGCATGTTGGTGTGCTGCGCAGGACATAAGTGCCATCAGGGCCAGCAGGCAGAAGGTGTTCAAGCTATTTGAAGAGGGGAAGCTGCAGGCATGGGTGGATACCAGTCACGGCTTCAGGGGTGTGGAGCAGATCCCACAGGCTGTGGACTACATGCTGCAGGGTGGGCACATAGGCAAGGTCGTCATACCGTTGTAACGCATACGTATGAGGCGAAGACGTTTAAGGAATGATGTGGTCTGGAGGCCTGTAACCTACAAAGCGCCTTCCTATAGTTTCAGCACTCGCACGCTGCCTATGTAGCAGCCATAAGCAGGTTGGTTGACAGTACTTTCTTGATAGGAAACCTTGGAAACCTTGGATGATCCAAGGTTTCAGTGTTCAGCAGATATCCATTGAAGAGTCGTCAAAAAAAACGGGAAAAGCGAAGTGCCGATCAACAACGAGGTTGCGCAGCCGTCACTCAAGGGACCGGGCGTTGGGGAAGTTGTAACCGTCGTTGCAGCAGCAGACGGCCTTCCACTCCTCTGCCCGTAGACAGAGTAGTTGTGTACTCAACACCTCCTTCTTTCACATCTTATCGGGCGCTGCAGCCTTTCACAGCATGACCCTTGCAGCTGCAACCACAGACGCTCCAGCAGCAGCTGCGGAGGAGATCCATGCTGCACGGTGCTGCGAGGAGATCACGACCCTGGAGAAGCTGAAAGAGGTGTGAAACTATTGTTCAAATACCAAAGTGCATATTCGAACTGGCTGGGGGTGCAGTGCTGCACCCCCAGCCAGCCCCGCTGCAGCACCACCGTACATACAGCAATATGACAGGATGCCACACGCCAGGCTTCTACACTCGATTGGAGGGTCTTTATTCTGTCGTGCTCCCGAAACATGCCTTCTCTCACTGTCAGTAAGCACCTACGTCTGGCCTGACCCCATTGGTTGAATCGTGCCGGGCCAGCACGCCCAAAGCCCAAGTGTCAAGCACACAAAGATGCTGCCCAGCAACTGCACTCCTCTACAGCAGCATCACCTGACTGTTGCTGACGCGATACTCTTCAACCGGTGTGCAGGTCACCAGCTGCGGCCTCACAGCCAAAGCAGTACAGACAGCAGTGACCTCCATTTCAGTTATCAACCAGGGACTGCACCTGTCCTACTGGCCGCCAGCTGTGTGCATATTCAGCAACATAACCTCCATCAATCTTTCAGGCAACGCAATAACGTTCATCCCACAATCAGTACAGGAGCTGCAGGGCCTGCAGCAGCTGCTGGTCTCACGCAATGACCTAGGCTCACTGCCGCCAGAGATCGGGGCGCTGACTGCCCTGACGGAGCTGGATGTGGGTGCAAACAAAATCAGCAAGCTGCCTGATGCATTGTGCAAGCTCACAGGCCTCAAGGTGTGTTTGTGCATGTGTGGCTGCGTGAGGTTCTGCATGGGGGCGCGGCACGGATGGAGGGGGGGGGGGACTTGGACCACCGCAATGCAGAGACTGGAGTGCATCTTGGCCTGTCCGCAGCGGTGCTGGTATGTGGCTGCTTACAGGCATCAAATGTTGCCATGAGCACGTGGCACCGTGTGCATGATGTTTTATCAGGCGCCTGCGTCGTCAACGCTTGCAGACAGAGACCAGGAGGAAGCAGAAGCACTGCCATCACACAACTACAGCAAGGCCCTCAGCAACCGCTGCTTCCAATTTTCACCATGCAACAGCTGGCTTCAAAGGCCTCGCTGGTCGGCTAGTGCCAAGCCATGCTATGCCGTGCTGCACTGTCTCCACTGGCTACCAGTGCTCGAATTTTACCCGCGCATTACCGTGCTGTGCTCCTGCAGGTCCTGAATGCCTGGGGCAACCAGCTGACTGCACTGCCCGACTGCTTTGGATCCCTCAGTGGCCTTGTGAGGCTGGGTCTGAAGGGCAACCAGCTGGCAGCACTGCCACCCTCCTTCACAGCCCTCACAAACCTGGTGGAGCTCTTCCTCACAGACAACAAGCTCACAACACTGCCCGCAGGTGTGGCGTGTGCTGACACATGAGTTGCCTGTGGTTCAGCCGTGGTGCTGTTGGCTGCGTGGTGCTGTTGGCTGCGGCCTAGCAACCACCCGCCAGGGTGTTAGAGCAGACGGCCAGCAGTGGCAACAGCAGCAGTGAAGGCCATAGCAGGAGCCGTCTGATAACAGCTTGGCAGCAGCGTGCATGTCAATTGTTATGGACAGTAGTGGACAGTAGGATGTTGGGCAGAGGGTGTGACATCATGCCAGACCAGCAGCTTCATTGCGGTTGCAACCAACTAAGCAAGGTGCTCAACTGGATCTGTAACAGGGCCGTCGGTCAAGAACCCTATCAAAACTCATGAGCTTTGACCGATCTGTCAGACATGCACACTCGGTGTGCCTTCAGCATGCGGCAGGGTGGTGTGCACAGGGTCTCACCCACTCTTTTTCTGACTGTCTGCTGCAGGGTTTGGCAGCCTCAGGTCTCTGGTCAAGCTGCAGGCCTCCTACAACCCCTTGGAGACCCTGCCAGATGACATGTGGGAGGGCCTACCAGCACTGGAACTGTTCAGGCTGGCTGTGGGGCACCTCCAGCACTGGCCGGCAAAACTGGGTGAGTGCGTTATGCTCACAGTCCGTACTTGGGCGTGTCTGCATCCTCCGTGTAGCTCTCCCACAGCAAATCAATGGCTGCTGCTCTCATGTTGTTCTGCTGTCTTTGACGAATGTCTTGCTGGGTGGGTTTTGCAGGTGGCTTGCCTCAATTGGCGTGGTGCTCACTGGGGAGCAACCCGGCTGCTGCCGTCATCCCTGCGCTGCCAGAGCTGCCCCGTGTGCGGCTGTCTGACTTGGATGTGGGGGACAAGCTGGGCCAGGGGGCGTCAGGAGAGGTCTTCAATGGTAGGTCATCACTGCTGATCAGCACTATGTACAGGAGGCAGCAATGGGAGAGGCGGGCGGAAGCAGGGGTGGGCAGGTCCAGTACAGAGGGATTTTGCAGTTTGTACAGAGAGCCTGTGCACTTATGACCCATGTGCACATATGCAAAGAACACCTGCAGCCTAAAGTGGGGAATCATCTTGACGGAAATGTCTTGTATGTTGCTGTTGTGGCATCTGCCAGGCGTCTACCGAGGCCAGCCTGTTGCCGTGAAGGTGTTCCTGCCAGGTGCAAGCCCCGACGGCTCTACCTGTGAAGAGATTGCTATCACCTGCAACAACAGCCACAACAACCTTACACAAGTGGTTGCAGTGGTGGTTGATGAGAACAGCCACAACAGCAGCAGCAATGACACCAGCAACGGCACCAGCAATGGCAGCACCTATGACGCAATCAAGGGGTTAGTCATGGTGTTGGTGCAAGGCAAGCCCATGGCGGATAGGCCCACCTCCCAGCACCTCCTCCGCTGCAGGTGAGAGATGCCCTGAAGTCCACCATGAGTATGGAGTGATGTGTGAGGGTATCTTGCAGGGGCTGGCTGTTGTGCATTGCAATGATGGATGCACGTGGGTGGATGTGTGTGCTGCGCATGTGTCAGTTTGTGGGACTGGTGGAACAGACTGACTTGCACATCCGACAACCAGAATTCTGGAGCCATTCCTGCCTTTGCTGTCTATGACTCGCTTGTCAGTTACACTAACCCTATTTGCCTTGTCTGCTGTTGCCCCAGGTGGCCAGCTGACCACACCTACAGCAGCAGCCAGGCGGTCAGCATCTGCACTGGCCTGGCGAGTGCCCTGGCATACCTCCACAGCAGGGGAGTCTGCCATGGTGAGCACACAGCGGTGGTCTTGTGTTTGTTTGGGACTTACAGGGGGACATGGCATCCTCGGTTGTGTTTGTACAAAGCACAGCTGGGAGCGCTTTGTGGCCTGGTCATGGTCACGCCATTCTTACTAAGAAGAGCTCCTAGTAGGAGCTCGTAGTGTGACAGCTCCAGCCAGACCATGCAAGCGGTGTTGCACACATGGCTGTGCCCTGTCCACTTTGTTGCCAGAGCAGCGGGTGCAAGTATGTGATTCAAACCACAGCATGGCAGTGGGTGAGAGATTTCTGTCCCTGAAAAGCTTACCTTGCTGTTGCCTTTGCCTCATTTCGCAGGTGACGTGTATGCTCACAACATCATGCTGGAGGGTGAGTCACACGCGGTGCTGTGCGACTTTGGTGCCGCCTTCTGCTATGACCATGCAGCAGCAGGTGGCTTCTGGGAGGCCATGGAGGTCAGAGCCTTTGGCTTGTTTATGGAGGGCCTGCTGCAGCAAACTCAGCAGGTCAACAACAGCAGCAGCAGCAGCCCTGAGGGCATACAGGCCCTGGGAAAGTTGCAGGCACTGATGATGCAGTGTACCGCTGATCAACCTGCAGACAGGCCAAGCTTTGCTAACGTACAGCAGCAGCTGGAGGGGTTGTGTGCTGCGTGCTAGGGTTTATGGAAGGGCAGCAGGCGGCTGTTCACGCCCTGTTAGCGCAGGGTGACAGTGGTGAGGACTGAGGCTGTGGAGCAGCAGCAGCTATGGATATGCTGGCACACAGCTGGACAGCGGGGGTTGCATGGTGTGTTTTGAGGCCCTCATCCGCAGTGAGGGGCAGCAGGCTGCTGGCATACCTATAGATGCAGGCTAGTGTTGAATAGATGCTGTGGACCAGCAGCAGCAATGGATACTGCTGACCATCAGCTGTGGCACAGCAACAGCTGGAGGGGTTGTGTGCTGTATGTTAGGGCACATACGGGGCGGCATGCTGCTGGCATCCCTGTGGGTGCAGGCTAGTGTGGCATGAGGCTGTGGACCAGCTGCAGCGATAGATGCAAGCTGCAACATGGTGAACGGAGGCTGCTGTCTGGTGTCCTTGCAGCCTGCTGTACACACGTTCGGGGCATAGCAAGCATGTGAACCCATTGTGCTGCAGTGCATTGTTGCCAGTCCTGCAGATGTGCTGGCCATATCGGGCTAAGATGGGACAATGACAGCTGTGTAACAATTGTGCTGATGATCTCAGGGTTTTGGCACGTATGAAGGGATCAAAACAGGTGGATTCACTGGTGATCAGCCCACCATATGTGCCTGTCGCTACTAGTAGTACGTGTGGGGCAGGTGGTGTACACATGTGGGATATGTACTGGTTATTCCTCTGATTTTGGGGCACGAGGGGGGGTATGGGACATACCCCCTGAGGGGGGTGCGCATATCCCCCCGAGGCGAAGCCGAGGGGGGATATTCGCACCTCCCGAGGGGGGGTAGGGCCCATGCCCCCCCGAGGGGCCCAAAATCAGAGGGATAAGAAGCTTATCCCATGGATTGAGGGTGCGTCCAATGCAGCCCACTGCTGCTCATCAGGACTGTCCCCAGCTGTCCCCTGACGAGTCCAGCACGTGCAGGACATCTCAGAAGGTGGTTTGAAGCATTGTATACATCCAAAACCCTCGCCCTGAATGAATGAAGGTGTTACACGGGTTTCTCAAGCAACTACGTTGCAACTGAACCCAGCCACGGATGGACACAACCCTCGCCCTAAGAAGAAGAAGGGGTTACAGGGCGACACACGCAACCCTCGCCCTGAATGAATGAATGAAGGTGTTACACGGGTTTCTCAAGCAACTACGTTGCAACTGAACCCAGCCACGGATGGACACAACCAGTACGGAAGGGGGCCGTTCGGACAAACCCCACCATCAAAAGCTTGTCACGCACACTCAGTGTGCTTCCAGATTGCGAAAACAGATATAATACACTGGAAGGACTGAATGGCGCCAACGGCACTGCTTCTCGCACCTGCAGGGTTGCGATAAGAAAGGGCGGACGGAACAGAAAACAGCGAACACACAGCTGCGAGCCACAAACCACTCCCACATGTTGCAGTGGGCGTACGTGGGGGCAACGTCACCGACACCACCGGTCGCTGCACTGTTCACAAGCCAGCAGAACAGAAGTCACACAGCAGCCAACAACTCACATGTCAACACATGCAGACGCTCAATGCCTAACTACTCGCAAACCGTTGCCTCCTGACAGCACAACATGCCATGCAATGAAAGGCTGCTGTGTGAGCGCAAGCCCCTGCGCCCGCTTAGGGATGATTGCAGAAACCGCAAAGTCAGCCAAGACGCGCCAAAACTCCCCAACAGCAGCACGCCCTGCAATGCGCTCTACCGTCAGCAGAGGCAGTGCAGGGCCTTCTGCTGCCACAGCCCAAGCCACTCTGCGGCCAAAGTCAACAGCACCTATGCCAGCCAGACACACCATGTCCCACACAACATGATGCAGCCGGCCCTCGCCCTGAATGAAGGTGTTACACGGGTTTCTCAAGCAACTACGTTGCAACTGAACCCAGCCACGGATGGACACAACCAGTACGGAAGGGGGCCGTTCGGACAAACCCCACCATCAAAAGCTTGTCACGCACACTCAGTGTGCTTCCAGATTGCGAAAACAGATATAATACACTGGAAGGACTGAATGGCGCCAACGGCACTGCTTCTCGCACCTGCAGGGTTGCGATAAGAAAGGGCGGACGGAACAGAAAACAGCGAACACCCTCGCCCTGAATGAAGGTGTTACACGGGTTTCTCAAGCAACTACGTTGCAACTGAACCCAGCCACGGATGGACACAACCAGTACGGAAGGGGGCCGTTCGGACAAACCCCACCATCAAAAGCTTGTCACGCACACTCAGTGTGCTTCCAGATTGCGAAAACAGATATAATACACTGGAAGGACTGAATGGCGCCAACGGCACTGCTTCTCGCACCTGCAGGGTTGCGATAAGAAAGGGCGGACGGAACAGAAAACAGCGAACACACAGCTGCGAGCCACAAACCACTCCCACATGTTGCAGTGGGCGTACGTGGGGGCAACGTCACCGACACCACCGGTCGCTGCACTGTTCACAAGCCAGCAGAACAGAAGTCACACAGCAGCCAACAACTCACATGTCAACACATGCAGACGCTCAATGCCTAACTACTCGCAAACCGTTGCCTCCTGACAGCACAACATGCCATGCAATGAAAGGCTGCTGTGTGAGCGCAAGCCCCTGCGCCCGCTTAGGGATGATTGCAGAAACCGCAAAGTCAGCCAAGACGCGCCAAAACTCCCCAACAGCAGCACGCCCTGCAATGCGCTCTACCGTCAGCAGAGGCAGTGCAGGGCCTTCTGCTGCCACAGCCCAAGCCACTCTGCGGCCAAAGTCAACAGCACCTATGCCAGCCAGACACACCATGTCCCACACAACATGATGCAGCCGGGGATGAGGTTTCACCCCCATCCACAAAGCTGCACACTGCAGGCCGCGATCAGCAGCCAACCAAGGGGGGCTGTCGCCCACCCGGTGAGCTCGCAACTGCCCCTCAATCTCCGCCCGCACCGCCCCTGCAACAGGACACTCCCAACAATGGTGCTGTACACCGGGCTCCGCAGCCCCACAGGCTACACAAGAGGTGCCTGTGTGCATGCGCTGAGCCGTAGGGAACGCATCGAGGGTGAGCCGCCATGCAGCCTCCTTGTGCTCATTAGGCACACGCAGCTTCCACCACCGCCGAAGCACCCGAGTGACCTCGGGCAACTCGCCCACAATTGGCTGCAACATATCAACAGACAACACCCTCTGACGGAAGGCAGCATGCCTCGCCCTGACGTCAAAAAACGCTTAGCAAAGCTCACAAAACCCTGTTGGTGGATACAGCACCTTGAAATCTCCAATTTGCATGGTGCCCTCGTGGCCCACTGGTTAGAGTTTTCCCCTACAGTCTGCAAGGTCGCTGGTTCGAATCCTAGCGGTGGCAGAGTGTGGAGTTGGGTGAGGAGCAGGTCAGCATGACAGCAAGGTGGTGTGTGTAGGGGCTGGAGAGGGATATGGAAGGACTAGGGGAATATGGGGGGTTCAGGAAGAATATGAGATATATTTTCGGTCGAATATGGGGGCAATATGAACAATCCATGGGATAAGCTGCTCAACACAGCGTTTGGTTGGGTGTCAGGAGGGAGAGTGCTTGTAGGGTTGGGCCCAAATCATGGAATGTCACCAGGACATCACAAGCACTGCAGGGTGGTTTGACACAGGTTGACACGGAAAGCCACGGCAACTTGCCTGCCAAAAAAACTGTGTCAGAACCCTCGTGTGGCACATCTGGGGAACGGCGACACTGCTACTGTGGGAGCAGTGTGGCCTCTTTCAGTGGCAGGGGTGCACACTGCTGTGAGCTCCACCGCCTCATGTGTGTCACTCGGACCAGTGCGTCCGACAAAGCAGGAGTCCTGCATGTGCCACCCTCCCAATGTACTGTTGGTCCGCCAGGGGAGCGCTGCTTTGCTGGTTGGTGTTGCTGCCAGCCGCAGCATGGTCACCAGGCTGACCCTAATGTCAGTGTTACAGAAGTAAAAAATAACACAACTCCCACCAGGCAGCCTAACAGGGCAGCGCACTGACGGACAGAATCATAGCCATAACCACACTCCAGCACTGCTGGCGGCGTCGCGATGCCGCGAAACCTTCCCCCACTGGCAGTCAACAAATCTGGTAAGCCATCTTGAGCACATCACTGCCGCAGCACATCACTGCTGACGGCCGGCAAAGGATGATACCCTGAACCAATGCTGCTTCTTGTTTTATCCTTGACGCAAGCCCATCCACCCACTCTGTACACGTTGACCCCACACCAAATTGGGACGTGTTCTTTTGAAGATGGTCCATCCACATACCAGCATACCATCCCAAACGTGTCGGTCCAAGCACTCCATGGATGCTCAGTACAATGGCCAGCACGCTCAGTATGCACGTGCTTACACCCCAGTACGTGAGCACGGCATTGACAAAGAACGCAGAATGCCCGAACGTAGTACACAAAAAAATTGCTGCCAAAGTGAGAGGACAGCATTGAGCTTCCTTGACTAGCTCAAGTGACACACATGCATATGTGTCATATTCATTGAAGTACCAGTGCAGCAGCAGATAAGTTCAAAGGTGGTGATTGGCAACCAGGTGCCATACGATAGGCACATGAGACAGTACTACAGTACTATACTACTATAGTACGCACTCTGATGCATGCATGTGCATCATGCAACACATTCACAAAAAAACGCGCGCGACAGGGACAGCCAACTGCCGTAAGACACCACATATTGTGTTGCAGAGCAGGCAGTGCAGATGCCACTGACGAGTGTTGGCCACACAAGTGGTGCAAAGGAAACAGTCAGCACGTTCACGCTGCCGTGGCGTGACAGCTGATGTGATGTTACCTTCAGCTCCATGTTGCAAGTTCATTAGTAACAACCTGTCGGCAGATACTACTACACGTCTGTAAGGGAGACTCTGGATGGGTCGCACATAGCCAACATGTACACCCCGCAATTTCCTAGACAACTAGACAGCAAGCCAACAATCCCATCCCAACAGGGCCCATCACCAGAGAAGTCGATGCCTGCTACATCAACCTCTCTGTACAGTATCACCGCAGCCCCTGAAGCAGCAGCCACTACCCTAAAGCAGCAGCCGCAAGCTGACACACCACCACACAGCAGGTGCAAGCATAATAGCCCAGCCATACACAACCACATGCACCCGTTCAAGTCTGAACAAGCCACAGACCAACGGCCCAGGGCAGTCCAAGCTTGCAGTGCAAACTCAGCCAGGGCTCATAAGGGCGGTGGTGTAGGGCATTTGCTGCCCACAATAATGTAGGGGCTCCATGACTGATGACTGCAAACCAGCCAGCCAGCTCAGCTCTGACATCAGTGTGCGGCATCCATGTGGGTGATAGCCACCCCCAGCGTGGCTGTAAAGATAACGTGTGCTGATTGCAGAAGCACTGAAGGCGCATCCAGCGCCCTCACTGCAAGGCCTCGACATCTTCATCCATAACCGACAGGACGTCACGTCCATACTTGGTGCGAGCAAAGCAAGCAACATAGCCAGGCAGGACAGCTCACTAGAAACAATGAGGGCAAAAGCAGTCACCACGGCAGCCACAACAGCTCACTACACAATGCGAGCAAAGCAAACGACACAGCAGCCATAACAGCATGCCACATCATACCAAAGGCCGCGAATAAGCAGGCAACGCAGCAGCCACCATAAGGCCTTGCCGGCATGCTGTGCTGCGTCACTTTAAAACCAACTCTACACTGACAGGTACAGGCTGGGAGAGACAAGGTCAGCCCCCAGCTGGGAACACTGGCAGTGTCCACCAATGAACAGCAAGACAGCAAAGCCGCACCAACAGGCCCACAGCAAAACCCAGTCTCCTGATGAGCTGGTCATAACCAAGGCCCAAGCGGCAGACAGCGACAATTCTACCCTGCTACAACCCCATTACGGATGCATGTGCAGCATCAGTGCGAGCAACACCGCTGGTGACCCGGTAACTTGTGGACACATCTGACCTGACGCCTCCCTGTACAGTCAAACATACACGATCAAAACGGTCATTGTGCAACTTGCAGGCTGCTGCCCTACTGCTGTTTGAAGGGCTTCTCCTGCCGTGCATGCTCTGCTTCCCGCTCCCCATGCGGTCTGCACCAGGCTTGCCGACATGCACATGCAGCCTCCTGCTGGTCCCATATCCCTTCACAAGCTGATCAACAGGCTAAGGCAGCGATGCGGACCACCGCAGCAAATAAACGGCAGCACACCGCAGCCCTATAAACGTGGAGGTCACTCACCCAGTGTACGTCACACCACACCAGTACCCACGAAGCAATGCTGCAAAAAAGGTGGGCAGGCAGCTGGCCGACACAGGCAGCAAGCAGTCTCCGTGACAGCCAGTGCAGACAAAATTGCAGCTGAGTTGAGGTTGGAGGCCCTCTATGTAAAGCAAAATCAGCACACACCAACAGTTCCACACACAGGTTGCAACAGTGCCCCATAAACTCTTGATGGGTGCAGTATACACACAAACAGACAAAGTACCGCCAGCGCAGTATACACACGAGTTGGAATGTGGGGTGTGACCCATAACAACTTCAAAAGTCAAGATATGACCCATACACACTGGATCGTCAGATCACAGCCCCACCACACAGCTACTGTCCTCGCAACCCTTCATACACCTCCCCAGCGATGCTGTAAGGTGTGTAAGGCCTGTTGGGGCACCACCTGTCCAGCTGCTGGCTGTCCAGCACCCGCGGCAGCAGCACAAGTGCAAAGCCATTGGCCACCACCCAACACGCCATCATCATCGCAACAAGCACCACGAGGTGTGTGCACCAGCGCACCAAAGGGTTGCTGCTGGTCACCAGCTCCAAAAGGTTTGGCACCTGAGCACTTGCAGCTAGCTGCTCTTCTGCCACTGCCTCAGCACGAAGGCAGATCGCCTCCATCCTCGTCATGCGCCGCCCAGTGCTGCCAGCGCTGGTGCTGCTGCCGGAGCTGCTATTGCTGCTGGTCCTTGTGTGCCGGCTGTGCCTGCTGCTGTTGACTGTGCTGTGCTGGCCCTGTGCTGACAGCACTGCCGTGTTGTCCTGCAGGACTCCTGCAGCTTGCTGCCCAGCTGCAGCGGCAGTGCTGTCCGTACCGGCTGCAGTGCTGCGGCTGCTGGACGGCCGCATGGCTTGTGCAGCAGCCGTATTGTCGCTGCTCATGGCCCCAATTGCTGTCTGCAGCCAGCGTTTCATGGCGTTCTGCTCCCACACAAACATGGTGTAGAGAGGTACCGCAACCGAGCTGAAGAGGCACATGAAGCTGTACACGGCTACCCCAGCACAGCTGCTGCATGTCTGCTGCTGTCCGGCAGGCAGGCCTGCCACCGCATCTGTGAGCGAGTCAAACACTGCTGATACGGCATCATGCACTGCATGGACAGTGTAGAACATGCTGTTGCTGTACGCCAGCCTGCAGGACAACAGACACACCGACAGAGACATGCACACAGGCAGAGACGTTTGACCATGTTGTTATAGTGACATAAACCCTGCCTTTGCTGCCTTTGCAGGAGTTGGCGGAAAAGGTCACAGTGCGGTTTACAGCAACACCCAGTGAGCTGGAAATCCAGCTCAAGAAAATGACTGCATGGCAGAGGTTCATGTACAAACGCATGCAGCAATGACCCAAATCCCAACCTGTGCCATGGAAACCAGCCACCCATGCATATTTGCAGACCAAACCGTGCTCACCTCATGCCATCCGCTGCAAACCATGGGTGCACCACCAGATACAGCACAGTGTTGAGTGCATGGTAGCGCCACGGCTGCTGCAGCCCCATCATTTCAAACAGCCGGAAAGGGCCACCCAAAATTGCCAACATCGTGGTTGCCAGCACAAAAGCTGTATGGTTTTGCTCAGTAGCCATGCCTGGCCGGAAGTGAACAGCCTGCATGAAACAACAAGGCGCCAGCTCAGAGGGTGGCTGGGGGCTCTGTAAATGACCACATACAGCTTGAACGTGCATTTGTTCCTTCAGTTTTTTTTGGGCAGCTGCACCTGTAAGCTTGCAGCAGACAACAAGGCAGGCCCCCTACACCACACCCACCCCACCCCCATCTCCACCCTACCTGCTTGCTGTCCATGGTCTTGACCACACATGCACGGATGATTGTGAGCAGTAGGTGGACGATGAAGACAAGACGTGGCCGCACACGGTTGTACAGGTTGCTGAAGAACAGGCGCATCAGCAACGCCCCAGCAAAGATGGCCATGGCACATTCGAAACCAAGCTGCTCCCGTGCAGTGACCAGCACCCGCTTGTGTATGGCCGACATGATCAGGTGGATGGCGAAGAATACGGTGTCAATGGATGCCAAGTGTGCATGCTTTGAGTTCCAGTACTGGGCATACTCCATTGCCCTCCAAGCTCGCTGTGGTGGTAGGGCTGCTGCCCTCACAGGCTGCTGTTCATGCGCTTGAGCCTGCTGCATGCTGAGGTGCAGTGACTGTCCAGAGGTGTAGTGACTACGATGTGCGGACAGTGATGAGTCCTCTAACCGCTGCGTGCAGAGTCCATCGTCCGTCATGTCATGGGAGGTCGGGTGACAGAGGCAGAGCGCCATACAAATCAGATGATTCCTGCAACACCTAAGAAATTTAGGACCCAGTGGGCAGGAAGCTGGGAAGCTTGCACATCGACGGGGGTTTGCAAGTAAGAACCTGATAATCAGGTAATCTGATTACCTTTCCCTCTTTCATGCTTGGATGCGTGGTTTGCCTGATGTATATTGACACTCAGGTGAGGCAAAATACCTTATGCCATTGCAGCCAGGGGCCTAGACCTGAAACAGTAAAGGAATACTGCATAGCTCCCACTGCATGACCATGTGTCATGCGTCATTCGGCAGATGACCCATAAGGATCTGGCACTGTGAGCTCAAGCAGCTTCAGCCTCAACCACAGCTTGGCAGTCATACTTCCACAGCCAGTCGCTTGGCAAAGTCCCATTCAGCGCAACCACAGAGCGCAGGAAGGCATTGCGTGCTGCGATGGCCAGGGGGTGGGTAAGGTTGGCCACTGCAGCCAGCACAGAACAGGAGCACCATGATCAAAAGGAAGCATGTGTACTGTCTAGTGCACACACAAGGGCGTGGCACTGTGCCATACCACTCCATTGTTCTGACACTGGCTGTGCAGCAAAGTCTGTGAGCATTCTGCACACTGCTTTGTCAAAGCATCGCGCCCGGTGCTGACACTGATATTTGATGCCAACGGGTTCAGCGAGGGCGGGGGGGGGGGGCAGGTGCATCAGACATGGAGTCAGATGGCTGATGCTAACAGCAAAAGCCGACCTGTGGGGGCATGAACATAACTGCCTTTTGCTATGGTCTGCTCCGAGCAGGAGTCCTGCCACAGCACCCAGAGAAGGCAAATTGCTCATGGTGCACGTACTTGCAGCGGCTTGCCGTGAGTAATCCAGCAGTTGTGCAGCGCGCCTGCTGCTCAGCTCCTCATAGCGCTGCAGGGCTAGAGGGATGTTGTCCTTGTGCCTAAACACAAACAACAAATTGGACGATGCAAAGTGGACAAAACCACATGGCCATACCACGCAGAATGAGATAGAAGGATACACAGACACCGTTGGTGCTATTATGACTGATCCCAGGTGCCACGTTTGCATTGCACCATGATGGTGCTGTGCCTTTTCAGCTCAGACTTCAGAGGCAGCACCACCAGCAAGGGAGTCAGTGACAACGCCTAAGGATAACAGCTGGCATAAGCAAAGGCTCAGAAGGATGTACCAGCACCACCCACCGGGGCTGGAAGCAGCAATGCCATGCTCAGGCTGAGACCAACTGTTGCGACTGCAGCAGCTGTTGCTGGGAGCTAAGTGCACAGCCTAACTGGAACGATGCACACCCGACTACACCCCAAGCCTACCCTGCATGGCACTGCTGCACCCCTGCTGTGCAGGAGGTGCATGCATTCATGCAGCCTGGCAGCCTGTTGCTCCCTTTGCGCACCTTACTAGGCAGTGTACCAGGACACCTGCATTCTCCAAGGCCTTGTTGCCTCCCTGGCCCAGGTTGGGTGGCATGGGTGCTGCTGCATCTCCTGCCAGGGTAACCGGGCCCCTCACCCAACCCCTGGTTGGGTCCCTGTCATACACACCAACCTGCACAACAGCGGAGTACAGGTGGAGATCATGCTGCAGCAGTGCGTCCCCCAATGCAACCCTTGCCCCTACTTCCATGCGCAGTGGTGCTTGGCAACCCCACCGTCATACACGCCAGCTACCAGTCCCAGCATCATCAAGGTCCCTGGGGAATCGCCATACCTTATGCAAAGGGCTGATCGGCAATGCTGCCTGGCGAGCCAGCAGGCCTGCAGCCAAACATGGGCTGTGACCTTGACAATCTTGCAAGGCACCACCTGTGCTCGCCTGATTGACCTGCTCACCCAACCCCTGCAGCCACCATGGTGGCCAGCTGTACAGCAGCGCTACAACCTCACCCTGATCATAGCAGTGACGTCTCTCTCCAGCACTTGCTGAGGCAGGGCCCAGCCCCTGAACCTGTCCCGCAGCTCCTCTTGAATCCCCTGCATCACTGCCGCATCAGTCACAGGCCCCCAGCTATCAGACGCGCTGCCAGCACTGCCCATGCCGCCTCCACTGCCAGCCCTCTGAGAGCCTGCTGCCGTTGCGCGCTCCAGTGATGCAAACCAACAAGCATCTGGGCCAAGTCCATAAGCACCATAGTGCTGCCCGCCGGACTTGGTGCTGCTGGGTGGGCCATACACCTGGCACCGTGCATTGAATGTAATTGCAGCCACTAGCGCAATCAGTGGCTTTCCAAGCCCAAAGCCAGGACAGTTAGCATGGCATGGCATTGCGTGCAAGCAGTTCAACCTGGGCGACGCCGAGCAGGGCAGACTGAGTGCTTGCAAGCAGAAGGGCAAGAGCTGCTGCGCTGGACGCCAGCTGACAAAGTTTGCCAGACTTGGGATGTTGTGCTCACATGTTAGTGTCTGTGCAGGCCCATAACACTGTATGGGATACATAGCTTGAGGGGAAATTCAATTAGTGACGTTGACAAGTCACATGCAGCACCAGCAGCACACTCTCACCATTTGCACCTCACCCTTGGGTATAAGGTCTTGGTCGCGGTCACATGTCACAGCAAAGATGATCTGCAAATGCAAACAGCAACCCGAGTTGCACACACACTGTCGGACACTGGAAGGGCACTGTGCAACCACTGCTGCGCCGGCCCGTCAGGTACTTCCACCATGCATACCTGTCCAGCATCCAGGTGTGAGTTCTGCATACGTGCTGTGGCTCTGCTTGGCTGCCGCTGTGCATCACCAACTATCACAGTGGGAGCCTCCTGCACCTAGGTCCAGGCCTGTTTGGTGGCGTTGCGCTCCTGTGCAAGCCTGCACATTCATCTTGCTTGCATGGACAGTACAGTGGCCTGGGTTGCAGAGGCCCAGGCGTGCATAATCCCGTCCAACTGATGTAGCCTCAATGCTGCTGTCCGCATACCTCTTTGCCAGTGTAGCTGCAGGGCAGTAAGGCAGGTTGCACAAATGTACCACCTCAGTGAGCTGGAAACGCAGCTTGGGTCGCCTTCAACGACAGCGCAGCAGCTACTAGCTACTAGCACCAGCAGCCGTTGGCAGCGAGGGGTTTATCAGCTGCTGGCACAGGAAATGGCAGGATGACCAGGTGCTGCCAAATGGCATTTGCCTGTCAGCATTTGGTTGGGAGTGAGATGCAGCGTGCGCAGTATCAGTTGACTGCCAGCATCCATGTGGTTTATTCCTGCCGGCAACTCGCTGCTGCACTGCAACACAATACAGCACCTCAAGCCGTCATGGACATGGTGGTCCTTGTTCTGAAGATGTCTAGCTCTTGAGTAGAGGGCGACACATGGGTGAAACACTTGCCTGGGTGGCGCCTCGCTCCCATTCTTCAGCACAGCGCGCGTCCTGCTGTTCAAGCCATCACAGCCCACCACCAGGTCCGCCTGATAGCTGCTGCCATCCTCAAACCGCAGCGTGACAGGCCCTGTTGAGGCTAGCTTGCCGCCCTTGCTGCTGTGCTGCTCTGGTAGGTTGTCAATGCCTGACAGGCGCTTGCCTAGCTGCAGGGGGATGTCCATTTGCTGCATTGCTGCCAGGCAAGTGCTCAGTAGCCTGGAGCGACGGATGCCTGTCATTGGCCAGCCATGCTTCTGCAAGGGTAAAGGGCACGAACAGGACAACTGCCCTCGCTGTGAATGGCGGCACGAACACTGCATATCCTGAGTTTGACTAGCCTAGTAAGATTGCACTGGCCTAACCAGATCCCGGTGTTTTTAAGGTGATACGGCAATACTATTGGCAAGGTTGCCCAGCCATGTGTGGGGCACGTCCTGTCAGCGGCAGATTCTGTGAGGAGCATGGTGGAGTGGTGGTGGTTCGCTGGCAGAGGGCTGGAGTGACTCCAGTGGAGGGGTGCTGGTGGTGGTGGCGGGCACAATGGCCAAGCCCACTGAACGGGCATGCAAAACAAGCAAACTAGTACTGTCGCAACAAACAAACCAGCACCAGCGCGGCCAGGTGATAACATGGCGAATGTCTGATGCCTACCTGCTGACCCATGGAGTCGAAGCGTACGATGGTGCTGCCGTCCGGCCGCATGACGTGTGTGATGGGGGTGGCCTCGCCAACTTCATGCACGACCCTGTCAGCCAGGTTAGGGGAGAGGTCAAGGGACGCCAGCACTCGCAGGCCGTTGGGCGCCAGGGATATGCCCGCCCCCACCTGTATAACAAGGGCGATGTGTGGTCGGTGCAGCCAATTGGCCGCTGCATGTGACTAATGCAGCAGGCGTAGGGGTGCTGGGTGTGTGCATTGGTGCGGTTCTGTGGCCATCAAATGGGACATGTCAGGAATGTACAGTACAGGACCTACACCCCCCAGTTGCGGTCCCTGAGGACCTACTTCTTTGATTGCATGCGCCGCGTCAAAAACTGTGGTGTCCCAGCCTAGTCGCTGCTTTATGAGCATTGAAAGGACAGGCCCTGCGACTCCCGACCCCACCACTGCCACCCGCATGGTTTAGGGGGTTGGCTGGTGGAAGGGGGAGGGGGGTCAAGATTGCACCTCAGGGTCCTGGCGTGTCGTGTTGTCTTCCCTAAAAGGATTATTGCAATACAACTGCAATACAACTGCTCTACACACAAAGCTCCCTTAGACTGTTCATCCGACAAAAGTTGTTCATGTCATGCTGAGTCACTGCAAGGCACCTGTGAACACCGCTGAACAGTCGCAAGAAGGCGGGCTTGTGGTTCGAAAGCTCAGTTGGAAAGTAATTGATTTACCGTACATTGAACATCAAAGGCATTGTGTTGTGGACTTCAAACATGTGGAGCATCTAGGCCGGCTCTCGCAATCTACCTCGGTCCATTGTTTCTGCGTGTTCCAGCCTGCAATTATGCTTGATTAGCTCAATGGTGGGGTCTGGAAATTCCCAGGCCCAACAGGCGATAGCAGTTTTGCTGCTGTTTCTCAGTATCCCAGCACTCCCCTTGGTTCTTCTCGCTCTGCCAGGACTCGCAGTGCCTTTAGTGTACCTCACAGCAGCTTTATTGCCCTCAGCCATTCTGCTGAGGCAGGGTGCAGCATCAGCATCACCCGCGTCCTGTGAGCAGGAGGCACATGACCCTTGGAACGAGCCAGTAGGCAATGTTCAGCGTCTCAGTGCAGAAGAGCTGCTGGAAAGTCCCCAAACAGCACAGCTGCACCAGAGGTCAGCCTCTCCGACAGCCAGGCAGCAGCACACTGCTCAGCAGTCTTGCAGCATGCCTCAGCTCTGACAGGTGATCATCTAGCAAGGCGTCTGTCATGTGCAGGCTGCAGTGCTGGCAGCTGCCCCTGGCACCTGCCGCCTGCACTGTCCCTGAAGACATGGGGCACAGGAAAGCGCAGGAGCAGCATCAGCCGGCACAACAGCAGCTGCTGCAGCAAACGTCCCAGCTCCATCGACGACTTGCCCCGCACACCAGTGCACGTGCCTGCTGCGGCCCCGGCCTTCAGCTTCGACAGCTCAGTCTGCTCTCCTGCAGGAAATGGCTTGCTCAGGAGCCTGTCAGCACCAGCAGCACCTGCAGGACAAGCACCAGCAGCACCAGGGCTGTCAGCAGGCTTGGGGTCCCTCTTCTGCAGTCCTGATGCAGCAGGCGAGCAGCCCGCAGGTCATGCTGCAGATGATCAAAGCACTGCTTGGGAGCTGCCAGGTATCAGTTTCAGCATGGTGCAGCTTGGACAGCTTGGCAGCAAGCAGGCAGAAGCGTGTGCCACCAGCACGGCAGTGCCGGACAGTCCAAGAGTCTTTTGGAGCAGCAGCGGGGCAGCAGGGCCAGCTGCGCAAGGCACAGGTGCAGGACCGGCATGCGTGGCTGGTGTGCTGGCAGCACAGCAAGGGGACCCCTTGCAGACGCAGGGGACGCTCAACTCTGCTGCAGCAGGACAGGAAGTGCACCCTGTTCCTGCGCAGTTGCAGCTGCAGCAGCAGGTGTCACAACAACCTTGTGGCATGCAGTCCCCACTGCGTTGCGACGTACAGCTACAGCAGAGCTGCAGCATGCAGTCCCCACAGCACTGTGGTGTGCCATCGCTGCAGCACTGCAGCATGCAGTCACTGCAGCACCCTGCAGCTGTGCAGCAGCACTTGCAGGACACCCATGGGGACCCACACACACCCCAGGCCCAGCTGGCACCCGAGCTGCTGGCTGTCCTCAACCATATCTGGCAGGACGGTCACCACACACTGCAGGACTGCGACCAGCAGCAGCCAGCACAACAGCAGCGCACGCCCATCAGACAGCATCAGGAAGCAGTTGATGATGTACCCAGCCCACACAGCCCTCTGGTGCAGCAGCCTGTCTTTGCAGGCCCTGGAACACCCCTGATGTTTGTCGCCACCACCACACGGCACAGCGGGTGTTTACGGCAGCCCTCATTCAAAGCAACAGGCAGTCCCCTCAGCAGCAGCTGCAACGGAGCTGGCTTTTCAAGTGGGGTGCCGCCGCTGCCCTCTTCTGCAGAGAGCCCTCTGGCGCGGCGGCTGTCAGCACGGGACGACAGCGGCTTTCCTGCAGCATCCCCAGCACTGAAGCAGCTGCTGAGCAGCGGCGGCAGCCGCCAGCTGCTGCGCCGTGGTGGGTCGCTGGACAGCAGGCGGGCGGTCAGCACCCCAGGCAGCACACGCGGCAGCTTGGAGCTGTGTGAGCAGCCGCCGGTGCAGCAGATTGTGCCGTGGGCGGGCATGCAGCTGCGGCCTGTTGCACACCTGGTGCACGAACAGCAGCAGCTGCGGCGGCGGCAGCAGCAGCGGGAGGAGGGTGTGCAGGCAGATGGCTCGCCCTGGTACCGGCGGTTTCAGCTGGAGCGGCGGCACACATTTGCCAGCACGATGGAGCTGTCTGTTGCTGCAGATGGTGCAGTGGCCGCAGAGGATGCGGCAGCTGCTGCTGGCACACTGTCTGCCGCTGCATGCAGCCCTTGCAGTATGAGGTCGCCGCAGCAGCGATCACTCATGGGGCACTGCAGCAGCCATGCAGGCAGCAGCGTAGCACAGAACCCAGGCCAGTGGTCGGCAGCTCTGCCCTCAGGGCTGTGCCAAGCATCGCCCTGTGGTGCTGCTGGTGGCAACGGCACACCACACAGGCTGAGCTGCAGCAGCAGTGCCACTGGTTCGCAGCTCGACTCAGAGGGCAGCGGAGGGGTAGATGCAGCGGCTGCTGTACTGCTGACACCAGCAGAAGGCTCGGCTTTCAAGTCTCATGAGCTGGTGTCACTAGGGTGTGTGGCGTGGCTGCCACAGGATTAGGGGTTGGGTCCTGCTGCCCCGCCTGCAGTTTTTCTGGCAAGTTTTGCTCAAATACTATGAGGTTAAGGAGACTTTGGGTGGCGGATCACGTATTCACGCATGCTACTCTGTCTAACTGGTGCCACGGCACACACAGCTGCTCACTTGGCATCTTCCTCTCTTAACGCTGCATTGTTGCGCGTCTAGGGCAGTCGCACCTGCAGATGGTGCGCAGTTTTTTACGGCTGTGTCAGGCTTGCACATCGCCCCTGACAGTCGCTGTGAGTGCGCTGCATGGGGGAAGCAGGCCTGGATGTGTTTGACTCCCGCATGTCGGGTGGTGGCAGTTTTTTGTTGGGAGGCGGCTTGGGCGTTGCTTGGTATGATGATGGCCAGTTCCCTTGCAGGCCTGACTGCTTGACAGGTGGTGACACGGCCACTGCTGTATTCACCGCGCCTGACTTTCGTCTGGCACACTTGTTGTGACTTTCAATTGGCTGCCTGCCAGGCCTGGCATACTGCCCGCTGTGCATACTGTTGTGTGGCCGCGCATGTGCGCATTCC
This sequence comes from Desmodesmus armatus, assembly GCA_007449985.2. Lineage (NCBI taxonomy): Eukaryota > Viridiplantae > Chlorophyta > Chlorophyceae > Sphaeropleales > Scenedesmaceae > Desmodesmus > Desmodesmus armatus. Next base: position 442,180 of record VIIQ02000008.1, on the reverse strand, counting down.
CTTCTTTGGGTGGATGTGTCACACTGACAGCAGCAGCAACACCCGTTGCCCCAGGACAGATGCAGTGGGTAGCTTTGGGTTTGTTTTGGTTTGTCCTTCCTTGTGTGTGCTTAGCAGCTTCATAGGTGTGTGTCTGTCCCTCGGCAGAGGCGTACATGACAGGATGTGACGGAAGCAACAGCCAATGCAGCAATTCATACAGCCTTTCAGTGCCATATAGGGCAAAGTTCAACATCTCCTTGCGGTGGTTATATGTTGTGTCATGTATTTGTAGCACAGGTCATGGGCGGTAGATTCCACCGTCATTTGTACTTTTAGGGGTAGCAGGAGTGGCGTGTTGCTTACTTTGGTCTCATGTGCAATTGGCATACGTACTGCATTACCAGGTGTAGGTTATTGTAGGTTAGGTCAGGTCAGGCTTTGTCACAATGTTATGTTGGGCCACCTGTGGTGCGGTCGGACAGGCGTGGGGCTGGATGTTGCGACTAAAACGGCGCTCACAACATCGGATCCCTTATAAGTGTGTACACCATGGCACATATGTGAGGCACTGACTTTGGGCTACATGACGTTTGTTTGAAGAGTCAAGGTTAAACATGTTGTGTGAGCGGGTCATGCACACGTGCATGAGGCCAGTGCCTGCTGGTGCCATGCATGGCACCAGCATATGCTGGTGAGGGGCTGAATCAGCATGTGTCAGGGCATGATCTGGGGTTCTGGTAGACGCTCAAAGCAGCATGGCTTAATAGAGCACGAAGACACTGATGTAATCCTTGGTTGCCAGGTTGTGGGGACACTAGCACAGCGCAGCACAGGCCACAGGCTGTACAGCTTCCAGTTAAGGATGGTGACGGGGTTACCGGCAGGCTTTGAAACATTGTGAACGTGGCCTTACGATGTTGACGTTGATTTGCATTGAAAGTGTGTAGTCTGTAAAGGCAGCAGATCGTCCAAGGTCGATGTTCAGCCCAAGTTCGTCGCAAGCATGTTTCAAGCGTGCTCAGCGGCTTCAGGCTCGTGCTAGCTCAACGTCTGTGTGCTTGGAGCGGCCAGCTGTTGCGGTCGCTCCTTCAAGGGGACGTGTGGCACCAACACCACAGCAGCAGCAGCAGCACACCAACACAGCAGAGCTGTCAGATCGTCAGGAAGCACCAGCAACGAGACTACGGGTGACCCCTGACGCAACAGAAGAAGATGTGCTGCGGCTTGAGGACCGCAGGCGCAGGAGATCTCATGTATCACGGGTCCCTACCAGCAGCAGTGGTGGCAGCTGTGGAACGTTGTGCCATGGCGGCAGTGAGGGTGACCGCATGCACCCCATTGCAGCTAGACCTGCAGACGTAGTGTCCTTTGTTGACCTCAGCGATGGCACGCATCATGTGGTTGTTCGTGGCCGCCGGCGGAGGCGGACTACCAGCAGCAGCAGCAAGGGCAGCAACAGCATCAGCAGCGACAGCCTAAGGGACAGCAGCAGCAGCAGCAGCAGCAGCACCGTCAGGCTCGTGGTGTCAAACCGCAAGCATCAGTGGTCACCCCTGCACAGCAAGCTGCTGCAGTCCCTGAGGGATGATCAACTGTTGCCGCAGGGAGCACGTGTGCTGCTGGGGGTATCTGGAGGGCAGGTATGACAGTAGGGCTGGCTGCAGAGTTGGCGCATGTGGCTGTGTGAATAAGATGTATAGCCAGGGCAGGCGCCTTTATGTCTGTGGCATCTTCCTCCCCAATTTTGTGACAGCATGTGCTGCACCCGTTCCTCTGTTCCCCCAGCCCCTTCTGTTGTGCCATTATCTGAGAGAGATTCGCTTTCACGGTCTGCACATCAATGAATGCGCCGCATACCTCTCTGCCAACATGAACAGACCTCATCTCGACCTGTCACAACTGCCTGGATGGTCCTGCAGGATTCTATGGCCATGCTGCGGCTGCTGCATGACCTCAGCCAGCAGCAGCACTGGCCGCTGCAGCTGGTGGCGGCCCACTGCGACCACAGAGTGCGGCCTGACTCAGCAGACAATGCAGCACATGTGCAGCGCTGCTGTCAGGACCTGGGTGTGCCCTACACAGAGGCTGTAGCAGACCGGGCTGTGGGGCACTGGTCGGAGGTAAGCAAGCAAGCAGTTTTTGCCAGGAGCCATTTTCTCACGATATGTTTGTGTGTGCAAAGCTAGGCCATAGTGACCGTGGTGACCATGGACAATGTGGTCTGATGCATTCCTCTGTTTGCTGGGCACCAGTGCTCTGCAGCAGGCAGTCGGCAGCTTGGGTCAACTCAGCGCAGCAGGCCCGGGCACTGGGCACCTCCTGGTATAGGGGTGTGAGGCGATCTCATTGGTGAGGCTTTGCCTCGGGCCCCCGGCAATTGGGTTCGCCTGATTGCGCTGTGTGTGGCCAGCCGGTGGGATTATCCCCCCCCCCCTGGTAAAACCACTAAAAAATCAGCGCAGCCAGCATGCACACCACTCCTTTCCAGAACCCCACCCCTTCTCTCACTGTATAATGGGGCCAGACTCCCACCGGCTGGCTACATGCAAAAGCCGGGCCTGCCAGACAAGCCAATTCTGCCTTTACTGTGTCTTCACCCAGCTGCAACTGCACGTTGCTGACACAACTGCAGGCGGGTGCGCGTGAGTGGCGGCACGAGCAGCTGGTGCGCATGGCGGCTGAGTCTGGCTGTGGCTACCTGGCTCTGGGCCACACAGCAACAGAGCGGGCAGAGACAGTGGTGTACAACATGATCAGGTAAGGTCGGCTGTGACATGGTGAAGCTAGGCTACATGGTTGTGGTTTAGATGGATGCATCAAAATCATCCTCTGCGTGTGAATGGTATAGATGGATGCATCAAGGGCGTCCTCTGCGTGTGGGTGCTGATGTGAGGTAGTAGGCGTGCGTGTCAGGCATAGAGAGTATGGCTGCCCTGTGGGGTGCATGCGTGCTGCTCCATGGGGTGACAACACCATTTCCTGATCCCCTTCGCTCTAATGCTGTGTATCATGGGGCGACTATCAAACCCACTGTGTTGATTTCGTTTTCCCCCCTGCGCAGGGGTGCTGGTGTGCGTGGGCTGGGCTGTATGGCTGGCAGCAGGCAGCTGCGTGAGGGCCTCGTGCTGGTGAGGCCACTGCTGGCCTTCAGCAGGCAGGAGACACTGCAGGCCTGCGAGGTCACTCACACGCAGGTGGGCAGCATGGTTTGACAGCAGCTGCTGGCTTGGCATAGCAGACGGTACACTCTAGCGTGTTGCCTTCAGCGCCGTGAACGTGTGCCTTTTCCAACACCTTGTGCTCGAACATCACAAGGGAGACCAACCCTACGTATGTATTTGCCAGCATTTACCATATGTATTGTCTACAGTCCGCCCTTGAGGCACCTTTTGGGGGTGTGCCTTAGAGGGAGCACTTCTACCGTTTCTGGGGAGCTACGCGCGCGCGCTATCGCGCTGCGCTGCCTTGTTGATGGCGGTGCTGTTGTGTTCTTTATCTTTCCCAACTGTGTGTACTGTAAGTCTTCCCTGCTAGCTGCCCCCCCCCCCTCTAGTGGCTGTTCCCCGCCCAATGTACACTTGGTTGCTTGCTTCCCCATGCTGCACCCCCCAAAAAAGAAAAACACTCCGGCCTCACGTCCCAATGCATGCATGCTACCTGTCCCACACACACACACACACACTGGGTCGACACACACACATGGGGAGCTGCTTGCAGCCCGTGTTAGCTGACATATGCGTCCACACACACACCCACAGACACACCTCCCTGTCAACGCATTGGCTTTGTCCACATATACACAGCGCTTGCCAGTGTTTGTTTTCCGCACATGCTCACTTGCTTTGCCTGCAAGGCTCTGTCGCTGTTGTTTGCAGCAGGTCTTCTTTGTCCTGCACCCTGACCGGGACCTGTTACTGACACCCACCCGCCCTACATCACCGTCTACACCGACCGGGACGTCCAAGTCACCTCAAGCCACACTAGACAAGCCCTGCATGTGATCAAGCTTGTGTTTTGCAGGTCTACTGACTACCTTGTTGCCTACCGAAATGCTTCCCTGTGCCTGCAGGTAATTCCTAGTGGGACAAGGGGGACTTAGACCTGCCTGCCATGCCTTAGGGAGGGTTGTGGCCCCTCATTGCAGTCTCGATATCACCAGTATGCAGCAATTCGTTCTTTAAACAGCAGCGATTAAGCAGCAGCAGTCAGGCAGCCATGCAGCAATCAGAACAGCCGAATGCTGGAGGGTGCTGGAGAGACTGGAGGCAAGCTGATCAGGTGAAAAGTTTCCTTTTATTATTCATGATTGAGTACGATTTTTACTGGGCGCCCCACGCGCTTATACCCAACTTCGGAATGTCACAGCCTTGGATGGTTGCATTGGCTGGTTGCACTCCCTGTGTCTACAAACCCCGCCAAGTGTTAGCGCTCTCCTGCATCCTGCTCAATTCCATGCCACGCTGTGCTGTGCTGGGCTGTGCCATGCTGTCTTGTGCTGTAGGTGTACCCCGACACCACCAACACAGATCAGCGGTACATGCGCAACCTGCTGCGCCTGTCGGTCTTCCCACTGCTGCAGCAGATCAACCCCTCAGTGGTGCACCACATCTGCAGTACAGCTGAGATGCTGCACATGGAGGCAGAGCTTCTGGAGGATTGGACGGAAGGGGCCCTGGCAACAGCACTAGTGCCATGCCATCTGGTGCCTGCTGCAGTTGCAGCCAGCACCATGCCGTCGCAGCCGCAGCAGCAGGAGCTGCAGACACATGCAGCAGTCAAGGAGCCACTCTACAAGCAGCAGGAGCAGGATCAGCTACCGCAACCACGGTTGCGTCTGCGGAAGCAGCAGCAACGGCAGAAGGAGCAGGGCGGGCCATCACCGCCGGCCCGCCCTGCTCCTGCGGCAAGCACGCGGTCGTCACAAGGCTGGCAAGCGGTCCTGTCTGCGCCCCCCATGCAGCTTCCAGGCGGCGCGCGGCACAGTGTCACCAAAGGATGCTGCCTTGAGCAGGTCTTTGACTGTGCAGAGCTGCGGCAGCAGCAAAACGAGCAGACAGAGCAGCAGCAGTTGCACCAGCAGCTATCGAGGCAGCAGTTGGGACATGCAGAGCCACCACAGCAGCAGGGGTCAGACTCAGAGGCAGGGTCGTCCAGTCAGGGGTGCTCCCTGTTCCTTGATGCTGTGGATATACCGGCCCTCTTGGCCCTGCACCCCGCTCTGCAGCAACGGGTGCTGCACCAATGGCTATCTCAACAAAGCCCAAAGGGTGTCAAGGCAGCACAGGTCCGGTCAGCAATGCGGCTGCTGCAGCATGGAAGGGGCACAGGCTCCAAAACCAGCACAATATGGGGCAGCAGCGGTGTGCTGCGCTATCAAAACCTGCTCATGGTGCTTGATGATGTCACGGTGAGGCAGGTGCTTGTGGGGGATGTACGGGTGCAGCGCGTGAGTGTTGATGGCGGCGCGTTGCAAGAAGCAGCTGTAGAGTGGCGGAGACGTTCTGTGTGTACGGTAGCGTTGGGCACGGTCCAGGCCACAGCCGCAGCAGCACCTGAAAGCAAGGTGTGAGTTCTGCCATGCTAACAGCACCACAGGGGTCAGGTTAGCAAGCCAACAGCAGCCGTGCGGGCAGCCCACAACTGGCACATATTCTTGCTGATCAACATGACTGGGGGTGTTACATTGTTTGGATGCTGACATGTAGACAGGCTTTTGGACATCACTGCTCATGTTTGACCTCTTCATTTTTTGCTTAGGATGGGACAGTGCAAGGCTGTCTCAGGTGTGCATGTGTGTTGTTGCATTACCAACTGCTGGCATTGCAAGGTGCTGGTGAGTTCCTCAGTCGAGTGACTGGGTTGATGGTCTGCTGTGTTGTTGACAGCAAGCAGGGTTGCAACGAGTGCTAGTGACCAGCACGCTACTGCTTTTCCTTGTATGCGACCCGCAGACGACAGGAGTTCCCTCCAATTGCGCATGACAGCACCTAGCTGTTGCCATCAGGAGTTTGTGGTGGCGTGGTCGTTCCAGGGTATTGTTTCAGTAGGTTGCCTCCTGTGCAAATGTTTGCCGCCAGGAGTGTGCCTGGCAGAAGCTGATAGAGCTGCCAGGCCTGAATGACCGTCACAGTGTGGTGTTGCTGAGACGGGCTCCTTTCTTGGTGGCTTGGCAGGAAGTTAGAACCCCTTGGCAGCCTGATTAGTTGGCATACCTTCAGATCAAAGTTGCCGAGTGGTGAGCCTGTTATGATGAGGTGCAATCCCATTGCGTGATCCCATCTAGTGGACCTCAGGTCCACCGTCCGACCATAGTGGAGGCTCCACCATAGGATCCGGTTGCGACGGTGCGGTCAAGTGCTGCTTGCACTGCTTGTGGTTGTGCTGAACACCCAGGCATGCACAGCACGCAGTGTAATGCTGTGTCACGTTGCCTGCGATGCCTCAAGTGAGGCGTCAAGTGATTGCCAATGCAAGGGACTGCTGGGAAGGGTCTGGCATTCCTGCACCTTGGTTTTCAGTTGCTTGATGCAGCGCGGGTTCTGCGTCAGCAGCTCTGCACAGACAAGATGTCTTGCAAGCTGTTGCATCATACAGACTGCTGGGATCGAGAGCAAGAGTACCTGTTTGCAGACTTGCTGTTTGGAGCAGCTCTCATGCAGAGTTTTCGTCAAATGCCACTATGTGTCGGTGTGTGTGATGACACCATGGTTTGTGTCTTCGTTTCCATCTTTTTTCTGGTTTAGCTATTGCAGTGCCCCTCGTGCGATAAGTGAAGCGATAAAGTGACATCAGCATTCCAAACCTTGGCAAGCCAACCCATGGCTGACTTGGTGACAGTGGCAGTTCAGGTAACAACCGTGTTCGTCAACGGGGCTTCTCGCATGCATCCATCCGAAGGCGATTCTTGCAGTCCATCAATCGCCCTCTAGCAGCGTCATTTCAGATTGTGGCTCTGAGCGCAGCATTCAGCAGAACCTTCGTACTGCAGTGTGCTCAGCTCCAACACACACCGCAAATTCACAATCAGTCAGTCATTGGACTATCATATTGCACCGATATAGCATTGCAAGTGTTGCGGCATAATTGGCGGCTAAAAAAAGCGGGAGCGGATTGGTTGCTGGAAGGCCAATGGATTGCAAAACGCTCACTAGTACAGCTTTATTGCTATTACTAGTGACGTTTTCAATGACGGACGTCGCTGAGGGCATTGAGCGGTGAGTTGCAAGTGAAGCGACACAGCACCGTGTGCCTTCCCTGTTGAGGCCACACAGCAGATCAACGCCATCCCCTGTTGATCAGACCCATTGAAACACTTTATGTGCACAATTGCTTGACTCAACAGGCCGCGATCGCTATCCAGCATACATGCAGCAGGCACCGTGCAGAAACTGGTGCAGCCAGCCTGGGTGCTGGATGCTGCCCCATACATGAGACCACATCGCAAGCTCTGTGAGTGGCTTTCGAACCTTGGTTCCATAATAAAGCTTCAGCGCGAGCATGCATTAGAAGTGACTTAGCCAACAGCACAGGGTGTGTGAAGGGATACCCAATGGTTGTGTGGTGAGTGGCAACAGCATGTGCTGCTATTGTGCCAGGTCATGTGCATTGCATGTGCATTCGACAGTAGAAATCAATGCATGTGCTCACAGGGAGCAACGACCGGCTGCTGTGACGTTTGTTGTTGCTGCAGTGCAAGGCCAACGTGTGTGCATGTCCACAGTCAGCTGCAAAAAGCGCGGCAAAAAATGCAAGTTTGAGAAGACGTGCACAGAGGCAATGCCGATCAAGGGCTGAACCCACAGCAGCAGGTGAAGCACGCCTTGCTTCTTCAATACACCAGCCCTGTGTTTGGGGCGGTCACTTGATGCGCAGTGATGCACAGAGCAGCAACGCTCTAGCAGCAGTGGCAATGAAGCGATAAGTTGCGCCCTTTTTAAATGCAGCCCAGCCGGATCTCTCGTGGCTACCTGACTCTCAGAGTGTGGGAGCAACACACCACATGTGCTGCGCAGCTGCCAGCAAGTTCACAAGCTTTGAATGTCTGACGCCAGTTGCCGCACTCACCCGTTGGCCACCCATGCACCTGTCCTGCAGGAATCTGTATTCGTTCACCCATTGGACCCTGGCAGTACATATGGTTTGGAGGGCTGCATGCATACAGCAGTCAGCAGAGTCACCGTCACCCCTATGCAGCGTATGCTCAGGGTCAGCGCATTACATGCACACTGTCAAACCTACAGTCAAATCCTCAGCTACTGCAGGAGGAGGGGAGGGAGGGAGCCGACCCGCTTTGTGCAGATATCCTGCCTGGTTTACGTCACAGAACCAAAGATACACAGTGCGTTCCCTGCACCGATACGGTCACTGTCAATTGGTACATACATACATACAACATATACATACTGGAGCGGCTGGGGCGGTGACAGCAGCCGGCGGCCATATGCAGCCGCTAATACTGTGACAGTATTTGCCGCAAGAGGGGGGGCCTCTGACAACGACTATGTCTGGGCAGACTGTGCCCGAGACTGATGCTCCTTGAGCTGCGTTCCTATGTACCTAAGTACATACGTATATGCCTTGCACGACTACTGTACATCCGATGCAGACGTACAAGAGCGCATAGGGAGCTGTGTACTGCAGCATGTTCATTGACAGGCAGACAGTTGCGTGCAATGGGGGCCGTTGGACTTTTGACGGGCCAGACATGTGGCTGAACTGCGATGCGGTGCCCGACACCAACCCACATGACGCACAGCACTGACTGCTTGTACGCCCCTGCAATGGCCTGCACAAGACGTATGTGCAACGTCAAGGTGTGGGTGGGTGTCACCAGTGCTGGCTTGTGTACTTATCAGTAGTGCGTGAGGGTCAAACGTATCTGTCGTCCGCTGTTGTGTCTGCGCCTATTATCAGGTGCTGTGTTACCATTGCTATCCGTCAGGCTGCACATCTGGCTGCGATCATGTTGCTGTGCTTTTGGTTGGCACAGCATGGTCCAGCAAGCATTGACGTCCCTTGGCTGCTTGTACAGGACGGGGATATGCTCAGCAATGGCTGGCTGTCGGCTGGCCTTCCCTGCAGCTGTGAAACATGCCTGGCTGAACTTTGTAGCAGCTTCAATGCGGCAGGAAGCTGCTTAAGGTGCTGCTGATTCTTGTACTGCTGGCAGCAGCCCTTGGGCTTGCCTCACATTTGTGTGAGCAAGCTCAGATTTGTGTGAGCAAGCTCAGATTTGTGTGAGCAAGCTCACATTTGTGTGAGCAAGCTCACATTTGTGTGAGCAAGCTCACATTTGTGTGAGCAAGCTCACATTTGTGTGAGCAAGCCTCAAGGCACCAGCTGGTGGTGTTTCCCATCCTGTGCTGCTGCAGGTGCCGTATTTGTGTCGTTATATGTAGTTATTCCTTTCTGGGTCATGCTGCTGCACCAACTGGTTGCATCCATATTGCTCCAAGCCAGCAAGTTGGTGAGTTGCCGCAAGCCATGAGTTACATTGCCCCAGTATCTACATGCTACTTCTGATCGAATTGATTGCGAGGCTGTGGTGCATTTCCTGAAGGCCCCACAAACTTGCATGCGTCTGTGCATGCGTTTCATTGTATGCACCTGACCAGCCGCCGCTGCCTTGGTTAAGGTGACTGTGCTGCCTGTTGTGCAACACGATCCTTGTGCAACAAGGGCCTGCCTACACCCTTACATGGGATCTGCACGCCAGGGTCAGCAGGAACTGGACAAGGGAGCATGTGTGTGTGTGTGTGCGGTATTGCAAAAAAGGGCCTGGGATGTGTTTCTGACAGCAAACAGGCAGCTCTGATCGCTGCTGTGGCGCTTCTTTGGCTAAGCATCCGGTGTGTCTTTCAAAGCCTTGAGCGAGCTTTTGCAAGGAACCAGTGGCCTGATCCTGCTGTTGTTCCTGTGTGTTTTGTGTGGCAGCCATCGGAATCACATGTGTAACCGTCTGTTGCCAGACCAGGGCAGCCTGGCAAGGCTGCATGCCCAACACAGCAGGGAAACTGCCCACAAGCCATGGGACATCAGCAGAATACCACCCCGTGCGTAAAGATGCTTGTGCCACAGTACACTTGTGACCCCCTGTGAAATGCCACGCCAGGTCAAAGGCCTGATGACAACTCCTGAAGGGAGGTTGCTAAACCGCGTCACTCCTCTTGATCAGGAAGACAGGAGTACGATCACTGTAGCTGGAAGGTCACTGAATCCATCCTGACCATTGAATTACTTGGTGTTGGAAGTGAAATCCCAAGAATAGCAGAGCAAGTCAAAAGCCCCCCCCCCCCTCCGGGGTTGTACCCAGACCAATGCCCACTATGCCTCATACCCCTGCCAGGCCAAAAGGCCAGCTTCAGTGCCTGTCAAGATGCACCACACAGGTCATCGCCAACAATAGCTGTGTCTCTACAACTCAAGAAGCTGTACCCAGAAGCTGCTGCAAGACATGCTTTGCTGGTTGCCTCGACACCCTTCCCCTGCTTCTCACCCACGTGTCCCGTCGAAGAATCACCATATCAACCACCACCCAAACCCCGTCTGACAACACAACCGCCCTCCTGCAGGACAGGTCGACACTACCACAACTTAAGGAGCTACGGCCTCTGCTGCAGCTTGCCCACACTGTGTGCAACAACCCTTGCAAATCTCCTTCCACCCCTGTACAGCACACACACATGCACGGATACACATGTACACACCCTCCCCCGTCAAGTTTCATCAGCATCCCCCAGCCCGCACCAACCAACCCAGCCCCCAGCCAACACCAGCAGTCGCAGTTGCTACATCTTGCTTTTACTGCGTTGCCACCTGCTGTGCCAACCTATCTACCCACTGCGCCAGCGTTGCAGCACCAAACCCGGTCGGCAGGCAGGCAGCGTCATTCCATGCTGGCCCAGCCACGTCCAAGTGTGCCCACTGGGTTCCTTCCTCGATGAACTCCTGCAGGAACAGTGCCGCAGTGATGGCACCGCCCCCACGGCCTGCAGCATAGCATAGCACACACAGCACAACAACAACACTTGTCACGACACTGCCACGTAAACGACACTGCAGGCTGCAAGGTCCAAGCATTGGTGAACACTTGGGTGCTCAGGGATTGTCTGGGAGCGCCGGCTTATAGTTGCCAGCCAGCACATAATGACTGAACCCTGCCGTATTTCTGGCTAGCACACCTCTCCCACCCACATGTGCAATGAATCGATCCGCTAATACCAGTAGCAATAATAATAATATTGATAAATATATTATAATTCTAACAATTAATATATTGTTCCATCAGCCCTTGATGTACCTGCGTAGTTCTTCAGGTCTGCTATGGGTGACTCCAGCTTGGGTTTGAGGTCAGGGTTGAGGGGCAGCCGCCAGTACTTCTCGCCTGCACGGCATGGCGATTTGTTTAGTCAGACATGAACACGCTGTAAGTCAACAGTTCAGATGGTCCAGCTTATCAACCTGAACACATGTACCAAGCCACAACAGCATCACACTGGCTGTGACAACACATGTGATCAAAATTGTTTTTGCTGTGCTTCTGTTATAGCTTGACTCATGGCAGGCAGTAGACAGAGCCTTGCACCTTGAGGCAGCTGCAAGCCATGAATGCGATGCATCACAGGTGCCATATCCATGAACACCATGCAGGAGTTGCATTACAGTGCAATACAGTCACTGCACCGTGCAGTACTGACCGTACAGGTGCTGAGGGGCAGAGTCTGCAGGTGTGTGTGAGAAATGTGAGACTCTCACACCCCAGGTCCGCTGGCTATCCAGCGTCTTGTGTGAGCACTACGCCGGCAGACCCCTTCATGTACTAAGCCCCTACCCTTCACACCTGGGCGCCCAGGGTGTGAAGGGTCGTGTGAAGGGTGTGTGAAAGGGGTACTAAGCCCTGTCAAGCCCTGTCACGCCCAACCCTTCGAGATGCTGTATTGAGGGACAGAGTCTCACCCCTTGCACAAGCCAGCAGACCAAGGGCGCTCGCCAAATGGATCCTATCACTCATAGTGTCGTCTGACCATACTCTGAACATCTGCCCACCTGTTTGCCGACCTGCCTCATCCACTGCGGCTGCCAGGCTGTCAGTGTTGGCAAACAGTGCGCCTGTGTCATTGCCCAGCGCCACTCCTGCTGCTCCAGTGAGTGTAGCTATGTCAACCACAGTCTGGCAGGCAGACACACAACACCGCAGCACCATCTGATCAGTCACATGGCCAAAAAATGCAGGAGGTCAACGGGCATGGTTGTCAACCAGAACCAATGTACTCACACTTGAACGTGAGCATATGTTTTAAAGAGGTTGACGGTTTGCCATTAATGCAATAACGGTGTCTCTCATGCCCAACAAAGTCAGCCCCTCCTAAAGCAGTGGTGTACTGCCACTGCCACTACCAGTTAGTCATTACAGAATGTACCAGGCTAGCAAGTTGTGACACACCAGCAACCCCCATCCAGCCACCAAAACGGCCTTGTGTTCCGGAACACCCCGCTGCACGTTCGGTACAGTTTCACCTGCAGCTTGGGACACTCGTTGCTTTCTTGATTGTCTGCACAATGTTGTGAACACAATCAAGAAAGCCACCAGCACCCCCAGCAGCAGGTGGAACAGTAGCATACATGCCGCGGGGATTTGGGACATTCTTGTGGACAACAGGTGGCTAGTTACACCATTTTGAAGCCTCATTGGATCTCTGCCATCAGCCCGGCTCACCTGCGCTCCGGCGTGTGCCTGAGCATACCACAGCGCGTCGGCCAGTGTGAGTCGCCCCTCAGCATCAGTGTCATTCACCTCCACTGTCTTGCCTGAAGCTGCCGTGTGTATGTCACTGGGCTTGGTGGCGCGCCCTGACACCATGTTCTCACATGCAGCAGTGATGAAGTGAACTTCCACACCAGCGGGCTGCAGCTGGGCGAGGGTACGTGCTGCTCCCAGGATAGCACCTGCTCCACCCCTGTGTGTAGGATACAGTACAGTACAATACAGTACAGTACAGTACAGTACAGTAATTGGGGACAGAGTCCCAACCTCGGCGCTAGCCAGGCGAGCCTAGATACCGTACAGATACAGTCACAGGAAGAGGTGTGCTTATCAAGCTAAGCAGCTACCGCAGGAACCAGAGAGACTCAGAAGGGACCAGGGGTGCTTCTGTCAGGCTGTTTGGCACGGCATCAGGGTCGTGCTGTGTCACGCTCTGTGGTGTGATGTGGGAGTGGCGTGTGGTGGCTCCTGCACATGTACAGCGTGACATGCCACCCTGCCACTCTGTTGTCATTTGGTGCAAGCTGGCTGTGGTGGTGACAATCCAGATAGCATTTTGGCATTTTCCCAGCCAGTGTACTGGTGCACAGTTTATTGTCCCCAATTGCACCCTGCACCAACCAAAGGGTTCTGGCTGGTGCCCTCATGTCACACTAACACATCACACTTCCAAGTTGACATCGAAGCCCACTCACGGGTCACACTTAGCCCACTCACATGTCACACTTCATTGTCTCGATGCCTCCCTGCACCTTCAGGTTGTAGCCTCCACTGTCAAAAGTCAGACCCTTGCCCACCAGAGCCACCTGAGAGGGGGGGGGGTGCACAACAACAATTTGAGCCACAGGGATTGTACAGATCCTTTTGAGGTTTGGCAGGTGGGGTTACACTGTGTGTATGGTTCTCTTCAGGGCCATTCAGCAGTAAGAACAGCTGGCCCCTAGTGATTTTGAATAGTAGAGGGTTGATAGCCATGGGATTGTCACAAGTACAGGTGCTTGGGGTTTGTTTGATCCCCAGTATGCAGCACAGCTGAGCTGTGAAGCCTACGAGACGGGGTGGTGCAGATGAGTGCCAAAGTGCCTGCATGTACGCAGATATGGCCTAGCTTGGAAACCATTTCGCAAACACTGCATCACATCCAGCAAGTGTACCCTTGATGTGAGCTTCAACCCCAACCCGTCACCAGGATCCTCGCAGATTCCACAGAAACTTAAGCTCAGACCCACCCCGCCCTAGCAGCAGGGGTGTTGTCAAGAGGAGGCCACCCTTCACTTAGGCCACCCTCACTCAACTCATCACTCGCTCACTCACTCTCTCACTCACTCAGCTGTTGCCCTGCTGTACCCACCTTGTGAGTGACTGGCCCATCAGGTATGTAGGTGAGGTGGATGAACCTGAGAGGCTCGTCAGAGCCCTGAGCCACACCAAGGAACAGACCCATGCCTAGCTTCTTGCAGTCTGGCTCCTCCAACACCTGCACACAGCATGGTCACTGATCAGTGGTGGTGCTTGTGTGGGTTTCGGGCTTGCAAAACCACTTTCGCGCTTGCAAAACCACAGCGGGCAAAACCACAGTCGGCGGTGTATATGCTTGGCAAGCGTGAGCATCGCGTACTCATAGCCTGATGCTGCCGATGTGAAGCCACCTGGCAGTGGCACCTACAGCCTGCAGTTTGTCACATGCTGACTGTGGGCTTGGTAGAGGTAGAAGCTACAAGAGCAGCTGGTCGCAGGAATGACAACAGCAGCTATGCTCCCTTTGCAAAATGCAAACCACAAATATGAAGAGGACATGGAGTGATGTGGGTGGCACGCAAGGAAGCCAGAAAGAGAAGAGAGGGTGGCGTGCTACTGTACCACCACCATCTACTGGCATGTTGGAGCCTGGCCCTCAAGCTGGCACAGTTGAGCCACCAGTGACTAATTACTCATTGACAACAACATTGATCAACCAGAGTGGTCAACCTGGCTTCAAGATTTTATCCCTGAACCCTAAAACCTGGCAGGCGGGCGAAGTTGAGCCGTCCGTGTCTAATCACCCAATGGCACCATACCTTGAGAGTGAAGCGCTCAGGGCTGATTGCCTGTATGTGTGCTGCAGCAGCTGCCAGGTGGCGGGGGGTGCACACATTGGCTGGAGCCTCTACCAGGTACCTGCACACAGCACACAGACACCAACAGGCAACAATGATGCAGATGGGGTGGCTCTTTTTACCAGAGGCCCAAATTTGTGTAACCAACCTACCTCTCATCCCAGCTCAGCTCACAATGCTATTCTCAACAAGTACTTGGCTCCTGCAGCGGCTGTGCTGTGTTGTGTAGACACATCCAGCCAATGCAGCAACCACTCAAAGTTGTGACATACCGAAATTTGTGGGCCATTGGTGTTATTTATTTGGTTTGCTGTTACAAAAACAAAGGTAAAAGACAACAAAGCAGCTGTCACTTCACGCACCTTGCTGTCAGTGTTCCCTGTGCCAGGGCCACCCCCCTGGCCGCTGCCTCCACTGCAGCAGCCTGGCCATGTGGGCCCACCAGCAGCTTGAGGGAGGCCAGGACTGCCTTGGGCTCTGGCTTGCTGCGGTAGCGCACATTGCCCTCATACAGACCTGCAGACAGCAGTGACAGTAGTGACAGTGGTGGCAGTAGTAACAGTAGTGGCAGCACCACAGGCAGAGACATGAAGCCCCAACAAGCAGTGTCGACGAAAAGCAGTGTCGTGACTAATGACAAGAACACGTATGGATGCCTTGGCTCTTAGTGTATTGTGAATGCCGGCCATGATCACGGACTGACTGATAACAAGACTGCTGAATTACCAACTGACTGATAACAAAAAAGTAGCACAAGCAGCACCTAAGCAGGGGACCCCAGCAGGGCTCGAGTTGGCAACAGACAGAGTCATGCACAGGCTGCTAGACAGTTCCAAAAGCAGCAAGGTAGGTCCATTACTAGTTCAAAAAAATATTAGTCATCCTTCTGCCACCGACCTGTGATGGTGGCAGCTACCAGGCTGGTGATGCAGGTAGGTCCTGCATCACTGAGCTGTGAGATGTCAACATCAATGCTCTTGAGCTTGTACGTCTTGGCAGCACTGGCGATGGCAGCGCCCGCAGCCTGGACAGGATGCACACACAGTTATCTGTGTATTATCAGCAACAGTCACTTTACCATAGTTATTTGTGTATTATCAGGGAGAGTGACAGTGATGATTTGCAGCAGGCCAGGGGTTGAGTGGGTGGGGGTGGCGCACAGCAGCAGAGGTTCAGTGCAACATTGTTTGCGGCTGCACCGATGGTTGAGGATCGTGACTGGGTGGTGGGACAGCGCAGCGCTAGTAACGACGTCTAGCATACTGTTGCTGTGGCCTAAAGCGTCACAGCATTACCAGCTGTAAACATAGCATGGGTGACCTGCTGTGCGGGACCTGTGGATTTAAAAAGGGTGGCTTTCGCACACAACTGCAGCCAAAACGGCGCTTTTCTGCTGGTGTGTGTATGTGGGAGGTGGAAGACGGGCGGTGGTCTGGGTCATAAATATATGGGCGGATGCACGGTGGGTGTGCTTACAGTACAGTGCAGTACAGTAAGTGTGGGAGGGGATCTCAAACCTCAGCACGAGCCAGCGAGCCAAGGGCTCATGAGGGTGTCCCGAAGGTACATCAACTTACATGGAAGCCGTTCTCCCCCCAGTTGGCGGTTGTTTGTTGCTTGCCCAGTCCTACCAGCATCAGCTGCTGCCCCTTGTGTCCCCCAGCAGCAGCCTCATGCAGCATCACAGGTAACACACTCTGACCCTGCAGGCAGCCCACCGACACACACCAGTTGATTGATTGCTGACGACTTTGTGCAACATGCAACATGACAACATGAACAGCACCGACAGCAAGCTGCGGAGTGCTGCTAGTACAGAACTTGCCAACTGTCAAGCGGTTGGCAGGGACCGCAAGTCACCCGGCACATGTACCTTCTTTCCGGTGAAGCCATGCAGCTTGATGGCGCTGCCCAACGCTCCCAAAGATGCCGCATTCAATTGGCCCAGGTGCGCATGGTCACTAAGGAGTTTCTCACTGGCACCTGTGTTGGTGCTGCTTGCTGACTCCCAGACCGGCACAACCAACAGCTGGTGGGGCTGCGCGGACGCGGGTGGAGGGCTCTGACATACTGAAACCAATGGAGCTGCATCTGGCTCATACAAAACAGGCTGAGGCAAACTAGGTTGCCTCTCCATGTCCCTACTGTGCTTGCAGGTTGGATTGATCGTTGAAATGTGCAGGAAACGTTTAAAAGCACTTCCTACATCCCCCACACCGCAAGGACAATGCTTCCGAAAGCCTCGGCATGTGTTTAGCGGGGCCGGTCCTTATGATCTGATGACTAATGTTTGTCTGTTTCAACTGACCGCTCCCCTTAATCAGATGTAAACAATAACTTTGCACCTCCAGCCGCCTCGCTTACAAACGCCATCGCATACAAAATGTTGGTGAACAGATCTACCACTGCACTGGGCTCAGCATGCAAGCCGGCTCAACGCACTAGTGTTCGAGTACACGCTGTGGAGGCACCTGCAAAGCTTTCAGCGACTGACCGCGTTAAGCTTGGTGACAGCGACCTTGAGGTCACAGGTGGGTGGGGGCTGTTTGTGGCTGACAGCTGCCAAGAACAGATGTGTCTAGACACATCCCCAATGTCTTAGGCCCTTGCTTCAGCAGATGCATTCACTTGTACGCAATCATTCCCGCACGAATTGCACAATGTACAGCAGCTGTCACAAGCGGAGCTAGCGGCGATGCAGCACCTTCACACACTCAACACTGTACACTGCTGTGCCTCTGTGTCTGCAGTATGCTGCCTGGGCACAATGACCTGGGGCAAGCAGAACACCGAGGCAGAGGCACACGGGCAGCTGAGCTATGCCTGGGACTATGGAATCAACTTTATGGACACGGCAGGTGGGTCACACGTCCCACTGATGCATTTTCCCATGTCACTTGGGGGTGGGGGGGTGGGGGGTGTTACAAGTGGATACGTTCACCGCTGGGCGGTACCCTTCTTTGGATGGCAGGACTGTTGGCAGAAAGGTTTGGCTTTGCAGCGCATCTCTCCCTCAGCAGCCTATATAGCCAGCAGCAGGTTCGGCCACCGAGCCGTTTGCGAGGCCAAGCAGCTGTAGCCTTGCAGTTGGGAGTGGCAGCGAGGCAATAAGGCAGCCACACCAGCAATGTGTGCACGGCCGGCAGCAATACCATGCTTGGAACCCGCCGGCAGGTGGTGTATCTAGTGGGGCATTCGTCTTGCTGGCACGCCATTGGTGAGACAGGAGCTGGACCAAGTCCAGCCGAAGCTAGGCAACGGATTCAACACCACTCTCAGCAATGCACCATCAGCCTCACTGTCATGACACCGGTCTGAGAAAGAAGAAAAGGTATCTAGACAGCACAGTGTGACAGTAGTGCAGCCATTGCCACTATACTTCGACAAATATGTGCCGACCCCCTTCATGTGTGCCTGCAGAGATGTACCCGGTGCCTCCTGCCCGTGAGACCCAGGGTTTGACCGACAAGTACATCTCAACATGGCTGAAGAACCGCAAGAGGGAGGACGTCGTGCTGGCAACAAAGGTGGGGCATGTATTGTGTTGTTTTTTACACATGGTGTGATGTATAATGTACACATGGTGTGATGCTTTTACACATGGTGTGATGTACAATGTACACATGGCGTGATGTTTTTACACATGATGTGATGTACATTGTACACATGGTGTGATGTTTTTACACATGGTGCGAAGTACAATGTACACATGGTGTGATGCCGACTATCTGAGCGGCAGCAGAGTTAGCGCGGTCATAGTATCGCCCGGTGACAGCTGCAGGTGCTTGGCATCTTACCAAAGCTGCATGATGAGGCCAGTTGTAGTTCATCAAACATGCATATGGACTTACATCACTCAGCATCCTCAATCAGTACCTTTGGGTGTTGTCATGTGGGTCCAGTCTGCGCCGGTGTCTGTCTCATGCTGCAGGTTGCTGGCTATGGCACTCACAACACATACCTGCGTGAGCCCGAGCGCACTGTGCGTGTGGAGCCTGACCAGATTGTTGAGTCAGTGGATGCCAGCCTCAAGCGGCTAGGCACTGACTACATCGACCTGCTGCAGGTGCGTCAGCAGAGGGGGTGATTTTTTTTCTGAAGGGGGCGGACCCCCACCGGCTGGCGCCACACACACAACAGCCGAGGCTGCCGGGAGCCCAAGGTCTTGCCTCACACCGATAGAGTGGATTTGGGAGTGCATTCGGGTCTGCTGGACAGTCCCACAGTGCAGTTTGAGGGGGGGGGGGCAGGATGTGCTGTGATATGAGGGTGATGTAGAAGCAGTCTGGATGTTGAACTTCATGGTGATGGTGTTGACAGACTACACTGGCTGATCTTGAACTTCATGGACACTGCCGCGAGGAGTGCTGGTATTGGAGTGCTGGTGTGGGAAAGGTTTCTGCCGTCAGGTTTCATGTGTATCTGTGCACTGCAGATCCACTGGCCTGACCGCTACGTGCCCCTGTTTGGTGCCCCAGCCTATGACATTGCAAACGAGCGCAAGGATGACATTTCCTTTGAGGAGCAGCTGAAGGGGCTGGAGAAGGTGGTCAAGGCTGGAAAGGTGGGTCAGCAGGCTGGCGAAGGAATGTCAAATGCTGCTGAATCACTGTTCTTTTGTGGCTCAAGTGACATGCCTCCTATTTGCACCATCCCCCATGCTTTCTACCAGCCAAGTACGTTGCAGCTCCCCCTTCACCAAGACTTGCTGGTCAGTGAGAGTCACTGAGTGACAATCAGCGCCTCAGGCAGCAGGGTTTGTCATGTCTCTGTCTTGAGTGACGGTGGTGTTGAACGAGGGTACATGATCAGACAGTAGAGCTTGTGCACGTGTTGAGCCAGCAGGGGGTTACTTGGTCTGTCCTCGTGCTGTTTCACCTGGCCCCACAAGCACCCAACTAAGATCACACAGCCTGCACCCCTCTGCCCTGCTGTAGGTCCGCTATGTGGGTGTTTCCAACGAGACTAGCTATGGCGTGTGTGAGTTTGTCCATGCAGCCAAGACAGCAGGCCTGCCGCGCATTCAGACCATTCAAAACTGTGAGTGGGGTGCTGCAGCTTGCTGGGAGCCCTGGGGTCATCTAGACACAGCTGGGAGTGGTGTGTGGCCAGCGCGGGGGGGGGGGGGGGGGTTCAACAAAATCGACACAGTTGGGGGCTGATGAGCAGAAGTTGGGCTGCTGCCTGCCCTCCTTGGTGGATATGAAGATGCAGCAGCAGTCAATTCATCACCCCCCCTTCTCCCCGCCACCCCGGCAGGAGGAAGCATCAGGGCATCTGCGGTGCCTTCAAGCAACAGGCACATTCGTTCCAGCGAGTCACTGTGCCAGCTGCTATGGCCGTTCAGCATGTGCTTGGCATGGCACCAGTCACTCTTCTGACAGACATGCTGGGACCGTTTGTGTGCCTGCCTCCCAGTACCTTGTGGACATATGTTGGTGGGTGGGAGACTTGTGTTGGTATCCCCCTTCATACTTTTCTCACCCACACTTGTATCCAGGCATTGTTGTTGATGTTGTTGTACTGACAGCTACGTGGCTGTGTGCTGCTGCAGGCTACCACATGCTGCAGCGTGTCAACTTTGAGACAGACCTGGCAGAAACCTGCAGGTAGGGTTTGCAGTCTACTGTAGATAACCACAGGCTGCATGAACAAAGCCACCTTTCGTGTTTTGACCTACGCACCAGCATGCATCATCAGCATTTCAGTAGCGCATCGTGTTGGGACGAGTTGCTCTACTCTTGCAAACCTTGCCAGCCCACCTTGCAAGCTCGAATTGTGGGTTTGTGGTCATGCATCATGTTGCAGCCAGAAGAGAAGGGGTAAATGTTCACATGACGTGATGTTTTGTGCCTGTGTTCTGGTGCTGTGTGCTACAGGCGGCACAACGTCAGCCTACTGGCCTACTCACCCTTGGCAGGTGCGGCTACCAGTGACGTTAGTAACGCATCATTGATTAGTAACGCACCAGGCTTAGTCACACGTGTGCAACCACAGCAGACGCATTACCCTGTGTAGTGTAGCAATCTGTCATGGCACCCACAGGCTGATGATCTTGAAAGGATTTTTTTGCAGTGCCTGGTGTTGGTGGGGTCCCCTGCCTGCTTTTGTCTCCACCTGGCGTCCGCCACTGACCAATCAACTGAAGTGTGGACAGCATCACCGCTACGACAGCTGCCGCACCTCGTGACGAAAGGTGTAACAAGTCACCAGTCGCGTCACCTCAACTTCTTTCAAGACTCACCACGCGTGTCTGGTGCTTGCTCTAATACTGGCCCCTCCCCCCCCCCCCACCACCACCACCACCACAGGTGGTGCCTTGAGCGGCAAGTACCTGACACCCAACCCTGACCCCAAGGCTCGCTTCAACCTGTTCAAGGGCTACATGGAGCGCTACAACAAGAGCCTGGCAAGGGATGCCACCGTGGAGTATGTCAAGCTGGCACAGAAGTATGACCTCACTCCTACACAACTGGCACTCGCCTGGTGCAGGTGCGGCTTGTTGGCTGTGTGACTCTTGGCAGCCAAGATCAACCAGGTTTACTTGAATCGATTGTGGATGAAACAGCAGCCAGAAACGTTGAATGAAGACCCAGCTTTTACTGACGGCAGCCAGCCAGCAGAGAGAGTGCATGTGGCGGCACACTGCACCAGTGTTACCACAAGCAGGACTATCCCAATATAATTACGTGTGTGTTGAACACGTTGAATACATGAAAGGCATGGATGCTGTTCTAGCAGGCTCTCTGTGTGTATGTGTGTGCCACAGTCAGCGGGGGTTGCCTGTGGGTCAGCATGTATGTTGACAGCTTCTGATTGTGCAAGCACGACGCTGCTTGGGGCAACCAGAAGCGGTCAACATACAATTTGACTCACAGGCAACCCCCGCTGACTGTGGCACACATATCACACAGAGCCTGTTAGTGAAGTGGGCAGCACCAAGCTTGACCTTGGCGGTGTGGGGCACTTGCACATATATGTACATGGAAGTGGCTGTTTTGTATGGAGATGGGTGTTGCCTGATGCTTATGATCGTGAGTGCTTCTGGCCATGGATGCCTCACACCCACACACTATGCTGGCTGCCCTACCAATCAACCCATACAATGAAGGGCGATCAATCACTCCCCCCCCTCCCCTGTGTTACATGGCACTTGAACTGCGTACAACCCCCAAGCAGAGGGACGCCTCTCTCACGCACACCCACACCGACACATTGTACCCCCCCCCCCGTTCCCAAAACACCCCATCCTCTCCTCCCCCACAAAAACCCTGTCCTCGTCTCGCAGGTCCCGTTGGTTTGTGACGAGCAGCATCATTGGTGCCACCAGCCTGGATCAGCTGAAGGAGAACCTTGATGCCTTCAGCATCACCCTGCCTGAGGAGGCATTTGATGACATCAACACCATCTACAGGAAGTACAGGGACCCACCCACATCCGCATGAGCAGGCGCTGGTTTTTGAGCAGTTGCTGCAGTTCAGCACAGGCTTCATTCTTTGTGTTCCAGGGCTGCACAGGGACTCAGCCAAGTCTGCAGAAGCTGGGGCTGTTTGGCAGGACGCTTGTGCGGTTCTGTGGTTTGATCCATGCTAGCACCCACGTCTGCCTCGGCAGCTGGTGACATGAGAACTGGCTGGAGCGCCGGTAGCTGCATCATCAGACTGGCAGTGTGGATGTCAATGTTGGAGGCTTTGGACTTTAACCTGATTGGTGCCATGGCCATGATGCCGGGGTTGGATACTTGTGGGGCTGCATGCAAGCAGGCTGGCTGTTGGCACATGGCTGTGTGTGCATGTGCAAGGGTGCCAGGGTGAAGATTTGTGTGAGTGAGGTTGGGTGTGGCCTGAGAGTGAGAGTGAGTGAGAAGTATGTGCACTGAACAAGTGCAACAGTTGTCTGATTGTGAGGCAATGAAAGGTGGTATGTGTGTGCCACCCCAACAGCATCTACTTTCAGCTTTGCTGTGCTGAGGTTTGTGGTGCCCCGTGTCTCAGGTACACTCAGTCAAATAGCTCAGGCTGCATGCAGCACGGCGGTGTAACTTAGCAGCTGGTGTCACTTTTCAAGTGCACACTTATTTTTTTGGTTGCACCAGGGGGCTGCAAACTCTGCAGTTGATAGGGGTTGAGCCAGTGCACTCTGTGAGGTTCACAGTACAAGGTGGGGGCCCTTGGATTGACGCACATGTGAGGTTCTTCCGCTGTAAGCTCGCCGCGCTTGTATGGCATTGTGGCTGATCGAGAGCACACACTCTACGCTGTCTGGTTACACATAGCCGATTGGGCAGATGGTGCTGCTTATGTAATCCACCAGTTGGGCACTGACAGCACTCCAGGCCATCACCAAGCACCACTGGCAGGCTACATCTGCTGACTTGAGGTATGGCAGGCCACATCTGCTGACTTGAGGTATTGCACTCAGTGTATTTGCCATGCTGGCAATCCACACAGTGAAAAACTTCAGCTTAACATGCAAGTGTAGCACAACACAGTTGAAGGTTACAGTCGTCAGCCACAGCCACAGGAGCTTTGATGCAACATCCAGCCCAGCAGGAGGACAGCAACTGGCCAGGCACCTTCAGGTCACAGTGAGCCAAGGGTTTGGGGGGCCCCGAAGCTCGTCTAGCTTCAGCTGCACATGCATATGCATCACTTACTACTTCTTTTCGTTGACAGACACGGAAGCTTCAGCCTCTGCGATCTTATTACAACAGCCACAGCCACACAAACAACACAACCGAGGTGAGCAAGCTGGTGCTGGCCTGCTCACAGCTTGTCTGCCATTCCATCTGGCAGCAACCATCTGCGACTGCCGCTACAGTGTAGCCCACCATGCTGAATCACTGCTACTTCCATCAGTGAATGGGGCATGCAGTCATTGCACGTGTGCAGGCCACTGAAGCTGCCTAATCAACAGCACCCCTGAGGAACCATACAGTTAATTCCGATATTGGATTATTCACACATGCACATGAAAGCATAGCACATGGCGTCAATCCACCTCAACACTCAAACCCTCCCCGGTTCCGGGCACTGTCTCACTCAAACCCTCAGGCACACCTGGGGCCAACAACAGACAACTCAACAGCAGTCCCTACATACATGTCACAACAACATACACGCACTGCCAGTCAACTGTCAGTCCCAAGGTCACTCAATGGTAGGCTTTTGAGTCCACCACCCCTCACAGATACACCCTGCACTGGCATCTGGACTCAACTTGAAGGAGCCAGCAAGACAATACATGCATAATATGCTCTGACCAGAGCACAGCCAGGTTAACGCCAAAGGCTTGGGCTGCAGAAGGCACATCGCAACGCTTGCAAAACTGCATCCCCTCCCAGGACACCTCACTGATGACTTGCTCCGAGGGTTGAACCCTCACAGTGACTAATATTAGTCACTAGTGACCGTACTGTGGCGCAATCTTGCCCCCAGGCACCTCCTTCAACAGCGCCTGCACCCGCGCCACCTCCTTCTGCCAGTCCCACCGCATCAGCATCGTCACCAGCACCACAGCCTGCACACACGCCCCCGCGATAACCCCCAACCACAGCCCATGGATCCCCATCCCCGCCTTGAACGCTAGGTACGCACTCAGAGGCAGGCCCACGATAAAGTACCCCCAGAAGTTGCACACTGCCCCCAGCATCTGCCGGCCGCTGCCTCTCAACACACCAGACACCACAGAGTTGACCCCATCGAAGAACACGAGCACAGCAAGCAGCGGCAGCACCGTGCTGCATGTTGAGATGACCTGGGGGTCGTTGGTGAACAGTTTCACCAAGGTGTTTCCCTTGAGGGTGATGGTGAGGGCCAGAGCCGCCTGCATCAAGCTCCCTGAGGCAATTCCACCAAGGAAAGCCCGTCTGGCTGATGCAGCATGGCCTGCAGGCAGCATACAATAGCCACGCATTGGCCCAGCGCATTGGCCGCTTTTCACGACGGACTTGGCTCGCTGGCTTGTGCTGAGTTTGGGATCCCCTCCCACAACAACTGGTACTGGACTGGACTGTAGCAGGCAAGCTGGCGCAAGCACGGCAGCCTTGTAAATCAGGGTGCGCACGGCATGACACATGATGAAGGGGAGCTCTATACGGTGAACATATATGGCACAGTCCAGCAGGCATGCATCTATGACCCCTTGCCATTGGCGCAAAGGATGCTGCTTGACTGCCTGTGGCTCACCCTGAGCTCTACTAGCAACAGCCAAAGCCGTAGCTGGATGCCTTGCCCCGGCTGTGACACAGCTGCTGCCACTCTTGTACCACCACTCGGGGAGGGTGGCTCCCTCACTGTGTCCACCCTTACCAACGTCCTTCCCCTGCAGTCACAGCCTCACCTGCCCCCAATGCATTTGATATGCTGGTGTTGACCGCCTGGCCTAGCCCCAGCGGCAACATGTACATCCAGGCATTGATGTTGAGGCAGATGCCCATCGTAGAAAGAGCCACCGATGCATTCGGGAGCAAGCCGGCCAGCAAGATGACCACCTGCAAGATGCAATGACGGCGGAGGAGCATGTACCATAAGCGACAGCGCTGCCAGCAGGGGGTGCACATGCTGGGTGAGTGCTATTGGGTGCGGAAGCAGGCTGTGAATGCAGGAGGCAATGTTGGCCCGTGCATCAACACATGCGCGCATGATGCAGCCGCTGCGCACTCGGAGTGCAACAGCTGAGCCCGAAGCACCACAGTGTTGAGCATCACTGTTATCAGCAAAACAGGGAGCCATAGCGCAGCCGCAACAAAGCTCAGTGCTCGTGCAGCACCCACCCTCTGCCAATCGCCACAGCTCACCTCATAAGCCCACCACTCTCCAGCGATCATCGCAGCTGCAGGCAGGCCATACGAGCAGTACTCCCCCCACCCCTGCAGCGCCTCTCCACTCCAGCCTCCCCACGTCTGCTCCCGCTTCCCTCTCAGCCTCCAGGCCCGGTACACAACGTACCCCAGTAGCCCTAGCAACGTTGCAACCTGGCATGCGATAAACGCAAATGCTGCTCCATCCAGACCCATGGACCACTGCTCAACAAACGCCCAGAAGAACAGCGGAGAAGCCACGAGGACCGAAGCAGCGACGGCCATCGCAGGTTTGACTGCGCGTTGGCTCTGCAGGTACTTGCGTATGCACTCCATGGTGACTGTGAGGAAGAGGCAGGGGATGCAGATGATCAGGTAGCGGCTGGCGAGGGCTGCAATCTCAGGCTGCTGCCCGAGCTGCAGCAGCAGGGCGTGGGACTGCAGGGCAAACAGGCAAGACAGACAGCACAATCAGCACCATTGAGTGTGCGTTGACACATGATTAGCAACCAGCAGATACATGTCACCATGGCAGTAAGATTTGCCTCCCTTTTGTGTGTGTGTGTGTGTGAGTGAGCCCAGTTGCAAGGCATGTAGGAAAATAGGCTCAGAAAGGTAGCGCAACCACAGCAAGAGTGATCCGTTGGACATGGAGACCATTCATGTGCCCACAACCATACCACACCATGCAAAGCAAGGCATGACCTATGCAGGGCCAGCTGCTGTCCTTGCGGTCCCAATGCACCCCACCCACCTGTGTCCACAGCAGCACCACAGGCAGACACACCGTAAAGCACACCAGCAGGGCACGCTGCAGTATCACACCCACGCGCAGGTAGGAGCCTGCACCATACGCCTGCAACAGCAACAGCGGCAGCAGCAGCAAAAGCAGCAGCATTGTGTGTTTGCTAGCAGGCCGCAATGTGTGCCTGTCAGGCAGCCGAGCATGCATGCCCGACTGGCAGCTACATTGCAAGCGGGGCACTACCACAAGCAAGTTTACCAGTGCAAGGGCAACACCTGCAGGGGAGCACGCTTCCTGCATCTCCTTCATGTGTTGCATTGACGACGCATGCACTGCAGCATGTTTCGATGTGCATGCTACAACCCTGCCTTGCCAAAGACATTCAGAAACAGCCCTCCTCCTGCCCGCTTTCCGCAACTGACCAAAGTAACTGCTGATACGCCTATGGATAACCAATGGTGTAAGTTGGGGCTTCATAGGTTGTTGCTGGTTAGCATGATAGACTACTACCACCCAACCTGCCCAATCCAGCCTGAGGGCATAAAGGGAGCCTCGCTTCAAGGGACCCAAGTGCACTCTCATGCCATGCAGCAATGCCGCCCATCCCTTACCTGGCCGCATAGTGTCTCCATGCCAGCGCTCAGGCCCAGAGCTAGGGACAGGCCTGTGCAGTTGTACAGACTGTTGGCCAGCACACTTGCAGACAGAGGCAGCGCACCCAGTCGGCCAATGTATATAGCACCCACGATGGACAGTGCATAGCCGGCGATGTTGTTGATCATCAAGGGGACGGCAAGCCGCCAAACCCTGCATAATGCAGACAGGAACATGTAGGCAGGGATGAAGCGTTGCTGCAGCACTTGCCAGGGTGCACTGCAACATGCCCTACGAAGGCTAAGGATACTGGCACACGCTGGAAACACGCTTTGTACGGCTGGTGATAAGGCCACAGCAGGCTGCAACATGCCCAGACAGCATCACCAACTAATTCTGGGGATGTCCTGCAATGCAGGCTGCATGCACAAGTGTTGCATGTGCACCTGCAACCAGTAGCGCGTGCATAAAAGCCATTGCTGTTCCTGACATGCTCAGACTCCCATGTCCAGCTCGGTAATACGGTATAGTATACTTGCCTGCGGATGTCTTGGCCAAACAGTGGCTGTGGGTGTGCTGACGGGTCATGGTGCTTGTGGGTGCTGCTGTGCTTGTGGCCGTCATGCTGCTCTGCATGGCTGCTAGCTGCTGCAGAAGACCCAGCATCTGCAGTAGCTGCTGCTGCTGTGGGCGCATCTGCCGCCAAAAGTGCTGCAGACACATCGGCTGCAGCTGCAGCTGCTCCTGCTCCTGCAGCTGCTGCAAGGGGCTGGCTCGCTTGCACAGCAGCTGCTGCTACTGCCTGTGGGGCTGCAGAATCGTCTGCTGTGGAGTCTGCTGGGTCGTTTGGCTGCACATGTGCTGGTTTGCTGCCATCACTGCTGTGCCTGTTGACTTGACGGTGGCAGACGCGCTGCTGCCAGCCTGCACCACAATCCGTGCATTAAGGGCAGCACTGTTACCAAGGCTCACCCCGCCCTCCACACCCACACTTTGCTGCTGCCAGCGCCGCCCTATACTCCTGCTGCTTCTCCGTCGCTCAAACCCCCGCCACACACACATGCCAGCTCGACCTATGCATTTGTTCCCACTTCAACAGCCAGAACCTCTGCTGCAGGCGATCATACAGCAGTCAGCACTGGTGTCAGCAGGACTCACCGGGTCTGGCACCACCAGCCAGCACCCGCCTGCAAGTTGTCGGCCCTCTGCTGACATGGCTTGCCTGGAGCCTACATGGCACACTGTGCATCGAACGTATGACTTGATATCGTATTAAGACGATCTGACTTGAAGAGCAGGCTTGCTATCACACCGCTGTGACAAGGACGAACCCACACGTGGGTGCAGGACTGGGCTGTCCAAGGTGAGAGGTGTCAGAACGTGGTGTTGTGGTCTCGATCTATCCAGCACCTCTGCAGGTTTGACAGAGCATGAACACTGGCACCCATGCCTGCTCTGCTTGGCAAAAGGACACAGCAAAGGGACGCAGTGTCACAAACGAATAACACAGCTGCCATACAATATACCGCTGTCCCCACTTTGGTAAGAGGAATCTGCACTGCCGAGTCCGTCTCTTTAGGTCAAGGCGCTGTTTTCGTGCCAGTTGCAATCGTGATCTGAGTCAGCAGATCAGATACAAACAAGCCTGCTCTGCCGTCGTCAACCCTGTATAGACATATCGAGTGCTGTGATGACGCCTCACGGATTGGAGGGGATGGCATACCAGCAGGACAGCGCGGATGAGCTTCCAGAGCAAGGTGGCCAGCTGCCAACAGACAGGAACGCAGCAGTCTTGGAAGCGTGCTACAACCTGTACGGGGATGTGGTGGCCACAGCAACAAGTAGTGGAGTCGTTCAGGTGGGCAATCAAACACCTGTGCAACCTACACACGCTGCCGCTTTTTGCCTGCCTTTTGGCATAAGCTTGTGGGCTGCTTGCTGTCCTGCCGCTGCTGGTGCAGGTGTGGGAGGTGCATCAAGGCGGCTGGCGCCTGCTGCACACACAGGAGGTATGTCCAAGTGTTGGAAGCATTGCCGGTACACTGGCACATGTCGCAGTGTTGCAAACCTCACCACCGCACAGCCGTGTGATGGGTACATATTAATCGCAGAGGGGTCCAGTGCTGATGTACAGTCCCTGCTGCATGTGCACATGCACACCAACTTTTGTGTTGTTTCACTTGCTGCTGGCATGCTGCGCCCTGGTTGCTGCCTGCAGCTGCAATCCAGTCAGCCCACGCAGTTGGCCTGGGCTCACCCACAGTATGGTCAGCTGCTGGCAGTTGGCACCAGCAGTGGCAAGGTGCAACTGATACAGGGCCCCGTGCCTTCCAGCAGCTCAGGTCAGCAAGGGCAGCAAGCACATGGACAGGCGTGGTGCAGCACAGCGCAGCTGCACTGTGGCAAGGGAGCCGTCAGGTGGGCTTCTCATGCCTGTTGGGGTCACATGGCCGTCAACAGCAACGGCCGTCTTGCTGTGCTGTTGCAGTGCTTTTTGTCCCAAACCACCCAATTGAGTCAGCATCTCACCCCGAAACGAACGTCACAAGCAGGCCTCCTGCAACACACAATACTGTCAACTTTTACTGTTACATAATTCATGCACTGTCTGAACATCAGTGCCCTGGTGTTGTCTCGGTGTTGCATCATGACTGCAGTGCCCTTGCGTTTGCTCCGCATCAGCATGGCCTAGTCTTGGCAGCAGCTTGCTCCATGCAGCAGTCAGGTGGTAGCAGCAGCAAGGCGGCGAGCAGCAGTTACGTGCAGCTCTGGGAGGCAGGTTTCAAAGCCAGCAGCAGCACCCAGTGGACACTGGTCAGCAAGATAGAGGTGAGCAAAACGGGGGGCAGAGAGGCTGCTATTTTCAGGGAGGGTGGCGGCCTGTATTGTTTGAAACACGCAGTTGGGGTTTTGGTGCTGTAGCGTTCGGCTGATGGGCTGCTGTCTGGAAGCAACTTACTCAGGCCTGCTCTTGGCATGCAAAGAGTAGGACTCTGGCACAGCACATACGTGCGACAGATTGGGATAGTGCCATGTGTGTGCCATATGTGCTGTGTCACTGACTTCCTTTAAAGCATCCTCCCTGAAGCTTTGTCAGTGCTTTGTCAGTGCTGACAGCAGCTGAGTTCTCAGTGCTTTGGCGGACTCCCAGACCTGTTGCTGCCATGCTGCACTGTTTTGCAGCTGGCTGCTGCAGCTGGCTCGTGCCGCTGCCTGTGCTGGCACACCTCCACCCCAGGCCTGCCACCCTTGCTCCTGGGTGGCCACGAGGCTGGTGGAAGCATCTGGGGCTACAACAGCCCCACCATGACATGGCAGGTATGACATTGGCGTTGTGACTGAGAGGGCGTGGTTGGTTGGTTCTGAGCCGCTAGCAGCTTCCGTTTGACCATGAGTCCGAGTTTTGTTGTGGTGTGGTGTCTTTAGGCAGCGTAGCTTGTGCCGTAGCGTGGGCTGCAGGGTGACAGTGGGTGGTGGCATTGCTCCCCACAGCACAAGCTCCCTACATGGTCGGCTACTATTGGTGACCACAGCCGCCCTGAAGTCTCGCCCCCAATGCAGCGCTTCCTTCTGACTCTACTTCCTCATGTTTTGCGCTGCATATGGCAGGAGCTTGCCAGCTTTGCTGCTCCTGGTGGCGCTGAGCCAGCCGCCCTGTCAGTGCATTGGGCCCCTGCACTGGGCCGTCCCTACGAGCTGGTGGCAGCTTCTTTTGGCCGCACAGTCCTGCTGTACAAGGTGCAGCCTGGCAGCAGCGTCAGCACAGCAGCAGCAGCAGCGTTGGAGCGTCCACAGCAGCTAGAGCAGCTGGAGGTTGTGGAGCTTCAAAAGCTTTCCCACCCTGAGCCTGTGTGGAAGCTGGAGTTCAGCAGGGTTGGTACCACCTTGGCGTGCAGTCTGGATGGCACACCAGAGGTGTGGTTGTGGATGCCCCTGATGGACGGCCGCTGGATGGCTGTGTCTAAGATTGGGGCGCAGCAGCAGCAGGGCGGCAGCAGATCTGAATTTGGGGACAGCATTATGGTGGATTAGATGAGGCAGTGTGTGATTCAATGCAGGCAGTGCTGACAGGCCTGTGGGAGTGATTGTGGTGCCACGTCATCAGCGTCATCAGTGTCAGAGGGAAGGGAGAGAGGCTGTAAAGCTGGTAAATACAGATTGACGTGTATTAAGACGTTGGTGACGCACAACACCCACAGTTGGTGAACTTGGATTCCACCACCAACCTTGCCTTGCACCCCAACCTGCACCCTACCCTACAAACGACACAACCAAGTCCCAGGCACGCCCAGTGATTCACAATTTGGCGTGGTTCAAGGAATTGCGGTGCTGTATACCGCATTGTGCTTTCTTACGACAATTCTTTCGTCATTGTTCCGGCAAGCTGAAGCAACGCCACACTCTCGCAAAGCTCAGGCCTGCCTCGGATTACTATAGTCTCGCTCTACAGGGTGTGCTACGTCTGCCATGGACTGGTTCCTGCACAGCGTGGGGCACAGGCAACCACCCAGCCATCAGCACAGTCAGTCTGCTGCTGTAACACCAGCCCAGCCAATGCCAGTGCCGGTGCCTCAGCTACACGTAAGGGCCTGTTGTATGCCAGTCTGCATGAAGAACTGCACAGCAGGCTGGCCTGCCTGCTCTTGCCTGGCAGCCGCTGCCACAACTGTGTGCTGTCCCAACTGTGACTGATGATGCGTTGTTGCCTTACTTGCAGGGAGACCCTACGTTCCTATATGGTGGCTATGGTTATAGGCCACCAAGTTTCGGTTACGCTTGGACTGGGGCCCAGACCACCTCCTTTGCACAGCTGCCAACCGACACCAGCAGTTCGAAGGCTCTAAGTCCCAAGGCGCTGTCAAAGTGAGCTGCATGCTTGGCACAATACAGTTCAACCTGGCTGCTGAGCCATCCATACCAGGGGCGAACCTCAAGAAGTGTCAGTAGGCCTGCGTGAGACCTGAAAAGCATTGACAGCAGTTGTGTGGGGAGAAGCTGACACGCATGCCGGTTCCTGTCGTGCATGCAGGTCTGTGTCGGCGCCAGATTTGCAGAACCCAGCAGCAATGCAGGACCTGCAGTCCAAGGCGCAGCAGCAACACCAAAAGCACCATGAGAAGATACAGGGCACACCCCCCGGGCTGCCACGCCACAACAGACACCTGACAGCGCCGCCCGGAACCCCAGGGGAGTCAGCAGCCAACACACCTTGCAGCTCGCGAGCCTCCACCCCGCCTCGGCCTCGGCGTGGTCCAATCCGCGATGACAGCTTCTACATTGGCATGGCAGCTGCATAAGCCTCAGCAGCACGTGAGGCTGGTCGCATGGTGCTGCTGGCATCAGGCCTTCACGCTGTTGGCGGCAGCCGAAACGTATTGCCCCTGCTGCGCGGTCCTGCTGCGTGGTAGTATGTTCCTTGCAGGCATCAGCAAAAGGCCTCACTCTGTGCTGGGTACGTGTGTGCTATGCACAGTGTGCATCGTGTGTCCACCTGTGGGGTGTTGGCTGCTGGCCGGTTGCATGAGCTGCCCCTGCAACCGCTCAGGCAGCACAGCAGTGCACTCCTGCTGCTGGCTTAGGTTTAGGAGCCTAGGAACCAACCGATTTGATATGTTGTCTACTACTGTTGTTGTGCGTGCCTGCTCATGTGATGAGTGATTGCGAGCAATGCATGTTGCGCAGCCACACAAGTGTGGTCCCCCAACTTGATCATGTTGTGCCATCTGCACTGGTATGAGCGATGCGATGCCCAGCATGGGGTGTAGTGCGTGGTGTGCGAGGCACATGTCACCAGGCTTTGTGATAGTGTGTCAAGGTTCGTTTGTTGAGATTACGAACACACCACCATATCAGCAGTTGCCAACTTCAGGCTGTGTGTGTGTGATTGTTGGTCTGGATTAGTGCTGTGCGGTGCAGTCTCAGTGCCACAGGAGTTGCAGGGTCATGGTGTTGTTTTATCCTGCAGTCTGCTTTATCCTGCGTTCTGCTTTGTCCTGCAGGGCCGACTGCATGTGATTTTCCAGGAGTGCTGCATGGTCTGCTGTGTGTGCATGCTGAGTGTGCGTGTTAGACACAGCGAGTGCAGTCAGCTGGCGTGTACATCACACTACAGACTGCCTTGCAAGGTCTTGATGTGAGTTGTGTATGCGTGGTGTTTGCTGGGCTGTGACTGCGCAGGCACAGCATGCTGTGTGCGGAAGGTTTGGGCGTTCGTGATGTGTGGGTACGTGTGAGAGCAGGTACAGGCTGCTGCTGAGCTGTGATGTGCTGTGTGTGAGACCCTCACACTCAAGCTGGGGCTGCCATACACCTGAGCCCGTGCTGGTGTGACTTGAGCGCGGGTATGCTGGGGGCCCAGTATGATTGGGACGGGGCAGGTGGTCCCTGCGGGGCGCAATGCATGCCGTCGCCGTGGTGGGGTACATGGCTGAGGGTGTGCTCTGTGAGGGTGCGTGGCGGGACTGGTAAGTAAGGAGTGTGTGTCTGTCTGTGGCATGGGCTCCATCGAGCTATCAACATGTGGATGTGGGAACAGGTGTGTTGAAAGAGGCTGCGTGGCCTTTGTGCGAAGGGGGCTGTTGCATGTAGCTGTTGTATCACTACCGCTGCCTTTGTGCCAGGAATTGTTATGATGCCTCTTGTGCTCGTGAGCCGGTGTGCATCAGCTCTGGAACCAGTGGCGATTGGTCAGCCACTGCTGAGCATCCATCTGGTTGTCAGGGTCATTGCGGTTGCCAGGAGGATTTTCGAATCTGCCGCCTCCTGCCTGGCACCTTCAGCTGCAGGCCGCAGTCAGCCGGCGCAGCGGCGGATGCTACCTACCCCTCTACAGGCTTGACAAGATGAGCAGACACAGAACTTGACTGCTGTTGTGTTGTTGTTGGATGTACCTGTGTGGGGAGCAATGGCCTTGCTAGGCTGCAGTGAGCCATTGCCACTGCTGGGTGGGTTTCTTTTATTTTTTGGGCTGCAGGACAGGTGCGCAGGGGGCTCCCGCTCCCTCTTGCAGCTTGTTTTTGCCTTGCTGGCCTTCACTTCAGCCGATGTGAAGGAGCAGGGTCCGTGCTGGCATGCTCAGCTGGCAGACATGCAAAGCCCGTGGCTGAAGGCCGCCGCAAGACTTCTTTTGGGTTGATTTGCTGTGGCCGTTCATCATGTGTTTGTGGTACGGCTGCATGTGGTGCTTGATGGGCAGTGGTGTATGCAGTAGGCACGTGCAGATGAAAGCAAACATATTGCCTGCAGTATGTGCTCTACGTTGCGTCGGTAGGCGCGGCTTGCTGCTGTTGACGGTGTTGGTCTAAGCATATGGATGTTGCTTGCAAGTGCTTTCCGTGTGTGCAGTGCCTGCTGCATGCTTTGCACTTGGCATGTGTTGGTAGTGTGTCAGCCTGCGTGCTGATGCGTCCTTGGATCTTGCTGCCATGTTCACCCCTTGCTTGAGCATGGTTGCATTTGTCACGTGGTCCCATGACTGACACTAGTGCCATGTGACATTCCGTTGCGTGCATGGTCTGTGTGCCACTAACATGCATGCACTACTATGCAGTATGATGGCTGCTGCATGTGCTGCGTCGTGTGTAAGCAACTGCCTTGATGGCGACACACATAGCCCATCGCAACGGCTTGGCTGCCATAGCCTGCTGTAGTCTGGTGTTTGGTGTACGTTGGCCTGAGCGTAGCGTGCGGTTGCCATACTTCCATGTCCTCAAAATTCTCGCATCAATGTCCACCGCCGTGCTGTTTTTGCCTGCTTTGATCATGCCCTGGAGGCACGACGGCGACTCGTCAAAACAGGGGACACTTGCTGGCCATGCATCGAAAGGCAATGAACCGGCTGCCCAGCGCATTTTTGTACTCAGAACGATCTCAGACATGGTGTCACAGTGTCTAGAAGGCCACAGTTCAGTGACTCATGTGCATCTGTGACTGTTGTGCATCTCACGCACATATAACAGGCTGTGCAGCACTCCAACCAAACCGTCAACATAACGAATGACATTGCACCGACCAGGCAACAAGTGCAACAGGGTGCGGATATTCCTGCACCCCTCTATACTGCATTGCGCACTGGCGCACCTTTTCAACAGCCCCTGAGCAACGGCGCAGTACAACGTCACAAACATACAGCCCCCACCCAGCTATCACACCACAAGGACATGGGTGGAAAACGGCAGGCTCTTATCCGCCTTTTATGCATTGCAGGAGAGCTAGCTACACCTACCATTACGAATACCACTGCCTGTTGCGGCAGTCACTGTCAGTGCATCAATGGGATAAATGTGTAAAAGGCCAACCCAGACTTTCCAGTGGGCATGCTACCCACAACACACATGTCACATGCACATCATGCCTAGGTAGCGATCAGCCACCAAACAGTAGTGAGACAACGTACACCGCTTGCCACGCGCACACACGGACAAGCATTCACTCCACTCTATGGCTTCGGTTGCCAGCTGCAGCAATCTGGCCGATTGCTTGCAGGCAGCCCCTGACCAGGGGCTGCCTGCAATGCAATGCATGGCTTGTGGGCAATACTACAGCGTGAAAGTGAGTGCAGTATGTGAGTGAGACCCAGCTGGCTGCAGCATCAGCACCTTCATCAAGGGCCTAAACCGCACCAGAGTGTTGCGCAGTACAGCTGCTGGTACCATCAATGCAGGGACCCTTACCCAGGAAGGACCCAGGCAACGCTCCCGCTGCTGCCGTCACAGTTGCACAGACTCCTACACACTGCACTACACCTACCGCTGCAGTACCTCGCGGCGTTCCACACTCTGCCGCTGCTGCTGCTGCTGTTGCTGCTGTGTCAGTGCTTTTTCGCCAGCAGTCCCTTCATGCTGCTTGTGAGCGAGCTGATCCTGTCCTTGATACTGGTGTGCTCCTCGTGGTACAGCAGGTGCTTGTGCCACAGCAGCAGGTTCACACTGTACTCCCCAGTCTGTGGACATGACCAAGGGCAAGGGCAGGGGCACGGGCGAAACAATAGGGGGTGTGTCAGCACTTGCTTGACCGCTGTCACCGTGGTGCTCCCCAACCGTGATAGCTGAACTGATGCCCTTGTGTGTTATACAGTTACAGAACAGGTTATGGCAGATGCTGCATCTTGTCGTCTCTTTATAAAAGGGTAACATACGCTCACAATACCTTCAGAAACACACACAAGCTCAATGCCAAGGCATGTGTACCCACAAGCACAAGTACTGCACTGTCCTCGACTATGTCAGACTCATTGGACTTGTTGTACTGACCTTTGAGTCCTTGGCCATGATCTGCATGGGCTGCCCCTCACTGAAGTTGCACAGGTCCACACCAAAGAAGCTGCTGAGCTGCAGCCTGTAGGTTGAGATGTTGCACCAGTGCTGCCAGATGTGCCAGGTGTACACATAGTCCTTGCTCAGCAGCACACTGCCGGCATTGGTGGGGTTGTCAAACCAGCGGCGGCGCTTCTCAGCGGGCAGGGGGTCACCTGGGGCAGGGGGGGGGGGGAGTAAACAGAGTGGGGCGTGAATTGGTGGTTGTTGAGACATGCATGTGGAGGTCAAGAACACTAAATATTGAGAGTGTGGGAGGTGATGGAGCACAAATCTACAGGCAGACTGTTTGATGCATGCCCAAGTAGGTGGGTGATCCTGGTGCCGTGTACCTGGCGGCCACTATCGTACTAGCTGTGTGAGCTTGCTGAAGCACGCGAGCGCAAGGACTCAACCAAAAAGGGTTCAGATACCAAGTGCTTCCACCTGTTGACACACCCTGCCACATTCCCTGCATTCCTGACAGACTGCAGCTCCCCCTGATCCCTGCAGCAGCATGCCTTCAAGCTGCAACCTCCTTCCCTTGCATGCTGTCCTTCACCGTATTCAGCGGGGCAAACTTTCAAATTCAAAGTCAACCCTTTCAAACCTACCGTTTTTGTCAGACAGCTCTGTGCTGAGCAGCCGCATGTCCTCCTGTGCCTCCCAAGGTGCCGGCTCCTCCCCAGGGCGGGACACGTTGACCAGCTGACAGCTGGCCAGCACAGGGTTCAGAAAGCCTGCGATCTGGCCGTTGGTGGTGGAGGGGCACACACGGGTGGTGCTGGAGAACATTTTGGCTGCTGCTGTGTAACCGATGCTCACAAAGCTGCAGGAGGGGGAGTAAGACAAAGCAGGAGCAGCGGGAGAGGAGCAGGTGAGGATTTGGTCATGACTTGATTTCAAGAGCCAGCGCGAGTTCAAGAGCCAGCACCCCCGACATCTATGTCTTTGGGTGCATGCCCGGCTGAGCGCGGGACATCCTCCCCCACCCTACTGCTGCCATTTGAAGTCCCTTTGTCAGATGTCACAAATAAGTTACAGTTGCTACTGCTGCTACTACTGCTGTCTTTTGAGCTGGAGATTGCAGTGTCCCCCCCCCCCCCCCCATCTCCCCTCCCCCCCCCCCTGCCTCCCTCACCCCCTGGTCCAGCCCCCCACCTTGTGGGCACCAGGTCTGAGATCTGGAACCACTCATGGCCCGTCCAGAGGTCTGATGCGCTGACGTCGTGCTTGAAGCGGCCCTGCATGACCACATGCGTGTAGCGCTTCTTGCCTGTGAAGTACTTGTCATCAGTGCTCTTCAGGCCCCTGGGTGCAGCCACAGCACAGCACATAGCACACAGCACGAACAGTGTCATCTTTCTACCACTCTAGCGCTCAGGAACACCTGGGATGCCCTGGCGGCAGCTGGGGACGTACATCGCATACTGTCCAGGTTCACTGCATGTCCGATCAGCGGTAAGGAGAGAGTCAGCTGCTGGCAGAGGAGTTGCGGGGTTGGTTGGGGCTGCTGAGCGCTGCTTGCATGTGTGCGCCTTGAGGTGTGACTGTGCTGCCGTGGAATACACAGGAGCGTATAGCAGCAGTATGGAGACGTCTGCTGTCGAGTGACTGCTGCGTTTGCTGGGATGGCAGCTGTGGCTGGCACTGCTGCATTGAATGCCCTGTGTACGCCCCACTGCTGCTGCTGCCAGTGAGAGCTGCAGCACTGCCTTGTGTGCTGTGCCTCCTGCTGATATGTTTGCTACTGTTACTGCTGTTGCCTGGGATCAACCATGCACATGCGTCCACACCTGATCTGCACTGAGATGGTGCCTTTGAACAGTGGGGAGTCCAGTGTGATGGGCTCCTTGGTGTTGATGGGCACAGGTTTGCTGACATCAGACTCTCCATCAAGCACCTGCGATCAGCCACGAGCAAGGCCTCAAATACTGATGGCATTGGCACACTCACCAGCACTCCCCCACTTGCAGTTTGGGCCAGACTGCTGCTGTTGGTCGCGCAAAGGAGCAACCCTTGATGCCCCCAATCAATCAACAGTTTTGAGTTAATGTCTTATTGCGCTGCTCTTTGTGCCTGCTGCTGCCGCGCAGCATGAGCGTATGAGACGTTTGCTCAGATGCGAGCGTACCAATGGGGCCAAACGTATGCCAACAGGTGGGGAGGGGCCTGGTTGTTCTGTTTGATACGCCACCTATCTCCAGGCCATAATGCACACACCTGCTTCCCCGCGATTGGGTTGCGCATGATGACTACTGGTGCTGTGGCCTCTGCATCAAACTGCTCCCTTGTGGGTGCTGCTGCACCAAGCAGGGGGTGCGGTTTGATGTCCCAATCCCCCTCTACTGGCCTGAGGGCTGCCTGCTGTGCCATCTCCCTCAGCAGCTTGGCCTGAGGGGTGAGCTCCTCCACCAGATGTTCCTTGCAATCCTGGTCCTTGCCAACCTTGGCCAGGTCATCCGTGATCTTGGCCACGAAGTCGGCCTTCATCCTGTAAATTACTTGTTCTTTTCAATGAGCAGCAAGAAGGGCCTCGCACGTCTGATCGTTGCGGACTGCTGAGCCGCTGCGATGAAGGCTGGCCCCGAGCCCTTGTTGCCAGACGCAAGACGTGAGTTCTGTCGATTTACTGACTAGGACACCCACATTCTACAGCACCAGGACCACCACAATTCTCCTCTGCTTTCTGGTCGTTGGGGTTCAGTTGTTGGGAACATTTGTCATTTTGTTTTTGAAGCTTTTCAAAGTTGGCCCCTGGGCTTGCCCCCCTGACATGATGCCACCATTACTCCATAAGTAGAGTATTGGGAACTCTCTCACCCCGAAACACCAGCACACGCAGCAGCTTCACCTGAAAATTCACGGGGTGCAGTGTAGACTCTGTAGAGTGGCAGCACGTGCACTATGCAAGCCCAGCACCTCGTGCCCACCATTTCAATCTTTTGTCCTTCAGGAATCAACAGCTTTCAGATGTCCCTCTGAAGGTTGACTTAGCTGCACCTCCTTTTTGCAGTAGCAGGGATGTCGAAGGCCATTCAAGCCATACCCACAGCCAGTGTTGCCAAGATATGCAGCGGCCAAGTCATCCTAGATCTGTCCACAGCAGTCAAGGAGCTTGTAGAGAACGCTCTGGATGCTGGGGCATCTAGCGTAGAGGTCAGGCTGAGGGAGCATGGACTGCAACTGATCGAGGTGAACAGCAGCTGCTGGTGGTGGTGGTGGTGGTGGTGCAGTTGCTGTTGCTGCTGACAAACGTGCAACACGCTGAGCAAGGTCATGCCTTGACAGAAAATCCAACATCATCAACAGAATGGTTTCATTTGGCACACCTGGCAGCAGTGTGTGCTGAGCTGTTGCGTTCATGACCTGCTTCATGCACACCCGACATGTACAGTGCAGTCTTCTGCGCTACTGACACACATCTGATCTGTGCAATGGACGAGTTTGTGTTGTGGAGGACAGGCTGGGTGTTTGCATAGTGCTTGCCTTGAACCAAATGGGCAGTCGAGCAGCAAGCACCAGAGGGAGCCAGACCCACTGCGTGACTAACAAAATCACTCAATGAACTTTCAATTCAGCATTGCATCAAGGCAGCAGCCTGTGGGTGATGTCAACCAGCAGAAGGCTAGCCTGGAGTACACCAGACAAAGACCTCATTCACTCTTGCAGGCGTTGCACAACCACTCACTCCTCACGCACGCACTCATGGCATTCCCCCCCTGCGCACACACACGCACGCACACAGCTACACACATGCTGAATGCAACCCATGTGTTAACGTATGATCCCACCGTTTTGATTCAAATGACTCATGGTGCCCTGGTGTCCATGCAGGTGGCTGACAATGGCAAAGGTGTCCCCCCTGAGGACCATGCTGCGCTGGCCCTCAAGTACCACACCAGCAAGATCAGCCAGTTCCAGGACTTGGAGGTGGGGCTGGCCAGCACAGCACAGCACAGCATGGCACAGCACCCATTTGTCGAAGCCAAGGCTAAGCTATTTCCTATTGATGCAGATACAGTGTGCAGAGCAGAAACAGCACGATGCGGCACTGCACCGCAGCAACCCCATCCAGCACAGCACGACACCTTCACCCGTATGTTTGACATGTTCCTGCTGGAGGCGCAGTCGTCTTCCTGTTGGCCCTGCACACCTTTGGCTTCCCCTGCTTGTGAGCAAGTCATCATACACACATGCGTGTTTTCCTGCAGGGCCTGCACACCTTTGGGTTCCGTGGTGAGGCCCTCAGCTCCCTAGCAGCCCTGGGTGAGCTGTCCGTCATCACACGCACCGCAGGACAGGCAGCGGCCACGCGGCTGGACTTTGACAGGGACGGGCGCCTCACCAGCAGCACCTTGGTGGCACGCGCTGTGGGAACTACGGTGGCAGTGAAGGACCTGTTTGCAGCACTGCCTGTCAGACGGCAGGTGCGAACTGCAGGAATTTTCCTGCAGGAGTGGGAAGTAGCAAATTGGGCAAACTCGGCTGCCGTCGCCCATGCAGGACGTTTGAGAGGTCCTTCTCATGTAAACGTGTACTGTTGCTAGCAGCAGCAGCAGCAGCAGGTCGTGGGTGGGGAAGCAGTGCAAAATGAGCTGGGGCGATTGCGCGAAGAGGGGGAAGATGAAGGTGGCAATATAATGATGAGGCAGGGTCGGCAGAAGGCGGGTGCTGGGCGACATGGGTGGGGGGGTGCAGTGCAAGGGGACTCTGCGCGGCCCACAGCCCACTTTGGCCCTTTCCCTTCAGGCTCGATGCATGCCTTTGCTACTGCCATGCTACTACCTGCATGCCTGGGGCAGCAGGGGCTGAGGATCCTAATTAGTCCTAGCACTGATATGGTGGGCTGAATTAGCGGGTGTGTTGACGTATGACTCCTGCTTGCTGCTTGGTGTGCAGGAGTTCACACGCAACGTGCGGCGGGAGGTTGCCAAGCTGAAGCTGCTGCTGCAGCAGTATGCCATCATGTCCACACAGGTGAATAACAGGTTGCCGCATCTAGCTGTTGTGCATGCTGCACAGCAGGTTGCCGCATGCTTGCAAGCAAACCCACTTGGAGGGTTGTGTGTCACCGCAGGAGTGTGTCATGCTGCCAGCTCAGCATGATGGCTGGCTAGCTGCCCAAAGAGCTAATGCCCCTTAACCCGCTGTGTGCAGTTGTACCAAACTTGCAAAGGTGTAACATGGTCGCTTGCATTGGGAAAAGGAAGCTGCGTGCTGGCTGTGCAGGCGCAGCTGTTTGCCAGTGACCAGGCGGGCAAGGCGGCCAGGACGGTGCTGGTGTCAACCTCGAATGCAGGTGAGTGCGGCGGACAAGGGGCCGGGCGGGGAAGTGACGGCGCGTAGAGGGATGGGGATAGGGGTGTTGGTGAGGGGTGCTTGTGTGTCTGGGGGGGGGGGGGAGAGGTGGGGGGGGGGGGGTGAGGGCATGCAGGAGGCCGACGTGTGTGTTGTACCCAAAGTAACTCATTGCTGTTAGGGCTGATAGGCTCGCTGTGTGTCTGTGTGTGTGTAGACACAGGAAGTGCATCCAGCCAATGCATCAACCATCCAATGTTGTGTGTTTGTGCCTTGGCTGTTGTGCTTGCAGGCAGTGGTCTGTGCGAGCGTGTGTCTGCTGTGCTGGGCTCCAAGGTGGCTGCAGTGCTGGTGCCAATAGAGGTCAAGCTGCAGGAGGAGGGGGTCACCATCACGGGGTGAGAGCTGCTGTCACACTTTCAGGGATTACATCCTGTCTTGTCATGCTGTGCCAGTTGTCATCAGTTCAGTACTGCAGTGCTTTGCTTTGCCCCTGTAGTGACAGGACAGCAGGACAGTAACACGACAGTACATGGTTGTGGGTGAAGCAGGACTGGCGGATTTATTCTACATGGCAGGTCAATGTACAGGCATGCCTTCATTGGCCTCAAGATCGTACATACATAAAGTATTCAATGGCCTGAAGCACAATAGATGCCCATGACTCATCTTGTGATCCCAACTGTCTTGTGTGACTGCCTGATGTGTGTGCAGGCTGGTGTCACGCGCTGGCTGTGGTGTGAAGGGCGACAAGCTGCGCCAGTTTTGTTGCATCAATGGGAGGCCGGTGGAACTGCCACGAGCCATCAAGATTCTGAACGATACCTACAAGTAAGCTTCCACCTCTGGACCCGCCCTCCCACACCCCAGTCCCGCCCAACCAGCCCCAACCCCAACCCCTGCCTGTTGCTCGTACCAAGAGCCAACAACACCCGGTCCTGCACACCACACACGTCCAACCCCTCCTCAATACCGCCCCCATGCCACCTCTCCCCTGATCACCGTACACCCTGGCCAGCTGTGACTGCAGCGCTGCACCACAACTGCTGACAACCCCCCCCCCCCATCACTCAACATACACATGGATGCACGTTCTCTAACTACATTTACTTGCGCACCCCCCCCCCTCTCTGCCCAGCTCCAGCCTGAACGGCACCTACAAGTAAGTGCATTACACCCCCGCCACCTGAGACCGCAGCGCTGCAACCCACCTGTTGCCAAAAACACCCCAAACATACACATGGATGCACATTCTCTAACTACATGTACTTGCGCACCCCCCCCCTCTGCCCAGCACCGGCGGATCAACCTGGTGCCTGTGTGGGACTGCATCACTCGTACTCGGCCCGTACTAGGTTGGAGGCACAGCTACCTCAGCCACCCAGCGCATGCTGCAGTGCGCTGTGGTGTGCTGTACTGTACTGTGGCGTCGTGTTCACCGCTGTAGTGTGTTTGCAGGTGATCTTGGTGTGTTGTGTTGTCACCGGTGGGTCCCTAATGGGTCTGCGGCTGATGGTTTTCTTGTGGTGTTGTGTTGTCACGGCTTGTGTCGTGCTGTGTCATGCTGTGCTGGCCTGCCGCAGGTCCCTGTACAAGTACAGCTCCCTGGTGGGTTTGCGGCCGATGGCCTTCCTTTGATGTTGTTTTGTCACGTACTGTGTCATGCTGTGTCGTGCTGTGTCATGCTGTGCTGGCCTGCCGCAGGTCCCTGTACAGCTCCCTGGTGGGTTTGCGGCCAATGGCCTTCCTGTGCTTCGAGCTGCCAGCCGGCACGTTTGACATCAACGTCACACCAGACAAGCGCTCAGTGTTTGTGCAGAAGGAGGTGGCCATCGCCAACGCACTGGGGCAGGTGGGCCAGCACAGCACGGCACAGCACAGCACAGCACAATGGCAGCACCATGTGTACACGCTGGGAACTTGCGCTCTCTGCCGTGCAGAGCTGACAGTCGTGCAGGTTTGCATATGTTTGCGACATGCAAGCGCGGTGATGTGCTGTTGGCTGCTAGCGGGCCCCAGCCCCAGGCTGTAGGGCTGTTGCACTTGTGACGCCTGGCTTGAGGCTGTGCCCCAACAAAATGCGCTGTGTAAGGCAAGGCTCCTAGCCCCGCTTCGCTGTTATCGTCCTGAGTATTGTTAGGTCTGGGCGAAGGTTTGGTTTGCCATGTGCTGTTTAGCAATGTGCTGCTCATGCTGCTGTGCTGTGGTGTGCTGTGGTGTGCTGTGGTGTGCCTCACTGCCTGCAGGCTTTGCAAGCCCTGTGGGAGCCCTCCAGGTACAGCTATGCAGTCAACACCACACAGGCTGCGTTTGACACACAGCGCACAGCACAGCCTGCCACCCAGCAACCACCAGCAGCAGCAGCTGCAGCTGCTGCAGCAGCAGATTGTCTTGATGGTGAAGAGGGTGATGGGAATGAGGGTGGTGATGGCCTGGAGGACACGGACCACACCCAAAAGCAGCAGCAGCAGCAGCAGCAGGAGGAGGAGGGGAATGCAGGCAGTGACAGCGATGACGAGGCAGTCGGTGCACAGGGGAGGGCTGCACAGCGGCTGGCTGCCGGTGTCCCCAGCCTGTCGTCATTTGGCATAGGTGCCCCTGGCCCCCAGCCAGCTGCTGCTGCTGCTGCTGCTCCTGCACGTGCCAGTAGCCCACAACACAGCACACAGGTGCAGCATGAGGATCGGCAACTGGCAGCACCAGCATCTGCGGCATCAGCGGCAGCAATAGGGGTGGCGGCTGGTGGCAGCAGTGCTGCTGCTGCTGCTGCTGCTGCTGGTCAGAAGAGACTGAGGCCTTTGGAGGCTGCACTGCTGGGCAGGAAGGTGCCTCGACAGCACGGGAGCTCTGAGGGACCCAC
Source organism: Desmodesmus armatus (assembly GCA_007449985.2). NCBI lineage: Eukaryota > Viridiplantae > Chlorophyta > Chlorophyceae > Sphaeropleales > Scenedesmaceae > Desmodesmus > Desmodesmus armatus. Next base: position 397,745 of record VIIQ02000008.1, on the reverse strand, counting down.
AGCAGCAGCAGCAACAGCAGCAGCAACAGCAGCAGCAGCGGCTGCTGCTGCAGCAGATGGCAGTCTAGATGTGACTCCAGGGGCTGCTGCGGCTGCGGGGCTTGATGCAATTGCAGACGTGGCAGGTGCTGGTGTTACTGCTGCTGCCGGCTCTCTGCGGCGGCTGGCATGCAGCAGCAGCAGCAGCGGCAGCAGCGGGTGGTGTTGCCGCTGAGCTCCTTTCAGCTGGGTGGCAGCAGCGGCAGTCTCAGCCAAGTGCTGCCTGGGGTTGGGGTACCGGAGGGCCAGCCAAGCACCCAAGCTGCAGCTGGTGGAGATGCTGCTACTGCTACTGCTGCTGCTGCTGCTGCTGCTGGGGGTGGTGTCCAGGGTGGTGGCATCAGTGGGGCTGGTGGCAGGAGGGGTGGCAGCAGCGGCAGCGGGCAGCAGCCGTCTCTGGCAGCATTTGGGTTCAGGGTGCTGGCAGATGGTGATGGACCACGGCAGCAGCAGCAGCAGCAGCAGCAGCAGACGAGCCAGGAGGGCTCTGGGGCTGCTGAGAGTGATCTGGAGGAGGGACCTTTTGAGGACAGCCAGCAGGAACGGCAGCAGCAGCAGCAGCAGAGGGGCGGGCAGGGTCCAATACAGGCAGCTGGCCGTGTGGTGGGTGTTTGTGAGGGATCAGAAAAAGGTGGTCAGGATGTTGAGGTTGTGGACATGGCAGGCTCTGAGAGTGAGGGGAGTGAGGGTGATGAGGGTGATGCTGGAGAGGATGATGAGGGGCGGGGCATTATGCGGGTTGAGCAGCAGCAGCAGCAGCAGCAGGGGCCGGCAGGTGCAGGGAGCTTGGAAGAGGAGACAGAAGACGTGGTGCTGGTTGAAGATCTCCAGCAGCAGCAGCAAGGCCAAGGCAGGTTGGAGCAGCAGCAGCAGCAGCAGCGTCAGCAGTTGGTGGTTGTTGACTACGACATGGACCAACTGATGGCTGACTTTGAGCTGCAGATGCAGCAGCTGCAGCAGCAGCAGCCGGCAGCAGGCGGCGAAGGAGGTGGTGCTGCTGCTGCTGTTGCTGCTGCTGGAGGCCACAGCACCTTGGCGGCTGCCTCCCTACAGGTGAATAGTGCTCACCAGGTAGTGGTGCCGCTGTACCTGTTTTTTTGGTCAACCCTGGGTTCTTCATGCCCAGTTTGTGCCTGAGGGTTTAGGGCCCTATAACCCTAAACCCTAATCCTTCATCGAGGTGTGTGTTCACATGCACTCATAGGGCTTGCGCACAAACGAACGTCTGCATGGTTGCATGGGGCCGCTCGGTCTGAGCAGGGCAAGGGCAAGAAGAGAGAAGGTGAAGCAGGTGTGGCGCGAGGTTGTACGTGTGTCACAGGGTTGCTGTGCTGTGCTGTTTGGCTGCCATTGCGTCCTGTGCAGGACAACGGGACCCCGCCCACCACCACCACCACCACCCTTGTCGCATCCCCTCCTCAATGACACCACTCTCATAATTGCCCTGCTGTGCCCTGCTGTGCTGCTTTTGCTGCGGTCAGGGTGCTGTGACACCAGGAGAAGGTGGGGGTGCCGCAGGCATCAGCAGCAGCACCGGCGATCTCGACCCCCAGCCTGGTGCAGCCGATCCCAGCGGCACTGCTGCTGCTGCTGCTGCTGCTGCCAATGACGCTGCCACGTGTGAGCTGATGCGTGTGTTCAACAAGGCTGACTTTGCGGAGATGCAGGCTGTGGGTCAGTTCAACCTGGGCTTCATCATTGCACGGCTGAGGGGGACCTGTTCATAGTGGACCAGCATGCTGCAGGTGAAAGGAGGGGGCAGGGGGGGGAGAGGGGGAGGGGGGCGAGGGGGGGGGAGAGGGGGAGGGGGGGGGGGGCGAGGGGGGGGGTGAAGAGGGAGCAGGAAAGATTGAGGGTGGCACAGAGGGAGGGATGGAGGGAAGGTGAGAGGGGCAAGCAGGGGAGGCAGGGGGTGTACTTCACTGCGGCTTTGTATGGCAGGGCACAATATGGTGCGGTTTGGATGCACGACTGCGCTGCTGCTGCAAAGTTGCTTACAAGTAATCAGTTTGAGTGTGGCTCCAGGTGGAGCCCGCATGCTGTCAGTGTGTTTGTGAATGCTGATCGCTCACTGTGACTGTGTAAGACACATGGAAGATTGGTGGATACGGGTGGCGAGGGACGTAGCAGTGTGTTGCTGTGTGCACTGCTGCTGCAGTATGGCAGCCTGTACAGCAAACCTTCACACAGAGGGTAGCATGGCTGCTGCAGCTGGCCCCTCCTGGTGTCATAAGCTCCGAGCTGTTGCTCCCTTGTGGAGTGTGTTTGGTGTCAGGGGGTTCAAGGCCAAAGAGTGTACCTCTCAGGCTGTGTGTGTACGTCCGTGGCTGCTGCTGCAGATGAGAAGTCAACGTTTGAGCGGTTGATGTGCAGCTACAGTGTCAACAAGCAGCCATTGCTGCAGCCCAGGAGGCTCAACACCCTCACACACATGGACCAGCAGGTGGGGGGGGGGGGACCAGGGGGGGGGGGGGGGGGGGGGCGAGGGGGGAGGGGGGGCTGCGTTGGAGAGCGACAGCCGCTCCTGGGAGGCCGACTATGCCACACCATTTTGTTGTTCTTGCTTTGCCTCGTGCATACTATTGAATGGCTACTGCCTGGGAAGGGGTCCTAAGCAGCCTCCTGCACTGCCAATGCGTGGCACCCCATTATGAACCTAGTGCCAGCGCACAGTATGTCCAGTATGGACAACCGTACCCGACTGTACCATTTTGTACTGCAACACGCTATCCCCACCTGCTGCTGCAGACCATCAGGGATCACATGGACATCTTCAAGCGCAACGGGTTTGACTTTGTGGAGCGAGACGCTCCCACAACAACACGCGGTGGCCAACAGCAGCAGCAGCAGCAGCGTAGCAGCGACCAGCAGCGCCTGTGGAGCAAACCTCCCCGCAGCAGGGCGGCGGCTGCAGCAGCAGCAGCAGCAGCAGCTGGTACCGAGGAAGGGGATCAGGCAGCAGCAGCAGCAGCAGCAGCAGCACCAACAGCGGGAGTTGGGTTGGGTGTTACAGAGCAGACAGAGTGCCCTCAGAGCCCCCTAGAGATGGGTGGGTTTGAGGATGAGGGGTGTGTGGGCAGTTCAGAGCTGCTGCTGAGTGCAGTGCCTGTGCTCAAGGGCGGTGTGAGTGGAGGTGAGTCGTGCCTGGACGCCTGCCCAGGGCAACGCGGATGTGTGGTTCTGAACGCATGCGTTCGTGATGTTTACATGATCTAGTCTGCCACCTCATGCAACCCCCAATGCCCCTAATGCATACATGCCCCCTTCCCCTGCACATGCCCCCTCCCCCCTTGCCTCCCGGCCCCCTGCCCCCCCCCCCTCCCGCTCCCACTTCCACTCCCACCACCCCCCCCCCCCAAACTTCCCCCCTCCCCCTCCCCCCCAGGGTGGTGTGCTAGGTAGGTGTCCACGTGTCTTACACGCTTACACCCCTGCCACCTGCCACCTCCCCCCTCCCCCTTCAACCTATCCCCCCCCTGCCCCCCCCCCTCCCCCCCCCCCCAGGTGGTGCGCTAGGTGAGGAGGTGCTGCTAGAGCTGCTGGACCTCATCGCTGCTGGAGAAACACGACCCGAGGACATACGACCGAAAAAGTGAGTACACGGGCAACACGCACACCTCAGCCATTCTGTTGTGCCAGATTACACAACATGAAGCTATGCTGCAAATGCATGCACGCAACGTATAGCTTGAGTCTGAGCTGCCAGGCAGTGGCTTGACGCATTGATCAGCAGGTGTCCAGACTGGGGTTGGGCCGTTTAGTCGTCGTGTCTCTGCCCTGACGTGGTTGATGTTTCCAACATACGACACGGTTTTGTTAGTGTGTGGTTCCTCCTCCTTACAACCCCTCCCCCCCCCTTCCCCATGCGCTCCACGCCCCCCACCAGGGTTCGCGATGTGTTGGCGAGCCGTGCGTGCCGCACGTCCATCATGATAGGCAGCCCCCTCACTCGGCAGCAGCAGGGCCGCATCCTGGCCCGCCTGGCCCAGCTTGACGCACCCTTCAACTGCCCCCACGGACGACCAACCATGAGGCACCTGGCAGTGCTGCCTGAGCAGCAGCAGCAGCAGCCTGATGCTACTCAGGGTTGAGGCGCCCTGCAGCCCGCCTACAGGGCTGATTTGCCTTATGCACTCGGGCATGCGCGTGCCCCCTAGGAGCAGCAGCAGCAGCTTGATGCGACTCAGGGGCAGGGCGAGGGTCGAGCTTGAGGCGCTCTGCAGCCCGCCTACCGGGCTGATTTGTCATGGGGCACTCAGGCATGCGCATGCCCCCCAGGAGCAGCAGCAGGAGGGGCAGGGGCAGGGTGAAGCGCCTTGACAAGCCCCCCCCCCCCCCCCCGTGTCTGCCCATCGGGCTGATTTAAAATGAGGCGTGCGGGTATGCGGCCCGTGGAACTTGAGCAGCAGGGGCAGTGGCAGGGGCAGCAGCTGGAGCAGGTCCACATTTTGTGGTGTGGTGGCGGTTGCAGCTGGAAGGCTGCTAGGGCGCTAGGGGTGTGCTCTTCATTGCGGTGGGGTTGCTGTTGCGGTTGCGCCAGTCAAGGTTGACACAGGGTGACTGGCGGTTTTGTTGTTGACACGGAGTCTGCAGAAGTTGCACTCATCTGGCAAAGGCATGGTGCAACAGGACCCACTTCAAGCACCTGCCCAGGCCATGCAAAAGAGGGGGGAGGGACTCCCTCAGGTCAGGTGGCACCTGACGCCAGACAAACATATCATCCAATCTTCCTTGTATTGGAGGACCCACCTACACCCCTGAAGAGTGGGCCCTTGAGGATAACGAGGATTGGCAGGCACATCCTGCCCCTGGGGTTTTGGGGCTCTGAAGCAGTGATGTGACACCCCCCCCCCCCTCTCCCGCGGGGGCCCTTAATAACAACAGTTCAGGCAATTCTGCCCCTGGGGGTAGCCCCTTGGGTGAACCAGAACCACCAGTTTTACAGCACTGAAAGTGCCCAGCCATACCTGAAATACCCCCCCCCCCTGCCCCGCCCCGGGTTGCCCCCCCTGCGCCCCCCCTCTCCCTGAACAAGAACAACTGTGATCGAAGCCACTGTGTGGACCTGAGAGCTTTGGGAATGTCTATTGCTGACAATAAACATCCACATCATGAACACGTCTGAAGTGCAGAGAGGGCCTGATTGCAAGGGAAAGCTTGTCAACAGCTTGCAAGAGATCTCAACCCCGCCCCCCACCCCCATTTGTGCCTCCCGCTCCCCACTACCCCCCAAGAACTTTCAAAAAACAGGTGTCTCAGCTTCAAAACAAAGTACCATGCAATATCAGCCTTCGTCAGTTGGTTGCAGTTGGTTGCAGATCAGCGCACATGACTAATCGATCCAAGCTGGAGGCAGAGGCTACCCTTCGATCGTGCTGTTCAAGTGATAGATGGTTGCCAGGTGGCTGGAAAACCAGCAACAGTGACATCGTGCAATCAGCAGCAAGAGCTCAGCAGCGCACGAATCATTGCAGTGGTGCGTCAATTATAGATCAACCCGTCGGAACCACCAATGCCTCATTGGAGCATATTTCAATGTACGTAGCAGTGCAACGAAAGTTGCCATTGGGGATTGTAATGCATAACCACCATGATTGTAGCATAGAGGGTAATTATGCTCTTCGATGAGGCGGGGTGGGGCGTGGGGTGGGGGTATGGGCAAAGTGAAGGACCAAGGTGAATTTGTGCTAGCTTCTGACTACTTGGTTGTTTTTCAGGCTCGCGTTCGTCACAGCTCAAGTCATCCTCCAGTCACACTTTGCCAAGGTGGAGGCCTCAGGGGCGTCGTGGCAAGATAAGTCAACTTTTTGCACCCTCATTGCTTGGCTGCACTGGCAACAGCACCGCCACGGTCCCGCACAAGCTGCGTCATGTGCCACTGCCGTTCCTCCGACGGCAAACACACTCGCAGCGTTCGTTGTTGAGGCTTATTCTTTGAAATCAAACTCCTCAAGTGATTGCCTTGGACATCGATTCGGCCAGTTCAGCCACACACTTGTGTCAAGCGGTCACATGCTCCGTGGGTCTTGGCTACTGGTGGGGGCATGCGGGTCTTTCTAATGGTTTCTGCAGCGTGATGGTGGCAGTGTCGTCTACGCTGGGGCCAAACAGCAGCATGAAAGGCACGAAGGGGAATCGCAAGGGCTACAGAAACAAGTCTCATCAATTAGACGTCATAGTTAGAGACAAGGTCAACTGCCTGGCGAAGTTGCAGGTGCGTGCAGGTCCTGTCATGCATGGTCCTGAGCACAGCCCGACCATCACTGCATCCAGCCACGGCGTAGTAATCCTTTGCCTTTGTTGGACAAGGCCGCTATCAGGCCTGGTGTGGCACCATATGGTTTCTTTTTCTTTCGTCACGCGCTCTGCCCTGCTCCTGCCCGCAGTCCGAGGCAGTCTTCCTCAGACAGAAGGGGTCTGTGTTGGAACTGCTGCTGGAGGTCAGCTCAGAGGTGTGTGTGCACAAAAAGAAGCACACGGGGACCAAGTTTCCCGAGCTGAACGATACACAGCTGCTGGAGTTCCTGGAGCAGTTCCTGGCCAACTATGGTGGTTACTCAGCAGACAGGCCCACCACCCACAACTACTTCCACCTGGAGAGGTGTGTGGGAAGGAACGGGGTAGTGGTGTGGTGTGGGTACAGGCCCAGATCCACTTGCAAACATGCACTTTGTGACAAGCAGCTGGTGCCACTTGTTGGGTGCGCAGCACACACTGTAACCCGTGGACTGTTGTTGGCAGACTGTGTCGGTCCCACGTGCTCGTGCAGGATGCGCCCGCATGCTTTCCCAGCAGCAGCATCCCAGTTAGGATGTGACACACTGTGTTGGAGTCCAACAACATCCGGAGCGTGTGCTGGTTCATTGTGTGCTGCTGCAGGATTGATGTTGAGCAGTTCAAGAATGTCGACAGACATGACTTTCTGGAGAAGTACACAGGACTTGTGCAGCGGCTCAGCCTGCTGCTGCTGCAGGTGCGGGTGACAGGGGAATGCTGACATGCAGGCAGTGCCAGGGGTGGCAGCCGGGTGGTGCACCCTGGAGCACCGACAGCAAGCACACGGAAGCAGTGAGAGACACCACGTGTGGCATATCCATGCCCGCCAAGTTGAAAGCCGGGGGCCTGCACAAATGCAATATCAACTTGCTGTGGCAGCTCCAATCCTGGTTCAGGGCCTTGCTTTGGGCTGCCGCATCTCGATGGAACGAGTGTGGCATCCACCTGCTGACAAGTAAACTTCATTTATCACAACACCCCGTTTGTCAAACATGCCCTCCACTCTCCTGCACTCTCCTGCACTCTCTGGCAGGCGACTGACAACAGCATGAAGGGTGGGCTCACCACCACCATCGAGGACCTGAAGCAGCTGCTGCTGGGTACACTGCTGTGGAGCCCCCTTACCTTCATGCAGGTGGGTGGGTGGGTGGGTGGGTGGGCGGGGTCACAATCGTAGAGGCCTGCCTGTGCGTGCATCTGCTGCTGCAGTGCTATCAGTCTTATCCCGGCCGTGCCAGCAGGGGGGTGGGTGGGTGGGGTCACAAGCACATAGGCCTGCCTGGCATGCATCTGCCCCTGCAGTGCTATCAGTCTTTTCCCCGCTGTGCCAGCCGTCATGCACGCGCTTGACCGACCTTGCGCCAGCCCTTGAAGCGTCATAGCCACTGGGACAATACGTGTCTATGTGTCACACTTTGTGTGCAGGTCGGCACACACCACCTGGTCAACATGGAGCCGCTGCAGCCTGACCCTGAGCACAGCACCAAGACGGTGACGGGCATCGACCTCACACCTGAGCAGGAGGACGTGCTCGTCATCATAGGAGGTGGGTGCCTGCTGCAGCATGTGCCGGTTGTTTGGAGCAATTCCTAGGTTGGACACTGCCACAAACTGGTTGCTGACTATTACGGCCACCTCACGGCCAGCTCAACAGTCTGATCGTTACTAAGTGGCGGGCAGGGGAGGCTGTGGTTGTGGGGAGGTGTGGGTGGGGGGGGGTGGGGGGGGGGAAAGGGGGGGGGGGCTGAGCAGCAAGAGGCAGATGGTTGCGACAGAAGGAAGGGATGGACGGAGGGGTGGGTGGGTGGGTGGGAGGACGGGTGGGTGTGAAGGTATCCAAGGATGTGGGAGTTTCTCGGGAGTTCAGCAGGAGCTTCAGAATTGGGATCCATGGCACAGCTGCTGGCTGCAAGCCGATTCTTGTCACAGGCAGGCTTGCAGCACACTCAGTATCATACATCTCCGAGGCTGTGGTGCCTCTCCTCTTTGTGATCCTGTCTGTGTTCCGTTTCCTGCCGTGCCGTGCTGTGCCGTGCTGTGCGCTGCCGTCCTTCAGACCTTTACAACACACAGGTTGCAGCCCTGGAGTCCACCCATGCCTCCCTGTGTCAGGAGCTTGACGCAGAGCTGGCAAAGCCCGACAGCAGCAGCAGCGTAGCTCCCACCATCATGCGTGTCAGCAGCAACATGCACCGCCTGCTGGCGATACACCAGCTGTTCCACGTGGCCATCATGCACAACTTGGCAGACCAGCAGCTGGCGCACCTGTGCGTGCGCTGCTTCCCGCGCTTCCCTTGCATGCAAGACCTGCTCAACGCCCTGGTCCGCATGCGGGAGGCGCGCGGCAGGGGCTTGGACCCCCCTGACGCCCCGGGACCAGCGCCAGCAAGGGCTATGGGATCAGCCTGCCAGGCGAGCGCGCTGCAGCGGCGGCAGCGGCAGCGACGGCCACTGCGGCAGCAGTGCCGGAGCGCAAGCCGTTGCAGAAGCCGACAGTGCTGCTGGATGCTGCGGTGTTCAGCAAAGGGCGGCTGGCAGAGGCGGGAAGCAAGCTGCTGCGCAGCGGCAGTGGACTGCTGAGCAGTAGTGCAGTAAGCGTCAAGGAAGAGGCGCGGTCGGCAGGGGGTGCAGAGGCAGCAGACCAGGGGTCGGATGCAGCGGTAGCAACAGCAGAGCAGGGCGCTCCCAGGAGCCCCCAGGGGCCGGATTTCAGTGGTGACGTCCCGTCGAGGTATGCGCGAGACTGGGAGGCGCAGGGGGGTGCTGACAACGTGACGCCACTACGGCCAGAGAGCGGTGGGGGAGCAGCAGGGCCCCCCTGCAGCAGCCACAAGCGGCCGAGGAGCCCTGGCGCAGCTGCAGCAGCAGCAGCAGCAGCAGCCACCAGTGGCAGCAGCGGCAGCAAAGCAGCCAAGAGGTTGGGGCTGTCAGGCCCGCAGCCGCCGGGCGACCGTGCTGCGGCAGCAGCGTACGGCAGCAGCGGCGGGCATCACCAGCAGCAGCAGGGCAGCAAGCGCACCAAGCCAGATGACTTGTGGCCACGGCAGCAGGGCAGCAAGGCACCATCCTCAGATGGCATGGATGTGAGCCTCGCTGCAGTTGCAGCTGCTGCTGCTGCAGGCATGCCTGTGGACCCTGCTGCTGCTGCCGCCCTGCCAGTGCCGTTGGAGCACCTGCCAGCAGCAGCGCAGCCGTCGGCAGCCGCCGCCAACGGCAGCAATGGCGGGCAGCAGCAGCAGCGAGCCGCCGCGTCTGCGGCAGCAACAGCTCCCCTGCAGCAGCTGGCGGCTGCGCTTGCGTCTGCGTGCAGTCCAGCTGATGTTTTGCAGATAGTGTCTTCGCAGCCCAAGCTTGCGCTGCTGCTGCAGCAGCAGCCGCATCTGCTGGGGCAGCTGCAGGAGGCGATGATGCAGCAGCAGCAGCAGCAGCAGCACCCGGGAGAGCATGTCGAGGCATGGCAGCAGGGCTCACAGGGGCTGCCAGGCCTCCTGCAGGCAGCTGGGGCAGGAGCTGCAGCAGCACACATGCAGCAGCAGCAGGGGTACCCCTTGCAGCACCGGCAGGCTGGTGTACCAGGCAACGAACAGCACCCTGCTGCTGCTGCTGCTGCTGCTGTTCCAGCTGATGTAGTAGGCGGTCACAGCAGCGGCCACATGCCAGCCTTGGAGATGCTGCCTCCCAGCCTTGGTGTGAAGGAGCACGGCGGCTCAACAAGCCCGCTGCAGACCCTGCTGCAGTCTGTTGCCACGTTGCTGCAGGCCTGCAGCAGCGTCACCGACGCCGCCAACGCAGCGATCGACGCTGGGCAGGGGGAGTTTGTAGCGAGTGCGGTGTCGGCCGCCGAAGCTGCCATGACAACTGCACTCAAGGGGCTCCAGGACATCAGGAGCCGCTGTAGCAGGATGGCCCACTGCCCTGGCAACACCGCTGGCAACACCATCTCAACAGGAGGAATGGACGGGGGACCGTTGGGCTCAGGGGCTGTGGGTGTATCAGGAGGCGGTGGCAGCAGGCTGCAGCCGCCAGCTGGCATCCCACTGCCTGCCCCACACACCTCAGGAGGCCATCAGCAGGTGCTCCCGCAGTCGCTGACGCTGGCGCTGTCCGGCATGCAGCAGCAGCAGCCGATGGAGCAGCACCAGCCCCACAGTAATAGCGCGCTGCTGGCAGGCATGGGTATGGTTGGCAGCCAGGGAATGATGTCGGGAGGTGTTGCTAGCCAGGGGATGGTTATGATGGCGGGGCACGGAGGTGCATACCCTGGCAGCAGGGCAGCTGCTGGTGGTGGCAGCAGAGGTATGCAGCAGGGGTATGCAGCATCGGTGGCGGCTGCAGCGGCAGCAGTGGCTGGCGGCGGCAGCAATGGCCCTGGCAGCAATGCCGCAGGCAGTAGGGCCCCTGACAGCTCAGCACAGCAGCAGCAGCAGCAGCCGTCGGCGCTTGGGTCGCTGCTGCAGCAGCTGTCATCATCGCTTGCGGATAACCCTGCTGCTATCAGCCAGGTTGTGCAGATCCTGCAGCAGCAGCATGGCGGGCAGCAGCAGCTGCCTCCCGACGTGTCTGCAGTACTGGCGCAGCTGCTGAGCTCACCGTCAGCACAGGGCAGTGCTGCAGAGCAGCTCGCACCGCTTGCTGCACTGCTGCAGCCACAGCATCAACACCACCACCAGCAGCAGCAGCAACAGCAACAGCAGCAGCAGCACCCTAGCCAAGGGCCAGGTGGGTTCAAGCACGTTGCATCGTCAAGTGCATTACAGCCCCCTGCGGGACAGCAGGGGGCTGTGAGTGTGGGGTTCAGCGCGTGGGGTGCAGGGCCAAGACAGGGGGAGGCTGCAGCTTACTCGAGTTACGACCCTGCAGCGGCTGCGGCCGGCTACCACATCCCAACGAGTGCTGCTGTGTCAGCAGCATGGGGTGCAGTGAGCCAGGGGCTACCAGCAAGCAGCAGGGAGATGATGTCGGCAGCAGCAGCAGCAGCAGCAGCAGCAGCAGCGACACCTGTTGGGACTGCTGCAGTGTTGCCTGCAGCTGCAGCAGCAGGTGCTGCTGGTGGGCCAGGTGGGCCAGGCACCCGGGCTGGAGAGGGGAAGGAGGACAGTCCTTCGGCTGGCAGCTCTACCACCAATACTGGGCAATCAGGGCGCCAGCAGGATGGACAGCAGCAGCAGCAGCAGCCACGTGCGCCAGCAGCACCAGCAGAGCCGAAAGAACTGGCTTCCGCAAAGCAGCAGCAGCAGCAACCCGGGCAGTTGTCAGGTCCACTCGAGCCTCAGCACCTGGAGGCCCTGGCACGTGCAGCAGCGGCAGCGTTTGGGGCCCCCCCGCAGGGGTCAGCAGGGCAGGCAGAGGCATTGATGGCCACTGTTATGACGCTGCTGGGGCAGAAGGGGGCAGCTGGTGCTGGCGCTGGCGGGGTTGGGGCGATGGCAGGCATGCTGCAAGCCATGATGGCTGCCCAGCAGGCAGGAGGCCCCTCTGCAGGCAACAAGGGGTCAGGGTCAGCTCAACAGGGGTCGGGGCCGAATGCAGGCCCCAGCTCAGCAGCAGCAGCAGGTATGGGCGCTGGGCCGCAAGGCATGGGGGCACAGAGTGCTGCCGCCGCTGCGACCATGATCCCTCCTGCAGCAGTGGCAGCAATGGCAGCCAAGAAGGCTGCTGCGGCGGCTGCCGCCAGTGCTGCCGGTGGTGGTGGTGCTGGCGCGGGTGTGGGTGTGGGTGCGAGCCCTGCCAAGCGGCGTGCACCTGCTGCCGCTGACTTTGGTGATAGTGAGGCTGATGCTGCGAGTGCATTGGAGATGCTGGCAGCTGCTGCTGTGGGCAGCCAGCAGGACGGCGGCGGCGGTCAGCGCAAGTGGGGTTCTGCCAGGGATTGGTAGGGATGCTGGGAGGGTGGTACAGCTGCTGTGAGGCTAGTGGGAGGTACAGGGACAGGGACGGAGGGTGATGGTGCTGTCGGCATGTATGGCATGCGTGCATGGAGGAGGGAGGTTCCCCTGCTTGGGAGGGAGAACTGTCACGCGCCGGTTGGGCGGAACAGTGGTGCTGCTGTACGGCAGTGGGCGCTGTGTTGGTGCTGGGATGTGAAGATTGGCAGAGCTGCCGATTTTGTGGACCACCATTGACAAGTGTGGGCTTCCTGGTCATTCCCTCCTGTGGGCATCCCCTCCTTTGTCCACTCACACGACGTGGGTGCAAGATACTGGGCATGGTGGGTGCATGTTGGTGCTTGTTGTGTTGTGTAGCGTGTGTGTCACATCAGCATTGCAGCAACAGGTAATGCCGAAGCCAGTCGGCTATGTCAGCACCTGCATGCCGATGCAGGGGGTGCCCTTATTGATGCCTTAGGATATTGGGATACTGTTGGGTCCCTTGACTTGTTGGTGCAGCTTGCATGAGCCTGCCAGGGTGGGTTGCTGCATCATCTGCATTTGCTGCATGCCCTGTAGTGGGGGCTGCAGGTGGGGGTGTTGTCTCAGATTTTTTTTGAGGTGCAAGCCCACACCTCCACTGTGTGCGGATTGCAGGTCAGCAGGTGGAGATGAGATGGCAGCTGGGCACCCTGCTGTGCAGGGTGTGTGGTGTGGGTTGCAGGTGAAAGATTTCCTTTTTATTATTGATGATTGAATACGTTGCACTGTGCGCCCCCACGCACTTGTACCCAACTTCGGAATGTCACATCCTTTGATGGTTGATGCATTGGCTGGATGCACTCCCTGTGTCTGCACACACCCCTGTTTCTGTGACGTCAGTGATCATCGCGCCTTCAGGCACATGCTTTGTCCTGCACGCCTCACACCGAGCAACTTTGAGGGTCGGCATTGTTTGATTTCAGAGGTCACTCTGCAAGGCCTGCCGTCTGTTGGCAAACATGGCATGGCGTCACGAGCACACCGTGTGCAGGCTGCTGCTGTGAGCAAGTAGGAGGCAGCTGCTGCAGTGTGCGCTGCTGAGCTTGCGTAGCGCGTTGTTCTTGCTGGCCTGGTGCCTTCATCAGGTCTCTATGCAGCACTGTCAGCAAGGACGCTTGTGGGAGCTGCCAGGGCTTCCACAACTAGGCGATGAGCAACGTGGACCAGTGCATAAGTATGGACGGCCGCTGTGCAACTGTGGGGCTTCCTGCTGCACCCCCACCGGCTGGTGGTACAGGGCACATGCCGTTCCTGCTTGCATCACTGCTCGCCTCACTGAGCGGCACTGTAGGGTTTAGGTTTTGACCCTGCTGTCCCTGGGCCCTGGGTGTACTGCCATCAGGGTTTACTGGTTGCTGCCACCCGCGGGAGCTCCCACCAAGGGGTTTTACGACATTGAAACCAGGTTGCGTCACATGGTGAGGGGTGTGCAAGTGTACGGTGTGCTGGTGTGCATGCAGGGATTGCTGCGGTGCTCTTTTGGCCTGCCAGAGGTTCTCGTGTGGGGAGGTTTTCGATAGCAGCAAGCCCTGAAGGCTTTGGATATTGTGCACACTGTGCGGGTGCTGTGATGGCCTGGTGTGGTGTGACACAGTTCCTGCTGCATTCACACCTTGACCTGCGGACAAGCGTGACTATTGTGCTTGAATACCAGGCACCATGGTGCTGCGCGTGATCGCAGTTACGCCGGTGGCGTGGCGTGAAGGTGCGGCACGGCGATTGTGTCATCATAATCACGGCTGCGAGATGGAGTGTGTTTTCACATAGAGCCTGCTTTGAATGATGCAACATGGTATCCTGTACAGAAACAGGATCTGAGGTGTGGCATGAGTGTTGCGGTCTGTTGTTGAGGAGGAGGGGTGCTGTTGCAAGCAGTGCGCGACGAAATGAAGTGTGTCAGGTGGTCTGTAATGGCTGCAGGAGCGATGTGGCTCCCAGATTTTGAGGGCACTCACATTGCTGCTGTCTTCCTCCATGTTGGGGGCTGTGGGGTTCTGCAAAACTGCGCACTGCATTACCTGGGTCATTGGTGCATGTCTACTACCGTGCAGCACTGTCGCTGTGTCGATGTGTGGCTTGTGAGGCTAGCAGCCTACCTAGTAGTGTGCTACTGCCTAATGCACCTAGTGTGCTACTGCATGTGACTGGATGGGGGTGGTTGAGCATGGGGGTGAGGGGGTTGGCATCTTGTCTATGGTTGTCTATTGTGTCTATGATGAGGCGTTCCTGCCTCTTCTGCTTGGGGAGCTTTCTCTTGTTTGACTCCATCTTTCTCTGTCTTTTGGAGTGGGCCAGTTCCATGTCAAGCACCAGAGACGTCTGGGGGGCGACAGCTTGGGTAGGAGTCAGAGGTTGCTTGATATTGATGTTTCGGGGGGTGACCAGCTTCCACTGCTTTTGCACTGCTTTTCTGCCCCACAGGGTAGGTCCCGACACATCACACTTGTGCCTTTTACTAGTTACTGCGCTAAATCAATCATCCGGGACTGTCTGTTTGAATAGGGGGTGTGCTTGGTTGACGGGCCTGTGACTTTCTTTGTTGGGTGGTCTAAAGGGCTTTGCGCATGTCTGCATGTTGCCCTCCAAATCATCGTGCTCTGGATGTGAACTGTGCTTTTCTTGGAGAGGGTAGGCCGCTTTTGTTGTGGCCGTCGATCGGTAGGGAAAGCCACGTCTGGGCCAACTGTCATATCCGTGGGGATCCCCCAGGGCTTTTGGGCTGCCAAAGATCTCCACTGTGCTGCATCAGGGTGATGGGTGGTCCTGCCCCACCCTGATATGGCAGGTCATCTGGTTCAATGGCAGGGCGGAGCATTGCATCTGTCCAGGAACGACACGGACGACTTATTGTGAAAGGCCACATGCAATGTGCCCTGTGATCGGGCATGCTGTTCACCCCTTTCCTGGGCGGCTTCGGTGTTTTCTATCCCAGCTGGTGACTAGTCTGTGTGCTAGCACTGATAGCATAACTGGCTTTGTATGTTGCTGATCGGTATATTGGAAGATGCGTACGATGTCAAGTACTGCATGGTGGCTGTGGACCACCCCATTATGGGGTATGCTGTTGGGTGATCACCGCCATCTGTCGCCCTGCTGCTGAGTGATCACCGCCATCTGTCGCCCTTGTTTATTTGTATGTAAGAAAACAGGAAACCTCAAAGCAATGGTATGTACGTGTGAAGTTGAGGTGGCGGACAGCTTGACTCATCTGCGAGGTTTTGGATCTACACCCCCAACTGCCCCGACCAACTACTGCAAACGGTGTGTTTGTCATGCTTCAATGATTATGACGCACTCGACATCCTGACGCATAATTCCCGTTGACCTTGCTGGCCTGGCGCGACGGTCCCACTGAAGCTTGATCTCACAATATCATATTCATGGTGCTGGTCCTCTGCATAGGCGACCTGCACATTCCACACAGAACCACAGACATACCCGCAAAGTTCAAAGAGCTTTTGAAACCTGGGAAGATCCATCAGATACTCTGCACGGGCAACTTGTGCACCAAGGTTGGGTGCTCTGCAGGGGGAGCATGTGTGCACCTGTGTGAAAGCAGCAGGATGAGGATGACTCAGCCCCTACCTTTGCTGCTGTCTTGTTGCAGTCTACTTTGGAGTTCCTGAAGGGTATATGTGGGGATGTGCGCGTTGTGCAAGGGGACTTTGATGACTTTGAGTCTCCTGAGCAACTGGTAGGTCACAGCACAAAAGGCAGCTGCAGCGAACTGGCTAGCAGCAGTTGGCAGCTGCAACCCAGACCTGTTGCAGAGCAGTGACGTGTCTTGCATGTGCTGCTGTGCTGTATGGGCTGGTTGATGTCCTCGGCAGTTGCCAGCAGGAGTGCCGGACGGCCTGACAACACCACCCAGCCACAAGCAGCAGAATCTGCAAGAGCGGCGGACACTGCTGCACACAACCTGCTAGACCCAACGTGTATGCTTATCCTCTGACATCCTGCCACACAAGTGCACCCGTCCTGTGCAGTCTTGAGCTGGAGCTGTGACCGTCAGCAAACCATGGTGCAGCAAGCAACCCCTGCTGGGTGATATCACCGCTAATCGTGAAAGCAACAACATGCAGCCTGCTGGTCGCTTCATCCCGTGCTGCAGGTGCTGCAGATAGCTGACTTCAAGGTTGGTGTGTGTCATGGCCACCAAGTGGTGCCCTGGGGTGACAAAGAGGCCCTGGCCATCCTGCAGCGGCAGATGGGCGTGGACATTTTGGTGACGGGGCACACACACGAATTCAAGGTGGGGTCAACAGCACTATTACTGGTTTTGGGGCAGTGCAGGGCATGGCAGGGTAGCACAGGATAGGGCATGTGGCATAGGTACGCCCCACTCAGTACTAGCCCGGCTGTCAGGCACATTTGCATGTGTCGTGATTTGTTGGCAAACATTGCTGTAGGCACCGCCTCGTGTGGATGTGTCTTGATATGTTGGCAATCATTGATGTAGGTAACACCTGGCATGCATGTGCACGTGCGTTGACACATGAGTGTGTGTATAGACACAGGGAGTGCATGTGTGTGCCCTGTGCAGGCTGTGAACCACGAAGATCAGCTACAAATCAACCCCGGGTCAGCCACTGGGGCCTACAGCACCTTTGGTCAGGAAGTGCAGCCCAGCTTTGTGCTTATGGACTTAGATGGCAGTAAGGTGGGTGGCTACCTGCCACACTGCACTTGCAACCTCAGGCGCCTTTTCTCAAGTTCCACCTGCTGGGCACCTCAAGTGCACACATTATTGCACCCAGAACTGCACTGCTGCCACAGCTGAGTTCAATCACATCAAGTAGTTTTCAAAAGCCAGCAGGGAAGGGATGTAGCAGGGTAGTGACAGCCAACAAAGGTGTGAGGGAGTTGAGTTTCCCAAGCTGATGAACCGACGTGAAGCAATCGCCGGCTGTCATGAAAAAGGGTCCAGCAATTGTTTGCAGCGCAGCTGCCACTGTCCGTCAGCAGGTGTTATCCGCATTGCTTTACCAAGATTATGAAAGTCTTTACCACCTGCCCCGGACCCGACACTAGTATAGAGAGGGAGGTGGGGATGGTCCAGGGTTGCAGTGGGCACAACACCACTACTGGTGCTGTGCGTACAAAACCTGGACACTGAAGCACCCTGCCTTGAGCCAAATCCCCCTCCTTCCTTCCTTCCTTCCTTCCTTCCTTCCTTCCTTCCTTCCTTCCTTCCTTCCTTCCTTCCTTCCTTTTTTCTTACCTGCATGCTTGCTTTGCCTGCTTGCCTGCAGGCCACTATCTACGTGTACAAGCTGGTCAATGGGGAAGTCAAGGTGGAGAAGATCGAACACACCAAGACCAGCTCAGCTCCACCAGTTGCAGCTTGACCTCCCCCCTCTGTACTGTAACGCATCAACAGCAGCATGCTGCTGCATGTTCTCAAGTACAGTGTGTGTCTGGGTGCAACGGGGTTGAGCCTTGTAGGGATGTTGAGTTGCCTGGTTGCACACTATGGACATGCAGCAGGAGCGGGCGGTCTGCATGGGTTTGTCTGTGCATGCAAGTGCTGCCTGGGGAGGTGGCAGCAACAGCAGCAGCACTCTCTGGGTGTTGTACTGGAGTACAGTTGTTGAAATTGACTGAACATGTTGATTGCCATGGCACCTGCTGCTGCGGCTGCGGCAGCTGACAACAGTGTGCGGCCACGGCATGTGAATAATGCTCGACCTGACTTCTTGGACTGTTTGTGACTGTTTCCAGCTGTCAGCATTGCCCAGCCAGCTGAAATTCAACATCAAGGCTGTAACAGGGCCAGCATGCCTGCAGTAGTCATTGTGTTTCTGCAGAAGGAGTGTTGAAGTACGTGACAGGACTAACACACTTACAGCAAGGGCTCAGCTGCCACGCGATGGCACACTTGGCGTAAAAGAAACAAGCTAGTTGCAAACCGCTGTGTCATGGCTGTAGCTCACAGCATATCACTGCCCTACAAAAGAGATTGTGGTGCCACAGAGACTGTGGTGTCAACAGCCCACTTATGGCTGTGGGGTCCCCACCGCAGGTCACAGGCAACTGCCTGGCAAAGCCAACTGACAATTGCCCAAAACTCAAGCTGTGTCTCAAGCACATGCAGTGCAGCCACTAAACACCCGCCTCAACTGCACCACAGCACAGAGCGCAATACCCCAGCAGTGCATGCAACAGTGGTGGCCACGATGTAGGCCCAACAAAAATTCAGCAAGGCCTGCAGGCCCGGTGAGATTCGATCCCGCCGAACGACAAGCCCACACACAGCACAGCACAAGGACCCTCTTTCGCACACATAGAGCACCGACACACCACCTGGTGTACCCTCACCCCACCAAGGGCTTCCCCAACAGCCACACAAATACTGGCGGCAACGCCAGCAGCGCTAGCACTCCACGTGTGCAAAGGGTGTCCACATTACAGTCCGGCCACCTCTCACATCCGATGTCCAGCTCTTCACGTGTTCTTTGCAAGTGTGGACAGCGCCTGTGCTAGGTAGTTCCCGCCCTTGCTTGGGATGCTCGCCACCAGCTCGTACAGCTGCAGCCCCTCGTCCTTCTGGAACTCGTAGCAGACATCAAAGGTCTTGTTGCGCGCCTCTGATTCGTGCAGGGCACGCAGGCAGATGTCTGCCACATCAGCAGCACTCACGCTCTGGCCGATACGGTCTCCCTGGTCAAACACCAGCGCCCTGTAGCCTCCCGGTTCGTCCTGCAAAATTCAATAAAAAAACGGCATGAGAAAAGGCAGGGAAAGCAGCAGGCAGCAAAGACAGACGAGGTATGTCTCAGTGTGTTTTGATTGTCGGCATGAGCTTGTCTGAAGCTTTGTAGCATGATGCAGCCGACTGTGGGCGCTGCCGGGTTGGGGTTTTGCACCTTATGCTGTCAGCACGCCAGCCGCAGGGTTTGCACACCAGCACGCCCCATGGCCCCGCCTGGCGGGATGCTGCAGTTACAGCATGGCTATTCCTGTTGCATGTCTGCCAGACGCAACAACCACATGCCATGCATACAGGCAAATTGCAGCGCACACCAGTTTCTCACGATCTGACTCCGTCACATTATGACAGAGTCAAACTGTGCCCGTTCCAGCCAGTAACTGGCAAACACCTGCAAGGGGCCTTGTCATAACCACAAGCCACCTGCTTACATACATATAGGTCTGATGCGCATGCTGCTTCGCACCCATGCTTTGATTGCAGTTGTGTGACACTTTTCGGTCTTGTGACCTTTATCCCTCCAGGTGTCTCAGACATAAGATATACACATATACCCATGCTATCATCATCGGCATGCACCACTCACCACCAAGGGACCAGGTCTGATGATGGTGTAGCCCAGGCCAGAGGCTCGCAGCGCTTCCTCCCCCTTGCGCTTCGCAGCCACGATCCTCGACAGGTCGTCCAGCTCAACCCCGGGCCGGGTGGCAGAGCCAGCACACGACACCAGCACAAACTCCGGCTCCACCCCCGCCGGTAGCGCCTTGATCCAGTCTATCTCTATCTTGAATCGCGAGAACCGCTGCTCCTGCTCCTGCGCGCGCTGCTGCTGTAGCTGCAGCGAGCGCGCCCGCATGGCGGGGTCAGCACTGGCTGGCAGCCGCGCGCCCTCGGGCACAAACAGCTGCTGCTTTGCTGCGCCTGCAGGCTGCGGGTCGAGCTGCTGCATGGGCTGTGCTGACTGCATGGGCTGCTGCTGCAGGCCCCCGGTGACTGCAGGAGCCCGGGGGGTGTTACGGAGCTCGTAGCGCAGACCGATGCGAACCACGGATGAGGGCTCGAGGGGTGGGGAGCCCTCTGTCTCTGCCCTGAACAGCGCCCATGGGAGGCGGACGGTGCAGTAGCGCCCGTTGATGCGGGTGGGGAAGCGGGCAACGTACCTGAAGCCCTCCTCTGCAAGACAGGGCGGAAGGACACAGAACAGCGCAGCACGACACACCATAGACAGTTAGTGTGTTGCTTTTAGGGAAGGGAAAAGTAGGTCAGACTTGATGATGTTGCTCTGCCGTGCAGATTCAGGAGAGTGATGTGGACAATCCTGGTAATGCTGTTGGTCATGTGGGAACAACAAAACATTACTAGCAGAACCTGTGCATGAAACCAACACACACTTTGGATGGTTGATGCATTGGCTGGATGCACTCCCTGTGTCTGCACACATGCACACCATTGTACTGCTGGGCCACCGGCTGCTGTTCAGCCTGAAGCGCATCAACGTCTCCACCCTGTTCCCAAATCCAGCCACTCCATTCACCCCGCCTTCTCCCACCCTTGACTAATCAAGACCCTGCCACGAGCAGCAAGCAGCATCAACGCTGCGTCAGGCAGGTACCATCGCACCCTGCCCACACAACACACCCAGCAAGCTGGACATCATCAACCTGCATGACCCCCTCGCGTCCACCAAACTCCCAAAATGGCAGACCCAAGTACTCACTGGTGTGCAGCACACACACGTAGACATGCCCCTCTGCCCTGACCCTCATGGTGAGGCCCTCTGTGTCCACACATACTCCCCAATTCCCCTCGCCCGCTCATCAACTCCACGCGCCTACTCCCCAACTCCCCAAAAAGGAGCCCCAAAGTACTCACTTGTGCGCAGCACACATGCGTAGACATGCCCCTCTGCCCTGACCCTCATGGTGAGGCCTTCCGTGTCCCTCAGCCGCTCATCTCCACCAGGCAGCAGAGGGTTGAGCTCAGCACCGACCTCAGCAAAGGCCCCACGGTTGAACAGGGCGCCAGCAAACACGAGGTTGTTGCCCTCTGTGATCTCTGCGGTGGCCAGGTTGGAGCGCTGGGCGTCCTGCTTCACGGTGCCGTCCTCGTTCTGCAAGCAAGGCAGGGCGGCAGGGAAGGAGAAAGGGGGGGGGGAGTCGTGGTGACTTGACAGGCAAGGACAGTTGTGTTGTGCAGTGGTTGCTGCAGCATGCACGGACTGGTGCCGGCCAGCTGCAAGCGCAGGTTGCCAGTTTCTGAATGCTGAAGTTGGCCCACGAACCGCTTTGCTCCCTTCTGTAGCAACAGCTGTTGCTGACAAGGCTGGCGCAGGAACCAAGCTATTGATTTGCAGGCCCCATCCCCACTACAACAGGAACCAAAACATTCTGCATGCACACTCACCATGACGCCCACACTGTGAGATGATTCCACATCCCAGCGCAGCTGGCGCAAGACCCGTGCTGAGCATGTGCAGCCCCCTATGGGGCCTGTCCCACCCCCACTGCAACAAGTGCCCCCACACTCCTCATGCCCACTCACCATGACGCCCACAAACTCCACATCGCAGCTGGCGCAAGAACCAAGCAATTGAGTTGCAGACCCCTGTATGGCCCCCATCCCCACGACAACAGGAACCAAAACATTCTGCATGCACATTTTGCACTCACCATGACGCCCACAAACTCGACATCCCAGCGCAGCTGGCGCACGAACCCATGCTGACCATGTGCAGACCCCTGTGGGGCCCGTCCCACCCCCCACTGCAACAAGCCCCCCCCCCCCCCATCACCACCACCACCACCCACCCACACTCCTCATGCAAACTCACCATGACGCCCACAAACTCCACATCCCAGCGCAGCTGGTGGTAGACACGCGCAAAGTCAGCCACCTCCCTCTTGGCAAAGGGGCTGTACTTCCCTCCCTTGGCCTTGGTGCGCCTGAACAGCTCGTCCTGCATGCTGCTGGCCACGTTGCTGACACCCGCTGCATCCACACGGTTCAGCTCGCCAGTAAACGCGGTGCGAGCAGCTGCGCAGAAGATGACCTGCACAAGGGGGAGCAGCACAGGCGGTAAGGAAGACGGGCGACAACGTCAGCACATGCATGAAGGAAACACCAGCACAGGTTGAACGGGCAATCTTGTACACCAGCTTGGCACTCAGGGAAAGTGAGGGAACATGTCCACAAGGCCAGGTGGCGGCAGGAACAAATGGACCGCAAAACTGTGCAGTCCATGCAACTGCAGGAAGCTGTGCTGGTGGCTGGGAGGGGCTGGGCCCAAATGAGGGGTGCAACTGCTGAGGCTGAAGTGTGTGTGAGGCTGTATGACAGCTGCTGCGCCCCTGCAGGTGCTGCTGCCTTCTGGGATACCCCTGACGGGAGATGGTGCCTTTCTTGATAAGATCAAGAAAGGCACGCTTCCATGATGCCCACACAACACAGCACAGCATCGCTGAACCGCACCCGCACCCGCAGACGCACCCACACCCAAAACAGACATGACCTGCAACAGCCTGGCACAGGCAACGTGTGTCCCTCTCACAAAACCCTGCTGGTCAACGTTAGTTGACCTGCTCCCCCAATTATGGTATGGCACTGTCACAGGCAGCTTTAAGCCCCACACCCACCTTATCCACCCCCCTGATAGCTTTCTGGCAGGCCTTCAACTCTCCCACATCGCCAGTGACCACTTCCACAGCACTGGGCAGGCCCTCGATGTCCTCTTTTGACTCCCTGAAGCCCTCACGCAGCCTGATCAACGCCTTGACCTTGTAGCCACGCAGCAGCAGCTTACGAATGAGGATCCTGCCCACCCTGCCTGTTGCACCAACCACCAGCACTGTGGTGTCGTTGCTGTTTTCGTCCTCCTCTAGGGAGAGGGAGGGGTCAAGGATGTCATCGAAGACATAGCTCTTGGTTGGGGTTGTGAGAGAGCTGATTTGGCCCCACACATCGTCGAAGGCACGCCGTGCCTGACGGCCCAATTCATAGGGGTTGACATTGTCTATGATGTTCTGCTGCTGCTTCTGGTCGCTGCTACTGCCAGGTTGCTGCTTGCGCTGCTCCTCAGGGCTGCTGCTGCTGAAAAAGCGCTTTTGTAAATCTGCTTCGCTGTCGCCTTCATCGGGACCTGCCCTGACGATGTGCTGCCGTGCTGGCCTCTGAATCAGAGGGGCAGAGACTCGAGGGACCACGCCTTGACGATGCAGAGACTGGATTTGGGCCCGTTGACGGCCTTCAATACAATTGAGACGATTCAATTGCCCCATAACGCTGCAGGAGTGCAAAGCGAGTTCACAAGATCGACCTGGTGTATGGGTGGTGGGGGTAACCCGAAACTGATGGAGGGGGGTGGGCTTGATCACAGGTTTGTGTAGTGAAGAAGAAATAAAAGTTCAATTGAATGGGGAACTACAGCTGCCTAATGCCATGGGACCCTCTGCGGTCAAAGGGGAGGACAGGTGGCAACTGTTCATCATGACAACCACAAGGCCATCACAACCTCCATGTCACAAACTCAGCCCCCAGGACGACCAAAGGCAACACCGTGCTGAGAACACCAGCAGGAAGCATGAGCTTGCTGAATGTCACATAGTCAAAGTGCTTCATGCCCCTTTGCCGCAAAATGTCAACAAACATGATGCCAGCCAGTGCCCCCATGACGCTGAAGTTTGCAGCGGTGTTGGAAGCAACAACCACTGCAAATGCTGATGCCACCGGCACTGCGGCTGCATGCCCCGTACCAGCTGCCGCTGCAGCAAGAGCCAAAGGCTGTGTGAAGGCAGGGCTGATGCAGACCCTTGTCATGAGAATGGTCATGGGCTGTTGCAGCAGGCACAGCATGACAAGGCAGCAGGGAAAGCATCAGGGGCAGCAAGGGAAAGGAACATTGCAACGTCAGTCACGTTCACCGCATGCTCATATGCCTATGTCGGGCCTGGATATGCACAACACACACGATGGCTTTCAATGTTTGCGTTGATTGGGCTAGAGACGACATCCACAGGCACAGCAGGCCACAGTGTTGCAAGCTCCCACTCCAACACACTGCAGGATTGCTCACCTGGTTGTTTATAACGTTTGCCAGCAGCAGGCTGAGACCGCCAACACCAAACAGTGCACCCCACACGCTGCCGCCCAACCCCCCTGCCAGCCACGCTGCTAGTCTGTCAACCCAGCCGTTGGCATTCAGGCCCTCCACCACACAGAACATGCCCAGCACAAACGGCACAATCTCCCAAGGAAGCACAACAAAGGCTCTCCAAAACGTAGGTGCGGGCGGCAGGTGCAGCCCCATTGTCGCGCCTGAACTGCTGCCGCCAGCTGTTCCACACACCCCTGCTGCAGACGCTTCTGCCGGCTGCGACCCATGCACGTCCCTCCCTTTCTCACAATGATCCACCTCCAAAGCCATGCAGTGGTCGGCTTTGCCTGCATCCCCCCGCTGCCCTGAAGCGGCAACTCGGCAGGACTTGAGCATGCTGCATGCTGCTGGGCTGTCAGCAGCTGCTGCCTGCTGCAAGACCTGCTGTGCAGAGCCAGCTCTCCATCGTCTAGACACACCTCTGCATCCGCCTCGCTCGCAGCAGACTGCCCCGAACTGCTGCCAGTTGCTGCCCCAGCACACCTCGGATCTGCACCTGCAGCAGGCAACTGTGCTGGACAGCGCCGCCGCTGCTGCTGTGGCGGCAGCGGCGGCTGTTGACTCTGCGGCTGTTGGTGTAGCACCTGCTGATGCTGCTCCTGTTGCGTCAACCCAAGCTGCACAGTAACACGCCCCTCATGCTGCTGCTGCTGTGGAGAGTGCTCCATTATCACACCTGCTGCATGCTGCTGCTCTTGCGATGCAGATGCTGCTGCTGTTGCTGTTGTTGTCACTGTGCCCTGTTCAGG
This sequence comes from Desmodesmus armatus, assembly GCA_007449985.2. Lineage (NCBI taxonomy): Eukaryota > Viridiplantae > Chlorophyta > Chlorophyceae > Sphaeropleales > Scenedesmaceae > Desmodesmus > Desmodesmus armatus. The sequence continues at coordinate 372,914 of VIIQ02000008.1, read as the reverse complement.
GGCGGCAGCTGCCCCTTCCTGCAGATGTGCTGCCGTACTGCCAGCAGCACTGGCAGTAGACCACCGCCCCCGGTAGGCCACATATGCAGTGAAGTTGTACAGGGCGTGCAGCAAGGCACACACAAGTGTGACCAGCCACATCTCCCACTGGAGTGCAGGGGCAGCGGCCAGCAGGCCCAGGCAGGAGAGGATGTTGATGCTGCCTAGTATAGCTCCAGGTTTGTCCACCAGCATGATGGCAGGGTGCAGGGCTGGGAGCTGCAGATGCCTTGGTATGCGGTTCCAGTGGACGGCAAGCACGGCAGCAAGGCCGGCAAAGCCGGCGGCTGCGGGAACAACACAGCAGCAGCATGCGCAGCCAAGGTGTGAGACATAGACATGGGATGTTGATAAGTGCACTCACAGCACCGTTTGACAGCATGACAGGGGGGGCGCGACCCCATCATTGAGCAAGGGCATGGAACCAACAGCTGCCTCCTGCAGGCAGTTCAAGTGAGAGTGCCAGACTATTGTTGTGCCACCAGCCAGTCGCCATTGCCAGTGCTAGCAACACCAAGGAGCCAATACAACAGCCGCAATTCTAAGCTCACCTATTGTTGGCAGTGCCATCCACTTGGTGTATTCCAGGAAACCCATCCTGTAAGCCATGGCCACTATAATGTTCGTGGGGTTGCCTGCACAGTGGACATTTGGTTGCATAAAAGAAGCCTTGGCTTGTCTTGGATGTAGCGTGCAGGGTACAGCCTAACATCCTGCAAGGTGGGGTAGCGAATTCGACTGCGTGCATGGCAAGGCTGTGCCGCCTGCCGCATCGGCACCATACACACTTCTGCTTGATCGGCGGCTGCTCCTGCCACCAGAAGCCACCCTCTTGTGCTGTAATCAGCATGACACGTCACGCTCAGTTCAAACCGCAAGATACTTGAAGGTCCCACCCATGCTTACCTACAAACAGCAGCATGGACCAGATATTGGCAGCTGTAAACTCTGCCGTCAGGAAAGGTACAGGGTCAGCACCTGTGGCTGCCGCAAAGTAGTAGATGATAGGCTACAGGGAAACCCACACAAACACAGCACACACGAGTAGGCATGGGGTATAGTTGGGCCATGCATCACCCGGCTTGCATATGGGCAGGACAGAGTCACATGGGGATGGCTAGTAGCCGTTGCTGAATCACCACTGAGGCAGTGATCACTGCATCAACTGCTCCGATGTATCCTCTCTTCTGTCGCCACTTGCTGCCTGCCATGCAGGCCAAGGCATAGCGCTGACCATTTGGCAGGCCATACATGTGAAAGCATGTGGCTGCTGGCATGCAAGCTCGACAAAACACACTAGCCATATGCCGCAGCAGACAGCTTGCCACCACACACTGCCAGATGACGTCGACACTACACATGCCAGTTTGAGGAGCGACGTTGGTGTGGCGCACCGTACCACTGCGCAAATAACACCTAGGTCACCGGATGGTGAAGTGTGACTCACTGTGAGAGCCATGATGCTGACATCATTTGATGTGAAGATCGTCAGCACGCTGCTGAGGGAGTAGTAAAGCAGGAACAGGGCGAGGCCGTTGCCCTTTGACATACGCGTGAGGTGCAGTGCCACCCACTGGAAGCAGCCAGTCATATCCAGGGCTGCAGCAGACAGGACAGGATGCATCGCGGGGCCGTACATGGGTGACCGCATGCTGATGAGCATGCTTGGCAGTTGGGATTGATGGATACAAACGGCTCCAGCACAGCTGCGGGCAGTCTGCTGGCTGGTACAGCATATTCCTAGTACTAACTGATGCCCCTGTTGTGTTGTGAGTGTGCTTAGGCCCTCTTTTGCTGAGGCTGAGGCTGGTGTATGGCTCTTACTCACATGAAGACATGTATGCCAGGGACATGAACAGAATCACTATCCCATACGGCTTCATGCTGTCATCGCCAACGATGCCTGCTGCAAAGCTGCGCCCGTCCAGCACTCCAGTGATGAGCATCAGGAGCGTGCCTGCCACTGGTGCTGCTGCATAGCTGATGCTGATTGAGCTGCAGGGCAGGTGGTGGTGCCATGCTGCCGGCACACGTACCGCCACTGGCCACAGGACAAGCACCACTGTCGCTACAACGACCAAAACAAAAATGACCAGGGCAGCGATCTCATGAAACCCAGTCATTGGCTTGCTGTCACATCAAGGTAAAATGTATATATGAGGCACAGTCAGTGCCACTGTGCTGAGGCCAACTTGGAAGGATATGCTGTCATGGGGGTCATGTGCTTGTGAGTGAGCATCTGCTCCTCACTTCATGCTCACGTTGTCAGTCCTTAATGAAACCACGTCCAAAACAGTGTTCACAGGATCATACAAGAGGCGTATACCAGCTTGAAGACACCTGCTGCACCCTCTGGGTCTTTGACCAGTTGCTGTTTGCCTGAAACCAGCAACACGCACAAACCCTCAAATTACATCAACGTTTGCTTTGTTACTGCCGTGCACAATTGTGCTTGCCTTTGCTGGCCCGGAGAGCCACCACCACAAACTCGCAGAAACATGCAGACGTCGATGCTGAGGCAGGGGGCCTCCACCAGCGTTAGCAACCCATTCCTGGGCAACCGCATGACCTACAGGGTCGCGCCCGCGCCCGCCCCTAGCAGCACAGCCTTCCGGCAGGTCACCACCATGGCCAAGAAGAAGGGTGTGCGTATCATTGTCACCCTGGAGTGCACTGAGGCTCGTGGTCTGGGCGAGACTCCATCTCGTTACTGCACACAAAAGGTAATTGAGCTGTGGAGTGAGCCAGGCAAGGCACCTGCAGGGCCAGGCTGAACTGCTGCTGCCACAACAGCAGCAGCAGCAGTGGCAGCAAGGGTGAAGGTGGACAACAGCCACAGCCCATTGAGAGTGACGAGGAAGCTGTACTGAATGTTTGCATACCATCATGACTAGCAAAGCGTGTTGCTGGCTGCTCTTGAATATTGCAGCTGCTGTTGCTGAGGCTTGCAATCACCACATCGTTGGCGCGGTCTGGGTTGTTGCCTGCAGAACCGCCGCAACACGCCTGAGCGCCTAGAGCTGAAGAAGTATAACCCCAACTTGAGGCGCTACACAGTGCACCGCGAGGTCAAGTAAACTGCAGGTACGTAGCACACCACACACACCTATTTGCCAAGCAGGCAGTTTGCTGGGAGGGCTTGCAGCCATCAGCAAAGCAGCAGGAGCTGGAGCATGGGATGCAGTAGGGATGTCTGTGCATGATCTGCCTTCATTTGGGCAACCCTGCATGCTCTGCTGTGGGTGTTGCCATCTTGCATCGAACGTCAGCAAATCTGCAAGAACAGCCGCAGTTGGCCGGTCTGTTCATTGCCAGTAAGGCAGAGCTGACACCCTGACGTATGCCGTATCTCTCGTTGTCTCTGCCTCTATGTGCAGGTTTTGCATGTGTGCATTTTGGGGCTGTAGTGTCAGTTTGAGGGTGCTTGGGAGGGGCTTGCGCTGAGCCACGTGCGCACACTCAGCAGCAGTTGCCTGGCAGGCAAGCACACAGCCCACCCAGCAGACAGCAAGAGGCAGGCAGCACAAACAGTGTCTGGGCTGCTTGTGTGCACTGGGGCACAATCGTCCTGCAATGGCGATTCGGCTGTGCAGTGCTATCGCTGCTGGCTTGTGCTCAGCAAGTGTCGTGGCAGCAAGTGTCGTGGGCGACTGAGGCTCCTTGCTTCTGTTAGGGTGGTGTGTTCATCACCTGAGTATCCGAGCTGCAGATGCAGTGCCTACGGATGGAGGGTAGTGCTGGTGTGATGGTGGCCTTGGTGTAATATATTATGTCAGATGCGACTGGATTGATTGGGCCCCTGTTCTGCTTGTCAGCCAGATATGTGTGAGTGCAGCAGTGTTGATGGTGTGCTCTATCCGCCACCCCAGACATGCTTTTGGGGCGTGAAAGTGCCGCCACTGCCTTCCCCGTCCAGTCTGAGGGCGGCCCTCAATCTGGCGCAAAAAGGAAGTGTGGCGTGTGGGCAGTGGAAGCCTACGGCGTTCATACAGGGGGGGGGTGCGCTGTCAGTTGAGGCAAGGAGGCTGTCCCTGCTGGAATATCACCTGGGCAATCCTCATCAGGTAGTGGCATGCACTGCACATCTATTTGTGCAAAGACCCTGCAAGTCGGGCTACCAGATGGTGACCAGTGCTAGCAGTGGAAGAGGGCACACTCAAAACAAACGATTTCGTTGTATAACCCAGCTTGATGAAAATCAAGCTGGCGCATCGGCTGCATGCACCACTAGTGTACTGGTGCTGCCAGGCTGATGCTGAGGAGCCACTGCCCAAACACTCAAATGCGCTGGTGGAGGACCCAGTGCTAGTTACATTGTGTTCTGTGTTCCCATCTTTGTGTGTTCCCAGTGTCTCCACAGGAAATCTTGCTACCTCCCCGGTTCCGGGCACTGTCTCACTCAAATGCGCTGCTGCCTGTTTAGCCGTGCTTTACTGAAATAGATAATTGAGACTCGATCCCGCAGCAAACCTCAGCCCCACCCTGTGTATGCTGTCAATGTGCCTGCAAATGTACTGCCCACACCATGAATTGCCGCCTGTAAGCAACCTACCCAAGCAATCACGGATTGTGAAACAAACTCCGGGGAGCATCGTGATATGATTTGAGCAACACCATGGAAGTAGTGTGCCTCCTGCAACTTTCACTTCACGCTTTTGTGTTTTACGTCAACTGGAGTCACACTGCAACCACCAGCAGAGCCCCACTATGAAACTTTTATAGCGCCTTTTTCAAATCGTTAAAAACCCTTAGACGCTCGAGGTCTTGGACTCAGCAGAAGTATTGCTTGCCAGGACGGTCGTGCTTGCTGCTTCGTCCTTGCAAAGCCTGAACGAAGATTCAATTATTGGTTGTTTCAAGACCCTGTTTCAGTCCTCAGCCTCAAACAGTGCAGGCTGCAGCAGCCTTCACTGCTCTGCTGCAGACATGCTGCTGCGCCTGAATTCTGAGTGACACAGGACTCAGTTTCAGGCCAACGGTGCTGTGATGGCCCACTTTATCAACGGTGAGTTCATAACTCACGATCCAACTGGGTTTCGTCCCATGCACAACTGTTTGAGCTTGTGCTGCCATGCCCTTGGGCATGTGTGCTGGCATGTGGTGTCTGCCAACAAGCACGTCCTGTGGTAACTTGCTTGTGCAGATCCCTTGCATGGTCTTGATGAGCTGCTGTCAGCAGAAGCAGCTCAGCTCACGGATGATGAGCGCCTGCTTGTGTCAGACATGGTGCAGCAGCTCGTTGGCGGAGGTGACAGCACAGCACGGCAGCTGCTGTCCACTCCTGCAGGCAGCAACCTCGCTGCACAGCTGGAGCAGCTGCTGCCAGGTGTCCTGCACACAGCACACCAGCCGCAGCAGCACAACCTGACGGCAGCAGCTCTGGCAGCGCAGAACCTGCAGTATCAGGGGCAGCCAGAGCACTTTCCTGCAGGCACACATGCCAGTGCTGCTGCACGGACAGCAGGCCCCACAGCGTTCCAAGACTTCATGCACCCCAGCGCGCAGCTCAACATGGCTCCACTGCCAGCACAGGTGATGGATGTGGCAGGGCTGCATAGCCCAAGCAGCAGTGGCCGCAGCAGCCCTGTTAGCCCTCAGTCAAGGCATGTTTCCAGGGTCATGTCTCCTCAGCACCCCTTGCTGAGGGCCTCAGCACAGCAGTCAGTACAGACAGCGCCACCAGCACCATCCCCAGCACATGCTGTTGCAGCAGAAGCAGCAGCCGACATGCTGACACAGGCTCTGACAGACCCCCATGCATCCATTGAGGACATCGTGGACATGTTTGACAGGGTGCTGACAGCAGGGGAGAACAGCGCCAGGGATCTGCACCAGAAGCTGTCCAGCCCACGACAACAGCCCCAGCAGCAGCAGCCTGTGCAGTCACAGGTGCAGCACCCCTGCCAGATGCAGCAGCTGCAGGCGCAGTGGCTGGCTGCAGCACAGCAGCAGCAGATGTCAAGCCAGCATCAACCCCAGCCCACACCCATCCTGCAGCCGCTTGCTGCTCTTGCAGTAGCTCCCGGCAAGCAAAGCCTGCTCAATGCATACCTGCAGGAGCAGCACAGCCCGCAGCACCCACTGCTGAGCTCAGCACGCCCTGCAGGCAGCCCCTCAGCTGCCCAAACCTCACCAGCCCAGCACGGCGGCATGCAGGGACCTGCTGGATGGCAGCAAGCCAGGCCAGGAACAGCACCAGCAGGCCCCAGCAGTCATCCTGCAGGGTCAGCACCAGCACACCCTCAGCACAGCAGCAGCCATGCGAGTCCTGCAGCGCCGCACCATGCAGCGCTGGTGGCAGCTGCTGCAGCACGCAGGAGCCAGAGCCCTGACGTGTTCAAGCGCCTGTCCGCCAAGTCAACCCTCGCAGCCGCTAACAGGGCCACCGGCGGGCCTGCAGGACGCCGCAGCGAGTCACCAACAGAGATTGAGAGGAATTGGCTCGGCATGCTGCGCGGCACCGGCGGTGCTGACTCACCCTCCTCGCCGCTCAGGAACAACAGCGGCGGCCGCAGCAGGAGCAGCAGCCCACCCGCACGGCAGCAGCAGCAGGGTGCAGACGAGGTCCCTTGGCTCACGGCTGCGTCTATGCAGAGCGCTCGTCACACCTCCCCCTCGGCTGGAGGCCCACTCGAGTGGGATGCCGACACCCGCAGCATCAAGTGGGCCGGTGCCAGCAGGGGCAGCAGAAGTCCAGCACGCACTACCGGTGGAGAGGAGCGCAGCAGCAGCTCGGCGTTCGTACAGAAGCAGCCGGTGAAGCTGCCAGCGCACGTGGTTGAGGAGCGTATGCGTCAGTTCTATGAGCGCAACGTGGACTGGAAGAGGCGGTGTGCCATGGTGTATGAGCGGCAGCGGGAGCAGCTGAAGCAGGGCGAGACTGAGGGCTGCACCTTTGCACCAGCTATCAACAGGAAGTCTGACAAGATTGCTCAGGTGCGCCGTGCTGCACGACCAATAAAAGCTTGAAGGCACAAATGCGGCTGAGGAATCTGCTGCAGTCGCATTGAACCTAGTTTGTTCATTCATTCGTGGTGCATCATGCTCTTGCCTTCCCATGTACCACAGGCATGACAGGAATGCTTAGTAACCTGCTTGGTGTCTGCTTCTTGTGTGCAGGAGCTGCGCACTTCATACCCCATGAAGTCCATCCGGCCCCTGACGCCCCTGGCATCAGCCGCAGGGGACCTTGAGCAGCAGCTGCGCAAGCAACAGCAGCTGCAGCAGCAGCAGCGCAGGTCGGCCTCCACTGGCCGCATGCGGCAGAAGCAGCAGCACGCCAGCTGGCTGTACGGCTCCATGGGCAGCAGCTGCATGTCACCCAGGAGTGGAGGGCCCAGCAGCGGTGGTGGCAGCGACCAGAGTGTGCCACCGGCTGTGCAGAGGCTGTTCCAGGATGCGGCTGTGCGGATGCAGCGTGCTGAGAAGTACAAGGAGGCCACTGCAGTGGCGGAGCGCCAGGCACGCTCCTGGTCGGCTCCAAGGTGTGTGCAGTAGCTGGGCTGGTGCATGCGCAACACTGTGTGCATCAGTACCCACTGTACTGGTGGGGACAGGCCTATTTGTTCCTGCGGAGGCGTGCAGATTGCGCACCAGACATGGTTTCTGCCGTTTCTCAGCTGTGATGGTCAAACACAGCAACAGCATTCAGTGCTGGAACCCCTTCTTGTTGACTGCTTCAGGTTGTAGTCAGTTCAGCAACATGTTTCCTCGCAAGATGCTGATCGCGCTGAGTCCATGTTGTGCAGGTGTCCTGCTGCGGAGGGTGTGCGGCCGCGTGTGTATGACCGCGTGGACCCTGAGAGGAGCAGCAGGCGCAACCAGAAACATGCAGGTGCGCTATGGTCAGCAGCCATGGCTGCCACACACCAGCTAGCTGCGTAAAAGCTTTGCCTGGCGTGTATTGGGCACTGTGCATGAGAGCAAACAAGGGGTGATGTCACTTCACGTGAGACATGTGACATTGCAGGCATGTGTGGCTACTGATGCCTCTGTATTTTGATTGCGATGACCCTGGCCTGGGAGGCTGGGGCACGCACAGATGCAAGACAGCCCCATGAGCCTTTGGGCCATTCATGTGCCTGTTGCCAGTGTACCATTGACCTCGCTGTACTGCTGTACTGCTGTACTGCTGCCCACGCAGACCCTGAGGAGTGCACTCACAAGCCCTGGACCAACCCCCGGCCCAAGCCCAGGTCTGCTGCCGCTGCCAAGCCCCCTGCTGATGATGAGCAGGAGGTGGTGGAGGGGTTTGTTGCGCTGCTGGATGACCCAGCAGCCGCAGAGCAGCAGCAGCCAGCCCGGCCGGGCTCTGCTGTGACAGCAGCTGCTGCGGGCCGCAGCCCAAAGCAGCAGCAGCGCAGTGCCAGCGCTCAGCGCATTGGCAGCGCCACTAAGAACGCAGACCTTGACTGGGAGGAGTTTATTGAGCGGCAGAGCCGGCACATTGGCAGGGTGGAGCAGAAGGTGGCGCGCGTTGCTGCGAGGGAGCAGGAGCTGCGCTCAGAGGCGTCTCCTGAGGTACGCAGGCAGCAGTAGCAGGTGGTGATCTGCAGGGGGAGGACTGGGGCCAGCTGCCACCCTTTATCACAGCCCATGCCCTGTTCAAGGTTGGATGCATCACACACGGCGCGCATGGCGGCCTAGATGTGCTGTTGTTGCAGCACTCCCTAGCCAAAATTACACACGTGTCATTTGGAAAATGGATGTAGATGTACATACAGAGTGTGTTGCTTCACCCCTTTCCCCTGCTGTGTGCTTGTGCTGCAGCTGTCACCTGGCACCAGGCGTATCCTTGCCAGGAAGCAGGCGCTGTGCATCAACGCTGGTGACGGCAGCCCCACAGGCAGGGCTGCAGGCAGTGATTCCAGTCAGGCCAGCCCCAAACACCCAGACTTCCTGGTCCGCTTGCAGAAGGAGTCGGACACGCATGCCAGCAGCGGCGGCGGCAGCTGCCAGAGCGCACCTGAGACCCCGCTTGCGGCCGCAAGGCAGGCTGCCAGGTTAACCGGCGGCGGCAGCAGTGGCAGCAGTGGAGGCGGGTCGGCTGGTGATGAGTGCACCTTCAGGCCGCGCATCACGCCCAAGGCTGCGGCTAAGAAGGCGCGGTCTGTGGCAGAGATGAGCGAGGGAGACAGGCTGAGGCGGGAGGTCCGGCTGGTAAGCAAGGGCCTCAACGTGCCGCAGCATTGCTCAACATAACGCCTATACACAGACAGCATGTCCATACATGCCAACGCTGTACATCAAGCTGACATTAGCTGCAGTTGTACAGGCCCTTCATGGCCCTGGTTGGGATACTGCGCTCCCTGGCCATGGTCAGAGCAGCTCCTAGGCAATATAGTCATCAAGTGGGTGCTCCCACTCAGAGCCAACCCTTGATTCAGGATAGTTTCTGACTTCACTTGCCTGTCGTGGTTTTGCTGTTGCTGTGTGCACACCACAGGAGCAGATGCGTGTGATGTCAGAGGCACGGCAGCTGGCTGGGGCCACCTTCAGGCCCGACCTGTCTCCATCCCGGCAACGGGAGGGCGAGTGCTTTGCGGTAGGTGTCGGCAGTAAGGAGCCCATGTACACGCCTGTCGGTTGCACAAAGCCAGCTTAGGGTATTATATGTTGATGTTTGACAGGAACTGCAACATCTCCTGCAGTTGGAAGTGACACTATGTTTTCACAGGATGGGTGAGTGGATGTGATAGGCATGTTATGGACATCAAACGGCACCCACCATCATACAAGCCTATATCACAGCCTCTCTTCAGCCTTGTTCTGGCCGTCTGCTTGCTACGAGATATGTTCTTTCAGCCAGTTGTGCATTACACCCAGATGTGACGCTTCACCTGAGGCGTTCGACCAAAGCTGTGTTGCGCAGCGGCTTGATGGTGCTGTGCCTGTGTCCTGCTGCACCTTCAGAGTGTCCCTGCCAAGCTGAGCCTGAGCAGTGATGGCCTGTCAGCCTACATGGCCTCGCTGCAGGAGAAGCGGCGCCAGCTGGAGGAGCGCAGGAGGAAAGCAGAAAGCAGGCGGCAGGTACGGCGGCAGCCCTCAATGCTGGAATCCCACCAGAGCTTTCGTTGCAATTTCTGCCGCAACATTGCTTGAAACAGCCGTGGTTGTAAACAGCCTCGTCACCCAGTTTGTCCCAGTCAAGTCTCCCTTCCACAGACAGATAGAGGCTCAGCGGCTCGAGGTTTGCCATGCAAGTTTGCGATGCCGTTTGCATCGCAGGATGCTGCATGACCCCTTGTTGACCATGACATGTAACCAGCAGATACAGTCATCACAACAGTCAGGTTATCAGACCTCATGGCAAGGTCTCTGTGTCCGCCACTGTCCTGCAGGAGGACGAGCTGCGTGAGTGCACCTTCAAGCCTGAGACCACCCCTGTGCCAGCCTACATCACAGAGATGGCAGAGGTCGGGTGAGTGCCATAACAGGTCAAATGCATTGTCACAACTGCTAGGATGACTGCACGTTGGGTAGAATGTGTCTTGCAGCCTGCCACCTGTGGTGACGGCACCAACCAACGTTGAACGTTGAAGTTTGCATACCCTGAGAAGCACCCATGCCAGACGGGCAGATGCTTGTGCAGGCTGGCTGTAAGTGAGCAGCTTCAAAGTACTTGTGACAGTATCAATCCTCAAGTTGTCTGAAATCAACCAGAGGGGTGTCACACCCTAGGCTAGCTGCGCACCCACTGCTGGCTGACCTATTTCTCTGCCGTTTTCGGCGTGTGCATTGTGGTGTGGCTGCAGGTACACTGCCCGCTACATTGACCGTGTGATGCAGGGCGCACTGGCTGATGGTAGGCTGGGCCCCACAGCGGCTGCGGCAACGAAAGAGAAGATGGTGGCAGGAGGCAAGGCCCCTCAGATGGAAGGGAGTCCCACGGACAAGCCGTACATGATCAGCACGAAGTACTAGCGCTAGGGTTCATGCAAGTCTGAGCTACAGTTTCTGTCAATGTGCCATCATCTGTCCTGACGAGGTGGTCTGCTGTGATTGAGTACCTGTGCTGGGGTGGCATACCAACATGCCCTCTCTGATTGACAACGCACTAACCGTCAGTGACTTGAAGGAACCTGGTTTTTGAATGGCATTAATTGCAACATGGATTTTCTGTGGGCAAGCTGCTACGGGTGGTTTGACCAATGCACGTGTGGTTTCCAGGGTGCAGCCTCAGCTGGTTACTAGGAGGGGGACATCGGGGTTATCAGTGAAAGCCGTTGAATGGTGTGGGGGCTCTGCACCTGGCCCCACAGCTACAACGACATGTGTGCGAATGCTTCTGCGGTGATTTGTGCACACCCAATATGCAGCCGTCCCGTGGCATTGGTGGTTAGTTGTGGCGGCATGGAAGTTCTTGTACTATGGTTTGATAGGGAGCTGTGTGTGACACTCCTGTGTGTGCTAGCCAGTGCACGCACTGGCTGGCGCACACACGCATGCTCAGCATGCGTGATGTCAGGCTGACATCACAAGGGCTGAAATGATTTCTATGGCGCGTCTACTAGGGGGATTACTTGTTGAGTCACTGCATGGCACCTGGCAAATGTGTTGCCTCTGCACAAATGGTCCAGCCGCAGTGTGTATGTGTCAGTGTTGACCTTTTCAGAAGCCTACAGGTGCACATGCATGGTGCTCACAGCTTCACCCTGCCTTGCACTGTTTGAAGCCTCAGGCTTGTTGGATGAGTGTGTCGAGCTGGAAGTGCTGATGCTGCTGACAGCAAATGGTAAAACGCTTGCAAGGCGTGATCAACAGGCTGATCATGACTTGTTGGGGGCCGGTCGACTGCCTGCAGATGTCCTGATGGCATCTGCTTGGATCTCGTGTAACTAAGTCACTTGCCAGTCCCGCTCTGGTGGTGCATCCAGACAATTGTCGACAACCGATCCATAAAGCCACCCAGGCACTCAAGCAGGTGCAGCTGCAACCGCAAACATGTGGGGATGAAGCAAATTGTCTGCTAAATGCCAACCATTGCAGTGTTTTCTGCTGAGTGACTTTGTCATCCAGGTGGAGCACGTGCCCCTGACATATGTTGGCGAACCACATTGGAACCTTGATGCACCACTCGGTCGCTGGTGGCAAGTCAGTGCCTGTCTGCATGCTTAAACGGCTGGTAGCTGCACGGAGTGCAGCCGCCGAGTCAGAGCGGCACCTTGCAGGCCCCAGTGTGGATGCATCACATATGTGCCAGGAGGCCATCATTTGCAGCTGCAGCAGCTGCAGCCTGGGCATGTTGCACAACTGCAGCATGCCAGTGCCATTAGCTGCAGGGTGGGTGAGCTTGCCTAGGACACCTGTGGCAGTGTACCAGGCAGTGATTCCGTGAGCAAGCAGCCGTGCAAAGTTGCAGTGCATTGTACCTGTTGGCATCTCTGACCCTGCCCTGCAGTGCTTCACAGCTTGACAACAGCAACCGCATGTAACGCTTTCCTTCGGCACGGCGAGCAGCTGGGTTGGACCGGAAGTCGAATCTGCCTGCGGCCCTGGCGTTCACTTTCGCCCGCGCCACAAAACCCGGGAGGCGTTATTACGCAGAGATTACCAAGAAATCAAAAATTCATGTATGTAGCATATGTATCTGAATTTACCACGTGACTGGCAAGATGCATAAATAGGGTTGTTACAGAACTACCCACCTTTCCCATTGAAGTTGCAATTGAGATGGCCAGGCCTGCAGAAGATCTCCAACCATGGCTCCAGCCTTTTGGTCTCATTGACAGTGACAGTGAGGCAGTCAAAGCTGCTGTGGCAGAGGCAACGCAGGGGTGCACAACTCAACAAGAGACAGCAGCAGCGTGCTATCGCTATGTCCGAGATCGCATTCTGTTTGGCTTCTCTTCAGGCTTTGGTAAGTTGACGTGTTAACATACCTGCTTGATTTATTGCTTGTCTACAAAATGCTGCAAACTGCCCCCCTGGCTGGAAGCCTGCATAGCTTACGGCCAAGCTCCCAGGCTGTGTTGAGCTCCGTTGCTTACACACCCACACGACTCCGCCAGCATTCGTTGAACACTTACATAGCACAAGTTAACGTGCAACACCATACGTGTGGACTGCTTTGGCTGCAGACCAGCTGTCAGCATCCCAAGTGTTGTCGGCAGGGCGCGGCTTCTGCAACCCCAAGTCCACACTCTTTGTGGCTATGCTGCGTGCAGCAGGTGTACCTGCGCGGCAGGTGAGGCCTTCCGTGTGTAGGGGGGGGGTGTTTTACAAAAAAACACATTTGGTACTCAGAAATGGCGGTCAATGCTCAATGATTGCTGTTTGCGGGGTGAAGCTGTTTGGTGGTGATATACTTGCAGCCGCACCCGCCGGGCAGACAAGCAGCACATGTCCGGACCCGGGAATCCCTGAATGTACCGAACGCCTGCGACTGATGCTGAGCAACCCATGTTTTAGTGCATGTAATGCATGGACAGCATTTCACCGCCAGCACGTGCTGCAGTGCACTGAGGACAACGGCTAGGCCAAACTGCAAGGCACCCCAACATTTGCCTACCTGGATCTGATGCCCTCGCCCGCGATTTCTGCCTGTGCCTGTTTGTCCGACCACCGCCGTGCACCGAATACGCCCCGTGCACGTCCATCGCCCAGCACATGGTCAGCATCAACATGAACGTGCTAACAGGCTTGGGCCCCCCACCGACGCCTACGGCGACCATGCTCTGTCTGAAGTGTACCTGGGCGGGCGTTGGTTGCTAGTAGACAGCTACACAGTTGACCCGCAGCTCTACAAAGCAGGCATGGCTGCTGTTCACGAACACGGACTGAGTATGGGCTTTGGTGTGCATGTGGATGGAGTGAATGAGTGGGATGGCATGGATCACTCCTTTGTGCAGTACATTATGCCAGCTGACAGCAGAGCCCTCCCTGGATCAGGCAATGACAGGGCATTCTCAGCTGCGCCTGCAGCAGCTGACGGCGCTGCGTCTGATGGGGATTTTGGGGTTGTGCGGGATCTGCAGCAGTTCTGTCGGGATGTGAGCGGGTCACCGTTTGCGGGCTTGCGCAGAGGACTGGGTTGGGCAGCGTTTGGACTGCTGGGCAGCCGTTACTGCAATTGGAAGATTCATATGCTGCGCAGTGCCGCTGTGGCTGTGTAGGGTTTGTGTGTGCTGGGGGCTCATCTGTCACCGCAGAGCTGTATTTCCCGCTGTGCAGCATGCTGCATACCTGTGGGCCGTCTGGTGTCTCGCTGTGCATGCATCAAGTTGATGCACATCGTGGGCCTCTTGTCAGGATGTGCTTCCTACTATCTCGATAGTTAGTGGGTTTGGTCAGCAAAGCTGGCAGCTGTCACTGATTTGGCCCTGTACATGATGACTGGTGCTGGGCCGCAGCGTGCTTTGTCTGTGCTGAACTTCTAGAAGGCTGGTCAGTGCACATGCGCATGCATGGTGCTCACAGCTTCATCTGCCCTCCCACTGTTGGTGATTTTGAAGTGGACGAGGGTCTGATGCTGCGGGTATTATACTGCTGACAGCAACTGGCGGTACACTTGCAGGGCAATCAGCAGGCTGACTGCCAGGGGCAAGGGGGGACCCATGTGGCCACATGCCTGCACAAGGCTCAACGAATTCTCTCAAGTCATTGTTTCATGCAGCCCTGCTGTGGTGATACACCTGGACCACTGACATAGGGTGGCACCTGCACCAACAGCTAAACAGATGCAGTTCCTCGTGCCTGCCAGCATAACAGTTGCCACTGAGACCTGAAGACACAAGCTAGGGGTCTTATAGGGAAAGCGAAGATGCACCTGCAGGTGTGCACATATCAGTCACCCATCAGCGTGCATGCTCAGGCCCTGCACACATCATGATTGGACATGACAACTCAATGCACACGACCAGTGCCAAGACAACAGGTCCCACCATATACTGACGGAAGCATGTGATGCCAACTGGCATGCATGATCAAGCAGCAGGTCAACCAAACCAGAGTGCCAACATACCCCTTCATTACTAAGCACCATAGCAGCTTGAAGGTCGGCCAATTGGTGTCATGGTGTTGGCAGCTGGCAACAGCATGAGCAACACACAGCTGCACGCAGATGGGGACAGCGGACAAACACACTAGTCATCACCAGTTGGCGCCACAGCAAGCACAAGACAGCTGCAAACAGACGTATAACGTCACACATCAACCTGCAAACAACGGCCAGATACCCGCCACGCTCTGCACGCACCACCACTGCCCTTCAACAGGTGTCCCTTTGGTGGCCATTTGCCTAGGTATCATGAAACTGCAGCCCGCCCTGCAACAAAAGGGTGCCAGTCCTGCCAAACAAACACTCCAAACCCTGGCACATAAGCTGCTCAAAGCAACTTGAATCCTGCGGCAGAAAGCGTGTGGCTGCTACAAGCTTGAACAGACCAGACTTGGCAAGCCAAAAGCCCCAACCAGCCTCCCCCCACCCAGGCTAAACCCGGCAAGGCCAACCAAAGTCACAAGGGCCAAGCTTGGCTCACATCACTGCTGCCCACCTTCCACACTTACAAATATACCTAGCTACCCTTCACCGTCAAAACCCTGCCTACATTCCTGCTGTCCTAACTGAACCTGCACGTAGAGCTCAACGCCCAGCTGCCAGCAGAAACTGCTTGGGTGGCTCGCATAGTGTACAGACTGGCCCTAGCAGCAACGCACGCCTGCTGCACTCCACACTGCATTCCCACACCATGACACTGAAGCCACCCAACTGAACCGATAAGCTGTGGTGTGTTCACACTGTTTGGAAAATGCATCGTAGTAGCCTAAGGCACAGCAACCATGCGTGCAAAGACATGCGCACGCCACAGCTGCTGAGGGTGGCCGGTGAAGGGGTTGCAGGAGGCTGCATGAGGCTGGCTGGCTGGCGGTTCGATGAGCTACACAGTATCCCGCAGACCAGCAGGCGCTGCTGGACTCCTACGGAGTGCAGATAGGTGCCCCTCAGTCGCAAAAGTACCTGCGGCATCACAACACAATTGCATGGGTTTGTCAGAGCAGCCATCAACCCATACAGTGCAGGCTCATGGCCACCCACCAAGCAGAAAGCATCCTTGTTGCCGTTCAAATGCAGCTGACAGTGTGGAGGGCACACACGATGCCAAGCAGCACCTGTACTGTACTGTACTGTACTGTTACTTCAATGCTCTATTCCAAACTGTAGCGCGCCACATTGTACTCAACCAAGCTGCACTACACTGTACTGTATTGCACAAAGCCAAGCGAACATCTCTGCAATCAGCCAAGCAGCACCCCACCTGTCCCCAAACTCGCCGCAGCCCGGCACCACGCAGAAGGCAGCGTCCACCTTCTCATCAATCTGGCTGGTGACCACACGCACTTTGGGGAAGCGGCTGCAAATGCGGTGGATGCCCTCAGGTGCTGCAATGATACACAGCAGGATGATCTTCTCCTCGAGCACACCGCGCGCCAGCAGCACCTGAAACACAGTTGTAACATGATACAGTCAGTGAGAGTGCAATACACAGGGTTTGTAGACAGGGTGTAAAAAGGGTTTATATGTAGGATGCAGCAAGTGCTCACTGACGTCCCCACTGTGCTGCCTGCTTGGCAGCACGGTAACGCTGAGCGGGCTGTACAGACAACCACACCATCACCGCCACCACCACCACCCTGCCGCCACGTGTCAGCCCCACCCACCTCGATTGCTGTGTATGCACTGTTGCCGGTCGACAGCACTGGGTCCATCAGCAAGCAGTGCCTCTCAGCAATGTCGGCAGGCAGCTTCTCATAGATCACATCCTGTGTGCTGTTCTGTATCCAACACGCACTGCTCACGTTGCCACCGTACGTTGCCAGCGCAGCAGCAAACGCACTCCCCTCTGAGCTGTACCCCCCAGGGTTCTGCTGCTGCTGTTGCTGCTGCAAGGGACTGCCGCGGGGACTCACTCCAACCCCGTGAGGAGCCTGAACACCAGGCTTCTGTATGCTGCTGCTACTGCTGCTGTTGCCATTACTGGGGGCGCTATTATCCTGCGCTGCTGCTGCTGCTGCTGCTGCTGCTGCTGCTGCTGCTTGGGAGGCGGACAGAGGCCGGCTGCCAGGCTGGCTGCTGCTGCTGCTGCCGCGATAAGCTTCCGTCGCCGCGTTGTGCTGCTGCCACTGCTGATTCCGGCGCGGGCTGTTGAACGGACCGTCCGGTGCCGCTGCTGCTGCTGCTGCTGCTGCTGTGGAGGCTTGATTGGGTGTGGTGTGTGCCGAGGCGTAGGGGGAGGGTGCGCTGGTCTGAGCCCTGCTCATCTGACCGTGGTGCCGCACCACGAGGATCTTCCCTATCTTGATTCCCTTGCAGCAGGTCCTTAGAGCAGCCTCCATGCTCTCACCTACATGATTAGACCACAAGCATGGGGTATCATTGTGACTGTAAATCCTACTGAAGTTCATTATTAGGCTAAAAATAGGGGCTGAGCCCCTTTCCCGGCAGAAGCCAGCGAGTGCCGTTCCCTTCACAAACAGGGCATGTCGGTGGACGGGATCTCAGGACTGCTGCTCTCGCCTGTGTGGACGCCAAGTATGTGCTACCCCACACTCGTACATTACTCTTTTGACTGTCTTGACCGTCACACTGAGTCTTGTGTTGACCCGTAGGGGCGCGGTCCCTACAGCGCCTAGGGGCGCGGCGGGGCAGAGGCAACTGCCTGGCATTCCCTGATCATCTCTATCCCTGTCCCGACACTTGACCAGCCCTGCGGCCGGCAGGCAGGGGGTCGTTCACCGCTGCAGTGCCCCCGCCCCTTGGTAAAACCCAATAAAATCAAAAAGAACTCACCGCTGCGGATGATGGAGACGCCACACAGCTTGCGCGCAAAGTCCACACCAACATACGGGTGGCCTGCAGCAGGCAGCAGCACAACCACAGCAGCACTGGCATGTCATGTGACATAACCATGTTGTCAGTATACTGTCATTTGCAGCCCTGTGGGTGACTTGAGAGTGGTGGGCAGCATGTGCCCAAGCAACCAGCGGTTGGCAGGCATCACACTCCCGAACACCTAGTAACACTTCCTGTGTCGGTGTTGGTGCTGCCAGCGGGGCAAAAACTGGCAGTAGTGTGACCCAGCACTTCGAACATCGGTCGCAGTTGACTAACACCGAGATTGCGCTCTTCAAGTCGAACGACATATGGTCATTGGCAGGCAGGCACACCATTGGTGAGGTTTGTCCTGCTGTCAAAGCCCATGTCAAACACCAATCAACGTGGTGATGTTTGGTGTGTGACGTGGGGGTTGATAGCAGGATAAACCTCATTCATGGTGTGCCTGCCTGAGCCAAGTGCTGCCAGCACCAAATGCCAATACCAATATTGCAATGCAGTACCAATATACGATATTGTAATTCAGTAACAATGTACCAATAATGTAATTCAGTTTGCTCACCTGTAGGTGTCACAATGGTCTTTTCATGGAAAGGAAGCAGCCCCAGAGCAGCCTCAACAACCTGTGACGCACAGCGCAGCACAGCACGACACGGCATGGCACAGGGCATGTCAGGGCATACAGCCTCCTAATATCCTACATGCGTACCAGGATATGCCTGCAAGCAAACGCCAGTTGACGGTGGGGGCCCCACACACAAGTCCAGAACTGTCTCAGCAACAGCAGCAAGGCCCACCCCACCTGACCCCAACTCCCAGAGTGGAGGTTGCTGCACTGTGCCCTCAGGCATGCTTGTGATTGCACCAGGCAGTACAGTACCATTCCCTGCACGGCGTTCCTCTGTGGCTCTGAGCCATTCCCAGGGCAGACCCAGCCAGGCATCCTCAACAGCCGGTTGCATCTGTCGCCGTTCCTCCCTCCCTCCCTCACTCACTCACTCACTCACTCACACAATCCATCAATAGCTGCTTCAGACACCATCAAATGCTGGGGTACCATATGTCGAAGTACCAAAACCCACCAGGCAGACGTGAAGTAAAAAGCTGCCCCCCCCCCTGCCCCCCCCCCCCACACACACACACTCGCTCCCCGGCAGTCCACCCACCAGCCTGTTGAGTCTGTCTGCGAAGAAGGTGAAGTCATTCTTGGGTGTCTTCACATCCCGAATGATGGTGTGCATGCCCTGGACCTGCAGGGAAATGTACAACAACACAGCAGCAGCAGCAGCAGCGGCGGCGGCGGCGGCGGCAGCAGCGCAGCAGCAGATCCTACCCTTCAAACCATAGAATAGTGCGCATGATTGTCATAGCTGGTACCCAACTGACACCGTTCCACCAGCCAACTGAGGCAGGTCTGCCAAGAAACAGCTGCGGGTGGCTGAGGGTGCAGCCCCTCCTCCCTTCACGCCCTCACCTGCGTTGTGTGGCATAACCTCCAGGTCAGCCTTCACATCAAGTTTTAGCATTTGGTATGTGTTACCTACTACTTGATTATAAGTATAGTAGTGTAGCTGGAAGATGTCCCTGACAGGAAGTAGTCCCTGCTGCACACAATCCCACAAACCCACATACACAGATACACACCATTCGAGCCCACCCTGTCAGCATGAGATGCACCTGATGGATGTTAAACTCATGTGCTATAAACACACGTGCCCACCTGCTTTGTGAGTGGCATGACCTCCAGGTTGGGGTAGATGCGCCTCAGGCTGTGCTGCTGCAGCTTTGTCTTGATGTGCTCAGTCACCAGGTCTATGGCAACAATGTTGTCACCCTCCTGCCAGGGAATGATCACATCAGCATACCTGCAGCAGCAGCAGCAGCAGCAGCAGCAGCAGCAGATAGATCTTGAGGGTGAGGTCTGAAACAAACTGCACAGGGCGTTGTACAGTGACGTTTCACACTCGGGGCAACCATCCTCTTGTGTGTGGGAAGCCAATGGCGGGGCAGTGCTGCAGCAAATTGTTGGCTGCCTATGAGAGGGAGTGAGCTATCAGTCCAAGCGTGGAATCATGCCATCCTCGTCAACGCCAACGCCATTGAATTCGGCCCCTGGCCTCCCTCCATCACCTATTGAACAAGCCTTTCCCCCTTCAAGGGTGCACAATGCAGGGCGGCCCCATGAAGGGTCATCAACATGCAGTGCTGGATGTGTTGCGAGAGCGGGGAGAGACCACGGACACATTGGCGCCATCCATGCACTGCGCTGATGCCATGGTGCTGCAGCCCTAGGGTATAGCCGGGTTCGCTTTCTGCTTGGGCCGCTGGAGTGGGCTAACTTGATCCCACAGCGTCTGTACCCAAAACCGCAGTTGAAGGCCTTCAACTGGGCACAACCCACAATGGGCCCACCAAAGCCCCTCACAATGCAGTGCAAGATGCTTCACTTGGGTTGCCCAGTCTTTGCCCTCATCCCTCCCACCATCCATGCGCTGATGCCTCTGCTGCTGACGGCCTTGTCGTACGCATTGAGCTCAGTGCCCAGCACATACACACGACACAGCAGTAGCCATCCCTCCCACCATCCATGCATTGCGCTGAGGCGATGCCTCTGCTGCTGACGGCCTTGTCGTGCGCAATGCGCTGTCACTGCCCAGCACATACACAACACAGCAGTAGTGAGCAGGGCCGGCCCCCTGTCTGGAGCTCACCTCCTGCTGGGTGCCACAAACTGGTCGAATGCTGGCTTGACAAACTTTTGGTACTGCTCCAGCACATTCATCACGTCACGGCCCCGCTCCGCAACATCGCGCTTGATGCGACGCATCAGACGCGTGTCGTCGTCTGCAGCACACGATGCCACATTAGCGACCACACAGATACAGCACACAACAGTGTGAAGCCACCATTGCATGCACATGCTCTCTCGCCCCCCCCCCCTATACATATGCCACACCAACAGAACTGTTGCTCAAGGGTAGCGTTTTTTTGAAACTGGTACACCCTGTTTCTTTGAGGGGGGGGGGGGTGAGCAAGGAGCGGAATCAGTCTGGAGGCAGCTCAGGGGGGGGGGGGGAGCGACTGAGATCCGGCCAGTTTGCAGGGAAAACGTGCTGAAAGGGGGGGGGGGGGAGCAAGTAGCACTTGCCGTGAAAAGCAGGGCCCCCCGGGGGGGGGGGGGGGGAACTCCACCCGTGACCCAAGGAAACACGGTGTGCCGGTTTCAAAAAACCGCTGCCCTAATGCACAGCTAAGGTCAAGGATGTGTGGCCCACCAGCCCATCTTGTGCCACATAGGTTTCCCTGTTGACTCAATCACCATAGTAAGTTAGTTGTCAGCGCTCACACCTGTGGAGACCCACAGGGGTGCGCATGCCTAGCATCCCCCTACCTGTCCCTTCCAGCCTGAGGGCGTGGTCTGTCTGAGATCAATCCAACCGGGGCCCACAGGACGCAACCTCTACTGATTCTACGCACTTCACCCACAGGTCGCTACCCAACCAAAGCCCCAGGTGTCAGCACGTAAAGGCATTGGTTCCCTTGCTACAAGCAGGTCCTACCATGGCATATCCAACAAACACCGTGGGAGGCCGGGCATCCTGTGGCGGGTGTGGTGGTCTAGCATGCGCACAAAAGTGGGTAAGGAGGGCAGCAAAGCCCACAGGAGGCTATATACGAACTAGAGTATAGACTGTGAGCCTTTTGTTGGCTCCCCAAACGGGCGATGTTCTGTGTAAGATCCAATAACTGAATAACTGACTATGCACTGCACCAGCTGGCGGTGTGCCCCCCCTGACCCCACCTGTGTCCACGTAGACCTTCATGTTGAGTTGGTCCCTCAGCTCAGGCACATGCAGCACCAGGATGCCCTCAACTATCACCACATCTGCAGGATCAACCTACACACACATGGGACACATAGCACACACACGCATGCAGTCTCTCTGTTGACACACGGCAGCAGCAGCAGCAGCAAGAACATCACCGCAACTGCTACTCTCCCAACGACTGCTGCTTACTGCTTACACGCGTTCATGCAAACGGCCGAGCTACAGTTGGAGAATCACAGCTCATGTGCTCTCTGCATATGCCATCTGCTGCCTTGACCCAAAACAACCAGCCCCCACACAGCCTGACCATACTGCCTGTGTATTTGTACCATTGTTGCTTCCTGCTCTCTGCACCACCAGTGGCAGCTGCACTTCTTCAGCTGCACTTGTAGCTGTAATGCAACTAAGCTACTTCTGAGAAGCTGCATTGTGGGCTGCATGTCCGTCTTGCTATCGGGGGGGGGGGTCACTATAGCGAAGCAATAGCCATACCAGTGGCGGAGAGCATGACATGGCGGCTAGGGGCACTGGCTCTGGCATCAACATGTATGGCTCTGGTACAACAGCGGCGGCAGTTGCTGGACTCACCCTGCGGGTCTCCTCACTGCGTGCATGGCGGCTGAAGTCGTACACTGGGACATCCACACTCTTGCCCGACTGCAGTTACACAACAACAGCAGCAGCAGCAGGCAGATAGCGCAGACGCAAGGGCAGCAGAGTTGCCAGTGCCATGAACAGCAACAGCAGTAGAACCACGTGTTTGTTGATGTGGTGGGCTAAACCCGAGTAACTACGCTGGCAGCTGCCAAACTGTGCGATGCTTGCATTCCCTTGGGCCCCCCCCCCCCCCCGCACGCGCCATGTGACATGTTCTTCCCGCCCTGGGACGCATCCCTGACCCCGTTCACACAACCAAAGAGCAGCAGACATGGCTTGGTTCGATGAGACCACTTGCACAATGAATGACCCCTTGGTGACAGAGCCCCCACCCCCTTCACATCCCACCATCTCTAACCACACACCCTGTGCACCTCTGGGATCGGGACCCCCCCTTCCCCCTTGCATTTGGGGGTGCGGTCGCCCAGTTTCAAGTTGAGTCTGACGTTTGTCGCAAGCACAGACGAATTTGATGGTGGCTGTTGTTGGCAGCTGCTAAATTGAGGTAGTAGTTGGCAGTTGCAACCTTTTCCAGGTTGAGCTAGTAGCTGGTCTCCGGTACACAGCTGCCAGTCAACGTTGTAGGTCTACCTGTCCCTCGACCCCATCATTCACCTTCAGATCTTTCAGGCACTGCAAGAGCCCAGCATGGTCAAACGCATCAGGGTGGTCAAAGTTGTAGTCTGCAGCACAACACACACACAGCACAAAGCACGACACACACCACATGATTGCCCGCCGCTGCTTGCTTGGCAGGTCAGTAATGTGCAGCATGCTGGCCACTTCAACACGTCACTGCACGGCTAACTACCGACCAAGTAACAGAGTGTACTGCCCCATCCCTGCCAACTGCACTGCAGTGCAAACCGGTCAAAAGCTGAGATGACTTTTCAGTTGCTGCTGATGGCCTGCTGGCACGGGGGCAGCTGATGCACCCTCTTGCCGCTAGCTCTGCAGTCCTAGCACTTGGTGTGTCTGCTGCTGCACACCCATAGACAGGGGTGCCACTGCCACCAACACTTAGTGACCTGATCCCTGTCAGGCAAGGTCAGGGAATGACCGTGCCAAGATGGCAGCTGCACTGCATTGCTGTCAACATTGCTTTTAAATGCTGTCAACATTGCTTTTAAATGATGGCAGCTGCACTGCATTGCTGTCAACATTGCTTTTAAATACTTGTGGGGCGGCACCTGTTAAGACAGGTGCCGCCCCACAAGTACACATGCAGTCCCCATGCTTGCATGTTCCTTTAATCCACGTCCATGCGCAGCAAGCGCAAGGTGCTGTGTTGGCTGCGCAAAGCTGTCAGGCAGCCCCCCTGTCCCCACTGCATTGCTGCGCCCGCCCTGGCTTGAAACACATGTCACACTCACGTTTGACATTCAAATGCTCCTCCGGCGTGAGGCCTCTGTAGAAGCTGTCCTGGTGTACAAGCCTTGCACACTGGTCCTGCAGACGGTCCATGATTTTGTGGCATACTGTGGTCTTGCCGCTGGCTGTCCCGCCCGCAATACCAATCAGGAAGCAACCACTGCTGCGCCACAGGCCGGAGCTGGCAGTGCGCAGCATCCGGGGTGATGGTGTGGTTGAGCCATTTGCTTCTGCTGCTGGTTCTGTAGTGTCTGTCATGGCAGACAGGAAGTGTCTGTTCTGCCAAGCACAGACTTCTGCCTTGATGTTGGAGAGGGTGCTGCTCTTGCAGATACAGGAACGTGTCGGAGGTGGTGCAAACGCTGTTGAGAGATTGAAATTGGTAAGTGGTGTGATAGTGCGATCCTGTGTCAGCCTAGGACGGCGGGGAGGCTGCTGTTAGGCGGTTGAAGAACACGTTATATCCAAACAAGCCCAATAAGCAACGCCAACAAGCAAGATATACTTTTGAACATTATAAGATCGTAACGTTCATTAAGTAGGAGTATCGGCTGAGGCATTGTCAGCAGGTGTGCAGCTGCTGATCTAGCTTGGTCCAGGACTGATTGTGCATCTTTCTTGATATCCAGTCTCCTCTTTGTGTAAAAGTAAGAGTTTGAGTCTCTTTTGAGACACCGACTGGCACTTCCTCAGGATTCCTGCCTGCCAGCCTGGAGCAACAGCAGCAGCAGCAGCAGCACCAACACACCGCTAGTGAGATCTCAGCTCCAGCATGCCACATCCGGAGGGATACTTACTCAGGGCCATCAGGCACTTACCAAAGAAGGCTCGAAGTGGCATCTACGCTGGCAAGCACGTTGGTGTAGCCAACAGGGTCAGCACAGAGTTTGAAGTCAGGTGAGTGAGCCAACTGCTGCTGTTGCACTCGGCGAGCTTGGGGTGCTAGCACTGAACTGGATCTTTGTCAATCTGACTCAGGAGCCGAAAGTGGGTCAAGCCCAATGTGCAGAAGGTGTACCTATACAGCCAAGCCCTGGGGCGGAAAGTGAAGCTGCCAGTCACAACAGCAGCACTCAAGTAAGTTGGTTCAGTTGATCACAGCAAGCAGTGCATGTGTTTGACCAACAAGCAGTGCATGTGGTTGACATGTCTGGTCTTCTTGTCAAATGAGCAGTCAATAGGCAACTGGGATGTCTGTCATTCTCAAACCTGAGCTGAGCTTGTCTGCTGGCTGCTGCACATTGTAGTTGAAAGCAGCTCATGCAATTTGGGCTTTAGTAAGGTTCCCACCAGCAACTGCATGCGCCATGCTGACCCTGTTTATGTGTATGTTGGCTGCAGGGCTATTGACAGTGCAGGCGGCCTAGATCGCTACCTACTGAGAACCCCAGACTCCCTGCTTCACTCAGATGTTGCCTCAAAGCTCAAATTCAGGCTCTCCACCATCTACTGGCATAAAGAGCACGAGGCCAAGCAACAACGGCACTTGCAGCAGCAGCCGGGGATGCAGCTACAGCAGCTAGGCCGTGGGCAGACGCCGCTGGCAGCTGTACAAGCAGCACAGCGGCAGCTAATAGCAGCGGGAGGCACCAGCATTGGTGCACATCGCAGCTGCAGCAGTCTGGCAGGCAGCTTACTGCCACCCCTAGCAGCAGCAGAGTTTGCAGCAGCAGCGGCAGCAGGTTGGTTGCGGCACAGCTGAGGTGCTTGTGGGTGTGGGTCAGGGTATGAGGGAGTGGGGGTCTGGGTGTCGCTGAGTTTGCAGTGACGCCTTCACACAGTGATTGTTGTTGCTGAGATTGCATGTGAGGTGTTTGCGTCCGTGGTGTGTCAGTAACAGGTTGATATCAAGTCGTGGACGCCCGTCATGTGTTTGTGGTGGCCTGGGTGATGCTGTTCAAAGACATCACTGCAGGTTGTCGCCCTGGGTCTAGATGGTACACATGTACATGCTCGGATTGGGCCGGAGAGTGGTTGATTGGCAGCTCTGGAGTGTGCTAGCAGTTGAAGGCTGCAGTGCAGCAAGAGTGCTCTTCAGGGTTGCATGCAACAGGTCATGTTGTGCAAGGAACACTTCATGTTGTGACAACAAGATGCAGCCTTGTGCAGCTTGCTATGAAACGAACTGAGCAAGCATGTGCATACTTTACAGCTGAGTGCAGCTGCAAAACAGCAGAGCAGCCCATGGCATGTACCTGGCTCATGATCTGACTGCATGGCATGCAGCAGCACTGTGTGTTCACCACGGCAGAGTTGCAAGGAGCATGGCTCAGGAGCATGCCCCCAGGGGTGGGGGCATTGGGCCTTGAAGATGGACTGCTGCAAAGCCTGCAAATGGCCTTGAAAATAGGGCAGTCTGGGGCCTTGGGGGGGGGGGGGGCACAGGGCTTTCCCCAGGGTGAGCCCTCCAGGCAGTGCCCCAGGGGGTAGGGCCTCTCGGGGAGCCTGGTGAAAAAAGTGGGTGTGTCACTTTCAACTAATCCTTGCCCTTAGGGGCTGCTTCAGGGGGATTGACGCTGCCGTTGTTGCGGCCGACGGTCCCGCTCCCAAGTAACAGGCGCTCTGAGGGGTACATAGGCCAGGCTGCTACATTTCTTTCATAAGGCTATCGGAACACCTATTCGTTGTGCTTTGCTCAGTATGATGCTTCACAAACCATTTCACCGCCTGCGAGCAGTACCCAGGACGGACTTGCTGCGTGTTTGCCCCAGGCGGTCGAGAACTGGTAGACTTAAGCAGCTTCGGGTGTGTAGAGCATACCATGAGCATGCATGCAGCTGCATTTGCACACAGCCTCAAAACAGCAGCAGCATCGGCACCTTCCGTCCTTTGCATGCTCAGCCAGGCCTCCCGGCACACCCACATCACTGGTCGCGGTTGAACCCGTATATGTTGGAGGGCAGTCTCCGTTAGAAGCCACGCCCACGGCCCGGGTGGGCCACATTGGCGTGAAAAACACACCTGCCGGCGCCAGCTAGCGGTGTGACAGTGCACAGGACCCCACTGTGTCACTGGCTTCTTTCGGAGCAGTACCTCCTAGCGCGCCAGACGACCCTGCAGCCGTGGCCTCTCAGCCCTGCTGCAGTGTGCCAGCTCCCAGGGTTATGCCTTGGGCCTCAGGTGAAGGGTGGGGGTGTCAAGCACTCCTGCCCTTGGGATCCTGTTGCAGCTGGTGTGGGAATACAGCAGTCAGCACAGTAGAGCAGCAGCAGCTTAGTACGTCACTGATGCCCCCGACAGCTACGCTGTAAGCTGCAGAGCGCCTTGCACCGGTGGCTCACTCTGCAGTGGAGGGTCCTGTCATTTGGGGGCAGAGGTGGTCGTAGTTCATCCACATGGGTCTTACCCATCACACAGGTAGGTGCAGCTGTTAGGCAGCTGGCTTGCATGCGGCATGCAGTCAGCTGAGGGGTCTCAGCAGGCAGCAGCAGGCATGCACTGCATCTTGCATTGGGTGGCGTGGCGTGGTGGCCCTCCAAGGCTGCCACCCACACACCCTTCAGGACTGTGCCTGGTGCCATGGTGTCTGTGGGCAACCACACACTGTGATGGGTTCAAATCCCATGCTGTCCAAGCCACAAGTGCACAGAGTCAACAGTGAAAAGGTTGCAGTGTCAGCTAGGCGCCTTGAGTTTGTGCGGGCTGTGGTGAATGCAAAACAGCACTGAGTGTACAATGTCACAAGTGGCAGGGTTCGAATCCTATAACGTCTAAATACAACTGCACGGAGCACTTCACAGTGCACAGTGCGGCCGGCACTCAATACCCCGAGCATCACCAGACACTGCACAGTACAGCTGTTGTGCTTCTGTCCCAACATGAACACGCCATCGATGTTGTGGAATCGGACTGGTGTGCTCCAGATGACATGTAGGTAACTGTAAGGGGCCCTTGACTTACAGGGCTACCTAAGTTCGAAACTGTTCAAACTTGAGTGCTAGCACTCTTGAGTGCCTGCACACAGCACCAGGCCAAGTGTATCCATGCAGGCAGTCTACGCGTCAGCAACAAGTTGTTGCAAATGAAGCGATTCACATCTCCTTGAACCACACCGCACACCCACAAGTGCTGAACCCGCACAAACCACCACACAGACATGCAACCAACACCAACCCGTCCTGCCCTACGGCAGGTGACATACAGGTATGCACCACACAAACACAAGCCACACAGTGTGATGCTCCACTGTGCTAGCAGCCTGGATCGGGTGGGTCGGCTAACTAAAGCGCATCCGGTCCTTAACGCACAAGCAACTCAACAGGCACGGCTCTATCCCTGCACTGTAGCATCGCGCTGCAGCCGCAGCCGCACAGACACCCCCATGCAGCATTCGGCCAGCAGATGTGAGCACCGGCAGGACACCATATCCAGGTCTGGAGATTTAGCAGTCATGGCCGTTGCACGCAGCAACTGTCCTCACACACCCCTACAGCACCAAGCGCCCTTGGTACTGTATGTTTCGCTGTCCCGCCCTCACTGACGGATCAGGGTGTGAAAGGCAGGGTCTGCTGCACCGTGCCCCACAGTGCTTGAAGAGGCCGCGCAGACGATATGCCACTGAACCAATTGTTGCAGTTGGCGGAACAGGCAGTGCCGGCTGCATCCTGGGTGTACTGGTAGGAGTTCACTGCTATGCAGCAATCCTTCCCGTTGATGGTCATGCAGCTCCCGCTAGACCCTCCACAGGTCTCAAGCCCCGCGCTCACGGATTGAATATCAGGGACGTTTGGGTCGTTCTTGAGGGGCCCGTCTGCAGGGCCGGTCCTGCCCAGGCCACACGGCCTGTCTGGGCACACCTCGCAGCCGCAGCTTTTGGTGTCTGCATTGCCATCGCCGCTGTAAGACAGCGATTGATAGTTGTTGCTGGAGTCGCTGTAGGCGCCGGGGATGTTCTCCAGGTAATTGTACTGCAGCCGCAGCCAGTACAAAATAGCAGTACAGTGGTCGCAGCCAGCACAGTAAAGCAGTACAGTGGTCGCAGCCTGCTGCACACAGTAAGCAGTACACTGTACAGTGTAGTTTACCAGGCAAGCTACCATGCTGATCAGCTGTGTCTCATCCAATACAGCTTGCGATTGCTGCCAGTGGTTGCTGGGTTGTACTGCTCCATGCCAGTACATCAAGCAACAAGAACATTGCAATGCAAGTAACGTTCTGGGTTCGCTGCCGCTACATGAACGGCGGGGAAAAGCGTTCATGTAACATATTGGGGCTCCAGAACAGGTTGACTGACGGTGTGAGGAGCACGTAATGAGGTGCCATGATTACCACACCCACTGGAATCTTGACTGCATGCCTGTGCTTGCACGCAGACGGACTCTGCACAGCACAAGGGCTACACGCGCTGCATCGCAACTCACCTTGTAGAAAGGCGGCGGCCGTTGTTCCCCCAAGAACACAATGGCTTGGTCCCATTGCGTTGTGTGCTGAAGTTGCCGACCGCTCATACCAACTAACCCCCACTGCATTCACAGGTTCACCGCACTGAAACCCTCCACCAGGCTGGCGATCAACGAGTAGCACAACTGAATGTGTGCCAGCCGGATGTTTGGGCAGCCAGTAGGTGCCCGCCTTCGTACAGCATCAACACAGTGCGCTGCCGTCAGCACTAGAAAAGGTGCCAGCTGGTTGCCTGTGCATGCCGTGAGGGAGAAACCGTTGGGCGGAACACTGTTGAACTCGCAGGTGCTGCCTGGGGTAAAGTCAGCCCAGAAAGACAAAACCCAAGGAGTGTTGGCAGCCAAACCAACATCTGGCCTGGGCTCGGCTACTCTTGGGAAGGCAGGGCAGATGCCCCGTTGCTCTGGTAGCTGCGCCTGTTCAGGCAGTGTTGCGCCCCACCAGCCAACTTGATCTGTGCTGCTGATGCTGCCTGTTTGTGCTGTTGCTGCCAGTGCTGCTGGTGCCCTTGGTGTCCTCTTTCAATGGGATGCTGATGTTGGTGTTACTGCTGCTGGTGTTGCTGCTGGTGCTGCTGTTGTTGTCGGTTTCCTCTTGCAATGGGATGCTGCTGTTGCTGTTGCTGCTGGGCGTGCTGCTGATGTTGTCGACGACGTCGCTGCTGCTGCTGCTGCTGCTGCTGCTGCTGCTGCTGCTGCTGCTGAAGTCAGCCTCATTGGAGACCTCCCTGAAGCTGAATCCAAGGCTGCCGTTGCCAATAATTCCCCCAGCAAGTGTTGCACCCCAGCTCCTGCTGCGTGCAGAGCCCCGACCCCAGCTGCTGCCGCCGCTGCTGCTGCCCCGATCCCAACTGCTGCCACTGCTGCCACTGCTGCCACCATTCCAATTGCTGCCCGCACCGCCATCGTCGTCCCCTCCATCCCAACCGCCACTGCTGCTGCCACTACCGCTGCCGCCCCAGCTGCTGCTGCCGCCACTGCTGCCACCCCAACCGCTGCCGCCACTGCTGCCGCCCCAGTTGCTGCCGCCGCCACTGCTGCCACGCGATGGCCGCTTGCCGCCTTTGATTGTTTCTGTTTTCCTGGGGGTGCGGCCAAACTCATCATGGGGTATCGTCACCTGGGACCCGTCGATGTTGATCACGTGATGAGGCATGGTAACAGTGACGGTTGCTCCCCGATAAGTGTAGCGGAAGTCTGGCAATGCTGCCGCTCTGGCTGCTGCTGCAGCAGCTGAGGCGGGGTTGAACATGGGAGGCATCGGGACAGGTTTGGTGCATGTGGCCCCCGGCGCCCCACAGCAGTAACTCCTGTAGCACACAGTACCAGCATCATTTTCAAACTTTCAAACTTTCAGGCTTTTTCAAAGCTTTCAAATTCGATTTCAGTTTCAAAGGTGCAAGCAAATGTCAAAGCAATTGCATCAGTTGCCGCCTGGATGTAGCATCCGTGCTAGATGCTACGCCTGATGCACCTGCACTGTTGTCATCACTGCTAGTCTTGCATAAGATTCTCAGAAGGCTTGAGCAAGACCCTTACGAAGGATCCTGCTGTCCACCAAAACACAGTGAGGCTGTATCACACCGATCTCGCTTCAGCATGCCATGCTGAATATGCTAGCAGACCGCAGCCAGACACGCCCTGCCCCTGGGGTCAAAGACTTACTGGGAGGGTATGTCAGCTTGAATGCAATCGGAGAAAGACGTAGATCCGGGCCGTCTGGTGGTCAAGCCACAGGTGCCCTCTCCCGCCACACAGCAAGACCTGCAATGGTTGATAGTGGCTCCTCCTATGCCCCTGGTGATACCCTTGCCGCCCTGGGGCGGCACGCCCGGGATGTTTATGATCTCACCCACTGAGTTGGAGTAAGTGCCGACAGGACACTGCTGGCAGGTTGTGGGCCAGTCTTGTGTGGCGCCAAAGCCTGTCGACAGAGGACAGCAATGCAGCAGCAGTCAGGGTTGCAAAGCTGCCGCAACAAGTGGCTGTGGGCTTCAAAAAGCTCAGGCTATGGGTCAGAAGTGCAGGGTGGTACAAAGGCCGCATGACCAGCACAGCTGGTCACCTGCAGCACCCTGCCATTAGTATCAGCAACTGCGACCAGTGGTGAACACAGGTCCAGTTACTACCTGGACTACACCACTACGGTAGTGATATTAAGGCAGTACAACACAAGCTGGTGTTGTACTGCAGAGCACAATTGTGTTGTATCGTCGCAGTCACGTACCTGCTTGGCATGTGCACTGGCTAGCACGGGTAGCCATGGGTGGTGTAACCAGGTAAGCGCTGCCCTCGCAGCGTGTGCATGGTGCAATGCTGCCCCCAGGGGAGTAGGTCCCATTTGGGCAAGGTCGGCATTCGAAGCCCGCATCGGGGGCCACTGGGTCAGCAATGACCGAAACTCCTGTGCCTGGCCTGCAGCCTGTGGGGTGAGGTGTGTGGGGAGGACAGGCGGTCAGGAAAGGTGTGAGGCACATGTGGCAAGTGAGGCAAGAATGAGAGTTTTGGGTGATATTGGTGCGGTTGAGAAGTAGCAGCAGGGGGAACAATGGATAAGACAGGAGGAAGGCATGCATGCAGGTGAGGGCATGTACTGTACATTGATGGCTGAACACCGAAGTTCCCCTAGAGGCGAAGGAAGAGTGCTGTGGTGCAATGCACCGCGGTACCACCACCCATGCTGCAGCTCTCCCACTGAGTCCCATGACAGCGTGTATAAAGTTATATATTATTTTTGAAAAATATATATATCTTTTACATTTCTTATTTAGTACAATTAGTACTATGTAATTTTTGAGAGTCCCAAGGCCACACAAGGCTCACCGCATTCTGTTGCCCCTGCTGTAATGGTCACGGTGTTTGGTGGACACCTGACACATGGACCCACTTGGCCACCTGCACACACATGCACACACCCATAAGTTTTGTTGACAAGCCTACGGAGGTTTACATGAACATCTGCTGCACCTGTACATCTTCACAGCAGCTACTCCCTAGACAACTGCAAGTTGTCCCTGTCTTGTCTGCTGC
Source organism: Desmodesmus armatus (assembly GCA_007449985.2). Classification (NCBI taxonomy): domain Eukaryota; kingdom Viridiplantae; phylum Chlorophyta; class Chlorophyceae; order Sphaeropleales; family Scenedesmaceae; genus Desmodesmus; species Desmodesmus armatus. The sequence continues at coordinate 340,755 of VIIQ02000008.1, read as the reverse complement.
TGTAAGTCGTTGGGTTACTGCCTGACGAGGAGCGTGAGCAGCAACACCGTTTTGGTGGCACCAAACAACTCCTGGCTTGTGCAGTTGCTCACATGCACATGCATACGCAGGCAGTCACATGGCTGCACACACTTCCTGCCCCAGTTGTGGGCAATACACCAGGCAAAGTACAAAGTCAACTACTGCTGACAGCCCTCCTCCAAATTCTGCGGACCATCGCTGGCTGTCACTTCCGAAGTGGAGTCCACCCTCACCCCGCGAGAACGTCCCGTAGGGGCAAGGCTGGCACTTCTCTGCAGGTGTTGGACGGCCCTGACCAGGGGGGCAGCCGGTCAAGGACGGCCCACGCCGTGGAATGTTGCCTGCGTTACCCGTCTGCTGGCCGCCTGGTTGCCTGCGTCCGTTGCCTGTCCAGCCCTGCTGCTGGTCATAGCGTTTGATGGGTTGCCGAGGGCTGCCAGGGTTGCCAGGGTTGCCGAGCCACTTCTCTGCAGTTGCTTCTGGGCTGATGCTTGTTGTGCCGTTGCTGGATTCGTCAATGTTCGCTCTGAGTTCTTCTAAGAGGAGGAGGTCATCTAAGACATAAGACTCCTCCCAGTCAGAGGGTTCCTGTTCCTCTATGATGGTGTCGGCACTGACTGGGATGGTATCATCACCGACTGGGATGGTGGCATTGCTGACTGGGATGGTATCATTGCTGACTGGAATGGTAGCATTGCTGACTGGAATGGTATCATTCTTGATACTGTCTGCTGAGTGCACTGTGGTATTTGAGCTGATGGTAACGTTGGGGTGTGTAGCATTTCCTGCAGCATGCAAGGGAGACACTGGGATGGTTGCTGTGGTCACAGCTTTCTTGGCATCAGCAGCACAGCACAGGACCCCTCGATGTATCTCCCTCACCTGAGTCTGATGCAGCTGATGCAACGAGTATCAGCAAGAGCAACCAGCGGCAGCTCATGCCGTCTGCCCTCCAATCCCGTCAAAGGCAGCAGGACACAGCAGTAACCAGGTGACCAGAGACATCTGACAGTGAATTAGTGGCATGCCATCGCATGCCAGCTTAGACGAGATGCTGAACGTCTACAAGCGACGAAATTGAATAATCCACCGGCGTCGGCCATATCCTTGCAGCAAAAAATGTGGGAAAGCAACGCAGCCCAGAGACTCGAACAGAACGAGGGTTACACGCCGTGTAGAATTTCTGAATTGTGATGTAGTATGCTTTGAATGCATATTGTGCTGTCTACGTCTGGACAGTTTGACTGCTGGCAACGGTTTTGAGGCATGGATGTAGTACATGCGGGCTATGAGCCCTTGACGGAGCGACTGGCGGTAATGTTGGTTCAATATGTACCAAGAAGCCGCGATTGACTTTTGTTGCCCTGTCAGCCTTGACCAGCATCATCAACCAGGTTGGCACACTGGATAGCTACCTAGGTATTGTCATAGCCAGGTATCCCCTGGCCATATTAATTTGCTGATACTGTGCATCATAAATGCCCCGTTCTGTACAGCTCGCTTTGCGTTTACACAGCCACACCAGCCTGTCTGCTGCCATGTGCCCTCACACGTCAGCATGAGCAGGCCAGCAGCTCTGCATCCAAGCAGTACATCTCCGGCTGGTGGTGCGGCTGTGCTAGGTAACTCAACACAGACCCTAACTGCTGCTGCACACCAGCTGCATCCGCAACTGCCAACGTGGGATGCAGCTGCCACGGCTGCTGTCTCGCCTCCATCTGCGCAGCAATCGCTTGTGTGAACGCCTGCGGCAGCCATGTTATCCAGGAAGGTTCTGCTGCATGTCTCCAGAATAAGCTTGCCAGCTCAGCTGCTGCTGCAGCCCTGACGCACATGTCCTGCATGATGCCAGTACTGCTGAGTATTGGTGGCCATAGCGGTGCTGCTGCTGCTGCTGCTGCTGCTGAAGCCTCCAGAGGTGCTTCGTCCATGCCGCTAGCTGCTTGCAGCAGCTTGACGATTGGTGGCACTCGGCTGCACGAAAGCACAACATGCAGGATGCAGGCACGCTGTCAGCCATAGGCGGTGTGCAGGGGTCTGCACAAAGTGGAGGTGGATTGGTGGGTGATGCTCAAGCACCCACACAGCTACCTGTACAGCTACCTTGACAGCAGCAGCGTCAACATAACGTAGGAGCCGTAGCCTGGCCAACACACCTGATCAAGCAGCACTTCAGCAACACTGCCCCTGCTGTTTGTCAGAACCACGCTATGAGTCCAGAATGACTCTCTCTAGCCTACACAAGTGTTGCTGCACGCCAAGTAATAGGCACCGAGGACGCGAAGCAGCCAAAGTCAACAGTGTTGGATATGTGATTCCAGGATTCCTAGGGGTTGAAACACCACACTGCTGTTCACCTGGGTGGCCACTCTGCTGTGATTGTCGACTCAACCGAACAAGGCACCTAAGCCAACCATGGCGGCAGCCGTAGCAGGTGATGACTCATCTTCGCTTCGGAAGCCAAAAAAACAGTGATAACACGGCATTGCAGCTCACCTGGGCGGCCACTCTGCTGTGATTGTTGCAGCAGGGTCCAGCGGCAAACCTGCTAGCTGCTTGGCCACCTCTGTGGCCCGAGCCAGGCCACCAACCTCATCCACCAGCCCCACCTACACACAGCAGGGAATGTTTTGTAGGGTCAGCGCCTATCTCAGTCATGGCGCCAATGGTGTACGACAGCGAGCTCGCCCCACAAGGGTGCTTTTAGTGACATGCACACGGGCTGTACAGTGCTGGATAAAGCACTGTACAAAGACCTCTGAGTGGTGGATGTTGCACGTTGCGCGCTTGGCGGACATGCTGTGAAATCAATTCCAAGTCAGTGCTGAGGACGATTGAGTGGGCTTCTGGGGATCACCACAGGTGGCTGCTTCGTCCCTGTTTTCGAGCCCATGTATAGAACAGGTGTACGCAGTGTCTGTACACCGTCCGTGTACAGAGCCAGTACACAAAACGGTCGGACGGCCCTACATGGCATACATGGCTGTTGTACTACACGGCATACACTGGGGCTGATAAAGATTGCCCTATGAGCCTTGTTTGGCTCCTGAAAGGGTGATCAGGCAAGGCCCTGTTCCAGTAAAGTAGTTGTAGCAGCAGTAGCAAAGTAACCGTGTCACAGTCGTACCTCCATTGCTTGGCTGCCTGACCACACTCGTCCCTTGGCCACCTGCCTCACAGCCTCCTTGGACATGCCGCGCCCCTTGGCAACCACCGACAGGAAGTCGTCGTATGTGGCACTGATCTGGCCTTCAACCTACAGCAGCAGCAGCAGCAGAGAACACCTATTTCATGGCCATGTCACCTGCAGGCAGTAAAGGAAGAGTGATCCATGGGCTGCTGACATTGTGCCACGTGACAGTCGGCTGCTTCATGCCTGAGAAGCAACGCACTTCACAACTACCTGTATCGCCAGAACCTTGCGCTGCACCAGACTACCAACATCCACGCACCGCCGCTGCTGCTGGCAACAGGTGGCAGCACGTCGGCAGATGCAATGCAATGCAGGCTGCAGTCGGCCCCCACCTGCTGCTGCTGCTTGGGCGTCAGGCTGTTCAGTGCAGATGCCCAGTCGGCGTTGTCTCCCATGCTGATGCTGTCTGCAGTGACACCGTACTCCTGCAGTGCATCCCTAAGAACCAACTTCATGAAGATAACCCCTATGCTGCCGGTGATGGTGCCAGGCTGGGCCAAGATCTTGTTGCAGGGTGCTGCACAGTAGGATAAAGCACAGCAGGGCATAACAAGCAGTCAGGCAAAGACCTTATGTGATCCACTCAGGCTGTGGACATATATCCCAGCACATTGCAAATCCTGAATCATAAAGTACAGCAGGGCACAGCAAGCAACGCCCCTGGGCTGACACGGACCACTATTGGTAGGGATGGATACCGCAAGACTACGGTTGCAAGTTTGTGCATGACTGTTCACCCTGCTGCTGCTGAAGGTGGTGACAGGCTGAGCCAGTATCTTGACACAACGCACTACACAGCACGGCACAGCATGCACGCAACCAAGCACAAGAAGCACTGAAGCAGGAAGCAACACGCAAAGCCCTGCATAATCCAGCCTGCACTCTGTCCACCAAAACCACCACAAAGCATCATCAGATACCAGCTGCACATACAGTACTTTACTGTGCTTAGTACTACAGTACTGTGATCAACTGCACATACAGTACTGCTGGTAGTACAGGTAGTACCTGCTATGAAGTACCCTCCAGATGCTGCCACGTCTCCCATGCAGGCCACCACTGGCTTGCCAGCCTCCTTCAGTAGCTGGACCTCACGTGCAATCATGTCTGAGGCCACTGCGCTGCCTCCGGGGCTGTTGATGCGCAACACCACAGCCTTCACCTGCCAAGAAACACAGCAGCAGTACATTACAGTACAGTACAGTACAGTACAGTACAGTACAGTACAGTACAGTACAGTACAGTGGTTGATGACAGAGCGCTGACAACAGGAGCCTCTCATGTTTGACACGCTTGGAGAGCACGAGCGCTGCCTCCCGGGCTGTTGATGCGCAACACCACAGCCTTCACCTGCAGAGAGCAAACAACCACAGTCAGCAGTACAGTACAGTACAGTACAGTACAGTACAGTACAGTACAGTACAGTACAGTACAGTACAGTACAGTGCAGTGCAGTACAGTATAGTACAGTACAGTCCAGTACAGTACAGTGGTTGGTGATAGAGCGCCTGCAATAGGACCCCCTCATGTTCCATATCTGTGGAGGCTACAGCGCTGCCACCGGGGCTCTTTTTGCGCAACACCACAGCCTTCACCTGCAGACAGCAAACGGGGCAACAACAGCCACAAACCAACAGTACAGTCGCACAACCAACATGTGTGTAAAGCCTGAGCATGACTGTGTGTGACAACATGTGTGTGCTTTCACTAAATGACTGAAAAGTGTGTGTCCAAGTGTCCTGGTGTGATCATTATCACAAAAACAGTGAGAAGTGCATGTGCCGTCACACTTTTCCACCTGCCTGTGGGTTCTCCCGGTAGCTTCTGAGCACTCGTACAAGTTTGTTGCTTGCCACCACCTCCCGCCCAGTATCAGGCCCCGCACTCTGCATGATGGCCCCTGCAGCCGTCACCACCGCAACGATGGGCCGGTTCTGAGGCGGCACTGGTCTACCCACAGTGCTCCCTGACGGCATTGTGCTGCTTGAACTTCCAGCTGCCTGATCTGCTGCAGGTGCTGTCAGTGCAGACCTGCTGCTCACATCCTCTGGCTGCTGCTGCTGCTCCTGTTGAGGCAAACTGACGGCTGTAGCGCTAGCGCCACTGCTGCTACTGCCAGCGCTGGAGTGAGGTGCACCCCAGAACTCCCGGAGGGACTTCTCCCACTCCATTGCTAGACTGTAGCGGTGCAGTGACACCCTGGGGCCCTTCAGCAAGCGAGCCCTGTGGGCAGCTGCAATGGGGTAGGACCTGCTAGGGTCTATGGGCTCCTGGCAGAGGGCCTGGTGGGCTTGCTGGGCAGCTGCAGGCAGGGTGGCCAACATGGTGGCCTCGACTTGGTCCCTGCAGGGGATGAAGTGTGTGTGTGTGTGTGTGGGGGGGGTGATGGCGTGTGGGTGGGTGGGTGGGTGGGTGGGTGGGTGGGCCGGCGAGGTGGGCTTGTTTTTTTTTGTGGGCTTGTTGAGCAGCTGTAGGCAGGGTGGCCAACAAGGTGGCCTCGACTTGGTCCCTGCAGGGGATGAAGTGGGGGAGTGATGGCGTGTGGGTGGGTGGGTGGGTGGGTGCGTGCATGGGTGGGTGCGTCTGTGCGTGCGTGCGTGAGTGGGTCAGCTTGTTGGGCAGCTGCAGGCAGGGTGGCCAACAAGGTGGCCTCGACTTGGTCCCTGCAGGGGATGAAGTGGGGCAGTGATTTGCGTCGTGGGTGGGTGGGTGCGTGCGTGCGTGCATGGGTGGGGCGTCTGTGCGTGCGTGCGTGCGTGAGTGGGTCAGCTTGTTGGGCATATGCAGGCAGGGTGGCCAACATGGTGGCTTTGACTTAGTCCCTGCAGGAAAAGAAGTGGGTGAGGGATTGCGTTGTGGGTGGGTGGGTGAGTGCGTGGGTGGGTGGGTGGGTGGGTGCTCGCGTGAGTGGGTGGATGGGTGCGTGCGTGCGTGAGTGGGTCAGCTAGGTGCGTGACTAGGTGGGTGATTGAGTGAGTGCTGTAGCAAGTGGTTGGGGAAGCGTTTGCAGTGATGAACTGCGCCCAAACCAAGCCGCGCACGTGAAGCAGGGGTTTCAGCAACTTTGCGCTGCCAGCGAAGGTCAAAAGCCCCACCTGTAAGCCAGCCCGTCCACAAGCTTGAGCTGCATAGCCTGGCTGGCCAGTAGGGGTGAGTCATTGATGGATGACTCAACCTCAGCAGGGGTTAGTCGCCTGGCAGAGGCAATGCCTTGGACCACCTGCTGGTACAAACACTGACAGCAGATAGCAGGGGCCACAGATCCACATCATTTTAGTGATTATGATATCGATTCAGTGCAGCTGGTGATGACTGTGTGGCAATGTCGCAGCATTGGCAGCAAGTGATGCATTTCTGAGAGAACCGCCATGCTGTGCAGTACAGTACAGAAAAGAGAAAAGTTGAAAGATGAAGTGCTCCATCTCACCCCTAGCAGTGACTCCAGGTTGTGCCTGTGTGCTGCATCATAGCCAGTACGGTGAGGGGAGCCAGGGCAGACTGCGGACAGGGAGGGCAGCAGGAGCCACAAAAAAACAGATGGAGGGCACATTGTGTTGGAAGGACACTGGTTTTAATGTCATTGAGGAATGCTCAGCTGTCAGTAACAGGCAGGCAGCAGCAAAAATTGCACGGCAGGTCTGGACACAAGAAGGTCAGGCAAGACAGAAGCCTGGCACCCAGATGCTGTCTATGTATATAAGAGCTATGTGGTGAACAGTGATGTCACATTACTACGTACACATGACTAATGTAACATGCACATTACTAATGCGTACCTTGTACTCCTCCCTCCTGAACACCTCAGGCTGCACCTTCAGCTTGTCTAGCAGCCCCTTGACAAACACCTACACCACACACGAGGTTGCACAAGGTTGACGCAACACCTTCAACACGGATTGACTGACTTGCTGGAGTGATGTATGCACAACAACTGCAACGGGTGAGTTCAGCAGCATCATGGAGTTGGTGACGGCTAGCTTCAGTGAACACTGGCACAGCTTCAGTGTACTACATGTAGCGCTACCCTGCTTGCTTGCCTCACCTGGCTCGAGGCAAAGCCCAGCAGCGCCAGCATGCCGGTAGGTGGCATGAAAACCTTGTCAGCTGCACGGCAGGAGGAGGGGGGGATATTGGGTGGGCGTGGATATAACCCCACACAGCATTGGAAGCGCAGCTTTCAGCTGCAGTATTGCAATACCTTATTAATAAGGTATGTGCGCCTTGTGTGGAGTTGCGTTTGGAGGCACACACACCGTATCGGTTACTCAACTCATATGCATGATGAAGGTACTCTCCTAGTCCGCAGAGCATGTGTTATGTCTGCAGCAAAGCAGCATGACATGCAACATGCCAGCTAGCTAGTGTGCATGGCAGTCTCAGTAGAAGTAGTGTATTGTATGCAAGACTATTGCGCACTTAAACATGCAGATTCCTTGCGGTTGGCGCCAGTATGTATGGGCGCTAGTATCACGCGTCAGCAAGCCAGCTGCCCCCTCATCCTACCTGTAGATGCCATAGGTGAGACTTGCTGACCCGAATCATGACATCCCTGCTTGACCTGTCGGCTTTGACCTGCCAATGCCCCATCCTACCTGCAGATGCCAGGTAGTACACCCCGTTCCATTCATGCCTCCCTCGCAGAAGGCGTTGCTGTAGGCAAACACTGGCGCACGGCCACTGACGTGGAACTGCGCGCAACAACAAGACAGAAACATCACACGAAAACAGTCAACACGGCCTCCAGGTATGCGTTCCCTCGAGGACATGAGGCGCCAGCAGCTGTCGGTGAGCAATTCAAAACTAGTTCAAAAACAACATCATGCTGAACCCAGTCTGGAATGAGTGTCAGCATCAGAACCTCAGGCTTACCCTGAAATCCAGCAGGGCATTCCTCAGCTCCTGCAGCTGTGCCATGCCTCCAAAGTTGGACCTATCCCCAAGGATGGCCAGCAGCCCCCTGACACGCTCATCGCCCTTGGCCGTCTGCAGCACCTGCAGAGATAGATGGCACCCAGCGGTCCGAAACACGCAGCAGCTCAAGTCGTCGTTACCGACACTACCATGATGCCTTGTAGGAATGTGGCACCGTAGGTTCTTACGGATCCTACGTGACAACCACAGTTGTCGACGGTAAATGCCACACATAGGTGCGGCTGTGGATACGCTGCTGTGCTGAGGTAGATATGGGGCGGCATTGCACCGCTGCTGCGACCCATAAGCTGTTGCAAAAGACTCTGGCGCCCTGTTAGCCCTGCCCCACTGCTGTGTAAAGGGATCTGCCGCCCAGTCATCCCTGCCCCAGTTTTGGGTTACGCGGGGGGTGGGGGGGGGGGGGGTCCCACCGGCTGGCCACACAGAGCGCAATCAGGAGAACCCAACTGCCGGGGGCCTGCTTGGGCTGATTTGCCTGGCAAATTCTACAAAAAGTAGACATAAAAACAAGAGGCTGCCTCACTGCTGACCTTTATGAGCCTGTGTAGCTCCACCTCTCTTCCAGATGCTGCGCGCAGAATGCTGAGGGGGCTGCTGCTGCTGCGCTCCACCAGCACATTCTGCTCTAGGTCAGCCTCAAGGAAGAATGCATCAGGTAGGTTGACATATGACTGCACGCAGGGTTTTGGAAGGAACAGCAGGCGAGGGCTTGGGGTTAGCCAGGCATGGCTGATGTGAGCCAGTGGGTTTGACATGTGAGTTCATGCTCAACATCAAGATGCATCCCAGCATGATAGTGGGGTTATCATGTATGAGGTTGTGCGGATGCGCACGTGAATGCAAAGGGTGTGTCCTGTGCTGGTGGGGCAGCTGCCTCGTGCCTGTGTGTGAGGGTTAGGTGCATTGACTGAAGTGGGCAGGCAGAAGGCATCAGGCAAGCTCACGGTGTGTGACTCAGTGAAAAGGTGTTGTGTTGCAGACATGGGTGCATTGGCTGGCATTGGCATCATACTGTAGGCAGCCACTTGCTGCATCAGTGCACAGCTGTTGCACCAGCTGAGCAGCAGCGTGGATGCAGAGAGCTCACACACCTTCCATGCCTGCCACTGGCGGTTGAGCTGGTACACTATGTTGAGACCGACAGCAGCAAACACGGCGCCTCTTCTGTAGGGCTTGCTCTTCTGCCACAGGCTGCAGGAGCAAGGAGGGGGGGGGGGGGAGGGGGGGGAGAGGTAATGCAGACCCAACATCGTCGGGGGGGGGGGACATAATTCACCAGACTCCAGCTAGAAAAGAAGAGGGCATGTCCAGTGGCTGGACACAATGACCTGTCATGCTGGTGGCGGGGGAGAACAGGGGGACCCATACCTTGGACCAGGTGTGTCCGCCTGGGGCTTGGGCTTGTCCACCATGTCAACCAGAACAAAGAGTAGCCGGGATCACTCAGTGATGCTGAGCACAGCATGTCAGCATTGCTGTCTGTTGATCAGATCATTCACTGCCAAAAATGACGTTGAGCGTCAGCGCTGTATTGAGCTGCAACAAATAGAAACCCTGCTGCTTTGAGCTGCATTGATGGAATGTGGACTGTGTCAGTCAAGTTCGTAGTCCGATAGAGTGAACTTTGGAAGTTGCGAACCGCCTCCAATTGCCTCCGATTAGTTCCGTATCTCTCACTTGGGGCCCACTGTTACTGCAGAGGGACGTCAGCCGTCGTTTAAGAGCTACCCGGAGTCTTCTTTCGATGTGTTCGGCTTTCCCGTGTTCGGAAGCAAGTGCCCGCAAACGTTGCAAGCGAGGCTGCTAGAATTAGGAAGTGGGCTGTTTGAAAGTGTGAGCGTCATCAGGCCGCTTCAATTGACAGGGTCGTGCAGCGTTTTCCTTTGCGAGCTGCTGTGTTCCAGCGGCATCCTTTGTGTGGTGAAAAGCTATCATAAACACAGGCTCGGGGATGCAGAACTCAACCAGGTGTGTTTCTCTCTGTAAGCCGTGGTCTGCTGATGTCTGCTGATGCAAGTGGAGTCTATGTGTTTGTTGCTTTGAGGGCCCTAGTGTGGGTGTGCAACCCAGAATATGCTGTTGATTGCATATATTTGTCAGTCAAACCCCAACGTGCTGCATCCAATCCCCATGCATCCCGGGTGGCCCACACACCCAGTCAACCAACGCCCACAAAGCAGTATGCCCTGCATCTGAATTGTCTGTGTCACAGGTGTATCAGGAGATTGAGATGCATCGTCAGCTTGATATAGATTGCGTTGTCCCCTTTTGGGGCGCCGTGGATGAGGGTCCACAGCTGCATATCGTCCTGCAGTATTGCCAGCAGCGTGACCTGCGCAGCAGTCTGCGGGCCAGCGGACCCTACAGTGAAACCCGTGTGAGGGACCAGGTGGTGATACCCCTGCTGCAGGCGCTGAGAGAGCTGCATGCAAAGGTGGGCAAGGGTCTACCCTGGTCAGGCCTGGAGGGGGGAAAGGGAAGCAGAGGCCACACAGGAACATGCCGTAGCAGCTTTTTCACATCCTTCACCTGAGCTCTCAGCAGTGCATGCATGGAGGAGTGTGCTTCGAGTGGTTTGGGCTCGAAGCCTGTCTGGTAACTGCCCTCCTAAAAACACCTATCTGCAGTGGCATGCATTACCGCCCCCTGCTCCCAGCGGCGTCACCAACCCCTGCCTGCACCACACCCAACAGCGTCCTCACGGCAAGACAGCTTCATGCATCGCCCAGGCTCTTTTGCCATGCTGACCGACCAGTCTGTGCTGGTGCCGTCCTGATATTCTGCTGCCCTGCAGGGCTATGTCCATCGGGATGTCAAGCCAGACAATGTGTTCATGTCTGCCAGCAGCAGCGCCCTCCTCGGTGACTTCAGCCTAGCCATCGGCCCCTTCCCCGGCTCCCCAGCACGCAGGCGCTACAGCAGGTGCAGCAGTGACAGCAGCAGCAGCCTCACACCCAGCAGCAGCACCAGTCTAGACAGCGGCACACCACCCAGCTCAACAGACAGTGACTCAGAGCTGGGGGTGGCGCTCCGCGGCAGCAGGAGCAGTAGTGCCATGCTCAGCAGCAGTAGTAGCTTTACAGCTGGGAGCTGCTGCCATGCGGGGGGCACGCCGGCCTACTGTGCACCAGAGGTGGTGCTGGCAGCTTTCAACAGCACGCCCATGGCAGAGGCACTGGGCCCACAGGTAAGCGTGGATTGCGAGTGGTATCCACAAGCAACCTGAACTGATATACCTAATTTGGAAGTATGTAGTATATATAAGCAACGGAAATCTTTATGTTTCGAGTATTTAGTCGGGCTGCTTGAGGGTGAAAGCCCGCTGACACTGTTGGATGGCGGCAATTGTTGAACTTGTTGATGCGTGGTTGTTTGGACACACCCTGTCTTGGTAAGTGGACCTGCATCTAAGATACATCGTGTCCTGCTGTTGCTGCCTCTGCAGAATGATGTGTGGTCTTTGGGGATCGTAGCAGCAGAGTGCCTGTTGGGCTTCCACCCCTACGGCGATGACGTCGCAGCATCAGGTGCCGTCATGCACAGCATTGTCAGCAGCCAGCCGCTGCCGATCAGTCAGCTGGCCGTGTCAGCACACTGCAAAGACTGGCTGGCAGCAGCACTGGCGCGGGACCCCCGCCAGCGCTGGAGTGCTGAGCGGCTGCTGCAGCATGCATGGATCACTGAGACACTACCTGCAGGAGCTCAGCACAGTCATGCGGCTGGGGCGGCAGTCACAGCAGCTGCAGGAAACTTTGGCAGGCCACCTGCAGGCCATGCAGATGCTTGGGATGAGTGCTGGCCCTCGCATGCGAAGCAGCAGCAGCAGCAGAAGCCACAGCCGCAGCGTGATGTGGGGCATGTGCCGCCGCCTTGGGTTGAGGATGACTGGGTGACTGGGTTGGACAGGCTGAACAGTCAGCTGACCAAGGCGAAAGGCGGCAGCGAGTCAGCCTGGGTGTCGCAGTGCAGGCAGCAGGAGCAGCAGCAGCAGCAGGAGCAGCAGCAGTACCAGGCAAGCGGCATCACCAGCTGGGAGGATTAGGTGTCATGACCAATTGTTGGCTGTGACTGCTTGATGTTTGTGACCACATGATGGTTGTGGTCATGTGATGGTGTGACCCATATGAGGTGATGGAAGCACTGTCGTCAGGCATGGTTTCTCTGCCTGAGTTCTGTGATGTTTGAGGCTGCTCTCAGCTGCGGTGGCCTGCTTTGAAGGGTTGCCCACATGACTTGACGGCTTGCGCACGTGCAATTGCACGATTGTGTGAGGCTTCAATGATGGCCAGCGGCGTCACCAGCTGGGAGGATTAGGTGTCATGACCCAATGATGTGAGGTGTCGTGACTGTATGATGGTTGTGACCATATGATCATCATATGATGGTTGTGATCATGTCATGGTTGTACCATCGTCGGGCATGGTCCCTCTGCCTTGGTTTTGTGATGTTTGGGGCTGCCCTCAGCTGCGGTGGCCTGTTTTGATGGCTTGAAGGCCCACGTGACTTGAAGACTTGCACAACTGTTGGTTGTCTTGACCCGGCAGGAGGTTTTGTTCTGTCTGTGCACTGCCATTGCTGCATACACACCTTCCTTCACACCTTTGCAGCTCTGCAGTGCTGCTGCATCATCATCATGATTGAGCTTGTCTTGCACATATTTCTTCCTGCAGGTGTTCCAGTCCTGTGATTGATTGTGGGACCTGTTGGCTATTTGGGCAGGTGGCTGAGCATTGTTCCCTGTTTCTGCAGTGCAGCAACGTGTTGACTTCGACATTGTTGCATGAAGTGCCTTATGTGCGGCCCAGGAGGTGGCACACAGTAGTTGCCCCGCTTGATAGGGCTCTGCATCTGACTGTGATCCTTTGTGCGTGCCGTTATGATAGCTACCCCCAGTGACTACTTGCTCTGGCGGGGGGCAGTGCAACCCCAACTTGATGCATCTATGGTAGGTGCTCATGTGCTGGCGCACAAACATATCACCGTTGACACCGGAGTTTTGGGTTGTTGCCTGGGTGACCACACATTGGCAGTGTATGGATTCCGGAGTCAAACAGATGCGTGATCAAATGGTAACACTTTTTGCGTCTCTGTGTGGTCTTCAGCAGGGGGTTCGCTTCAATATGTTTTCAATGGCGTTAGTTCTCCACAAGAGCTTTGCGTGCACAGTCCTACGATCCTCGCTGGACATCCTTTCGTTGCTACAGCCATCAGTGCAAGTCAAGTGAGCAACATCCCCACCATGCTATCCGGCAAAATGCAGAACCGGTACATGTCAGCCCGCCATAGCACGCATGGTTTGTGTCCAGCGAAGCAGCCTTTGGCCAGGAGCAGAGCCCCTGTGGGGCAGCACACACCCACACCACCAAGCAGTCAACATCAAGTAAGGACTGTTCAAACGGTTGTGACCGTTCCTATCTGAACACTACTTTCCACTCAACGCCTGCATAACACTGCCAATCCTGATTCAACCAGGAGTGCTGTCCACCACAGCAGTATGCATGCAAACTCTCACCTGGGCGGGCTCAGACAACTGCGTCTTTGCATGCAAAGCTGCAATAAAGACCCAACCTCAACTGCACTCCTGCATTCCTGCTGCAGGCTCCAGGCAGCAGCAGCAACAGCAGCAGAGATGCTGTGGTAGCAGCTGCACAGGCTGGCAGGGCAGCAGGTCCAGCACCTCGATTTGGCCAGCAAAGCGGGCCCAATGGGTTCCGGACTCTCCCTGTGCTGAAGGTGCCCCTGGGCCCCAGCCCCAATGACCCCAGCACGCCCCTGGAGCTGCAGATGGAGGTATTGGTGCCTGAGGGTGAGGAAGTCAACCAGCGAGGTGGTGGTGGTTTTGAAATCAGACTGCGGCGCCGGCTCATAAGCTCGATTCGTGCAGTGCCGGCCTGGTTTGGACATACCAGCAGCCTTGTAAGCCCACTTCGCTTTTGGCCATGGGTAGACATATCCATCACAGCAGTTGCCGTGCCAGATTCACCCAATGTTTCAGTGGGCGGCCCCCATTGGTGGGTTTGTACGCTGATGCATTGACGGGGTACTCAGGTTGTGGTGGACTAGTGGCACAATGGCACACCACAGCGAGCCACCACTATATGTGAGGGGTACTGCAGTGCAGTCAGGCTGTCGCAAGACGGGACAACTGGAAAGCTGCCCCCATTAGTAAAGATGCGGTGTGCACACCATGTGGTGCTCATGTGTCACAGTGGACCTGCAAACTTTGCAGGTCCACTTTGAAAGTGGCTTGACTGTACTGGCCGACAGCTCACTTCATAGCCACAGCAGGCTACAGCCCACCTGCATTGACAGCCACCAGCACCACTTTTGACCCCAGGGCAGCATGTTCCCAGCGAGCAATCATTCACTTGCACCATCAAAGACACCGGCAGCACAAATACAGGCACAGTAATGTGGCAACCTGCTGAGGATATTGCGCCCGGGAAGACAATTGAATGCTTGGGCAGCTATGCACTGGGCCAGGACTGGCTTGAAGCTGCAGCTCCAGTGAACGGTAGTGCGCCGCAGCTGTCTGTCAGTGTACACGCTGATTATGAAGTGACAGATGCAAGTCATAAATCGCAACCTTACCCTGGTGACTGGTGCTTGTATGTGTTTGCAGTGTCGTGTGCCTGCCCTGTGGTGTTCTGGACCCCTGGCTTCCTGCTCAACTCCAGCCTGTACAGGTCATATGCTGCCAGGCTGGCAAGCTGGGGCTACACAGGTGACACCCAGAACTTGGTTTGAGATTTTCCCAGCAGCACCTTGCCTACCCTTGCCTGCCCTACCGAGTGTTTGACTCACCAACCTTATCACTGTGTTGTCACTCTTTTGCATGCCCACCTGCTGGGACATGCCACCTTCATGGCTACAAATCAATGAATGTGCTGCAGTCACCCCCTGTGTGTCACCCACTTTACAACCACACCTGCTGCTTGGTCCTCCTTGGCCGCCAGAGTGAACCTCAGAGTTGATATTTCCAACATCAATAAACAATATCTTATTGTGTCCACTTTCACCCCGTGCAGTTGTGTTGTGGGACCTGAGTGAGGTGCTGGATGACACACTCACCTGCGCCTACATGAAGGAGGTAGGGGGCGGGGGCTCGTCCCCTGTACAGTGACTTCTGCGGCACCAAAGCAATGGCTCCCAAGAGGAATGGTTGCAAACTTGGCTCAGAAGAGGCTGTGTCGTGACTTGCATGCACACAAGCACACACTGTTACGCCACTATCTCAGCGGCTGCAGTGGCGCCAGTGTGCAGCAGAGGAGTGCGTGTACTCATGCATGTGTGTTCAACACATGAGTTGCATCCAGCAAGTACATGTCATGAGACCAGTCAAGATACCATCTGACGACAGGGTAGTTTGTGTGTGTTGGTGTGTGAAGGGGGGGGGGGGCTGCAATGGAGCCAGGGGAGTTGTCTGACAGATGCCTTGCAGTGCTGTTGTGGTGACCCTGAAGTGCTCACTCAGTGGATCCTTGGCTTACTCAGGAGCCAAGGATCTTTGGCTCATAACCAACGACCCGGTGTTAAGCACATATAATACATGTGTAGCTAGCGTACTATGAACACGCAATCCACATACAAGCAAGGTATGAGGCACACCAGCATAGTCCAGCGAGGATGGCAAACCGGTGTGCCTGACTAGTGAGATGGTGTGCTGAGGCTCGGCAGAATGCGTCCTGATATCAGTGTGTGTGGCTCTGTATGGTGTGTCTGCCCCGTGTGTGTGCATTGCCAGGCCATAGAGATGTGCAGCAAGGACAGCCGCCTGCGTCCCTCCTGTGACACCAGCAAGCTCATTCTTATGGGGCACTCAAGGGGGCCAAGATCAGCTGCCTCATAGCTGAACAGGTGAGCTGCATAATGCAAGATTTCATGTGCAGAGGCGGAATTGTTTTTCTTCAAGCGGTAGCCCTTTCGCATCTGGTGGTGTTGCTGGCGTTGCTGATGTTGCTGGTTGTGCATGTCTGCATGCTGAGGACTGCTCAGGTCATGCAGTGAGGCATGTTTTCAGCAATGTTCGGTTGGATGACTGATCAATCGTCGGTTGGATGACTCATTGCCGCTGCTGTTCATGCATGGATATATCGTGTTTTATGTGCAGGACCCCCGAGTGCAGGGTCTGGTGCTGGTGGACCCTGTGGACAACTCCAGCTTTGGCCCACAGGGAGTAGGTGAGCAACCAAGTACTAGTAGTAATAGTAGTACTAGTAGTACATCACTAAAGCTGGTACTTGAGTTTTGGTCCCTATATGGCAGGGAGGTCGCTGCAGGCAGTCATGTGCAAAGTAGTCACATTGCTTGCTTGGCGTGGGTCCACTTCCATACAGTTTGTGTGTGCAAACCATTCCCGTATTGCGTCCATTTCCACCACCTTGCACAGCATCCCTGCTCACTCTCAATCGGGCATGCAATGTACGGCCTCAGTGCTGCCGCCGCCGCCAACAGCACCGCAACCGTCTGCTGCTATTGCTGCTGCTGTCGTGCCAGGTTACCCCAGCTCCCTACCAGCTCTGTCAGCAGCAGCCTCTGCCAGGCAGCTGCCAGTCCTGGTTGTCGGCGCCGCACTCAATACGGATGTGGTACCCCCAGAGGCCAACTGGAAGCGCTTCACTGCTGCAGCAGCTGCTGCAGGCTCTCCTGTGTGGGAGTTAGTGCTGAGGGGTTCAGCACACCTACAGTTCCTCGACAAGCAGCAGCCGTTGTTTGCACTGTTCAGCAATAACGGGCCTACAGCAGATGAGGTGGTTCGGCAGATAACACAGGTGTGTTTATTTTGTCATCTATCTATATATCTATGTACTTATTCATCGACCTGTCCACTTATCCACGTATTTACTTCTTTGATTTTTTTTATCCTACTTATCTACCACCTGTGTGGCTGATGCAGGGGCATTGCACAGCAGGTCCTTGAGCTGGCAGCATACATTAGCAGCACATGGCAAGCCCTTGGGCCTGTTTGGTGTCTTGTTGACTGCCTTTGCCTGATATGAGCACGGCACTCCAGGCTAGATTGCATTGCAGCCCACCAGTGTTCAAGCTGGTGTTCAAAGGGCTTTTGAGGCAGGGCTGTCCCGCCAAGACAGCATGTGTTGTGCTGCTGACTGTTGGCTGGCCTGAAGACAAGGGCTCTCCAGCCACACAGCCGTACACATGCAGAACAAGATGGAGGGAAGACAGCGCACATCCACAAGGCAACAGCGCCCACCTGCCTAGCTCACGCCCATGCATGTGGGTCTGTCTCTCTGTCTCTCCTGCTGCCGTGTGTTGCTGTGCCCTTGCAGACTGCATTGGTGTCCTTCACTCAGCTAGCCGTCTGCCCTCCACAGCCCTACAGCAGCTCACAAGTCCAAACCCTACTGGCTGAAGAAGCCGCCGTCCTTCAAAAGCTTGCCCCTCTTGACAGCACCTTCAAGAATCTCTCCCAGCTACGCACATCCTCTGCAGGCGCGCCAGCCCCTGGCACCAGCGAATCTTCAACAGCCACTGGCAGCGCCAGCAGAACCTATGCTGGATCGCAGCCGCGGCAGCAGCAAGCAGCAGGGCCTGGTGCGGGGCCTAGGGCGAAGCCGGTACAGGCAAGCTACGGTCAGCTGATGTCGATGCGTGTGAAGGAGTTGAAGCGGCTGTTGCAGGAGCATGGGGTGGACAGTAGTGACTGCTTTGAAAAGGAGGAGCTGGTGAAGCGGGTGCTGGAGCGCTGCACTGCGCCTGCACAGGCGTGAAGAGATTGTGGCTTGTAGGGTTTGAGGAGGGTTCATGATGGAGGGCTGTCTCTTAGGGCTGAGGGCGAACATACGGTGGGAAGGCTGTCGCATAGACATGAGGGCAGGACCTGGGAACTATCTTTCATTATGTTAGGGGAATGCCCTCCTGTCAGCCTATCATTTTGTGTGGTGATGCCTTGCAGTCAGTGTACAGCGCACGCGCTGCGCACGCTCAATGTTTCTACCAGCAAGCCATGGTCTGCTGGGTGCTGGATCACCTGCTGTTGTTTGTGCGGCGGCAACCCGGGCGCTGCAAGACGCTGCTGGGGTGGTTGCGTACTTCTTGCGCATGCAATGCAGCTGTCGTGCCACTGGGGTACTGTTGAGCCGCGCATCTTATCTGCAGACAGGTGTTGCAGATGGCCTCCCCCTACATCGGCAGTGGGTCGTGTTAATGTGGTTCTTTCTGCTTGGCTCGGCATCATATGTGTTGCAACATCAATCGATTGTGCATTGCGCACTCACACTATTGTGGGCATTGTGTGAATGGCACTGTGTCTGGTCAGCCAGGCCTGCTTGACACATTGTGGTACCATACGTGATGGCGCCATTCTTCATGCAGTTGTGTATGTTATGGATTCTACTAGAACCTTAGTAAGGTTCCCTAGCATTGACAGCATGCGCACTCGGCCACAGTGCTGCAACACACCACATGTTGCAGGGTGGCCAAATCAACCGGCGGATGATGGTTTTTCGTGTTTTGATTGTTCACTGAAAAAGGGGGGCTCCCTCTGCTATTGGCTGTGCACACTAGCAGTCAACTCTTGTCCCATGCTTGCCAATGTTCACTCTGAGGCTGCAGTGGTAATTTTCCTGCTCACATTGCGGGGTATATGTATGGCACATGCCTGTCACTGCTGATGTGTGGACTGAGTGACATCCTTGTCAGTCACATGCCGCATGCACAATCGGCACCTTCAACATCAACTGCATTGCATGCACTGGCCGACCACAACAGGCATATCAACACTGCAACTTCAGTAACAGACTGTGTGCAAACACCCACGCTTTATTCGACTTGAATCAACATCATAGCTTCCCAGCATCATACAGCCTGTAACCTGAGGCTAGGAGCTGCAGCTGAGCAGCAAGAGTGAACCATCAAGCTGGCTGTCATGGCGCAAACCTACCTTGCGCAAACGAACTCTCATAAGCATAACAATAGGGCACTCTTGGAGTGACACTGTGGCACGGTTGTCCAGCATGTGCTATGTCCTCATCAGGTGCACACCACGCACAGCATGCCCATCACCTGAAGCAGGCCACAAAGCGACCAAGCAACCAATCATCCACCAACCAACATCACGAAAACAACAAGCCATCTAACCATGCAACTGGCCACAGGCCACAACCGAACAACCGGTTCCGGGCACTGTCTCAACCGAACAACCAGTTGCTAAGCCATCCAACCAAGCAACTGACCAAGAACAGGTTACATCCCGGCGAGCTGTGTCCAAACACTCAAATTACAGCCTTCCAACCATCCCTCATCTCTCCAAAAAAGAACCACACCATGCTGCACCATTGCACAGGCCCTGCAGGAGCATCCACACAGGTGCCATGAACCATCTCCACAACACAAGACCGACATACAAGACTGGCTTGACAGCAAGCCAAACAACACTGGCTCAACAGCAAGCCAAACCAGTCCCACTGGGACATTTGCGAAATGGTTGTATGGAGTGCAGTCTGCAGCATTCACGGTCAACACACGTCGTGCAACACTGGCCCTTACAGTGGCCGCATGATGCACCCTCAAAACAGCATGACAGCAGGCCGCCCACTGTTCAGACCGAGCCGCAGCACAAGCACGAGGCTTGAGGCCGTTGGCTGGCGCCAGCTGCCAACTCAACAGGCAGCAGGGTCTCTGACACACAGCCTGCAGCGTGCATTTGAATGCATAAAGCTCAAATTTGAACTCCGATGCACATACATGCAGACTCAAACTTGGCATACCCCTGCAACTCAAGCACCTCAACAATTTCAAGTGCTGCCAGCCATTGGCCCCAGGGCTCATTTTGGGCTTGGCCTAAGCTTCTGAGAAGCCTAGCTCGGCCTTTGGACCCCTGACACAGGGAGAGAGCTTTGCAGCCCTGCAACCTGGGTTGTGCTCAGTGCCCAGCCGGATCATGGCAGTGTGCATTACCTCGTCCAACCGTGGTAGTCCACCAGTGTGCAACAACTCGGTCTTCCCAGCAATGCATCCTCTATGGCATAACCTCCAGGCTCTCAGAGGCTCTCAGGGGCCAGTGGCGGCCTTGTGATCATGAACACAGCACCTACTTGTGAGAGCCTCTCACATGTGCCTATGACCCACCAATTTGGGCTCAGAAAGACAGCCAAAGAACAAGACCACCAAGATGCTGTGGTACAACAGACGGTCAGCTGTGCTGACCGCAGCCCACAACAACGCTCACCCAGAGCGTCAACATGTTTCAACAGAGGGTTTGAGCCAACCCATGCTGTGTGCCACAGTTGTACCACTGAAATGCACCACAATGCACGCTCCACCATGGAGCGTGACAGCATCAGAATGCACGCTCAGTGTGACAGCTGTGCCTGTGCCTGCAGGCACTCTTTGCATGGCTCAGTAGAGGGGGACAGGCTCTCTGCATGGCTACACACTTCAAGGCTCAGATGAAGGCAGGATCGCCAGCTCTGGAACCTCCATGCCAGAGCCGTCACCCATGCGCATGCCAGCACCAGCTACAGCAGGCTGGCCTCCTGCTGCTGCACCCCCCTCAGCACCACCCTGCTTGCCTGCTCCACTGCCCACCACGTCCTTGCTTTCCTTTGAGGTAGAGATGTTGTACTTGTCTTCGATGTAGTCAGCTACCTTGGTTGCGATGTCTGCAGGGCTGCCTTCGGCACCGACAGTAGCTGGAACAGCAGCAGCCAGGGCGGGGTTGGCAGAAGCTACTTCTGCAGGGGTCCCGCCAGCTGGGCGCTCGCCCACCACATCAGCACGGGAGCGGGGAGGCAGCAGGGCTGGGTTGTAGGAAGGGTCGTCGTGGTGATCGTCAAGGTCGTCCAGGGACATTGCCTAGGAGTTTGGTTTGTGGAGGGGGTACCAGGGAAGACAGTCAGCAGCATGTGAGTTAGCCATGACGTTGACAGAAGGCATTGTTGGGCAGCTCCTGCTGCGTCGAGCGTCCTCCAAGACGCTAATGAACACTCTACTCCGCACTGTGGGACAATGCACGACGCACCTGGTGCATGGACTTTTGCCTCTCCATCTTTGGTGGCAAGGTGGGAAGTTGGGTCAAAACTTAAACACGCAATGGTAGACTGTGCCTGACAGGCGCCTGATACAGTGGAGTTCCTGACAGCAGCTCCTGAAGGCGATCCTCGTTCCTGGAAAGTTGCGTCATCGGCAACCGTCATGTGCTGTTGCACACCAAAGTGTGACAACGCCACATACTGACCGTGTAGGTTCATATTAAGGCTGTGATGGGTACAACCTGAATGTTCAGGGCTGCCGTCCTGCACTTTCGAACTATCGCCTGGATGATCTGAAGCAGCAACAGCTCCCCACCGTATCCAGTGCTAGTCGTTGCAGCCAACTGCATGTCTTGTTTCAACTACTTAGCTGACGTAGTGGGCGTCCAATGAGTGCGGTGAGATGCGGTCGTGCATTGGCTGCTACCCCAATGATCTATCCTCTTGTTGCTGACTTGGTTTGGTGCTGACGGAATTGCATGCCATGCAGGCTCCAGCGGGGTTCATCCCCTTCCTCAGCCAGGATAATCTTGACCTGACAAACGCCCAGACACAGCAGGTCATCCAGGCTATAGACCAGGACCTTGCGCAACTGCTGCGGCTGCCACCACAGCAGTTCTGGCAGGTTGTCTGTTCAGACGATTCTCTGCACGCCTGCCTGGATTCATTCCTGCGCTTCAGAAGGTGATCCAACTAGTTCTGTGGTCACAAAGTGCTGCTGTCACATCCCCATCAGCAGCTGCTCAGGAGGTAGCAGTGTTGCCATGTGCCTAGGACGCAGGCCCAGTTAGAGAAAATCCAACTGCAGTAGAACACATCCAGGTCTGTCAACACTGACGCTATGTTTGATGCAGGCGATGCTATGACGAGGACCCGGACTCTATCCAGGGCTCATCAGATGTCCTGCTGCAGCTGTCACAGCGGGTGTTCAGGGTTTACTGGCGCATGTGAGTGCAGCAGCAGCAGCAGCAGCAGGAACGGCAGCACCAACAGCAACAGGAGCAGCAGCAACAGCAGGAGCAGAGACAGCAACTGCAGAAGGAACAGGACTAGCAGCAGGAGCAACCTTCGGCGGGGTGCATACCCAATTATGCAGTTGGTGGTCCCCAAGCAGCCGTCAACAGCCAACGCCAGGCACAGCAGCAACGGGGCCTCGTTCACTCACAATCTGCTGCAGCCCACAGCAACTACTGTACTGCATCCCCAGCACCAGCATCATAGCAGCGAATAAAGTGAACCTGCCATGTGCTCCTTACAACACTGTCCCCAACACTCACACACGCATGATCTGCACCAATGTGACATGTTTTCCTGCACCTCCTCACCACTGCTTGCTGCTGTTGTACGTTCATCTCCTAGGGCACATCCGCAGGACCAACAGCAGGGCTCAGCAGCAGCAGCCGCCAGCTCCAGCAGAAGCTCCAGTGTGCAGCAGCAGGCTCCTCCCAGCCCCAGTCAAGTTGCAGACGCGTTATATAACAAGTGGCTGGTCGATGTGCCAAAAATGATGGACCTGGCTGTGCTGTATGCCCCCGGCAGCGCACAGCTAGTGCAGCAGCTGCTGCATCAGCTGCTGCTGCTGCAACCCAAATACGCCCAGGTGGGGAGCAGCAATTGCATAGATGGTCTGCAGCCTGCAAGTGCTGTGCCCGTTCAATGCATTTGCATTTCCAACACAAAGCTGGCAAGTGTTGGTGACCCTGTAGCAGTGCCACACATGAGGTGCTCTCCCATCACCAAGAGAGGTGCTGTCCAACCCTGCACGGCGATACACCACCTGTTGGTGCACTCACCCCCCGCCACACTGTCAAGCATGCAAGTGCAGCAGCAGCACATGCCACCTCTCATATGCACCACATGCCCTCTGCGCTTCCATGTGCATCATTCAGCTGTATGGATGCTTACACTTCAAACACTTGACCAATGTCAGAGTGAGATGACTCACCAGTCTGTCAAAACCAAACCAAATCAAAGCAAATAAATCAAATCAAAGCAAGGTCAAACCTGCAGCTGTCGTCCCTGCTGCCTGTGCAGGACTTGTTCAGCCTTTCCACAGCCCTCACTGCCAACCTCCATGAGCTGCTGGGGGTAGTGAAGGGTCTGGCCAACAAGGTTCTGGCCCCAGCAGCAGCAGCAAGTGCAGCCGCCAAGCAGCTGTTGCCAGAGCTAGCAGGTGCGTTGGGCTTGGGCTTACAGCAACAATGCACACGTCACATCGCATCAGTCGGATCCAAATCAGATTGCTCAGTGTCTTGTAGAATACAAAACGCCATCATTACGTGAGCTGGCCTTAGCTCCCTGTCCTGTGACAGGCACTATCCTGTGACAGGTAATGTCCTGTGACAGGTACTGTCCTGCACTGCCAAGTGACTGACGGTCTCCCCTGCCTTGCTGCTGTCTGCCGATGGCCCTTGCAACATGCAGAGGCTGTGAGTTACTTCACAGATGCCTGCCTCACTCTGCAGGCCCTAGCAGAGTGCCTCCCAGAGGCCGCCTCCCTCCTGCTGCACCAGCAGCACCACGGGGAGCTCTTGATCGTCCTAGCAGCCATATACAGCAGCACCCTGCCGCTGCTGCGAAGGGTAGCCGCACAGCCAGCAGCAGCAGCCACGCCGGGCCTTTCCCCTAGCCGGATGGCTCGGCTGCAACACAGTTTGGAGTCTGTGGTGTTTCACCTGCTGCGCTCTGCCTACTGCACGCGGCAGGGCGCACTTGCGTCCGGGGGTCCGGATGCCGTTGCGGCACAAGCCGGCGGGGCGTCTAGCAGCAGCAGTAGCAGCAGGAGGCAGCCGCCGCCAGGGTTTAGCGGTGGTGCAGCTGCAGCGGGGTTTAGTGCTGAGATCCAAGGGCAGGAGCTGATGAATCTGCTGATGCTGTTGGCTCACCCAAGTGATATTGATGGGGTGCCTACAGCAGACCATGCAAAGGGCAATCTGCTGGCTGCGGTGAACCACACACATCATTTGGATGTGGCTGTGTCTTCTGCCGCGTCTGAGGTGAGCAGGAGCAGCAAGCACTGACTTACAAAGGACTTCTGTAAAAGAGAAAGAAAGATAAATCAGAGTGGTGTGTGCCAGACCTTGAATTGCAGTGATCAGCTGCACTAGGCTGCATCACTAGCACACACTCCTTTGTCGTTGCAGTAGCCAGATTCCCCCCACTTGCGCATGCTTGACTGCTGCATGGGGACTGCTCTGGCCAGTCACCAAACATCAGGCGCTTGGTTGAGCTTATACGATGTTCGTTCAGCTTCAGCTTCAATTGGAGGTGGCATACAGTCTTGGGGTTGGCTCACTCTGGCATGCCGTCCTGCTGCAGCTGTCTTGTCTGCACTTATGCGGCTGTCCTTAATTTCTATGCCACACTCAACTGGGGTAATTGTGCCATGCTGTGCCATGCTGTGCTGCAGGGGCTGCTTGCCCTTGATGATGCCCAGTTTGACTACTTCCTTGCCTTGGTCGACGGGGACAGGCAGCTGCTGCAGCAGCGCCAGCAGCAGCAACAGCAGCGCTGGGCGCAGGGTGCAAGCAGCAGCACTGCAGCCGGTGTAGGGGGCATCAGCAACAGCAGCCGCGCAGCGCAACCTGCAGCAGCAGAGCTGTCCTCCATGGTGGCTTCTATCAAGGAGCTACTGCCGGATTACGGCGACGGGTTTGTCACCGCTGCGCTGCACCACAACAGCTACAGCACAGAGCAGACAATAAACATGCTGCTAGAGGGCTCTCTGCCGACAGCCCTGCAGGGTTTGGATTCAAAGCTAGCT
This sequence comes from Desmodesmus armatus, assembly GCA_007449985.2. Classification (NCBI taxonomy): domain Eukaryota; kingdom Viridiplantae; phylum Chlorophyta; class Chlorophyceae; order Sphaeropleales; family Scenedesmaceae; genus Desmodesmus; species Desmodesmus armatus. The sequence continues at coordinate 315,854 of VIIQ02000008.1, read as the reverse complement.
GCGTGGTCCCCTCCTGCTGCTGCAGCAGCACCTGTCGCAAGCAGCAGCAGTAGCGCCAGCGCGCTGTCTTGGACAGGCCTCGCTCGGGAAGCAGCAGCAGCAGCTATGCCCCCCGTGGCAGAGCGCGTCCCGCTCCCTAGCCTGGCTGCCGCAGCAGCGGCAGGGCCAAAAGCGGGTGTTGACAAACGGACCAGTCGTGTGCTGGGGGCATTGTCTGGCAAGGCGCGCAGCGTCGTGAAAAGCTATGCACAGGAGATGCAGTATGAGTATGATGACGAATATGATGACTCATTCGATGACCTAATGGGTCCCGGAAATGACGGCGTGTGTGACATTGAGGGAGAGGATACCGGGGCAGCAGCTGGTAAGGCAGCAGCAGCAGCAGGTGCGGATGAGTACGCAGATGAGCCTGCAGCACAAAGCGGGCCAGGGGCTAGCCGGCAGCAGCAGCGGCCGCCACTGCAGCAGCAGCAGGGCCGGGGAGGGCCCAGGCAGCGCAAGGAGAAGCTGTGGGTGCTTGATGGCAAGGTATACAACTATAAGAAGGAGGGGGCGCAGGAGGTGGAGGGGCAGGCAGGGGCACAGGCAGCTCTGAGGGCAGCACAGCAGGCCTCCCAGGAGATCCATGGCCTAGGCCCAGGTGGTAATGTGCCGTTGGCAGTGCCGCAGCAGCGGCCAAAGCAGCAGAGCAGTGCCGCGGGTGGTGCTGCTAATGCTGCTGCTAATGCTGCCACAGCGGCATTGGGTGGTGGCCGGGGACCAGGGGGTGAGGCTGCAGGAGGTGGACAGGGTGCTGGTGGCGGTAGAGGCGGGGGTAGGGGTGGGAGAGGGGAAGGAGGGTCTGAGGGTGGTGGTGGCAGGGGAGGTGGTGAGGGAGGGCGTGGCAGGGGACGTGGCAGCTTTGCGCACAAGGAGCAGCACAAGGCGGCAGCGGGCAACCACCACCGGAAGGACAGAGCGCTGCAGAAGCAGGGCAAGGGCATGTTCTGACTCTGTTGCTGTGTGTTGAATGAATGGAGTGTTTTGATGCCAGGGGTACTGATGGACTTGATTTGTGTATCAGTATCCTGATAGTTGCATGTGTCCAGCTGTCAGAGGCTCACATACGTCTGTCCCAGAGAAGTCAAAGATCCGCAACTGCCAAACCATCACAGTGCATCATACGCAGCCAAGCGTTCTTTGAACTGTACCTTTTTAACCTCCAACAGCATCATGACTCGCACACGGCAGCTCTCTCGTCTGTTGCAGCCCTTCTTGGGCAGTGGCACCCGCGGCTACAGCTCAGGAGCAAAGCATGCAGCAAGGGCCGGAGAGGAGGTTGTTGCTATCAGCAATACCCACCGTGCTGCTGACAGTGTGATGGAGGTCAGTTTGCTGCTGCAGTCATACTGCTGCCACCGATCGCAGCAGAGACAGCGCATACGGCACCAGTGACGCTGCTAGCACCTTTCATCAGGTTTAAATGGCTGAAGGACAGCCAAATTGGTGTTGACACTTGCCCCAACAGAAGTTGGTGCCAGGGTGTTGCAGCAGGCGGGCATTGTAGCAGTTTGCAATGTTGGGCTGCTTCTGCCCTGTCAAGAGTCCAGACTGCTCCACAGTGCCAGTACCGGGATTTTCAAAGCCAGTGTGCCACGCAATGGCGCAACCTGACCTCGAACCTCCATAGATACCCCCCTTGCACACCAGCACCGCCAACATCCTCCGCCAAAGGTATCTAGCTCCCTAACAAACCATCACAAACCTTCCCTTAGGATCCTCTTCCTGCAGCTCCTTTCCCTCAAGCACTTCACTGCCATGCCCCCCCCCTCCCACAGGTGCCCCAGCGTCTGCTGATGGGTCCCGGGCCAGCCAATGCGTATCCGCGCATCTTGGCCGCCCAGGCGCTGCCGCTGCTGGGCCACATGCACCCCCCATTCCTCAAGATCATGGACGAGATCAGCGAGGGACTGCGGTACGCCCTGCAGACGGACAGCAAGTACACACTCATGGTCAGCGGTACTGGACACGCAGGTAAGTAACGGGGGGGGGGGGGTGTTATGTTTTTAGGTGTCCAGGGGGAAGGGGGGGGGGGGGGGCAGGGCACACCCCGCTTGCGTGTGGGGTGTGTTGAATACATGAGTTACAACCAGCAAGTGCATGTCATGTGTGTGTGTGTTGGGGGGGGCATGTGGTGGGTTTGCGCGTGTGGGGGGTGGGAGGTTGGACTGTGGGAATGTTGGGTGCGTGGGCGAGAGTGGTGCCACGTAGCAGCGGGGTGTTTGGGGAGGTGCAGGGCAGGTCGGTAAGAGCAGTATGCGGGGCTTCATCACTTGTTGCACATCCAAGCCACCCCAGCAGGCTGAGATAGCCAGACAAGGCAGCAGGTGCTATGTAACCCGCCTGTCTGCAGTGTGCAGTCAGAAAGTCTTGCGAACAAATCCCTTTCAAAGAACAACTGTGATCAGACCATCATGTGATCAGACCATTATGTGATCGGATCATGTGATCAGACAACATGTGATCAGGAACAATGCGGTGCTGGCCTGTGTAGCACCCTGTGCTCACCCCTGCACGTGTCCTAGGGCATGTGCAGCACAGCCCTGTGCCTGTCACCAAAGGCTCTGGGTGGGTGGGCTGGGGCACAGCAGTTGGTACGTTACAGCGCGCCGTGCAGCACACCTGCCGGCGCGTCTCCTTTACTCCAAACATAACTGCTGTGTGGTATCAGTGGCAATACCCATACATGTCATCAAGGGGGCACGTTGATTTTTGCGGAATGATCCTTGGCAGCACGATTTTATTTTCACAAATTTATTTGAATATTAATTTGAACACATGTATATCGGCTGCACCGTAAGGCAGCACGATTGGCTAGGAGCTGAAAGGGCATGTTGGGGAACCATGAGGAGGCAAGCAGCGCAACAGCAGTAGCGTGCAGCAAGCACCAATGCAAGGCGTAAGGCAGATGAAAAGCGCAAGCACCAAGGCAGCGTGCCTCCTTCCAGTGACTTTTCACTTATGGGGGAGTATGTTACATGGACATTTTCGCCAAACAACAATGGCATTGCCCACCAGGATCGAGCCAGGTGAACCTCATAAGTTGTCTCCCCTGCGGTGGTTTGCACCACCTACACCGGGTTGACCAAAGAAGGCAGAACCACCAGAATTGCAGCAAGTGCCAGCCATGCTAGGAACCTATTGTGTGCAGAGATGAGGGCAGGCAACTATACCAGTGTGGACACAAGAAACAGAACAAAGTCAGTCAAATACCCATAGTAAGGCCAAGCAAGCGTGCTCTGCGCACTTTCATTTTGTACAAAGTGTGTGCCAGGGCCGACTGTTCGGCATGTTGAAACACAGTAGCAACACAATCTTGGTCACCCAACTGGACTGAAGCCGGGTCAGCAAAGGCTGGGCAGGCGGTGCGCAGATCATCATACACGGGACATTCAAGAATGAAGTGCTTTAGATCTTCAACATTGTTGCTGGTGCCAGTACGGGCCAGCACAGCAGCGCGGTTGGCCAGCGAAGCGTCCTGACCAGAGCACAAACGACAGATGCGATCCGCCCTTGGGACAGACTCCCTACGCTTGCGACCCTGCTCAATTTCAAGATGTGCAGAGCCAACACGCAACTGCGCCAGGTTTTGTGCCACGTTGAAAGACAAGCACAACTTCATATGCGGGGCTGCATGGTCTCTAGAGAAAGGATCAAAGCCAGGGTCAAGAGGGTATACCCATGCATGGTGTGTAAGCCTGTGAATGCCGGCAGACGGTGCAGTGCGAGGGGTGCCTTCTGTAAGACCCTGCCACCTATCACGGAACAGGCCAGCCAAGGCAGCCTGCACAGCTGACTCCTGCCACCGCTGCTGCAACACCCACTCCAAAGGCTGCTGCCGCCAGCTACTATCAAGGAGCTGCAAGCCAGACATAGTGTGCAACACACCATACGACCAGCAACGCTGACAGCCATCCAAGGCCAACATAACGTCCTCGCGCCACACACAACTGGCCAGTGACCTGGGCTCCTCATCACGCGAATCCGACAGCTTGGTCCACCACCGCGCAGCCAGGACTACCCAGTGGTACATGACGGGAATGCGGTGCAGGTCCCGGTATAATACATCCTTGGCAACCCCTTTGATGGATCCTGTCATGATCCTCAGGAACGAGGTGTGCACACTCTCGGCTTGTGTGTCGTACGGTGCGGAGTGCAGGCGCTTCACAAACATTGCCGGGCCCCAGATATGCGACGCATATGACAACACAGGCTCGACCAAAATATCAAACATTCTGCACTTGATGTCAAACTGGGTGAGGCAAGCCCGACGACAGCGCGTCAGCATGGCATGCATGGCTTTGCTGCCGGAAACTGCCAGCGCGTCCGACGCCCCCAGAAGCCCCCGAGTGGCATGCACACGCACGCCCAGATACACGTACTCTGATTGCAGCGCAATTTCACGGCCCCGAAACACAAGGCGAAACCCTGCAGGCACCCTCAAGTGTTGCGGGCGGAAACACACGACACAAGTCTTGTGCGGCGCAAGGTTCACCTCCATATCAAACAATGTGCAGAAGACATCAAGCACATCCACGATCTGCTGTATCTCGCAGGCCTCGAAGCTGAGCAACCCCACGTCGTCAGCATACATCACGTCAGGCACCTTAAGTCCACTCAGCACTGGCCCTGCCCCCGGCAACTTGAGCCTTGAGCCAACTTATGCCACCTGATACTCCAAGAAAGAAAGCCACAGGAACGGCCACTGCTGCTGACAAAGCTGTCGTGTGCTGTGCTGCATCCCATGCTGTGCTGTGCTGTGCTGTGCTGCACGTGTGTAGGCATGGAGGCTGCCATTGCCAACCTGCTAGAGCCAGGGGAGAAGATCATTGTGGGCAATGCAGGCATCTGGGGCGAGCGTGTGGCAGATCTGTCAGCACGCTACGGAGGTGAGGGGGGGGGGGGCGCTGGGTGGGTGGATGGGAGGGGACCGGCAGGTGGGTGGATAGGATAGGTACGCAGCAGTGCGTGCAACTTGCAGTTCTGTCAGCATGCTACGGTGTATTGTGGTTGTGGGCGGGTGGGAAAGTGACCTGGAGGGTGGGTAAGCGAGTGGGTGCATCCTGGGTGGTTGGCGGGTGGTTCCAGCAACACACAGGCAGCACATGACCGGCAGCAACGTACACAGGAAGTGTGAGAATGCTTCGAAGGCCGATGTGCTCTCAGTTGTGGTGGCCAGGCCCTCTAAGCTGGAATTCATCAGCAGCTGTCACATTCTCACTTTGTTGCCACAGCAGCTGCTGTAGACAGCAAGGGTGCCTGTAATTTCAGCAAGGCATACTCGTGGCCTGGACGCCCTTGCCCTGACACATCTCGCCCTTTGCCGACTGCTTGCTGCTGCTGCTGCTGCTGCTGCTGCTGCTGCTGCTGCGTGTTTTGTGTGCAGGCGATGTGATTGAGCTGAAGTGTCCAGCGGGTCAGACCTTCAGCCAGGAGGAGCTGACGAAGGCACTGGAGGAGCACAAGCCAGCAGTCATGTTCCTGTGCCAGGTGAGGGGGTTTAGGGTGTCGGGGTTCAGATTTAGGGTTTTGGGGTTTACGATTTTTAAGGTTCAGGGTTTTAGGTTCAGGGTTCACTCTCCTTCGTACCAAACCTCAAGCAAAGGGGGTGGCAGGGCACCATGTTTGTGGTACTGTGAGACACACAAGTTGGTGTTCACACGCCACACGCAGCTGACTCAGGGCCGCATGAGCGCAAGCCAGCAGTGCGGTTGCTGTGTCAGGGGAGCACTAGCGTCGATGCAAGCTGCTCTTCTTCTTTGCAGATCAGAGCAACAGCTCCACACTCAAAACCCTTTGCACTATGCATGCTGCTGCTGTTGCAGAGCTGTAGTTCAGTCCCAAGCCTTGGCAGAGCCCTGCCAGGTCAATTCCAGCATTTGACACTCTTTCAAATCTGAAAGGGCCGCCATACCAACCTGCCTGTGTGCTGTGTGCTGTGTGCTGTGTGCTGTGTGCTGCTGTGCCCAGGGTGAGTCCAGCACCGGGACCCACCAGAGCCTTGCTGGCCTGGGTGAGGTGTGCAAGCGCACCGGCACTCTGCTGCTGGTTGACACTGTGTGCTCACTGGGCGGCGTGCCACTCTATGCCGACAGCTGGGGCATCGACTGCATCTACAGCGGATCGCAAAAGTGCCTCTCGGGGCCACCTGGTGAGACCCGCGCAGGGGGGGAGAGGGGGGGGGGGAGAAGGGGGGGGGGGGGGGGGGGGAAGGAGGGGGGGGGAGAGAGGGGGGGGGGGAAGGGGGGGGGGGGGTGAGAAGGGGGGGGGGGAGGAGAGGCGGGGGGGGTGGCCAGCGCAAGGTGGGCGGTTTCTGTTTGCACATGAGTTACCTCCATCAAGTGCATGTCACGACGACAGGGTATACTCAACAACTCCCTGCTCTGTGTGCGCGTGATGGGTGGAAGGCAAGGAGGCAGAACAGGGCGACTGCAGTAGTCTAGTAAGCCACTGACTTGGAAATGCAGTGGTGATTGCCTAAGTCTAGTGTGAGCAGCTGCAAAGTGCAGTAGGCCAGTTCTGCCTTGTATGCCATGTACTGATCACTCCCCCATGAAGTTCCCACTTACTATGTGGGCCGTACACACCATCACGCATGCTGGCCTATAATTATCATGTTTTCTCACTCAGTGTCCATTGTCTGTTGTGTGCGCCCTGCAGGTGCCGCTCCCTTCTTCATGAGTGAGCGTGCCATGGAGAAGCTGCAGAGCAGGAAGACCAAGCCTGCCACATTCAACCTGGACATGAACCTCATTGGGGACTACTGGTGAGTGAGGGGGACAGTGAGTGAGTGAGTGAGTGAGTGAGTGAGTGAGTGAGTGAGTGGATGAGTGAGTGGATGAGCTGATTCAGTGAAGTGAGGTAGTGTTACAGGACTAGGGGGTGTGGTTGGGTGACACAGGATAGTGCAAGTGGCCATTACTAGGCTGTGCACATAACGGCCTCCAGGAGTAACTTTGAGAATGCCCGTAACACATTGGCTAGGCCTCAGCTGCAGCAGCTTATGCAGCTGATGTACACTATGTGCTGCTGAATGCAGGCATGTCTGACACAGCTGTTGTGGTGTCTGTCTGTGTCCGTGCCTGGCCTGTGCTGCTGCTGTCAGGGGCTGGTATGGCAAGCGCAGCTACCACCACACAGGACCTGTCAGCACATTCTACGCAAGTGAGTGTGGTCAAAGAAGTATTGGGGTAGTCATTCCTCTCCACCCTCAATGAGGGTAGTTTAAGTTACAAGCTCACAGCGGAAACCCTCAACATGTGCGTCAATTTAAGGGCCCCCACCTTGTAGATGCGCAGACAGTGGAGAGTGCTCAAGAAATGTTTTGAGGAAGAAAGGGGTTTTCAGAGGGGACGGAACCTTGCCTACTGACAATACCCACCATCGGTGTGCTCGGCTGCGACACCGCACATGCTGCTGTGTGCCGGGACGCATGTCCAGTGGGTGCCGATGCAGCACAGCCTGCATGCCAGCACGGCCAGTGGGGTGATCTGCTGGTGCAGCACTCCACACCTCAATCTCACGCCGGTCTCTGGTGCACCTGACCCCCCTTTGCACAAACTTTTTCCAGCCCCATGCCCACTTGACCTTGTATAATATCAATGACGTTATGACGTTATGACGTTACTCTCCTGGCTGCAGTGCGTGAGGCGCTGGCGATCGTGTCTGAGGAGGGACTAGAGTCGCTGTGGGCGCGTCACCTTGCCGCCCACAACCAGCTGTGGGAGGGGCTCAGCAGCCTGGGGCTCAAGCCCTTTGTAGAGAAGGAGCAGGACAGGTGGGGTAGCTGATTCAATCAGTAATGGGATGTTACACAGAACATCGCCCGTTTGGGGAGCCAACAACAGGCTGATTGGGCAAAAGCAACTCTGAACCGACACAAAGTGACAATCAGCCCCTGATGTTATGCCTCAGCTGCAGCTCACATCACTGAGTGATGCTTGATCTTGTGCCTCAGCTGCAGCTCACATCACTGAGTGATGCTTGATCTTGTGCCTCAGCTGCAGCTCACATCACTGAGTGATGCTTGATGTTATGCCTCAGCTGCAGCTCACATCACTGAGTGATGCTTGATCTTGTGCCTCAGCTGCAGCTCACATCACTGAGTGATGCTTGATGTTATGCCTCAGCTGCAGCTCACATCACTGAGTGATGCTTGATCTTGTGCCTCAGCTGCAGCTCACATCACTGAGTGATGCTTGATCTTGTGCCTCAGCTGCAGCTCACATCACTGAGTGATGCTTGATGTTATGCCTCAGCTGCAGCTCACATCACTGAGTGATGCTTGATCTTGTGCCTCAGCTGCAGCTCACATCACTGAGTGATGCTTGCTGGCACCATGGTCTGCTGTTTCAAATGGCAGACATGGAAGGCTTCCGGGACTTAGAAAGTACACATAGTGAAGAGATCTAATGTAAGAACCTTCCTTGCCCCGATTGGGCATGCTGTGCAGCCTCATGCCTATTCTGCTTGTTCTGCCCTACATCTGAATCACGCTTGTCCTGCCGTTCTGCCTGTCCTGGCTGTGTCCCCAGGTTGATCACTGTCAACACCATCAAGGTGCCTGAGGGTGTTGACTGGGCTGCACTGGTGAAGAATGCAATGGATAAGTACAACCTGGAGATTGCAGGGGGCCTGGGCCCAACACTGGGCAAGGTCTGGAGGGTGAGTGGACATACACATTCCAACTGCATCCTGACTGCACGCTACTGTATCTACTATTGTGATGCTACCACAGCTAACACCTGTGTCTCGTTAGGATTTGCCTTGGCAAGTCACATTTTAGCGCTCACCTCAGGCGATGGTATGATAACAGCCGAGCAGAGTGTGACTTGTGTGTTGAGAATGATCTGCAACCACCCTTGTACCTCAGCAAGGCAGTCAAGAAGCAGGACAGTCAAGGATATGTGTGTGTGTGTGTCCTGCTGCCTGCAGGTCGGCTGCATGGGTTACAACGCCCGCCCCGGCCCCATTGCCCTCACAATTGAGGCTTTCAGGGATGGTCTGAAGCAGCAAGGCAAGCTCTGAACCTGTTACCGCGTCAGCACTGACATACAACTGCTCTGCGAGGGTTGAGGGACGGGTGTGTGCTGTGAGTGTGTGAGAGGGAGTGTGTGTAGTGGAGGAGGGGTGGTTGTGCTCTGATGGCACACTGGCCTGTACTGTTGCTGCTGGCACCAGTGGGGTACAAGTGCTGGCGGCACACTGGCCTGTACTGTTGCTGCTGGCGCCAGTGGGATACTTGTGCTGGGCAGTGTCTTGGCCAGCCTGTGTTACAACTGACCGCCAGGAGAGGCGTTCAAGGGACAAGCAAGCCTGCAGCGCAGGCATCTTGAGCCATGTGCTGGGTGCTGACTGAGTTTGGTGAGATTGCTTTGCAGCTGAAGCTTGCTTGTCATGCTTGACATAGCCCCTGCCGGGCATGGGTTGGCAGTGCTTGCAATGTCATGGTGTTGGTTTGGTGAATGTTGTGAGCCGCCTGGCCAACTGCGAGCCGCCTGGCCAACTGTAACTGCAAGATGTGCGCTGCCGATTCCTTGCTTTCACACAATGTGGCAGTCGCTGAGAAAGTTGGAGACGCTTAGGGCTGCCCAGACTGCTACATAGAGCTATCCGAGCCTCAGCATCCCATTCTTACAGGGCCAGCACATCACAGCACACACCCCACGGTGGTACAGCCTGTCGGCTCGCAGTGTTCAAGCACAAACAACATTTGCGCAGCGCACAATGCTGTGCTTGCTGAACGCCCCCTGAGGGACAGGGACTCGTCTAGTGCAAGCAGTGCTGCCTTGACATGTGTTGGCCACTCAAGAGCAGACACTGCACAGGCCTGCATCAGCTATCACTCTCAACTGCACTCAACTTCATGCAGATCCGTATCAACGCATGTTTGGACACGGCAGCTTCAGCCTCTGCGATCTTATTACAACGCATGTTTGGACAACTCACGGCCGTCTCAAGCAAGCCATGGCAGGCTAGCAAACAATCAGAGATAACTCCCCCACCAGGCCAGCAGTAGCATGATGAAATCACAACTGTTGGACCACACGTGCAGCGAAGGTGCCCGTGCACCGTCCTCTGATGAAACAGCAGTTGGGATTTGCTGGATTGAAACAACCAACCGAACCAACTGAACACGAGTCCAGGCCTCAAACCAGCATGCGTGCAGCTGTGCACCATGCATGAAAGACTTGGTGTAGGGTGTCAGTACCAAACCACCCGCCTGCTGGGTGATAAATGAAACCAGCAACGCACAATCACATGCCCAGTCCTGGAACTGTATCACAGGACTGCACTGAGATGTCCCAAAGTATTGTGCTGACCAAACGACTGTGCTGGGGGCTGCCTGGTGGCCCCCCACGTACTGTGAGCTTGCTGTATCATATGACATGCCCCGCAACTGTGACATACCAACCGACGCGATACCCACAAAAGCACACTCAAGCGTGTGTAAGTTTTGTCATTTCGCCACAGCCCAACAAAACGGCGGCCAACAAAGCCTCTGGAAGAGACTGTAGCAACTGCAACGGTGACTGCACGCATGCATGCCGTGTTGTGCTGATGCACTCGACTGCTCAGATCCCACCCCTTCACCACGCATGATGCCAGCAGCTTGCAAACTACACAAAGCAAACAAACCACACAATACCCAGCCTGTACAGTGCCTATACACAATCACCTGCAATTGCAACACCAACGTCAATACACACATATGGACAACTGCTGCCTAGCAGCTTTGCACACAACACTCGATGCTGTCTTGCCAGCACGGCACAAATGCCAACTGGTCCTGCGTCATCAGATGTGCAAGTCAGGACAACCGTTGCATGTGAATGCCTGTGCAGCAACTCGGCAACCATGTCAAGCCCACGTCATGTGTCATGCCACTACCACGCATATGGAACACCCCATGCGCAGCAGGACCGTGCTGCACAGCTGCACACTGCCAGGAGCCACAGCTGACTGTGGCTTCTAGCAGCAGCTGCTCGCTGCAGTGCTGCCACTGCTGCAGCATCCCAAGTACTTGCAGACACTTTGTTGGTCAACAGCCCAGGCTGCTCAATGCATGGGTTCTCAGTCACCCCATCATAGCAGCACCACATCCTTCCTGCTTCCGCCTGCCAGCACACCACCTCGAAACCCAACATTCAGCTGCGGCCAGCAGCAGCAGCTACCGCTGCTCAGCACGACAGCGCACGTGCAAAAGAGACACCTGGCCCCTGGTGCTTCTTGGGCGGGGTTGGCCCCGTCTTGCGCCCCACCAGGTACTGCGTGGCTACGCTGCCGTCTGTCAGGGACTTGGACCACTGCTGGGTGATGATCACGCTGCCGTTGTCCTCCACACGCATGTAATCCTCATACACGTAGTCAACCTTGCTGCTGAACAGCCCAGAGCTGCACACCCTGCATCCAACAAATACAGCGCCAGCAAATCGCCAGCACAAATAGCATCGGGGGCAACGAACACCGCAGCGATACTGATGGCGCGCTTTGGTGCAGGGGCCGACCGGATACTCAGAAGTTGCTTAGTGACCACTGCTCCATGCACTGCATGCAGTTCAGCGGTGCAGGCAGGCATCAACAGCCACATGCTGCATGCACATGTCCCGAGGAGCATGACGTAATGCAAGTCATGACTAATCATCTCACCGGTAGATGAGGATGCCGTCTGTGGTCATGAACATCTCGCCCTCGGAGCGTCCGAGTGAGATGTCCCGCCTGAGGGCCCAGTGCGCCCTAGTGGAGTCAAGGTTGAAGTACTCATTGTAGTTCATCACACCAGGGATGGCAATGATGTTGGGGGTGGCGGTCAGCACCAGCTGCTTGCCCTCCACACGCATCTAGGGAAGGGAGACAGTAGGGACACGTGCAGGACAGGCAAGCAGGGTCAGCCAACAAGTGTTCCTGACGCATGTGCGCAACAGGCGTGTGAGCTACGATCATCGACCCGCACAGATCATCCAAACTGGGTGTTGCGTCTGGTGATTTGAGCGTTGTCGCTGTTTTTCACACACTGCCCTGCTGTGGCTGTGCGACTGCAGAGTTTAGCAGTGCGTGCCAAGCCCCTCTCAGCACACTCCTCCTGGCACATGACAAGCTGCGCTCGCGACATGCAGCATGTCATGAGCGCACATCAGGCCCAGAACCCTGTACCCCCCTGCACCTCCATCTCACTCACCCACATGCCGGGGATGGACTCGTGGCAGGCCCTCGCCAGCTTGCTAAGCTTCATCTGCTTGTGGGAAGGCAGCGGGAAGGGCGTGCTGTTCACGGCATCGCGCTCCCAGTACGCGCAGAAGGGCCGAGGGTCGACCTGGCAGTACTTCCAGGACTTGGGCGCAAACAGCAGCGGGGGGTTTGGCTCGCAGCTTGGGGTGTAGCACAGCTCCGGGCCTGGTGCTGGACCCCGCAGCATCTCAAGCTCTGTCAAGTACTGCTCCACCTCCCTGTGCTCTGCCTCGCTGACGGATGCGTCAGACATGGTGTGGCTGAAGGCGTCGTGGAAGACGTCGCTGGTGGCGCTGGCAAAGCTGCTGCGCTGCAGGGGCTTGCCGCTGGCGTTCTGCAGCTGCTGCATGGCCAGGGCCTGGTTCTGCTGCTTCACTTGCTCCAGGGCTGCTAGGCATGCGTCCCAGTCAGCATCTGCAGGCAACACACACAACAAACAGATGCTGTTTCATCAACGTGCTTGGACACGCACTCTTGAGAGAGAGGTTGTGGTTTGAATGGTTAGTATGACTGATGGTAAGGAGGTGCTGCAGGCTGTGTGTCGCACCTGTGTATGGCCGGTTGTGTGCTGATGCCATCAAGGGCCGCAGGTCCAGGTGTGGGACGTGGTGGCGTGTTACCACATGGCTGCTGTGGCTAGCTCCCTTTGCTGCCATGGCACCCCCCTCACTGCCTGCTGCTGCGCCTGTAGCCGCTGCTGCTGGCTGCGCACGCCTGGGTGCCTGGTCACTGCTGGCTGGCGCTGCATCTGCCAGTTGCACCTCTGTGGTGTGTAGGTCAGAGTGGTCTGCAGTGCTGGCGGAGTGTGCTGTGGCGGTCACGTGCGTGCCATGTGCACAGGCGTCCTTTGGCATGCTGCTGCTGCTGTTCAGCACCGCTGGCTCTGGGTCAGCTGCAGTTGGACAGGGCGGTGCAGAAGGAGGTTTGTGAGGGTGACTTCTCTTGTACATTTGCTGAGGCAATCAGGGTGCAGGAGTGCACAACTGCGCTGCAGTTCACAACTGTACAACTGCAGATGCAATGCTTAGGAGCTCACTCACGCTCATCAACAACAGGCTATTCTTTGGGCCGCTGACTTGGTTGTGCTGGTCTGTGAGCACATGTGCTGGCCTGTGACATCCCCGAAGTGTGTACAGGGGGTGGGCAATTCCTAAAGTACACTCGGTTTTGATGGAATGATGCATGCCAGCAATGCACGAACACGGGGTGCACTGCAGCAGAGGTCTGTCTCCATCTCACCCCCTCCCCCCTTGCATGCCGATCATGCGCACCTACTGCTGGGCGCACGCAGCACAACCAGCCACCTCCAGAGCTTGAACGTGGCCTGGTGTCTGCCATGCTGTCGCAATTCGCCTGCCTCACCAACCACCTGCCTGCAAAGGATGCACTTCTTGGCTTCCCGCAAACACTCCTGGCGAAATGCGGACGGGTTGAAGCGGACAAAAAAACTCTATAGGGATATCCTGACACTACTTATGATGGACGGATCGCCGTGTCTGGTCCGGCTGCTGCTACACCGCTGGTGACACTCAGGGCAAGCAGACAGGCACGCTCTGAGCTTCTCAGATGCAACTAGCAACAAAAGGAGTCATGTACGCAGGATGGTGGTGGCTGAGGAGCCTGATCGTCGCCCAAGTGATTTGGTGGGGCCCTGACGGGTGCTCAAGTGAGTTGCTGCAGCCGGATAGCTGCTCAGCCACACGACAGTCACAAACACTGTTGCTGCGGGGCAGTGCGCGAGCGCCCCGGTGACCCTGTTAGCCCCAACCACCTGCTTTACTCACTGCTTACGCAACTAGTGATTTAAGCCACTCAAGTCATGTACAGAAAAACTTGATACTAAAGAGTATCAGCAAAGATGTTTGCCAGCAAGAGTTGCCGGTGGGCCTGCCCCAGCACTGCCCTACTGCCCTTGCCAGCACTGCCTCACCTGCAGAACGGGCTCCCTTAGGTCAAAGTACCCGATTGAAGTCACTAAATGTGTTGAGATTACTCAGTTCCTCCCTCCCCTCCTTGCTCTGCTCCCTCGTGCTGGGCCATGAATGGGAGCTCCAGTGACCAGTTTGAACAGTGCTCAGCAACCTGCTCAGCAACCTGCAGCCTGCCACAGTGGACAGCAGCCCTGGGGAAGATACAGCCACAGCGCAAGAGTCCTCAGCACAGAAAGCACACGATGATAGGCAACTGCTGGGCTACTTCCAGGCCCCTCCTGGGCAAGTACTGGCTGGTACTTCTGGTACTGAAGTTTCATTACTGCAGGCCTGCAGGCCCCTCACGGAGGACAGGGCCTAAAAGGGCAGCTTGGTGTGGTGCCTGAAGGTGACCACGCCACCCCTCCCCTGCCACAGCATGTGCTATCTTATCACCTTGGGCCCCAGGCATGTTCCAGGGTTTGAGCGGATAGTGGGCCTCATTGACTCCAACAGCACACCTGGCTAGCATGGCATGCACCCATGCCAAGAACACCACTGTCTTGGGCAGCGAGGTGTGTGGTGCTGCACGTCCTGCAGCGATGGCCTCACAGAACCCCAGATGCCTCATTATCACATGTAGTTCCGGCATAGCGATTGTGCATGCAGCAGCAGGTCTATTCGTGTGCCTTACAGCACACCACCAGACCAAACCCACTGATCCATAGTGCACGGCAGCCGATCACACTGAGTAGAGACACTGGAGCCCTCGGCCAGGTGAGGCCCTGAACGCCTGCAGCACAGGAGAAAGCAACACGTTACAACATAGCATCATACACCTTCTCTGCAAAATAGTGTTCTTGAACCTCTGGGAGCCCAGGCTGCTGCAGCCTGTCAGCATGCTGCCACACGGTGCTGTTGTGACGCAGGACAGCAGCGCGAGACTGCCAGAAGGCATACCAGCTGCTGTCCTGGTGGATGACATAATGAGATGATGATGATGACCTTTCACAGCATGCTGCGCCACGCAGCCAGTTCACACCCTTGAGGCTTGAGGTGTGGGTGTTGGTTCTACTAGGTTTGCATCCTTCACAACAGTAGTCACAATCTGGCAGCCTGGGAGTCCATGGTGGCGCATGTCTCCCGGCTGACAGTACAGTACTTGTACGTGCAGCAATCGGCGTCGCTGAGTGATGTTGCTTTATCAAGCCTTGCTGGGGTGGGGGCCCTGCAACAGCCACTTGTTTCCTGCATCCTTTTGCATGCAAAAACGCTGCGCACCGTTGCTGCTGGACCACCGTGTACTACACGCTTTTAGTCAGACTACTGTCTTCCAGCTGACAGGTTGCCGCAATGGGCGCTGGACAAGCAACATGCAGAGGGCCTGGTAGGGGTCCTGCCTTTCCCCCTTACACATCCACATTGTCATGTTGTACCAAGCGGTTTGCCGGTGGGCGATGAAAGCTTGGGTTCATCAGGTCGGCATGCAGGTGTTGCTATACGATTGTTGCTTAAGCTGCAGCACAGTAGCCGTGCCAAGCTGCGGCATGCGCTGCAGTATCACACGCACATCGAGCCCAACTAATGAGGAACAATTGGTTGGCAACTCCCCATACCTGACGGTATCGGTGAATGGAAGTCCATGCCGATTTGGAGTGACAGGCACCTGTCACACATGGCGACAGTGAGTCATCATTGCGCATGGCATAACGGAAAGCGGTCAAAGGCAGCCACGGTGAAGAAAACCACATGTTTAAGACACATTCACTTCACTCATTCACAGTTCGCTGCCGAATCTGCCATCCGCCACAATGCTGCAGCGTCTCTTGACCGGTCGGCTCTTTGCGAGGTCAGCCGTGTCATGCCGGGCCCTGGGTGATACACAACTCTACAGCACGCAAAGGAGCACCGACGAGATTGGACCCGGCCCCGGTTCCCGATCAAGGAGCATTGACCAGGCAACAGCAGCTGGAGAGACCAGCACCACTTTTGGGCCTGAGTCTGCCCCTGCGCGCAGTCCAGATGCTCCTGCAGATCCTGCAGACCTTGCAGCCAACAGGGGCTCAGACCCAGAGGAGGTCCTGCGGTCCTCAGCATGGCAGGCACAGCAGGCCATGTCCAGCAGGTGTGGGCGCATTGTGGTGAAGCCGTAGCTACTAGGCTAGGCTAGGCACTGTTATGCCGTGTGTCTGCCTGTTGAGGTGCATGCAGAGGCAACGTTGAATGTAGCGCAATGCAGCAGTTGCACTGTGCAGTGCAGCATCAGTCTTTCACAATGCACTAGCCAGGTGCCTTGTTCAGTCACTGAGTACAACAGGCCTGCAGGGCAGACGCAACCACAGGCGGTGCAATCACAAGCCATCATGGCATGTATGATACAGGGCAGTTGCAATAGTGCAGCAGTTGCATTGCATGTGCACTTCGCAGTTACACCCACAATGCGCCAGCCCAGGGCAGGGCATGTGCCTTGTCGTTGCCCATCATGCACATAACGGTCGGACAGTTGCAGCAGTTGTGACTGCGTGCGTGCATGTTTGCCGCAGCTATGAGCGTGATGATGGGTCGCTGCATGGTGCTGTCCTGGCAAAGGGAGCTGCCCAGGCTGGAGGGCGACTGGCTGAGAAGGTGTTCAGTGCAGCAGACATGGCTGCACAGGTGCGCTGCAGCGTGCAAAGGCACAGAATCAGATTCAAGGAAGAAACGAAAGCAATGTAACAAGTCATGGCACTGCACACATGCTCCAACTGCAAACCACTGGCAGCTGGTGACTGTACCCCTCGCAGCAGGCGTGCAACAGCCACTACCTAGTTACTAGTCACTCGGCAGCCTCAGAGTCTGAGTCAGATAGGCCAGGGCACACACTGCCACAATGCATGCCGGGCGGGGCCCGTGACGTGTATTGCTGCAGCCTGTTGCACCCAGGACCCACGGCCTTCACAGGCTGCACACCCACCTGATCAGACACATGCATCATGAGGCCCACTGAGCGCCTGGAGTTGCCTACAGCATTATTCAAGCGTCTGTGTCAAGCGTCTGTGTCAACTCGTCCTGCAGGCCGCCAGTGGTGCTGTGTCAGCCATGAGTGATGCTGTGAAGGCATCCACAGGGTCAGCCAGCAGTGGTGCAGGTGAGCGCAGCGCTGACAGCACCAGCAGGCAAGCGCACAACCATAAATTCACTGTACAGATATAGTGCACAGCACACTGAATAAAAGTGCCCCCAGGCTCGCATGCGGCATATCCAGCTGTGCTGCCTGGAGCAGCACTTGATGGTGATGCTCAGGGAATTCCTGGTCACTGACAAAGGGCCAACTTGGCCCTGCACGGTGCAGGGGTAGCTTGCACCTGTCATGCCAATACCTGTGCTGTAGGCTGTGCCGGCCTGCATTTGATCTCATTGCTGTTATTGCTGCTTGGCCTGCTTTTGTTTTGCATACATGCACAGCCCACCAGCGTGCGCAGGAGGTGAACATGGGTGACTCACCTGATGCCTCACCAGTGTCTGACGACACAGTGGACTTTGGGGACCAGGTGGGTGCTGCTTTAACAATGCCTTTTTGTTGCATGGACGTAATATCGTATGGCTATCCGCAGCGCTCCTGTAGGCCAGGACACCCAACACCCTTATTTCAGCAGTGGTAGTAGCTCTCTGAGTGTCGGTGGCTCAGCCAGCCTAGCTGGAGACTGAGGGTGGATGCATTGCTAGCTACTGCCACTGCTACGGCAAATGCTTCAAGTTGGTGCCATGATATATGTGTACGCAAAGGTGGTTGCTGCCAGCGTCTCAACCTAGCAGTCTCAACCTAGCAGGTTGCTTGGCGGCTTTGGGTTCTGTGACGTCTGGGTCAGCTTCCTGCAGCCCCCCGGGGGCCCCACCTAGACTGCGCAGTACAGCAAGCTCTGACCTGCCCACAAGCTGGTGAGATAGCGAGTCTGAGTACTGCTCACTGCGTGGCCTTCGTGCATTGTGGCTGCTGCCTTCGTAGGTAGCTGAGACCAATTCTGACACGGCCGGCAAGGGTGAGCTAGACACTGCTAGTGGCACCAGCGATCCAGGTGGGCACTGCCCTGTGCTCGCATGCATGCGCTGTCATGCTTTATCATAGCAGATGTGCTGCAATTGCCTGAGTGGTTAGCCCACAGCCAAGTCGGATCGCACTCAAGCGGGAACGACCGCAGACTGTGTGAAGCAGCATTGTGGCATGCATGCCAAGCCTTTTCTGCATAAGGTTGCAGGCTCAGCACCAGGTGGCAGTGATTCTTAGCATGTGGAAGACTTCCTGCTCTTAGGTCATGGTTGCTGCTGCTGCTGCTGCTACTGGCTGCTGTTGTTGCTGCTGCAGAGATGTTGGAGAGGAAGGTGCAGCAGGGTGGTTACAAGCAGGCAGCTGATAGGCTGATGGATATGGAAGGACTCCCAAGGAAGTAGGGAGCAGCGGTGCCAAGTGCAGCGGTGCAGTGGTGCCAAGTGCATGTGCCATTTGAGATTTTGCAGCATACTGCACTGCACGCACTGTACAGCTGGCCGACGGTCTTAGTCTCTTCAAGAAGCGCACAGCAGCATAGTGCCGTAGGCTGCGACAAGGCGTGGTTAGTCTGTGTGGCATTGGGCAGGTCCACTTTAGAATTGCAGCCAGCTGGGGTGTCAAAAGTTGTGCAGCTGTGTCTGCGTTGTGCAGAGTTGTGGGATGGCGCACCTGTTTGGGCACATCTAATGGCAGTGTCCAGTGTGCAGTAGCTTTGTGAATTGAACCTACAGGATGTGTGCACAAGTGCATCATGCAGTAAACATCGCAATGTTGTATCTACAGGCTGGCATCAGTGATGTAATACACCGGCCATGATCGCAACGGTTGTCATAGGCTAGCCAGAGTGCACAGCATGCAGAAGGGGCTACACTGGGGATAGCGGCATGTGTAGAACATTAAGAATGCATGCCAGTCACATGCAAGCAGTTTCAGCAAGCACACAAACATGTTCCCACAAGGTTGCCAAATTATGCTTGGAAAGCCAGCGCGTTTCCCTGCATGTGCCTGCCACAGTGTCTGCTAGCGCGTGCAGACTAGTTTGCATGCTGGGCAGGAAGTGACTGAGCAAGCAACACGTGGCGATCCAAGGGTGCTTGATTCCTGAATAGAACAATCAACTCTCTGGCATGCATACAGACACCGGTGTTGGAGTTGGCACACTGTGGGTGCAAGGTGGCACCCTGCATGCTGGCCATCCACGACAGCAGCAGCAGTGAGTGGGGTGGTGGCTGGCAGCCAGGACCAGTGGCGTTGTCAGGTTCCAGGTGGAACCTAGACAACGGGCTTGCGTTGTACCGAATCACCTGGTGCCGCTACTGGGCTGGCAGAGGTCCCTGGAGGGTGTGCACGACTGCTGCTTCACCTGGCAGATGGCCATTGGAAGCATGGGTGAGGCCCGTCACTTGCAAAACGCCTTCCCATGCAGACAACGTAGTGTATTGCACACTCAGACAGAGACTCTATGATTGGGGATTCGACTGTCTGTCTCAAACTGGGCATGCAGGCTGTTTCTGGCATTTGTGTTTCCTGACACCAGAGACAAGCATTGCTAGTTACATTGTGTTCTGTGTTCCCATCTTTGTGTGTTCCCAGTGTCTCCCCAGGAAATCTTGCTACCTCCCCGGTTCCGGGCACTGTCTCACAGAGACAAGCATTGCTTGGCGATCTGATTCTGTTCACATAAGTTTTTTTCTTTGCGCTTGAGATGTGTGAGCGATCAGGACCTGCGTGTGACAAATGGGCCGGAAGCTGGCTGACACGATACAAATCCGGCAGCTGCACGAAGGTCACTCCAGCTCCCCTCCTCCGCCTGTACTTAAGCGGTTTCAGAGTGACCTCCAGCAACACAAAAGCGATACCAGCAACCATCTCCCTGATCGCTTAATACAGTCACCGTCGTCCAGACCTGCAACTCCCAGTCAGCGACAAGCAGCATAGCAGAATGATGCAGAAGGCCGTCGTTGCTGTTGCCCTGCTGGCCTTGTTGGCCGTTGCCGCCGCTCAGAATGCTCCAAATGCCGATGATGCACGCCAGCTGGTGAGTGAAGTGCACCACCCTGCTGATTGTAGCTGCGTTGAAGCATGCCGACCAGCAGCTGAGGAACTGCAGATCCAGCAAGCACTTTTGCAGATGTACAATGCATTTATACATCTGTTGGCTGAAGGGTAGCACTGGCATGTTCCTAGCACTTCTGCTAGCAGCGCTGCACTTGTGCGGCACTTTTGCTGCTGTCATCACTCCTGCAGCATACGGCATGGATGTAGCACCGACGTGCTTTTGGTGCACCACACATTGAAACTACCAGTGAAAGCTACCCTGTACCCTGTTGGCTAGTTGCCAAGCCAAGCACGCTCACAGCACCTGACCACCGTGGTCACGTGGCACGGCCAGCAACATAGTGCAACGCATGTCACCTACCATGTGATGTCACTGCTTTCTTCACCTGACAGGGCGAGCCTGGGAGCAACTACTGCAGCGCTCTTTGCAAAGAGGCTGTGAAGCGCAACAGCAACTACGCAAAGCTGGAGGACTTCTGCGTCAAGGAGTGAGTGGCTCCCTTGCTGACCACACACTTGGGTCAGCTCTGACAGAACGTCTCCAGACCATACAGCCTGTTCAATGCCTAATGCTATGCACTCAGCTGAACAAAGTCAGCTGCAGCTTAGTCAGGGCACAGGGGTGATGCGCCTCAGCAGGATGGTTGCGCGCTGCCATTGCTCAGAGCACGTCTCAAGTGCAGTAAGTGTGTACGATGTGTTGCTGCAGGTGCAACAAGTGTGTTGACGCAGTGCAGAAGACCAAACAAGGAGCAAAGGAGGCCCTGCCAGCACCTTGCAAGACTGCCTACAAGTAAGTATTGAGGCAGCACCGCAACCTGGCCCGACCGTTATGTGCCTGGCCTTGACAACGTGGCAGCACCAGTGCTGTCAATGTGCCGGTTCTTGCCATCATGTGCTTGTCTTGCCATCATGTGCTTGTAATAAGCATGCCGCTGCTCTTCGTCCTGAAACGGTCGACTGCCCAGTCCTCCCATCCCATCAGCAGTGACAGGTTGCATGCCACATAGGCCTGCATTTGGTCTCAAACCTGGTACCCCCTTGGGCATCAAGCCACTCACAGGGTCACTGACAGATACTCCCTACTTATGCTGCTGCTGCTCTGCTTGTCCTGCCCTGCCTGCCTTTGTTCTCTCCCTGCAGCTTCAAGGAGGTGTCTCAGATCATCAGTGAATTCCAGAGCGGACAGCTCAAGGCTGACAAGACAGGCAGGCGCTGATGATTGTGTTGATCAACACCCGGGCCGGGCAGCTAACACGCAACTGGGCGCACCCTTACGCGATGACTTCTGACTGTCAGGAGGGATGTATCTGTTGTCATCAAGCTTGGTGCCTTACACACACTGTTTGATAAGTCCTGCGCCTGGCAGTTGCCTGGGCCTGCACACTGCACACTGCAGCCTGCTGTGGACACCACAGCCGCTTCTGCCCGTGTGCATTGCAGGGCAGGTGCTGCTGCCTGTTGTCATGGACTCTGCGTGTCACAGCTTCTGAGAGCAGCCCCTGTGGGCTTGCATTGTTGACAGTGCGCCTTACTGAGAGCGTGTGTGTGTGTGTGGGGGGTCTTTTTAGGGTCTGCGGGCTGAACAAAGCCTGTAGGTGCACCCTGCTGCTGCATTACATGCACAGCATGAATGAAATGCCTCAGAAGGCTCAGACTGCAGCAGGCTTGTCCCCGTGTGGTTGCTGTGTCAACAGTGAAATATCTGTTGGCATGTTGTACTGCGCAAAGGTGTTGGGCTCGCCGCTACGTGGCGGCCATCAGGAGCAATTGACTTTGATAGTGCTGCATGCCTTGGGACTCAGTTTCCAGCACGACAAATGCTGTGCCAGCAGAAACTGTCAGTGCGGGTGTGTGTGCATGGGCTCTTCATGTGATGTGATTGTGCTGGACTGTTGCAAACTGTCTGCACCTTTCAGTGACAAAAGCATGTTGGAATCACTTGGACGCAACCTGAGGCACGTCCAAAGCAAGCTTGGCAGTTGCACACCTCATACGTCTGCTGCCGAAGCAAGAGGATACAAATCATTCCAACAGCACACCAACGTACTCTCCGCATGCTGTGACAAACGTCAATGAGATGCACCTCACTCTCTGCTGAACAACATACACGCTCTGCACACCTGCATCCACAACCAGGAGAAAACTGCATCAAACACACTCAAGCACACACCGTACTTCAGAAACCACATCTAGTGATGCAGCGACAGCAAAAGGTCAAGTTGCTAAACTGTAGGCCGGGTGAACCCAGCCTTGACATAGGCCATCTTATCACAATGATTGCTGTCGCTGGTGCTGTTGTCAGCCGCACAGAATGGAGGACGCATCAGCCATATCAGCAATGCGGATCCACAAGCTGTCTGTTTGGTTACCGACAAACCTCAGCAACAGTGCCTGCAGCACAGTCCACAGCGCAGGCACACAGCTGCAGCCACTCTGGCGCAGCACAGTGCTCTCAGCCCAGCGCACTCACCGACCGACCGGCACAGCGCAGGGGCGCACACTTTACTGTGCATGATGCTTTTGCCCCTCAGAATCTCACTGCGCAACTTGCTTCCTGGGTATTGGTACACAGCTGTAAGAACACAACCCTTTCCCATGCACCATGGTGCATTTGGTACCACACATATACAACCCTGCAATTCTGTGCCTCAGACGGCTCGCAAGCACACCCCAAAAGATGCGGGCGCCTTTTCTGCAACAATTTCTCTGCAGACACCCATCACTGCAGGACACTGGTGGGCCATGCATGTAGAAACCACACCGCCACATGCATCCCAAAAGCAGGAGTCAGCACAGCAGCACCACATCCAGCACTGCAGAGCACAACAGCTGCTACATCCAGCATGGCAGTATTCAGACAGGCTCTGTCGAAACACACACTCATTCTTGCCAAATGCACCTCCATTGCTACCTCTGTAGGGGAGAGAACTCTTCAGTGTACAAGGACCTGCTGCTGCCCTGACTGGCAGGCTTGCACATGCCAACTGTCTGCGACTAACGCAACTCAAACCCTCTTGCTTCTCAACAAGCTCCCTCCAGCCACACCATGGGTGGCAAAAAAAACGTACGGGCTGGCGCCAGAGTGCCCCAGTAGCAAAACAATCCGCAAGCAAGAGAACCCAAAAGCTCCTGCAGCTTCCACGGCCACTGATCTTCTTCGTCCTGCACTGCCTGCCAGGCCGTAAGCATGCCGCTCTGAGTGCTGACCAGTATCTGCTCATGGCTGTGAGAGCCCTGTGCCCTGCAACATTGCCTCTGCCTCCTTCACGGCCTCAAGCAGCTGTGCCAGGGGGCCTTGGTGAACAGGGTCGCTGGGTACACAGCACTGCCCCAGCGCGGATGCAGCACGATCTGCACACATCCAGCAACAGCACAGCACGACACACCACCATTCACGCCACCATTCAAACACTGTCACCGTACTGCCGCAGTGCTGTCCTTGTACATGCCACAAGCAGTGCTGCAGATATGCTTATGGATGGTAACCCCAGGGCCTGTGTAAGTGACACACCAGGACCATGTGCATGTTGATGGAGTGTGCTGGGGGGCAATCAAACTACTGATGGTATCCCCACCACTGCAACACATGCCAGGACAAGCGTCCCACACAACCCCACAAGAGTCGAACAGCCGTCTCGCAGCATATACCCCCCCCCCCCCTGCCTCAGTGTGCGCTCAGTTGGAGCTGCTACTGTGCTGACCCCCACCTTGCAGCAGCCAGCGTTTTGTGTTTTGAAGCCCAGCAGCAGTGACAGCCCCTCCACCTCAGGGTACACGTTGTTAGTGTCCTGCTGGATCATCTGCAGCAGACACAAGCACGAGGGGACCATGAGACGAGGCAGACAGGGCAAGGGCAACAGGTGCATGACTTCTTGCTCTCCACGACACTGCATCACCATGAGCATTTTATACACTTTATACACTACATCACCATGAGCATTTTACATATTTGGATTGCAAAGAAAAAATTGTTTTGCGACAGGAAATTGAACAGCGCTTGAAGTGTACAGCCATGCAAACCAGCATTATGGAAAGCAGGACCAAGCAAATCCTGCTGCAACCATTGCTAGCTGAGCTGCCTGCTTGCAGCCACTGCACATCAGGACGACTAGCTGCTGACACGGTGGGGCACTTCCCGCAGGGCCATTGCAATGCAAGGGGGCAGAAGTCATGTACATGCCTGCTGCCAGGTGTGGCTATAGTCAAGTTCACAACCTGTAGGTAGCTCAGACAGCAACAGCACTCACTGGTAGGCCTGAGCATGGGTCGATGAAGTCACACCAGTAGCCCTGATCCTGCAGCTTGTCGCACACACACCGTGACCACTCCATGAACTGCACGCCAGCAGAACAGCCATGTGATGGTCAGTCCTGTTGGGATAGTGGTCCGTTGCTCAGGCCAAGAGCTGCTCATGTCAACTGGTAAGAAGCAGATGATGGCCTTACCCGCTCCAAAAGCCTGTCCTTCTCGGTGTCTATTTTCTCCCCGGTGCGCACAAGGTCATAGTCTGCTTGCTGACAGGTGGGAACCACCAACATGCCCGCCAAGTCAACGTCAGGAAAGACGCTCTGCACCTCTCTGACCATGGAGGCAGGCACACCTGCACCCAGAGCAACCAGACGTCAGCATCATCAAGCAGCTCCATGTAGATTCAACACCACATGCTTGTGTGGCAAGGAGGGGCAGCAGCAGCAGCAACAGCAGACCAATCGCCTGGCAGCAGCTCGGACTTACTGTGCACTGAGTATTCCATACCCCATAGGCTTGTGGTGATGGGCGTCAGTGCTGAGGCCATTTGAACTCGACTTTTTGGCTGACGTGATGGAGAGCTGGAGTGCTGGTTGGACGTTCTTTGCAGAGCAGCAACCCTGTTGAACGCTGAGCACATTGGATGCCGCAGAGGGTAGGATCGGGTTGACGCATTCCCTTTCATCAATGCATGTGACAGTTGTTTAGTAACCGTCTCACCAGGGTCCACGGCCACAGAGCTGCGCATGTGAACCGTCTCAATGGCAGGGATGCATTGCTTCTAGGGCGGGTGCAGCGCTGGTGCATAGCTCCCTGGCCTGTATCTGCCACATCTGTTGATCTGCTCCACACACCCAACTGTGCTGATCATCCATAAATCCTGCAGAGATGCTGCCTAGTCGGCGCTGCCAGTCACACAACAGGCCCAGTCAGGTCCAGCACATAGCAGGCAACAGGCCCTTGCATGCACTCAGGTCAATGGTGCCCAAGCACAATGTCCCATGCGCCGCTAACACACAGCCGGAGCTTAGCCCGCAGGTATGTTGTTCTTGAAACATTCATAAGGTTTGGGACAACTAGCACTGTCAGAAAGGCAGCTGCTTACCGTGGTGCTGATGCTGCTGGTGTGCAGGAGCAACAGCTGCTCCAACGTGTCATGAACTATCAACACACGGTAAGGATGCCACCCGATGTGATTGCCTCGGCAAGGGGGGGGGGGGGGGAGTGGCGGCCGGCCGGCCGGCTCTGGCCTCGGCTCAATTTTTTGATTGTGTTACCACAAGGCATTATCACCAGCTCAGATTCAGCCCTTGCAAGTGTCTGCCATGCTGCCACACACCTCTTGACCCTTACGTGCGTGTCAGAACGCACTTTTCAAAACTGTTCTGTCAGCATCATCAATGTCGTGATGATACTGTATGTACATGCTTGATGCAACTCAAATGTTCAACACCCTGGCAGAGCTACTCTAGCACAGCAAGCTCGCGCCCCTGTTTCAGGATGCCTTGTGTGAAGCCGTCTTGTGCCTCATGAGGTGGTCACTGGTTGCTGCAGGTTGATCTTCCTGAGGGTCAGCTGGTGATCAGCCCACTGCGTGAGAGGTGGCTGCAGCAGACGGGAGACCTGCTGGCTGACACCTTTGTGGATGCAAAAGGCATCCAGCCTTACAGGTACATCTAAGTACAGCAAGACTGTGCAGTACACGGCAACAGCAGCACACAAACTAGACTCACTTCAGAGCACACACTTGGGTGGGATCACCCCCCTTTTGTGATGATATCACAGGCTCTTGCCAGGGTCGTCTCCATTGCACCCAGTACCTTTGAGACTGCAGCAGTAGCCGATATTTGATACACTGGTACAAACACACAA
The DNA here is from genome assembly GCA_007449985.2 of Desmodesmus armatus. NCBI lineage: Eukaryota > Viridiplantae > Chlorophyta > Chlorophyceae > Sphaeropleales > Scenedesmaceae > Desmodesmus > Desmodesmus armatus. The sequence goes on along the minus strand of VIIQ02000008.1, from coordinate 289,469 downwards.
AGGGGATGTGTTGTGGACTTGCGCTGCAGGCGGTATGTGCGCAGGAACATTGGGAAGTATCTGGACCAGCATATAAACATGCCGCCAGCAGCAGTGCTGGTGACGGCAGTGCTGCGCACCGAAGTTGCAGGCAGCGCTGCTACAGACCTTGGCGTGCATGAGGTCCAGCCCTCAACACCCAACAACACAGCAGATGCCAGCAGCAGCAGCAGCGTTGATGATGGCGGGCCGGGCAGCAGCAGCACACAAGCAGTAGATGGGGAGCCTCTGCCGACCGACCACCCGTTGACTCGGGTGCTGTTGGGATGTTTCGGTTGGCTGACTAAGCCCGGCACTCCTTCTGGACCGGCAGGATCAGGCAGCCTTAGCAGCAGCAGTACCACCGCCAGCGCAGCTGCAGCCAAGCAGCTCCAATCAGCAAACAGAGGGTCGACAGCATCAACCAGTAGCAGCAGTGATGGCAGCAGCAGTCCAGCCGACGCCTACGCTGTCGTGGATGCCACCGCCGCCGCCGTCAGCAGCAGCACCAGCATGGACGCCGCAGCAGCGAGCAGCAGCAGCGGCAGCAGCAGTGGTCAAGGGCCGGTTAACATGGCTGAGCTCGTGGGCTCTGCACTGCAGCGGCTGTCTGATAGTGTGGTGCTGCCTCAGCTTCGGCTGCAGCACAAGGCTAGTCAGACTCATATTGTGGAGACACTAGTGGGCATTGCTGAGGTCAGCTTCCAGGAACGCACACGCTCCCAGGCCCTCACACTGAACCCTCCCCAGGTGAGCTATTGAACCACTTCTCATCTGGGGTGCGTGGGTGCTGGGGGCGCCAGGGTTGGGGGTGGGGGGTTGGGGGCAGGAGATTGGGGGAAGGGACAGGATGATGAGGGAGGAGGGGTGAGAAGGGGACGTAGGACGAGGACGAACCTACTGTGGCTTTTTTGACAGCTGGGTAACCTGCGGGTTGTGCGTAACGGACAAGATCGTCATGGCAGTCCATGCAGATGGTGTTGACCAGACACTCCAGGAGAACATGTGTGGGGTGCATGCGAATGTGGATTCTGAGGTCGAGCTGCTGTGCCTGCCTGCCTGCCTGCCTGCTGCCTGCCTGCCTGCCTGTCTGCCTGCCTGCCTGCCTGCCTGCCTGCCTGCCTGCCTGTCTGCCTGCCTGCTGTGCCGCCGCAGAAGTGTGGCTACCTGTGCAACATGGCTGTCTCAAAGCAGTGGCGGCGCAGGGGCATTGCCGGGACGCTTCTGACAGCGATAGAGGACTTATGCTTGCTGGCAGGTAAGGCAAGGAAGCTTTGATCGGCACGGAGTGCTCATGTTTACCACTTTGTTCAAAAGTTCAAAAGTTTTTACCCCGCATCAGTAGGTGGTGTGATGTCCTTGGGTTGGTGAGTCAGCAGCCAGCACACAAGAAGCAGCCTCTGGGGGTGAAGACAGTGCTTGGCCACAACATGTGCATCACATGCATAGCATGCTGTTGTCGAACATACCCCTTGCGCTACTGCTTTGAAGCAGCAGGAACTTCAGTGCTTGCTAGTTGGTGCTGGTACCACAGCATTTGACCTGACCATGCTGCAAACCTCACCTCCCCGCTGCTGGGCCACTGCTGCCGCGCGCACTGCTGCCATCGCTGCTGCAGGCGAGTCAGACCTATACTTGCACCTGCGGTTTAAGGATGCAGCCACTGCTGGATTGCTGTACCGCAAGCACGGCTTTGCACAGGCCAAGAAGGACTGCTGGCTGCTGCTGCTGCTAGGCCAGGAGCCGCGTTTCCTCATGCTTAAAACCCTAGCAGCAGACAGGACGCTGTCAGGACAAGTGCTGCTGCCAGGGTTTAAGCAGGGTGTGACAGCAGCAGAGCTGAAGCAGCAGGACCAGCAGCAGCAAGAGCAGCAGCAGCAGGAACAGCAGCAGCCGCAGGAGGGTGGCAGTGCGCAGCAGCAGCCCTCGGCGGTACCAGCTGCGTCGTCAGCGGCGTAGACGGCCCGGCGCTGCGGCCGCGCTAAGTGTTGCTGGGGTGCAAAGACTTGCACGCGGCTCTGTGTGTTGAACACATGAGTCGCATCGAGCATGTACATACAGTATGATGATGACGTAGAAACAGGAAGTACATCCAGCCGTGTGTGTGCGGGCAGCGTTTGTTTTTGGTGTAGCAACCAGCAGATGTAGAAGTGTCTGCGCACGTTAGTCCGTCCAGCCCGGGAAGACCGAATCGTTGGCCACTGTATGTCGGTGCCATATTGGCAGTGCGCAGGTGCTGGTTTCAGAAGCGTATGGTTTGGGCTGGGTGCAGCGTCATGCCGATGGTGTGTGCCCCTGTTCATGTGTTGACTTGTGTCCTGCCGGTGGTGTGCAGGTGCCCTGTGTGTACTCTCTAGCACTTTTGCGTGGTGCCCGGGCAGGGGCCCTGCTTGTTCGCTGTGAGATTCTTTGTTGTGAGATGGGGTAATTCAGTATGTGGATTGCACTCCTGCATGGGCACTCATTCTGCTGGATCGTCCTCTGCAGCTGGAAGCAAGGTAGTGATTGCCTTAGTAGCTGGAGATGGTGGGTGGCTGCCAGTGAACCACCCCAGTCAGCCAGTACCATAAGCATCAAATGATTCAGACAGGGCCTACGGCTGGCACTTGCAACAGTTTGCACCCTACTGCAACCCACAGGAGTCCCAGGAGTGGAGCATGCAGCTGGCCATTTCCCAGCAAGGCTTGCCGAAAGCAGCGCTTGCTGCAACATGAGGATATTGATGAGTACGACCACAAAGGTCGGTCAGTTGAACTATGTTGTGTGCGCAGCAGCACTAGCAGAGTGGTTCGGGATGCATGCACGGGAGCTGGGGTGACAGCACAGTAGGCAGGGTACTTGGCTGCAGCGGTCTGTGAGGTTGACGGTCTAGGGTTCTGGTGTGGTTCACTTGACTGAGGTGCCCTCACTGTCAGTTGCTACTAGTAGTGGAATTAGACTGCAGGCCTCACACCCCGCATGTCAACAACGCTAGTCCACTCCCAACATGCATACTGTCGTAGTGTAAAGAGCGTACGTCTTCAGTGTCTCAACTGGGTTACACATATTGCCACCCATCTCAAACTCTGCTGCTAGCTGCTAGCTGCACTGCTCTCTGCCTCCATCTGCGTCTCTTGCTGTGTGGCCTGCTTAACATCTGCAGGCGCCACCTCCACACCAATTGACCCTCCTGCAATAAAGTCCGCTGCTGGTGGCTGCTGCTGCTGCTGGGTGGCTGGCAGCATTATTTCTGCGGCCGCATCACCATCTGACACCGCTGCAGCGACATCCACCTGTTGCTGCTGCTGCTGCTGTGCCGGCTGTTGGGCCACCTGCTGCAACACTCCTGAACTTTCACCCTCACCCTCTAACACCGCTGCACCAACATCCGCATGCTGCTGCTGCTGCTGCTGCTGCTGGCTAGCCTGCTGCAACAGTTCCTCAAGAAGCTCATCTGGCACTGCTGCAGCAACGTCCACATCTTGCTGCTGCTGCTGCTGCTGCAAGAGGACAACATCCTCCTCACTGTATGCTTCCTCCTCCTCTGCTATACTGCCATGAACCCTGCCACGGACATCCCCCTGCAGCCCACCCACCCCCCTCCTCACCTCCCCCTGCCTCCTACCCGCCTGACCCCCAGGCGGCCCCCTATGCCTCAGCCCCTGCTGCTCCCGATCAGCCTGCCGGCTACCCAACATAGCAGCTCGTGCACGCCGCCGCGCAGTCAGCGCCCCTAATGGACCACCCCCCATGGGGTCACCACCCTCACCACGGCGGCCCCTTGGCCCCGCATACGGTCCAAAGTCCCTATCCAGGCTGCTGAAGCTCCCTAGCCCTTCATCGTCATCCAGCCCAAAGCCAGGCCGGCGCTGGCCGCCACCTAGCTCGTTCTGCATCATGTAAGCCCCGGCTAGGCCCTGTGAGCGAGACAGAAGGCCCCCCATGTCTGGCACGCCTCCTAGCCCCGCAGCGTAGCGCCCGGCGCGGCGGGTACTGCTAGCTAGCCGGCTGCTCTTGTTACTGGCGCGGACAAACTGCCAGACGCCCACCATGATCATCATGATGACAACAAAGGGCTGTAGGACCTTCACCCAGTTGATGTCTGCCCCGCCGCCGCTGCTGCCACTGCTGCCAGCCGCACCCTGGCCGCCTGCAGCACCTGCAGCCGCAGCCCAGCTGCCTGCTGCCCCGCCTGCTCCCTGCCCAATTGAGAATGTGGCCATGCCTCTGCTGCCGAAAGGCAGCATGAGGAGGCCGTGAGCAGCACCAGCTGCCACGAGGGGTGTGTCCCAGGCTGGTGTGTGCAGCACACCAGCAGCCGTGCTGCTGCTGCTGCTGCCAGCACTGCTGCTAGCATCTTGCTGAGTGGCAACGTCACTGCCACTGCCACTGCCACTACTGCTGCTAGCGTCTTGCTTGATGGCAACGCCACTGCCACTGCTGCTACTGCTGCTACTGCTAACAGCCTCCATACTGTCAGGCTTGACCTGATCAGCATCTGAGGAGTCGAAGTCGCTCAGCAGCTGCTGGTGCTGTTGCGACAAGCCATACAGCCTCCAGAGCTGCTGCCAGGTGTGCGACACCAGGTAGCTGCCAGGCAGTTGCACCTTATGTGCCGACAGGTTGAACGCTGCTATGCCCTCTGAGTGCAGCAGCACCAAGCGGCCGTGTGCCATTGCCAGGTGCACATGACCAGGAGGCAGCCCCAGGGGTACACGTTGCACTACCTGCATTGACAGCACAGCACAGCATGTGATAGCACAGCACAGCACAGCACACCACAGAAACAGAACACAGCGAAATCCACTGGACAGAATGACTTTGACTGATGGCTCAAAAACACTAAAGGCTCCTCAATGAGCTGACAGAACTCACAGGATGCCTGTACATGCACTGCTGAGGTATAGTGCAAAAGGCACCATGCTGAGGGTGTTGCGAAGGCAACTGCACGACTTTACTGCATACACCTCCCCCAAAACACCTACATCAGCCACAGTTGTAGGTGTAGCCCTGGCCTCTACAGCAACCAGCATAATCAGCTTGGCAGCCAGCCATTCCCGCAGGACAGACAACCCTACCCCCCCGCTCACCCTGCATGCATGTGCTGCAGCACCATTCGGCACCATCAGCAGCACCAGATCCCCTCCAGCTGTCACACCAAACACCCTGAATGCCCGCTGCAGGTCAAACACTGCTGCCACCAGCCTCTCAGTGACGTCATGGCTGCTGCTGTTGCTGTTGCTGCTGTCAACGCCATGTGCAGCGCGCTGACGGCGCTTTGAGGACCAGGGGTGGGGAGCAGGACCCGTGCTGAGTCCAGCACAATGCTTGGTGGCCAGGCTGCGGCCACGTTTCATCAGCAATATGGCAGTGGCTGTGTCGGTTTGGACTATGATCTGGAAGTTGCCTACAGGGCAGCGCAACAGTGACAGGCACGGTGCGGCAGTGCAGGTGCAAAAAGAAAGTTGGATGGGAAGGTAGAAAGGAAGGAGTGTCGAAACTTGAAATGCAGTACAGTACAGTAATTGTGGGAGGGGGATCCCAAACCTCAGCATCAGCACTAGCCAGTGAGCCAATGGCTTGTGAGAGTGCCCCATCATACGCCTAGGTAGCTTGCAGCTCGCTGACTGCAAACATGCGTATGGTGCCCTACAGCGCGCTGGTGTGCTGCTGCCAGCACATATGCTGTTTTGCAATGCTGTGTGTGAGAGTCAGTTGCGGCCCTGACAGCAGCGTACGTACTGTTCATGTTGACGGCCAGGGGCGGGCCTGCTGTGACGTGCTGTGTCATGAGGATGTGGCCCGAGTTGGGCAGCATCAGTAGTACACGGCCAGCAGCATCAACAGCCAGGAGTGTACGACGGGGGTTAGACCTGCAGCGGCAGTGGCAACGGCAGCGGCAGGGGCAATTGCGTTGGCAGCAGTGGTGGTGAGGGGGAAAGTAGCTGTAGCAATGACAGTGACACCATCGTGCCAGGGAAAGGGCCATCCTGCATAACTTGCTACTAATTGCTTGGACAGGAAAGGGAAGTCAATGCAGAGTGCCATGGTTTGTGCGAAGGCCGGGGCAAAGTGCATGACTGCCCAAGAGTCACACAACCCACAAGGGCATTGCCTGTGACATGGCAGTGCAGCAAGCAGCAGCACACTCTGCCGCACACTGCAAGTCTGGGCTGGCTTGGCAGGCATCCAGGACAAGGGCAACCCTGTGCAGGTGATGCTACTCACCGTCCATACATCAGGTGCCTGATGGGCTGTTGGTGGTTGCTGACATCAGTGTCATTGCGCTGCTGGGCCCTGTCTGAAGCAGTAGACACCATGAGCGCGTGAACAGACCTGATGCCACTGCCATCTGGGAGCCTGATCAGCACAGCAGCAGCAGCAAGACACAGAGCCAGCACAGCTTGCATGGGTGCATACAGGCAACACCATCCTGCCTGCATGCATGCATGTGCACATGCAGGCCCCAGCACACACAGCATGTGAGGCCACAGCTGGAGCAGCGGGTGCAATCAGGCCACCTGCCAGGCTGCATGCAGCAGTTGCCGCTGCAGGAGAGCTGCATAAATCCTCTGGGACTCAAGGACACACTGGCCAGACTCTCAACACATAAAGTGCAGCACTGTGTATGCACCAGCATGCGCATGCGTCAGACACATCTTGAACTGTTCCAGTGGTTGAGTGCCTGCCATCGTGAACTGTTCCAGTGGGTCGCTGGACTTTTGTCTGTACTACCAGCGCACGTCGCACAGCATGCCGAGCACAGGATCCACCAGCTGTGACGGCAATGATGCTGTAAAGGCACCTAATGCATGCCATACCTGGGGTGTTCATGTGCAACGCTGAGCACTGATAGTGTGCCGTCTAGCTGGCCCACTAGCAGGTGTGTCTCATTGTGCCTGATAAGATCAGAGGAGATGGCGGTGATGCTGCTGGACACACCTGCACAGCACAACCGGCAGGACAGACCCCGGGCATGTTCACACAATCATCACGACAATATCATGTCGTGCAAAAGCACAGCACAGCTCACAGCACATCCGGCAATGTCTTGGTGCTGCTTGCTCACTGAAAAACAGCCTGCGCAACCAAGTCTGGATCAGCAGCACAGTGTGCAGTGCACTGGGCTGGGCAGCCAGGCATGCGTCATGAAGTGCCGTCTGTGCATGCAGTGCAAGGCACTGAGCTTGAGTCACATCAATTCAATCCTACTGACTGTCTCTCGATCAAGCGTCGAAATTCACAGCACTGAAACCGAAGAAGCTGTGTCACCTTTGACCATCTGCACGGCACCCTGCTGCATCGCTTTGGGGCACTGCTCAGGCTGTGCAGCAGGGTCAACAATTTCTGCACCAAGTCCCAGAGTCAAACCAAGCCAGCACTCTTGACACAGGCAGCAAGCATCTCCATGAGCAGGGCACATGGAAGTATCCCACTGCTAGCACCCCGAGAGGTCTGTCTGTTCCCGCACCTGTGTCATGCTCGTGCAGCAGGTGCCCTTCAGCCGTGAAGAAGTACAGGCGTCCTGCCTGATCCCCCAGCACGACATACAGCGGCCCTCCCGCCAACTTGCCCCTGTCTGTCATGACATGGCTGCACCTCACGCTGCTGTCAGCGGCAACTGCACTGAGGAAAGTGAAGTGCTGGGGCCACAGCTGTGGCTTCCGTGCAATGAGGCGCTGCGTGTTGTGTGTGCCAGGCAAGAAGCCACCTGCTGCACAGCAAAAGACCCCACAGGCATGCCAAACTATATTTAACCCATGCCCGATTTAATGCTGATAAAGACCTTTCTGCAGTGCCCCATCCATGCAGGCACCCTATGCTGAGCATTGCTGTCTGCCAGGCTGTCACCACTTGGCCGCAGGCCTTGCATCTAGATGCGCAGCACAGGGAGGCAGCATACTGCTGTCAGAAGCTCACCCAATCTGTCGTGATCAATAGTTTCAGCTCCCACAAGGGTTGACACCAGCTGCCTGAGCTCCTGTAGCTCATGCTGCTGTGAGTCCTGTGCTGCTGCAGAGGTTGTCGTGGCAAGCAAGAGGAACCCACAGCAAAGCAGCGACCTTAGACTAGACATGGTCTGCTCCATGTTACGATGATATTGATGACCGCGTCTGGTGTTGCATCCCAGTTCTGGGTCACGATCTGGGTCAGATCAACGATCCACCATGGACCATTGTGAATCGAAGTCGTTACACAAGGAAACGATTGGGACGAATGAGACGGATGAGACCAATGGCACAGAACATGTAAGCCAAACCACAGTACCGCCAGCCACGGTACATCAGGACCTGACCCAAACAAACAGCGCGCGGGGGTCAGCTAACACTACACCAGATGCACACGGATGGGACGAATGGCACAGTACATGTAAGCCAAACCACAGTACCGCCGGTCATGACACACAGGACCTGCGACCCAGAAAACAGTGCGCGGGGGTCAGCCAACACTGCACCAGATGCACACAATGTTCAGCCAGCACCTTGTAACACTGCCCTGAGGCGTGAGGCACCACTGAAAGAAACACACACCGCGGTCAGGGACCTCGCGTGCGAACAACCAACGGTAGGCAGCCCTTGTAAAGGCCCAACGCCAAACGCCGCATGAAGACCTCAACAGCAACCGCAACAACTCATCAACCTGAGCCGCACACGGCCAGCTTGCGCTGGTGCACACGGCGCTCAAATTGACCATAGCACTGCCAGTACTTCTGTCTGACCCAGTACTTGTGGCCCCCAGGACCAACAGGCTGCAGGCAAGGAAAGAACCACAACATAACAGACAGCATAAGCGGCTCTGCCACATGCACAACACCCTCCACTTTGTATGGTCTTTGCCATAGAATGCCATGTACTTGGGTATAGGCATAACAACACCTTTCCAGATACTGCTTGTCACACCATCCACACATGTAGATGCATAGTTGGAATCAGCACTCTGTCAAAGCTGCACTGGGGCTGGACTCACTGTTGACAAGCTCATAAACCTGCCAAGGCAAATGTCCACAAGCATCTGGCATGAGCAGTCGCAGGCATGCGACATTGCAAACCTCACCCCCTCCCCACGAAACCCTCTTCACCACCAGGCATCCCAACGACATTGGTTGGCAGTCAACCAGGCAATACCATGCTGCGGAGTATTGTGTTGTCAGCCGCAGAGTTTGAGGATATAACCGGCCCCAGCAGGAGCCAACAAGCACACTCATGGTGCGTGGAAGTCACAAAAAGGCTGCTCACCAAACAGCGTGTCAATAGAGGGGCACTGGCAGGACTGCACAGGCAGTCCACTGATACCAGGGACAAACCAAGCCAGAGGTTTGACAACCTTCTCAATTCCGATAAAGCAGCAGACACCCTGATTGCACCAACTATGCAACCGCCCGCTGACATGCATGCAAAGCAAGTGCGCTGTGATGGCGCACAGCGCTTGGCACACAGCTGTCGTACTAGTCAAAGCAGCACACAGCAGCGCAGGTGCCAGCAAAAGGCGCCATGCCGTTGCCACAAACAGACAAAACTTCAAACTGAGATGAGATTGCTTTCAAAGTTGCCAGGTGCTTGAAAACCAACTGCAGAAGTGCTTGTCAGCAAGCCAAGTGACAGTACAAACCTGTCCATCCAGGACGGGTTGCCTGCTTGATCAAACCACAACCAGTGCACGCACAATACAAACAAGCCCTGGGCGACTGACAGCAACAAACCCAGGCCACTGGACACCATGCTTGCAGCCAGCAGCCTTCAAGCCCGAGGACTACCGGCAGCGCCAAAGTGTGTGGCAACGCCTGCGGGTGCATGCATCCTACCACCAAGGCGCAAAGAAAAGGAAGGCGACCACACACGCAGCCGCAACATGCACCAGCCACTAACTTACATGGCGTACACTGCAGTGAGCAAAAGACGTGGGGTATAATCAACCAAACAGCCATGACGTAAGCAGTCGCACGCTGGACCCAACCCAAACTGAGCAACAGAGCAACAAGGGGCCGCTGCTACACATACCCAGCAAAACGTTGGTGCTATTTGTCTGCAGCCACTGTCTTGACATGCAGTGCCCGACCACAACGCCAGTGTTGCAATTGCACGGCGCCTTGACAAGTTCCATGGAACAGATCTGGGACAGATCTTTTGTACATCCAAGCAAACAGGCCAGCAGCAGGCCGCTTGAGGATGCCATGCATGCAATTACCCACGCCAGCCACGCATCCTCAGAAAGGCGGCTGCACAAACATATCCTTGCAAAGATGACTGGGCACGTGTTGCCCGTTGAAGTGATCAGCTGGCCAGATATAACCACCGCGCTACAGCAACCATCAACACTGCACCCACCCAGCTCAAGGTATCCCTGCTGTTGACAAGCGCTCAAAAAACCTCCGAAAAACACCGAGGGCACTGTCTGTACATAGCCACAGAAGGAATTCCCTGGCTGGCTGCACTTTTTACTTGCCACACCGGATACTGCGGATGTCCACAAACCATGTTGTGTCCCTGAGGAAGAAAACTCAAGCAGCTTCCCCAGTGCCACCCAGCGCACACTGGGACAGCCCGCTCACCAGCGAGCACGTCTGCCTTACGTGCAAGTTGGCCTGTTCAATCAGGCCATATAGTCAGGTCAAGCAGCAAGCCACACCCCTCCCCTCAGCGACCCGCCTGCTGTCCCAAGCCTCTGCATCAGTCAAAACACGCCGGTGCACAGGCAGCACACTGCTGCAGCCACAACACAAGCGCACTGCCGCTGAATATTACAGGGCTGCAGCCAGGCTCAAGCTACTACTGCTTTTGTTTACCACAACACTTTGACGCCAATCCCCACGCACCTTTTTGAACAACACCCCCTCAAAAGGCTCTCCCTCAAGTCTTCACACAGCCCAGCACAGAGCACGCCCACACACCCCCACACATTGAGAATCCCCAAATTCAAGGTCACAACATACGCCACCACCACCAAAGCTGCAGTGCCAAGCAGCAGGAGTGCTGCCGCCACCACCACCCAATCCACACGTCCCTTTCCATAAACCCACGCAGGCAGCAATTTGTGCCGCTGTTACACATCAACCCAATTAACTCAGCAGCGAGGTTATCAGCTGCCGGGCCGTGGTCACTTGTGCCTGCGTGCCTGTTATGTTTATGTGGAATAGGCCAGCTGCCACTGGTGCAGAGGTAAGGTCAGCCCGAGACATGGCCGATATGTTGTAAAGCTGGTTGCTGATGATGCTGAACTGGTTGCCCGTCACCTGCAGGGACAGTTGCACCATAGGACCCTCGATGCTGCCCTCATCTGTGGTCCTGCTCAGGTGCTGCTGCTGCGGCGGGTGCTGCAGCCCGGCCGCAGCACCGGCAGCGGCCTGCTGCTGCATGCTCATGCCCACAGCCTGCGGAGATGGCAGCTGAGGAATGAACATGGGCGGCATGGCCTGGGGAGACAGCATGTATGCCTGCTGCTGGGCGATCGGTGATGGCATGCCTGGAGTTGCGGAGCCCACAGCCCCTGCCTGCGCGCCGTATGAGGCCAGCATGAAGTTACCAGAGCCGGAGTTGTCGCTGGTGGAAGTCACCATGGCCTGGGCCTGCTGCTGCTGCTGCTGGCGTGGCTGTTGGGGCGGCTGCTGCTGCTGCAGACCAGGGTGCTGCTGGTACATCATCGGCAGAGGCTGTCCATACTGCTGCTGTGCCTTCAGAGCAGGACAAAGCAGCGAAAAGCAGCACAGCATCAACTGCATGCACGAACCAAAACACTCAAGGAGCCACAAAACATAGGTAACACAGAAGATTTCTTTATGGCAACCCAGCTTTCAAGCGGCGTGGTGTTGACGTGCCGCCACTGCTGCACCCCAAGCAGCCTCGGCACAACCACTGACTGCCGTAATGACAACTGTCTGCTGATTGCATGTCACGTGCCATCCACCCACACGTCAGCTCCCTTCCCTGCTACACCTACACGCACCTGCATGGCTGCCAGCGGCTGCAAGTAGTAAGGCATGTCAGGGCCGCCTCCCAGGCCCATCTGCTCGATGCTGCCCTGCTGCTGCAGCTCCATTGCTGTGGGGTGGCTGGAGCTCAAGCTCATGAAGCCACCACCAGCACTGCTGCCAGAGGAGAAAGCAGAGTTGGGTGAGAGGCCTGCAGCTGCCGCCTGCAGCCCCGCAGCACCACCAGACATGAGAGCGGCCGCAGGCTTGCGCATGTTGGCCCGCCGGACAACCAGCGGCCGGTCCTGCTCCCCAGTCGGGTCGCCCAGCACGCGCTGCAGGTTGAACTTCACGACAGCCTGCACCAGCAGCAGCAAAGAGGCGCCAACTGCGTCAAAACCGGGATGTCTCCAATCAGGGTTGAACGTTGAGGTGTGACTGGCAGGCATAGTGCTGCTGCATGCGTGGAAGGCCAGCTGGCAGCAAAAAAAAAATTTCCAAGAAGTTTCTGGGAAGAGGGGCTGACCACCTCCTGCCTGGCGGGTGCATTTCAGCACACCATCGTCATTGCCATTGCATGCCGTGTGCATGACGTCACATCAGGTCAGCTGCGCACCTGATCAGCATCTGCCTTGTTGGTGTACCACACAAAAGCGCTGCCCTTCGACTCATGAGTGAATTTGTCCCGCACCACCACCAGCTCCACCACGGGCCCAACCGTTTGGAACACCTGTGCATGCATGCAACAACATCAACACGAACAGCTGGCATGAGGGTCGTTTGCTGCTTGTGCTGACGACACATTGGTGCATACGCATGAGTACAAGCCATGAAGGGTTGAATGGTAGCTGGTCAGCTGGTCTTTCGATGAATAAAACATGCCGCAAGCTGGGCACACAAGGATTTCACACCATGCACGGCAGATGAGAGGGTGTGAGCACCCAACTCCAGCTGTGACGCACCACACTCACGCAAGGTAGGCAACATGGGATGAAATCAAGCAGTCAGCACGCAAAGCACCCACCGGTCTGAGCTCCTCCTCCGTGAACGACTTTGGCACATTGCCCACAAACAGCTTGTAAGCATCTGGTGCACAGCCAGCAGGCAGCAGCTCAGTGAACAGGTTGGTGCTGCTGCTGGAGGTCTCGCCCAAGCGTGCTGCAGCTGCGGCAGCTTCAAGCAGCTTGGTCTGCGACAGGCTGGCTCCCGCTGCCATCCTGCTTGAGGAAGGCAGCCCAACAGAGTTGCCCATCCACAAGTCAGACCCTGTAAGGCACAACAGACAAACGATGCTGCGGTCAGTGTGGCTGTTTCATGACAGTTTCAGACCTCCAAGATGCGGCTTGCAAAAACACCATCCAGACCTTGCAAAGCAACGGTCAGCACAGTTGCCTCTGCCTCTCTGGGCGGGGCGGTCTTGCAGGAATTCAGATACTAGCACAAACACATGCAGTCCAAACACGCCCCCAGCCGTACATGACCACCGCGGAAGGCTTTGGCCTGCAGGACAGCCCCAGCATGCATGCAACCCAGTCCTCAGGGCACTCACCCATGCTGGGCACCAGGCCCTGCCGCATAGCTGCTAGGTGCTCCTCCCGGCGCCGCTTCTGCAGGGCTGCGTCCATCCACTTGACCACCATCGGCGCCTCCATGCCCTCCCAGACATGCTTGTTGTCAAGGGCATCGATGGCAGCAGCAGCCTCGTCATTGCTGCCCATGGTCACAAGGCCGCAGCCCTTGGTGGTGGGAGCACCCTGCAGGAACAGCCCATGAAAGACACATCACGTTCATGTGGCAGCAGGGCGGTCGGCAGACCTCAGCTGGGCTGTTGTATGCTTGGCAATAAGTATGCAGGAGGGGTGCCTTTACATAGCCTGGAGAGCTGGTGTTGCAAGAGTTACATTGAGCAGCCCCAACAAGCTGCCATGGGGTTGCACAGCCTCCGCACACAGGCAAGCCAGCCAGCCAGCCTGATGCACACAGCTTGTGGGTGTGGTGCCTCACCTGGAAAGCCCTGAACAAGTTGACCTCGATGACACGCCCAAACCTGTTGAACAGGTTGCGCACTTCATCTTCGTTGGCGGAGCGCAGCACCTTGGCAAAGAACAGCTGCACAGCATAACAGGCAGAACATGCTTGAACCAACTGATCATGCATGTGCCGACAAAGCCTGAACGTGGGTGCACAACATGCACACTCAAGCCCTGACCCTAAAGGGCGCATCACACACATCACACACCAGCCGCGGTGACATGCGTCACTTGTTTTCACCGTTCAAACCCCCGAAAGCATCGCTTGCAGGTGCCCCTCACCATCCTGTTCTCCGCGTTGCTGTCCTCCACTGCCCTGCGCTTCTTGATTTGGAGCAGAGGGTCTGCCCATTTGACAGCCAGAGGCGTTGTGCTGCCCTCTATCAGGTGCTTCTCATCCAGTGCGGCCATGGCCTGCAGGCAGCACCACCATGCACACATTGGTAAACATCAGTCGTGCGCGCCATGTCTACTCCGTGTACTACACGGATAGTATCCTCTATCATACCACACACGCACACACAAAGCAGATGCCGAGACAGTGTCAACATGGTCAACTGCCTCCACCTGCAATCCTGCCCTGTATGACTGACTTGCAGACAAAGCATGGCCTGCAGTGACCTTGACAACACCAGGCGCCGCCCACGCCCAGCTTGACCAAAGGATACACCGACACATTCACTGTGCTGGCGCCATGTGGACTACCCTTGATGCATCAGGCTGGATGGCGCTGTCTACTTACTGCAATGGCTTGCTCTCTCGTCCGTAGCGTGATGAACCCACACCCCTTGCTGACGTGCGTGCGGCGCTCACGGAACAAATTGATCTCCTCCACCTGCAGCACACATCAGCAGCGCCAGTTCTTGGTCCTCAAACCTTGCAACCAAAGCTGAACAGCGGCTTGCACTGCCAGACATGCCGTAACAGCGCACTGTTTTTAAGTGCTGGCATCATCTTGCGGCCTGGCCTCCTGACAGCACAGCGTGGCGGTCATCTGGCACTGCAGACGTGGAGCCTGTTGTCCTGCAGCACCATCTACCACTGCTGCCAACATTGCTGTCCGTTTCCCCAGTCCTGCAGCGGCGTGACTCACCTCCCCAAACTGTGCAAACAGCTGTGTCAGCTGCTCCTCCGTGGTGCTGCTGGGTGCGCGTGCAAAGAACAGCTGCCTGTTGTCCTCAGGCCCGCTGCCAGCCTGCACATACTGGTGGCTGCGGGCGTAGCGCACCTGCAGGCGGGAAACAGCATCAGCAACACTCGCGGCCCACACTTGCATGCTGCTGACAAGGCGCTCAAGCTCAGCACAGGCGTGTACATGGCATCGCACAGCTCATCCCTCCCTCGCCTCCCTTACTGCCGGGACCTGCGGTTGAACTGCACGTCACGACAGTACCGCTGCATGTGCACGGCAGTGGTGGAGCCTGCACGTGCCGGTGCTGTGTTGCTCTGAAGTCCTTACCTCCATCGGACACAGCGCGCCTGGCAAGTGCACACCCTTGTTCAGTGCTGTTATGGCTGCTTCGGCCTCCTGCTTTGTGGCGTAGCTCACAAACGCACAACCGCGCGGCTGCCCTGTCAGCTTGTCCTTCAGGATGATGATGTCCTTGACATCCCCAAACTGCAGCAACACGCAGCCAGACATAACCTCAGCACCGCTGTGCGTTGGCAAAGCGATCCAGCTAGCTGGCTCACGTCTGCCGTCGCAATGCGTTCAGCAACATGCACCTCGACTGCTGCTGCCGCCACCCTTGCTATCAAGTGTGCTGCTGCTGAAGGCTGGGCCGCAGCGACTGACCTTCTGAAACAGCGGCAGCAAGTCCTGCTCCGTGAACAGCTTGGGCACCCATCCCACGAACAGCCTGAACAGGGGCTTGTCGCTGGTGCTGGCGCAGGGGCCCCTTTCGCACTCAAACGGCTCAGGCTCCTGCAATGGCACAGGGGTGGTCGTTCGGGTTGCTGCAATGCTGGGACCCAAAGGTAGTGAATGCACTGTCAGAATGCTTCATGCAGATCTATGGTGCACCCCTGCAGAGCTGACTGCCACAGCTGATGCCAGTTTTCCCCTGTTGCTGCTGCTGACTGTTTAGGCGAGGGATGATCATCTTTGGCAGCGCTTATCAGCACCACAAGCCCTTTTAGAAACAAGCCGAAGCTTCATATGGAGCGTGCTGCAACCAGCTGGAGGGGCTGGCCTCGGCCCGCAGGCGTCATGCTGGTGAGGGGATCAGCATACGGTGTTCGCATTATGTAGCTGTTGCGTTTGGCCGGCACCCACCATGTCGGTGCCGCTCTTCTCCATGAAAGGCTTGAATGGACTTAACAGCAACTCCCCGGCGCGGTGCAGCATTGGAGCAGAAGTTAAGCTTGCAGAGTGATGGCCATTCCCACCAGCATGGAGGACTGGGAATCCCGTTGGGCTTCGACAATCACGACGTTTGCCTGATGCCTAAAGATCGCCAGGGGGTGAGGTGCCCGAGGAGCGGTAAACCAGACGGCACAACTTGTCATGGTCACTGTTCCAAAGGATGAGATGGGGCAGCAAGAAGGGGCCAAATGCCCCATCAGAGGCCCAGAATCTCTTTCACTTGTATATAATCCTCGCAGGGCTCGCAGAGACGCTGGCGGGTCAATCCTGGGAAGTAGTAATTCTTTCTGCCATTTGGCAGTTGAAATGGCTCCAGTGAACTCCCACCTTGCTATATATGCCAACTTGTTACATCATAGTGCCATTGCTATTCCTTCTTGACCCGCTTGTTAGGCCAGTCACTGTTGGTCCCCTCTGCCCCTCCTGCGCTGCCGTCGTCTGGGATGCCTGCAGCACCCCCTGCTGCGCCCTCCTGTCCTGCACTGTTGGTGCCATCCTCCTGCTTGCTGTCAGCATCTCCATTCATGACCCACTGTTGTGGCAGCACTGCTGTGCTGTCTGCCTGCCCAGCAGCCTGCAGCAGTGCTGACAACAGCTCTGCCTGCTCGCTGCTGTAGTCGCGCAACTGTGTCACAAAGCTCACCACCTCACTGCAGTCTGGCTGCTGCTCCTGCTGCCGCTGCTTGGCTGTGGCGCCGCGGGTGCCCCTGCTGCTGGTGGGGGTGGCCTTTGGTGGCACCGGCCGCTTGATGCTGTACCGCACCTGCGATGTACCGCCACCCGAGGATACACCAGCCGCACACATGTGTAAGACACTGAGATTGATGAAAACGATGTATGTTAGTGAGGCTGCCGAGGACGCCGGGAATTACAAGTATCCCGGCAGGACAGGCTGTTCTGGCCAAGCGTGCTGGCAGGTGCTGTGCATTCTCTGACAAGCTCCACAGCTGCTTCTTGCACCATGTGGCAAACTCATCTGCCGCAAGTGCCGTTCCTTGGGACAAGTCTACACCGGCACGCCCAACATCAGCCATGATCCAACAGTGCCAGCATAAGCCAACACATGCACATGCTTGACTGACATCTTAGGAAACGTCACTCTCTTTGGCTTGTTGCCCACCCTGCGTAAACACACCTGCTGTTGCCGCTTATCTGGGTCGGCAGCATCCACCAGCTGCAGCTGCACCACCACTGCAACATCCTGCAGGTCCTCAGGACAGTTGCAAGTCAACTGCCACGGCACAGGTCCTGACACCTCCTGTGCTGGCAGCACCTCTGCCAAGCCCTCCACATCCACAGGCCCAGGCTGCACAGGGGCCGCTGCAGCAGCTGCAGAGTCCAGCGCTGCCCCTGCCGCCGCTGCTGCTGCTGCTACTCCGCTGGGAGGTGTGCCGATTGTCGCTGCTGCCCGCGCATCCACTGCTGCCTGGTCATAGAAAGCCACACGTGCTGAGGATACCATCGGCAGCGGGCATTCGCTGCCATGCACGCTGGCAATGGTCAACGTGAAGTTCCAGCTGCTGCTGCTGCCTGCCAGCTGCTGGTCCTGCTGCTGGCTGGGCGGTTCCTGCTGCTGAACACCCTGGCTGCCTTGGTTGGCACTGGATGACGGCGAGCATGGGGCCGCCTTGTGCGACAGCAGCAGCCTGTCCGTGCGCACATATGCTGGAATTGGCGCCCCTAGCTTCTGCATGAGGATGGCCATCACCTGCAGCGATGATGAGGAAGTGTGATGGATGCAGACTGCACTTAAATGTCTGGTGCATGATACTGTAGACATGACTATTGTGCCGCATGATGCTGTACTGCCTTGCAAACACAAGCCCAGGAGCCAAGACAAATCAAGCTCCCCCCGAAAGCCGTCGTTGCCAACCCACCCACTCTCAGCTTGATGGTTTCCCTCAACTGGGTGGGCTGGTGGCTTGCCTACACTTTTTGAATTTGCAAAAAGGCAGCCCTCAGAGCTCTTCACTCACCTGATCAACT
Organism: Desmodesmus armatus; assembly: GCA_007449985.2. Taxonomy (NCBI): domain Eukaryota; kingdom Viridiplantae; phylum Chlorophyta; class Chlorophyceae; order Sphaeropleales; family Scenedesmaceae; genus Desmodesmus; species Desmodesmus armatus. The sequence goes on along the minus strand of VIIQ02000008.1, from coordinate 271,186 downwards.
TTGGCATGTATCACCACTACTGCCTTCTTGTCCTTGGGGGTTGCCTGCAGGTTGATGATAGCCAGGGAACCGCCTGCCTTGACAGTGCGCAGGGGCAGGTTGGCCGCAGGGATGATCTGCAGGCTGGTCCCTAAGCAGATGGACACGTCCTGGGACAGCACAGCACACAGCACACAGCACACAGCATACAGCATACAGCAGGTGACCAACCTTGAGACGTTAGAAGGGGCGTGATGAAACCTACAACACCCCCGCACCCTCAAACCAACATGACGAAAGCTTGCTGAGATCTCCCTCTCACTGCCACGTGGCAAAGCTGCTGCCGCTGCCTCTGATGGTCACACTTTTCGGCGTCCTCGGCGGCAGAAGTGGGTGCTTACCGCAGCTGAGGTGTGCTGCTCTGTTGCCTTGAGCTCAGCTGGGGGCAGGGGGTCCTCCCAGTCCAGGATGTGGTCCACCAGGTGTCCTGTGCACTTGGGCTTGGTGCACATGCGGCCTGTGGGCTTGAAGCCAACCTGGGTGTGTCCGCACAGTGCAGCAGCGCAGGGTGAGTGCTGACAGGGCATGGTGGCTGTTTGTCAGATCCCAGCTGCAGGGCTTGAATGGGGGAGGGCGGGGGCAACAGCCTGGCAGGCAATCAACATGTCAGCGACCTGGCGGTTTGCCGGTAGAACCTGACATGACGGCAGGCAGCTGTTGCAGTGCGCTGCAGGGCAGGAGGTTCCCAAACATGCCCCCCCCCCTTCCCCCCCGCGCTCGACTGCACGGGGGATGTACGCAATGTGTATCCCAGCGTGGTTCCCAGCTGCTGAGATGAGTTCGAACTCATCCCGTGGCTCACCGAGTCCATCTCAAAGTCCCTGACATACTCTGTCTTGCACTTTTTGCAGCGCTCAGCAAAGCAGTTGCCGTGCAGCTCTGCCAGCTCTGACCTTGGCACACCTGCAGGTGGGCAGCCAGTAGACAAGCCAGCTGTGGAGGCACACCCCTATCGTAGAGTATGTACAGTGTTGAGTATATACAGTTTTGAGTTGTGACTTCATACCAAAACCCAAAGCAAGCTGCTGCTGCTGTTGCCTGGCAGAGTGCCTGCACCCCAGCACACAACCAATCGACCCGCTGCTTGACAACCACTTTGTTGAACCCTGCCCCACCTGATCTCAGGTGCAAGCTGTCGACGTTTTGGCTGCAGATATATTTCAGCTTCCCTGCCTGCATGAGGCCTAGCAGGGCCATGTGGGTTAGGCTGGGTTGCGCATACAGGAAGCTGGTCTTGGCCTTGGGAAGAGGCTTGCCCGCGCGCTGCGCTGTCCAAACACCATTGGGGCCTCGGAAGTCTGGGATGCCACATGCAGTGGAGATGCCAGCACCGGTGAATGCTACCACCCTGTTGGCTGCCCTGACCTGCCAGCACAGCAGATGGGTGGGGTGAAGGGGGTGGGTGGAGGTTGGACGTGTGAACTCCATATGGAGGCCCAAGGGCTGGTGGTGAGGCAGCACAGATCGAGAACGGAATCTAGCAGCAGCTTTGAAGCTTTCTTGTAGCTGCGTGTGCTGACTCAGCTCAGTGAGCAACAGGAGGAGGCCGGACGCATGCCCCAGCAGAGGCGGTCTGCTCACCAGGTCAGTAAGCTGCTCCACCTTCTGCAGCACCTCCTGTGCTTGCTCTAGGATTTCAGGGTCCCCTAGGCGGCCGCCCAGGTCCTCCCTGAAGCTCAAGCGCTCAGCATAGCCCAGAGACATTCCTGTGTCACTGCCCAGGGAACCTTGGACCTGTTGATGGACCTTCCATATCCTCGGAGAAGGATTCCGAAGGATCCTTCGGAGTGACTGGGGGGCTCCAAAAGAGTAATAAACCAATGACCTTCTTCGCAACGGCCAACAACGGCCACAACGGCCGCCTCAAACCAGAGCCATGCAACTCATAAAACGATCCAAAAGCAACAGAAGGTTTCTGCACGATGCTGAAGGGCAGCAACGAGCTGCTGCTGCAGTGTCCGACCGTGCCACCTGTCCTGCAGAATTTTCTCTTCGACGCAAGCCGTAGCCAGAAAAGACTCAAACGTCATGCTAATAACCTTTATAAACCAGTGGAGACGCAAACGAGGGACACTACGGGCACCAGTGCTGTGTTCAATGACTGGATCGACCCAATAGAGGCACCTGAAACACTATTGTTGCGCCTGTCATCAAAACCTCGAAAGAACGCAGTTGTGTTGGCTGAGCAGGGAAGAATGCAAAGGTGCGAGTGGGGCGATGCCTCCACTACACTGCCATGGTGGCAGTGCCACCATGTGTCTCTGCAAAACCCCTGTCCAGGATGCCCATGGAGGGGGAGCGTGAGGGGGTCTACCCCCTCACAGAAGCAACAATGTCAATAGTAGCAACTGCATCGGCATCAAAGCAACGCCCAGAGGGAGGGGGGACCCCCCCCCTCCCCCCCCTGCAAGGGGATCCCTCAGGGGAGCAAACACCTCTGCTCAGGGCATTGCCTCCAACCACTTCGACGGGGTCACCGCGGACGGGCACGGTAGCGCCGATTTGCAAAGTACAAGTTAGAGATCGCCTTGAAAGTCTTATCAGACTCATCTACCTACGAAACCATAATACGGTTGCCAACCACTTTGTGACTTTCCTTGGCACTGCGTCCGATTCGGGTTTGTGGCTGTTCAAGCTATTGGCAGCACCTTGATATCACCCTGTGTGCTTACACAAGTTCCCTGACGCATGCAGCGCGTTTAGGGCTTCGGATCTACCCTGGCACTGGGCTCGCAAAAATGGCGGTGCGCCAATGCACCAGACAGCTTCTCCCACTGGCTAAGATAGTGTTACAAGAAAGCCACAGTCTTCACGGCAGCGTCAAGCAAGTGCCCTTCAGGTCAGCTCAAATTGTTAGGCAGCACTGCTGGCACCCAGGCGAATAATCAGACAGGACTCACAAATGCTGCTGTTGTGGCTGCAGGCCTGCTGCTGCTGGTGGGTCACAGCTATGGGGCAAGCTGTGGCACCGCTCCTACAGCTCCTTACCTCCCCACGTGGTAAGGCACTGGCTGATCTGGACCGCAGTGCAGTCAAACCCGAGCAGGGGTGGGTCTGCACTGGCAGTTGAAGCTCACATCAAGCACATTTTTCGTTGAATTACGTTGTTGTGCACCTGCAGAAGCTGGCGATGCCTGCTCTGAGCCCAACCATGACACAGGTAGGCTGGAACAGGTTCCTCGCTGTTTCCCGCCAAGCATGCTTGGTTCCTGTGTCTTGATCGGAGAGCTGTGTGCATCCACACGAGGCGATGTCGTGGGGCTGGACTGTCTCAGCAGCATCTAGCACCAAAATCATGTGTGGGTGTGCAACACACAACAATGCTGCAGGGCAACATTGCCAAGTGGTATGTCAAGCCTGGAGACGAAGTCGCTGCTGGCACAGTGCTGGCAGACATAGAGACAGACAAGGCCACCATGGCCTTTGAAAACCAGGACGACGGCTTCATTGCAGCACTGCTACAGCCAGATGGTGCCAAAGACATCCCAGTCGGGGCCACAGTTGCCATCATTGTTGAAGAGGAGGGCGACATAGCTGCATTTGCCAACTACAGCGGCGGCGAGGCAGCAGCAGCGGCACCTGCAGGAGCAGGAGCGCCCTCAGCAGCAGCAGACGCCCCAGCAGCAGCACCTCCGGCAGCAGGCTCGTTCCCTGATTACATTGTGAGTCGGCACCGCACACATACTGTGTCAGACCGGGAGCATGAAAAGCTTTCTTGGGTACCACTGTCTTGCATTAGATTGCCATTATGTGTTGGTGAGCTAGTGCCCTAGGGAAAGCCAACATTTGGCTAGCCCATGGCATAGGTTTCTTTGGATGTGCCCAAGGGGGGCGCACCCCCACCGGCTGGCCACACACAAGTCAGTGCCGGTTCCCTGCCGGAGGCCGGAACCTAAGCTTCACCGATGAGGGACGCCTAACACGCCCAAGGCACAGTCACAGATGCATCTTTGCCCAGCACTGGCACGACTGGCCAGGACTGTGTCTTTTGCACTGTATTTGTACTCTTGGAAGCTGCCACAGCTTCAAGAAGGCCAACTGCAGTACTGCAAATGCAGCCCTGGCCAGCCAAGGTCACATGCTGGTCGGAGTGCTTGTTCACTGCATTGCCGGAAAGGTCCTTTTGGTGACAGCTTGTGCCGGGGGTGCCTGCAGCAGGCAGCACGTCATCTATTGCTGACTGCTGTGCATGCCACTAGGTGTTGCTGTTGTTGTAGTGCCTATGTCTCACTTCCGTCATCATCACTGCATGCTGTCAGTTTATGCGACCACTGATGCAAGCACTGAATTTCTTGGCAGGCTAGCAACATGCTGTCGGGCACCTCCTCAAGCAATGCCGCTGCATCTGCCACTGTGCTGTCTCCCCCCCCCCCCCCCCCCCCGCCCTGCAGCCCCTGAGGATGCCCGCCCTGTCCCCCACCATGGAGCAGGGCAACATCATCAGCTGGGGTGTCAAGGAGGGAGAAGAGGTAGCCCCTGGCACAGTCCTGGCAGAAATCGAGACAGACAAGGCCACTCTGGCCTTTGAGAACCAGGACGAGGGCTTCATTGCCAGGATCCTGGCTCCTGCAGGCAGCAAGGATGTGAAAGTGGGGCAGCTGGTGGCTATCATTGTCGAGGATGCAGAGAGCATCCCTGCATTTGCAAGCTTCAGTGCAGAAGGCGCCAGCAGCTCCAGCAGCAGCACTGCGCAGCAGCAGCCAGCTGCAGCGGCAGCAGCAGCAGCAGGAGCCTCACAACAGCAGCAGCGGGCGAAGGCAAACTTCAGGTTGGGTCCAGCAGCACGTAAGGCTCTTACAGAGGCGGGACTGGGCCCAGATGACGTAAACCCCACCGGGCCAAATAACATCATTACTAAGGCTGACGTGCTGGCAGCAGTAGCTGCCGGTGTCAAGCCTGGCGCTGCTGCCGCTGCTGCGGCCCCTGCCGCCAAGCCTGCTGCTGCTGCTGCTGCCCCCAAGCAGCAGGCCCCTGCTGCTGCTAAGGCTGCTGCTGCTGCGCCACCGCGGGAGGGTGTCACCTACGAGGACATCCCAAACACGCAGGTAGGCAGCATGTCATCTGTAGGCTTGGGGCTTGTGGGTTGATTGTACCTGGGCCACGGCTTTCAAAGCTGCGATTGCTGCCTGCAACATGTGGAAGCTTGGTTGTCAAAGCGCTTGCATACTGCACTTGAGCCAGCAGGATTCACATGGGGTCACTGTCATCAGCTGCCGACCAAGCATACCACGCAGCAAACAGAGTTTGCATGCAGCTGCATCAATCCTGATACTGGCTGCCACGGCAACACACCCCTGACTTTGCCTTTGTGCAAATAATGAAAAAATACTGTGGTTGTGCTCTGCTCCTTGCCCCAGGTGCGGTCCATCATTGCCAAGCGGTTGCTGGAGTCCAAGCTGACTGCTCCCTCGCTGTACGTGTCCACAGACGTGCAGCTGGACCAGCTGACTGCACTGCGCAAGACACTGGCTGAGCAGGTGAGGCCAGGCCACAGGCAGTGCACACGCCACCTATGCCTTTTCCTGCTGTGCCCCCTGTGGTTCTTGACGTTTCAGTGGTTGATGTCCCCTTTGTCAAGATGTGAGATAGCCTATTCTACGTGAGGACCAGATCAGGCGCTGTGCAAGACACTGGGGGAATGCGTAAGCCAGGTGCAGCACACACAAGGCATGTGTGTATTTGTGCTGCACAGGGGGAAAAGTGGAGGCTGGACGCAGCGACACGCATGCTGGGTGGCGGCCATTCAGCAGCGCAAGCCTCTCATGCTCAACACACCTCTTGCACTTCTGGGCTACTTTCCCTACCTTCCTCTTGTCCCCTGATTAGATGGTGCTACATCATGGTTTGTTGCCTCGCTTTTATCCCAGCAGCACCAAAGTGCCGGTGAACGACTTGAAGAAGGCTGCGGCTGCCCTGCCTCTTTCTGAGTAGCGGCCTGATGGTGACAACCTTTGCTTGCTGTGTTTACCCCTCTCTATTGCGTGCTGCAGGGCACCAATGTGTCTGTGAACGACCTTGTGATGCGTGCAGCTGCTCTGCTGTTCACATAGTAGCTACCTGATGGTGAAAACATTGGTTGCTGTGTTCACCCCTCCCTATTGCGTGCTGCAGGGCACCAAGGTGTCGGTGAATGACTTTGTGATGCGTGCAGCTGCTCTGGCCCTGAGGGACACCCCAGAGGCCAATGCATTCTGGGACAAGGCCTCAGAGACAGCAGTGCAGCAGCCCAGTGTGGACGTGTGCGTAGCAGTGGCGACAGATGGCGGGCTGATCACGCCCATCGTCAAAGCAGCAGACACCAAAAGCTTAATGCAGGTACGCACCTCACCTCTGCATGTCCCTGCTTTCTCGCTTGAACCACCAGTCACCACCCTCCCCCCTGGGTTTTCCCCCTTGTTTACCCCAGATCAGTGCAGAGGTGAAGGACCTTGCAACCCAGGCCCGTGCCAGCAAGCTGGAGCCTGAGGAGTTCATGGGCAACAACGCAGCCGTGCCCAAGTCCACACTCCACTGCCACCCACTCTGTACGACGTCTGTACACGGCCTTGCTTCTCATCTCTGGATCCGACTGTGACCTGTGCCCCGTGCCCCTCTCTCTGTGGCCCCCCCCCCTGCCACCTCCACACCCCCACCGCACCCCCACCGTCCCCCTCCTCAGATCAGTGCCGAGGTGAAGGACCTTGCCACCCGGGCCCGTGCCAACAAGCTAAAGCCTGAGGAGTTCATGGGTGGCACTTTCAGCATCAGCAACCTAGGCATGTACGGCCTCAGCAGCTTCAGTGCCATCATCAACCCCCCACAGGCAGCCATCCTGGCAGTGGGTGGTGCACAGCAGCAGGTGGTGATGGGCCCTGGCAAGCAGCCGGCCAGTGTGAGCTACATGACGGTCACACTTTCTGCGGACCACCGTGTGTTTGATGGGGAGATGGCGACTCGGCTGCTGGAGGCGTTCAAGGGGTACATGGAGAACCCCTTGAAGATGGCGATGTGATTTTGGTAGCTGCAGTGTGTTAGAGTGTGATATTTGAGAAGCTTGTGTGATTTTTCTGTGATGAATGGGCTTTATCCTGGGTTGTTGGGTGGTTACTGGTGTGGTTGTTGTGGTGTGGTGTGGTTGTGTTGCTGCTGCCTCGTTTGCCAGCTTGAAGGGCAGGGTGGGGATTCAGTCAGCAGTGCTCAGGTGGTGGTTCGTTGCAGATTTGAAGGTTTGCGATGAGCCGTTCTGGTGACTTGAAAGCTGGTGCTTCTGGCAACCCTCTACTCTGCCACTGGGTGTTATGTGTGTTCACAGACTGGCATGCTTTTCTGTACACCAGCAGTGGCTAGCGTGAAGTCAGTTTGACTCCAAAGCTGCGATTTGAGGGTACCCTGCTGCTCACATCGCAGCTGCTGTGTGCAAGGCTTCCACAACGCAACTGGTACCCCAATGCTTTCACATGTGACTGCTTGGGGGTGCCCCAAACAGCATCGTAGACCACTGCCAGCTGGTGATCTGTCTTTTTGGAAGTGTTCCCGGTCTTGCATTGAGGTAGATGTTGTCGGCACAGCAGTCCAATGTTATGGGTGCAGATCAACCACGCCAGATCTTGGTATGGAGTATACACCGCCACAGCATGTGGGGTGAGTGCCTTTCCTACTGATTTTAGGCCCCGTCCTCGTCTGTGTACGTCGGACAGCGACGCAGTGCAGTGGGCGAGTTGAACGGGCGCTGTCAGTTCGCTGATTGTTGAAAAGGGAAGTCGAGTGGGACAACAGAATGGAAAGATGTTTTTTCCACTCCCCTGCCAGTTGTAGCATGGAATAGAGACACATCACTTCGTGTCGACTTGGATCTTTGCCCGCGAGAGAGGGTGCCCTTGCATTCCGGTTTCCTGGCCTGAGCCTTGCTTTAGAATGCTGCGGGCTGGTTTGAGCCTCTTAGCGCCCGGCACATTCGCCACAGCGCTTCCAGCGGTGCAGCAGTGTCTTGGGGCAGCACAGCAGTGCTGGTATGCAACAAAGGCTTCAAAGGCAGCACCCTACGCCAAGGATGCCCAGAAACCACCAAAGGCCAAGAAGGAGAAGAAGTCTGACAGCACCAAACCGAGGGCACTAAATGCCTACGTCCTGTTTGTCAAAGACAGGTCCGCAGCGATGAAAGCGTCAGGCTCAGCAGCAGAGATGGTCAAATCGCTGTCAGCAGAGTGGAGGGCCATGACAGACGCTGATAAGGCCCCATACGTGAACGAAGCAGCTGCCATGAAAAGCCAAATCCAGCAGGTGGGGCCAAATGTTTTTTTGCACATCCGTCGCCAACAACACTGCCCAGTTTACTTGCACTGGACCTGTCCTGCATCTACTGGGTACAGTTGCTGGTCGACAAGACGGGAGGCTGGCAGCCTGATGTCTTGTATTCCTGCATTGTGCAGAGTGGGAGTGGCAGTTGGCAGGGACCTCTAGCAACTGTGTGCATGACACAGCAACGGATGAACATGATGAGACAGGGTTCACTTTGAGCACAGCTGCCTGGCAGTCGGCGATCAACAGCTTGTCTACACCTGAGGACACTGCAACCACATCTGGACACGCACTTGCTGCCCTTCCTTTGAGGCAACACCGTTCCTGTGCCCCCACTGTAGGCTGCGCCTGACCTGTGCCCCCACTGTGCTGTGTGTCCTGTGCTGTGTGTCCTGTACGTGTGTCCTGCGCGTGGCACCTCCAAACAGGAGGCTCCCCCAAGAAGCCCAAGAGGGCCCCCAGTGCCTACAACATCTACTTCAAAGAGCTCTTCCCCCAGCTTGGCATGAAGGTCACAGAGGCCGCCAAGGAGATTGGTGCAAAGTGGAAGAGCCTGCCGGAGCAGGAGAAGCAGCGGTACAAAGACATGGCTGCAGCAGGGCAGCCTCCCAAGCCGTGAAAGCCGTGAGGGCCATGCTATGCCTATGCACCTGTGTGGTCCTGCGCGTCTTCGTACGCCCTCAAGGCTGTCTGTCGACCAGTGGGGTAGGGCTGGGCATGCAAGGGGTGAGGGTGTGTTGGCGGCCGGTGTGTTAGCTGCGTGTTGTATCAGTACCCGCTGGCTGTTGTTAGCACTGGTGAGCGCCGGCGGGCTAGGTACGGTGTTCGGTGCGCCTTGCCAGTGCTCTTGCAGAGTGTGGCCTCTGGCCAGTCCCACTGGGCACATGGTGTGCTGCTTGGGGGCAGGGACAGTTACGGGTATGTATGGAGGGACTTACTGTCCTGCCAGTGGGACGATCTGGCTAGGGGCAGTCATGACCGTGACGAACGTATTGGGCGTGTCTCATTGGTGAGGCAACGCCTCAGCCCCCTTGCGGTAGGGTTTGCCCTGCTATTGTGTGTCGGCATATGGTATTTGGTGATTGGCTAGCCAGTGGGAGCGCCCCTGGTCCCACGGTAACCAAAAGAAGGTTCGAGTATGCTCGAGCAAGGTGCTGGCAGGCCTCTGTGCGCAGGCAGGGGTCCTGCTGTGATGTTGTGGTGCTGATCGCTGTGAATTTCGGTGTGGTTGTCTCAGAGAGGACAGCTGTGCACAGCGCAGCACAGCAACTTAGTGTGCTGGCAGGCAGGGTCCCTAGTCCCGGTCGTGCGGCAGTGGATCATGGTGGTTCGGCCTGGGCCCTGTGTGATCGTCAAAGACCTGGTGTGCGTACACCACACAGCATAGGCCCATATATTCAGGTGTCAAAGCAAGGTGTCATCATGTGCTTTGTGTTGGGCCTTCTGGGCGTGCTACCACTAGGCCAGCCCTGCTGCAGGCCAGCAGGGTTCCAAGGCGTCTGTTAGGTGCTGTCTACTGCTGATGTTGACGGTTGTCATTGCAGTTGAGATTTGGTGGATAAGAACTGCTGTGCTGAGCTGTGCTCGCCATGCGTCAGATGGGTTCACAAAGCTGGCATACAGTGGCAGTTGCGCAGGCAACCCCTTGTACATTATGTCTTGCAGGCTTTCGCCTACACGGGGGTGCAAGCAGTGCGCTCTGCAGTCAAGTTTCCTGTTTCGGGCGTAGCAACTGCTTACTGCTGCATTGTGCGAGGCTGTATCACAAGTGAAGCTGGCCAGCAAGCTGCTTTGTTTTTGGTTGAGCAGCCGGCAAGCAAGAACAGTGCCGCAGTGTGCAGTGCATTGTCTGCAACATGGGCATCGAGTTGGCTTGGAATGGATCATTCGCATGTAACATGCATCACTGATACTGACCTGGCACAAGTGTGCACTCTGAGTTAGGGCAGTTGTTGCATGTACAAACTCTGCTTGTTTGGCTAGTGCAAAGAACCGCCCGCAAGGGGCCAATACGCTGACAAGCCCCAGTCTTGCCAAAATGACGCAGTGCATTCCAATCCCTCAAAACAACATCACTTGGCGCAGCGCGCACGAAGCTCTGTGCTTGACGCCAGTGTTGTGGCACACTGTGCCATTGGGTAACCACCCACCAGCACCAGCAGGGCAAGGTCAGCCAAGGCTTCAAGTGCCAGGCTGGCGGCATGGCCAGGTGACTACCTGGCACATCAGATGTGCACTCAATGGTCAAGGCATAAACGGCATAATGCCAAGCACCCCACAGCAGCACCCTTACCCTTCTACTTCATTTTCAAGTGAGAATTTGAAATTCAATCAAAAAGTGGTCAGGGAGGGAGTAGGAGGGTGCCCACGTGTAGCCCACTGGACAGCCTCAGAATGGAAGCTTACCATGACATACTCTCCTCCTGCCTGACTGCCAATATGCCTGTGCTCACCTCACCAAGTAGGCAGGAGCAACCAGCAGGAGCTCTCAATCTTGCAAGCTTGAAGCCAAACGATGAAGTATTTGTCGTACGTGCGAGTGGGGAGGCCCTGAAATCATATGGAGAACTGCTTGAGAAGCAGCATGCGTACTCGCAACCGGTGTGGTCTGATCGATACTATGGTCGTTCCAAGCTCACGTACCAGCAGGCCCTTGCCCTGGAAAAGCAGGCAGAGGAGCAGCTGAGGGCTCAGGTGGGATGGCCGCGCAGGTTGGATGCTGCCACAGCGTGCTGAGCCTGCTGATCAGTGCTGACATATGTGGCGCGCTCCCCAATTCGCAGTTCCCCAAGCATATGGAGGCAGAGGCAGTGCGGTTGATTCATCACAGTGTTCTCAGAAAGGACGACCTCGTGAGCAAGCTCTCTGAGGTCATCAAGGCCTCCAAGGCAGGGGAGGAGGACCAGAAGCCAGCTGCAGACCAACAGCAGTTGGATGGTGCAGCTGGCGCGCAGGCAGCCAACGTCACCAAGCGGCTGCTGACGCACTTTCTGGTCTATGTAGGTACCCTGTGTACTTGATTGAGCAGTGAAAATAGAATTGCGCAGCTTTCCAGAAGCTGACACGACCATTTCACACTGTGCAGGTTGCGGACAAGCAGAAGCCAGGGGTGTGGGTATGCAAGGATCCCTGGGTGCGCAAGTACGGCCTAGCTGAGGAGCTGCCCAGCAACCTGGTGTCTGCAAGTGGACCTGCAAGTGAGTACGATCATCAGCCCCGCACAGGCTGGCAGTCCGACCCTGGCAGGCTTGGCAGGTAGCAGCGCACAGCAGCGGCAAGCAACCTGCTGCATGGTGTGCTCCGGCAATCTTGTTGGGCACAAACTGGGCGCTGACACAAGCATCATGTGTGAAGGCATGTGTGCTGGCAATAGCATGGCCGGGACATCATCAGCCCGGTGGGTGCTGGTCGTGACGTTCTCTGGTGCTGCTTCCGCAGGCCCAGCGCGCGAGGGCTCCCAGAGCAGCAGCATGGGCAGGGAGAACACCCCCATGAAGTCGCCAAGCAGGAACAAGCTGGGCGCAAGCAGCGGCGGCCCAGTGCTCACCCTGGAGGTGTGTTGCCTAGACGGCCTCAGGGCAGCAACCCCTGCGCACTCTGCCAGTCACCATGCGCTTGTGTTCATCTGAGGCAGGGGTCAAACACAGCAGGGCACAGCATGTTCCCAGAGCAGTTGCTGTGCGGCTTGACTGTGGTGACCTGCAGTGTGCAGTGCCACACATGAATGGCTTGTTTGAGAGCTGCGGCAAGTGTGAACGCCAGGGTGGCTACAGACGACAACACCGCATGTTCTGTGCGTGATGGGCCCCGGCTCTGCAGCCCTCTTGTCTCTTTGTCATGCAGGAGCGTCCTGCAGGATAACAGCTAGCACAGCAGCTGGGCCGCATGGGGATCTCAGAGCCATTGGCAGGAGGAGGCGGTCCCATGTATGCATGCCGGCACTATGTGACTGCCACCATCTGAAGCATTGTGGATTCATAACAAACAGCTGGTGTGGGGCCATTGCGTTGTGTTTGTATGTGCAGGAGGAGGAGGCGCGCCTCAAACCTGGCACGATGAAGGCCTTGGCGTTTGGTGTCATCAAGCAGCGCGGTGTGGAGGCGCCTGTGTCAGCAGACGAGATTGTCCGCATCACCACCACTGATGGCACCCGCATCGACTGGCCTGACAAGAGCAAGAAACTCCTCTACTCTGTAAGCTTTGACCAAGACAGCGCTTGCACTGGTTGGGCGTGCATGGTGCTGCTGCAATGGCAGCCCACAGCACATCGTTGGCCCGCTGGGTTCCATTGTTGCCAGCGCGTGTGGCTGGTTAGCACATACCTGCCTGCTGTTGGCGTAACTGCGAGCAAGAGCAGGACTTGTACTGCAATCAATGCTGTATTGGGGTGGAGAGTGCCACCTTGCCCCGACCTGGGCTGCAGGCTTTGCCACCGCTGTAGACAGGTCCTTCAGCTGCACCCTCTCGTTCATGCCGATGATGGCCAGCAGGACCAGCACCAGCAAGCCTGCTTGCCCTCGGACTGCGCATCAGCAAGGATCTTCTTCTGTTGGAAACAGATGAAGATTGCCCAGTTCCTCGCTGAAGCGCAGTCTGAAGGCAAGCAGGCTTCCTTGCCTGCACCTTTTTCTGTCACATGGCAGCTGCTGTCATGGTGTGCAACCTCTTACTTTGATCCAGGTGCGCAGAGCACACAGTATGCTCTGGCTCCAAGTGTTGTGCATTGCCATGTGTGCTGTTGTTTTGTTTTGCAGGTGCTGTCAACAGAGAACACCTTTATCCGCGTGAGGAAGGGTGTGTACACACTGCGCTGCTGGGCCTCCCAGCTGCCTCCCCAGGTGGACCAGGGTGCTGCTGGCGCCTCTGGAGGAGCCAAGGTAACTAGTGGCTTTACCATACATCATCCAGATGGTGTGCTAGCCTAGTTCTGGCAGTGTGCTGGATTGCTTGTTCGTTGTCAGTGCAGCCGCATCCAGCCTAGCCTTCCAGGGATGCTTCTGGTGGTGTCGTAGGCAACATGAGTACAGATCTTACAACTCCCTGAGCATACTCAAGCTTTGGTCTGAGGTCATGGTATCGCGGCATGCAGCGGTGGTGGCTTCTCAACACTCAGGAATGTAGCAGCATTGGGCCGGCCTGACGCGCATACACATGCTGAGAGCTGCGCTGGCCTGCTGCTGCCCTGCAGGATGCTCCTGCATCTGGTGGAAGAGAGGCTGCTGAGGTGAGGACCTGCTGTATCCCGTGCTCTTGTACAGGCATCGTCGGGCTGTCCTGCATAGCGTACAGCAATAGCACATCGTCTTCTTCTTGACTGGTGTTGGTGTCTGCCAACAGCCGGTTGATCGCTCACAGGCTGCATACATATGCGTCCAGTATCACATGTTCGCTGTTCACGGACGTAGGTGCTGGGTACCAGTGTCCTTTTGCACAAGATTATGCAGCCCAGCAGCAGCTAATGGGTGCCTGTAAGCACCCGGAAGCACCCGGTGATGTGCTGCATGTCTGCCTGCATGCTGTGCTGACACAGGGTGCCGCAGGGGAGCAGCAGTCAGGTATTGTGCGGGCAGAGAACCTGCTGCTTCAGGCGCAGAAGGCAGCGGCAGCCAGCAAGGCGGTGGCAGAGGCAGCAGCTGCGGCGCTGGATGCCTGCCAGAAGCGACTGGCAGAGGCAAAAGAGGCAGCAGCACAGGTAACATGTGCAGCGGGTGATGGTGGCCTAGAAGTGGGGGAGGGTATTGTGTCCCTGTACTTCTCAGCACTAGGTAGCACTGTAAGCAGACGGTCCTCACAGTTGGGATCGCGACCGTCTGGCAACGTGGCACTCACAATGGGTTGTCGGGGCCCCTAGATACCAACACACATTCGGAATTGCACCCACTGTTGTTGAACAACAAATGTGCACTGCTGCTCTTTTGCAGAGCAAGGGCAAGACCAACACGCCAGCACAGTCTGCAGGCAGCAGCAATGGCCAGCTGGCCAACGGTGTTGCTGCTGGCAGCGGCGCACCGCCAGCCAGCCCGTCCAAGGAGGAGTTGGATGCCAAGTTTGCTTTGCCAGACAGGCTGAAGGAGTACACAGGTGAACCTTCTTGCACCCCTCCCCTACTCACGTCATCCTGCTTCATCCCCCCTCCACGATTCTCCCCACTCGCACCCCGCCGCTGCCTTTTTTTGCGAATGACTGCACCCTGCAAGCGCTGCTGTGCTGTGCTGCGCTTTGCTGTGCTGTGCTGTGGGCAGCGCACCCTTGAGCATGTGGCCAATGCGGTGCATGACAGCCCCAGGGGCGATTCATCCTGCTGTGTGGGTGGCTACGATGCGCTGCCGTGTTGTGGTGATGGCAGCCATGATGCTGAGTCTGCTGTGCCTGGATGCAATTGAGAGCAGTATGGCAGAAGAATGTTCGTGCTGCCCTGGCCGGTCTGCTTCGACTAAATCCCACCGGCTGGGACTGATGTGAAAATTGAACTACAAAATGCTGGCGTGCAACGCCTGCAGGCCCTGAGGACCGCAAGGCCAAGCTGGCCTGGAGGCAGGAGAAGGCAGCAGAGGAGAAGCGCCTGGCACAGGAGAGGTGCGTGGCTAAGCCTAGCCGTGACAGCTAGCTGCTTGGCTGCAGTTGCGGCAGCATGAGCTGAAGTGCGCTAGCGTATGCTGCATCGGCCAGCAACAGCCAGCATGTAGAGGTGCTGGGGGTTGCGCCCCCGTTGGACACTTCCAAAAAATGTAGGCATGTGTTCCTGTGAAGCAGCACAGGCAGGCTTCACATGGTCATGTCCACAGTGGTTCGTTGCAGGCATTGACAGCGAAGCGGCTGCTGTGTTGTGTGCGCTCAGGGCTGCCTACCTGCAGCAGCTGCGGCTTGCGGCCGCCAAGACGGCGCGCTCCAGCACAGAGGCCCTGCAGGGTGCAGTGGACCGAGCCAAGAGGGAGGCGGAGGAGGCCAACGCCAAGCTGGGCAGGTGGGGCCAATCAATCTTTTCGCAGGATCAAGATGGGGGTTGTGTTCAACCCATTGCTGTAGGGATGTGCCGTTCACGGTCTCGGGGGAGGAGGCCATGCCAACCTGGGCCAGTGGTCGTGGGCTGTGAACGTGCACTGCATGGCCAGTAGTGTGAGTGCGTGATACATAAACAACCGAACAAAGACTGTCATGGGTTGTGTTGAAAAGTAAAGATACATGATAGTACACGCATGCGGTCCTAGCAAGTTCTACAGCACCCCACATACCGTATGTTGTGTCCCGCAGGGCTCTCAAGGCGGAGGCTGATGCCCAGCGTGCTGTTGAGCGGGAGAAGCAGCGTGAGATGCTGAAGGACCTCAAGGAGAAGAGCAAGGCAGACAAGGAGAAGCAGAAGCAGGTGGGTGGTGCTGTGCCTGGCTTGTTTCAGCTGAGGCACCTGCTGGGAGACTGACATAGGGGAACGCGGAGACAGGCACTCATGTCCACTGTTTCATGAGTGCCTGTCTCTGCCAGTCTGACAAGGAGCTATGTGACCAGCTAGCAAACAGGAGGGTTGGTCTGTTTGGCCACTGACGTCAACCTCAACACGATGATGCGGTTGCATGGTTTGATCATGTCAACTGTCAACTGCAGGCTGAGAAGGAGCTGCGTGAGAAGCGCAGGCAGGAGGCCTTGGCTGCCAAGCGCTACCCCATCGACGACCTCGAGCTGCTGTCAGAGGAGCTCACCGCAGCCGCAGCAGCAGCCCTCGCAGCACACAAGGACCAGCCCCCAGCACAGGCAGAGGGCGGCGAGGATGGCATCACAGCCCCCGGCACGCCGCGCCATACTGCTCTGCCAGCAGCAGAGAATGCGGATCCCCTGGAGGCTTGCCTGGGGTCGGCGCCAGCACAGCAGCTGGATGATGCGGAGTCGCAGCACATGGGCCAGCTGCTGTACGTGGCTGACACGCTGAGCAGCTTTGCCAAGCAGCTGGGCCTGAAGGGTGTCAGCAGTGCGGAGCTGCAGGTAGGCTGTACAATAATGTTATACATCTGTATAATATTGGGTCAAAGCACTGCTTCAGCAAAGCCGAAGAGTCTTCGGGTGTCTGCGTTGGCCGAAGAGTCTTCGGGTATCTGCGTTGGGGCCGTGTATGCAGACATCAAGGGTCGCCTTGTGGGGGTTTAACAGTTCAAGCAGCATGTGTTTACAGCAGTTTCTTTGAGTGTGTCCCACACCACTTGCGTGGTAGGCTTTGCAGGGTCCGAGCGCTCATGCACAAGCGCTCAGGCCTGCAGCGCGCCCCAGCTGTTGCTTGAGAGGGGTGGGGTGTATCAACAGGCCTTTCAGCATGCTCTTCTGATTCCTCGGTGTCTCACACGTTGTGCAGGTCATGCTGGATGCGGTGGCGGCTGGCGCTGCTGTTGGTGGAGCCCTGGGAGATGGGCAGGAGGCCAAGGCGGTGCGGGAGGCGCTGGCATGGCTGGCCTGCACCTACCAGGGCCTGCTCAAGGTGAGGGGGGGCCACAGGAGTGGTTGGCGGGAAGGGTGACGGGCAGTGACGTTGAGCATGCAACAGTAGCTTGCTCCGCAATGCCTTTGATTGTCCGACAAAGGTGTTCCTTATCCTGTCTCCGCCCCCCCCCCCCTCCAAAACGCCCCATGATCCGCCCAGATAGGTGGGGTGCTCTAGGCTTTAGGGATGGAGATGTTCATGCGTCATCCCTGAGGCTGTGACCAACAGGCTGTAGGGTGCAGCTGAGAGTGGGTCGTGACATGACAGCTGGGAGTCTGGTCCCAATCATGTCCCATTTGTGAGGCCACTCAGTGGGGTGAGAGGATCGGCATCGCTGCTGTGTCCCAGCGTGTTAGCGCACACACTATCCGCAGTTTCCCTTGCCTGGCGCATTGCTCTATGTGGCTGTGCACATGAACTTGCAGCACGACCTTTTGGCATAGCAGCAGTGTGACAATTTTTAACTCTTCTGTCTTGCACACCATGTTGTCTTCGCAGGTGCTGCTGCGTGACGTCACCGAGGCTGAGAGTGTTGCTCGGGTGTTCACCCGCTGGCAGGATGTTGTGGAGGGCTCTGCAGGTACGCGCTCCAACATGCATCTTGCATCGCCAGTCACCAGCATCACTCAGTATTGCAAAGCAGGATCAGCCAACCACAGCTATGGGGGTTGCTGTGAAATCTGCCACACGCTAGCTGGAGCTATCCTGGATGCCAATGTTGCCGGCACTGTCTCCCAGGACACCTCCAGCCGATGTAAGACACGTTTTGTCAGCAATCCTCAGCAACAAGGATGGCCAGCCCTGCTGTGGAACCGTACAGCCCATGCTTGCAATGTTGCATTGAGCACTTGCTGGGGCCTAAGGGCCATGACTTGCGACGCCTTGCCGGATTGGGGTGCCAAGCGATATCCTGTCGTTTCAGTTATTCAGGGCTTTGTCTGACTATGTGGGTTAGCGGTTGCTGTATGCCTTGTTGACTTGGTCAAACTTTCAAAGTCACAGTTGATGTTTGCGAGCTGCCAACATCAACTTTTACTTTGAGACTTTGACCAAGTCACTCGTGTGTACAGCTCCACAAGTGGGTGCCGGCACCTGTGTGTCAGTAGCGCTCATACGTCACAACACTGTCAGTGTCACACTGCTGTGGTGTGTCTGGCGATGCTGCCACTGCTGCAGGCTCTTGGCCAGAGGTGCTGCGCCGCTGGATCATGCTCCAGGCACAGGAGAAGCTGGCAGCCCCACAAGGTGAGCTCGTAGTGCTAGCTCCTGTTGGTGAAGTGTGCCGCCCAATACTTGGTGCATGTTTGTTCACCGTCAGGGCCGCTTTGAGCACTACATGTTGTGGAGAGGCCGCCTGCAACTTTTTGCAGTCGTTGGGTTCGAGGGCTTTCCTGCTCACGTGCACTAACACAACACTTTCCTGACATGCTGCCTGCTTGCATGCAGCCCTTGCGGCTGCTCAGTTCCTGCACAAGCACGACGCCAGCCTGCTGAGCCCTCAGCAGCACCTGGCCCTGCTGACTCAGCTGCTGGATGACGTAATGGACACCAGCCTCATCAGGGACCTGCTGGCACACAGGTGGGCGAGCCTCCACCTTCCCCGTCCATCACTCACACGCACACACACATCAGCGGCATGCTGTCTGTCAGCCTCTCGAAGGCCCGCCCGCCCCCTTTTCAGCCATATCAAGTCAGCAGTGTTACAGAAGGCCTACGAGTTGTCCTTGTTATCTGTCTAGTTACCAGCTCACCAGTAAATCCCACCCACAGCCTTACGTGCACACATACGATCAGGCAGTCCGTTACTCGCATGTTCTGATCCTTTCCCACAACGACTGCCACCATCAAACCCTTTGCCGCACGCATCCCTGCCATCCACTCCCACCCACCCCCTCCTAGGCTGGAGGAGGCGCAGGAGGCTGCTGCCCGGCTGCGTGAGCAGCTGGCTGATGCTCTCAATCCTGCCCTGACTTCCCCTTCCCCACCTACACACATGCAGTAGCACCTTTAGGTTGAGATTCGTGCCTTGTCAACACAGCCGTGCCCACTCACCCACCCGCAAGTGCTTGACTTTCTGAGCAACACCCCTGTGTATACTCACCTTCAGGCTGGAGGAGGCGCAGGAGGCTGCTGCTGGGCTGCGTGAGCAGCTGACTGATGCGCGCAAGAGGCTGCGCGAGGTGCTGGATGAGGAGAAGGAGCTCAAGAAGAGGCGGCGTGCAGCAGCACTGGCACTCGCGACGGTGAGACCGGGAGCAGGGGTTGAGGAGGGGGGGAGGGGGGCATGTGTTCAACACATGAGTTATGTTATGAGTTATCTTATGTTTATGAGTTTTGTTATGAGTCATGTGTGTATGACAACATATCATGATCGGCAGGCTGAGCGGCTAGCAGCAGCAATGGCGTTTGTTACGGTCATTGGGTGTGTGCATCTGGGTTTTGCATGTGAGTGGATGGGTGTGTTGCTGTCGACCCAGCCGAAATGCAGTTTGCACCAGCACTGGAACTGTTTTGGGGCCGCGGTCTGTGGCGAGGGGTTGTGGGTGGGTGGGTAGTTGGGCTATGTTCAGCAGAGCAGAGCGCAGAAGGCCAAGCTCAAGGGGCAAGGATATGGGCTGGACAGCGGTTGGGTCCCAGAGAACTCAAACCCAACCCAACTTCTGCACTCATGGACAAGCGTGGGTTTGGAGGGTTCAGGGTTGATACTGAGTGGCCGCAGCCGAGCACAAGGAAAACTGGTGACTTTCTATCACCATGTGCATGCATTCACATGTCTGCTGCTTTGGCCTCACTGCTCGTGCTGCTGTGTGCCACTGCAGGCTGCAGCAGAGCGTCAGCTCAGGGAGCAGGGCCAGCTGCCTTCAGCAGCAGCAGCAGGGGCTGAGGCAGCTGCTTCTGAGGCAGCAGCAGGGCCTGAGGCTGCTGCCAACGGTGATGCGGCAGCTGAGGGCGACGCGGCTGGTGGTGCTGGTGCTGCCGGCGGCTCCAAGAAGGGCAAGGCGTCTGCAAAGGACAAGGAGGAGGCGCTGCTCAAGGCCAAGCGCAAGGAGATCATGGAGCGCGCAGGTATGTAGATATACTGCACATCACACGGTGCATGTCGTCCTTCAGTATTCAAGGCCCCTTGCCCCCATGGTCACTGCAGGCATCACCGGCCAATGCGCATGTGTACGTGCCCCCTCCCCCATCCCCCCACCTCACCCCACCCCACCCCCAAAAAAGGCAAACCAACATGTACACACCCCTTGGCGGCGTGAGCTCTTGAGCTTCATAGCTACAGGTGTAACTTTGATTTGGTTTGATTTGGCGCCCGTTTGTTCAGGCATCACTGACAAGGCCACCATTGCTGAGGTTGAGGCTGAGCTGGCAGACCTGGAGGAGGTGGAGCCCAGCTGGGAGCTGACAGCAGACCTGCAGGAGTACAGGTGGGGGTCTGGCCATGTGCCGTTACATCTCTATGCCTGTGTATTTGATTCCCATGATGATGGTGGGGCAGGGACATATCGCATGTGATTTAAAAGCTGGCGACAGCCATGCAACCCCTGGCTTGTGCAGCGTAAGGTCCTCACGTCACTCATTGACCACCTCTCTCCTGCACTGGGACCCTAGTGATCGTCCCTAGGCACAGTCGCTCACCCGCTCACTGCGGTTTGCCCTTGTGTGGTGTCCCCTCCCCCTGCTCCAGTGGTCCCGCTGGTGACAAGAAGGCGATGAGTGAGTTCAGGCGCAAGCAGCAGGAGGAGCGCAAGCGCCTCGACAAGGCCAAGACCAAGTGGCACTCAGAGCAGGTGGGTGCTTCGGCCGGGTGGCACTCTCTATAGTATGTTGGATGGTATGGTTTGGTCTTGCAACCATCCATGAGTGTCACAGAACCATTGCTACCCTCGTGAAGCACTGCGTCCCTAACAACACCCCTCTCCCCCACCTGGACCGAAACCCCTCCTGCCACCTAGACCAGTACCCCTTCCTGCCACCCACACCCAACCACCCGCTCCCCCTTTTGTCGTGCAGTCCAAGCGTGCGCGTGAGCGTGCCGAGGCGAAGCGCAAGGAGCTGGAGGAGGACAAGCGGCTGGCCAAGGAGCGGCAGCGGGCAGAAGAGGAGGTGGCAGAGTGAGTGGCACTACAGCAGCCGCGTGTCCCTTTGCAAGATGTGCATCCTGAGCATGTACTGGCCACCTACTGAGCATCCCAGCTGGCAGTTGAAGAGGCCTCTCCTAGAGCAGCAGGGTTGCGGTGCACCAGCGCCTGGACACCACCTGCTTTGCTTTCATTTGGGGGTTGGGGTACTCTGCAGACAGCACGGTGCAAGCAGTGACCTCTAGGCGATTGTGACACATCCTCTTTGCAGCTTCCTACTGACTTCCTACCCCCCCCCCCCCGCGCGGGCGCCAACTCTCTGGGTGTTGTGTGCCCCTCACTCAGGTTGCAGGACCGCTTGGAGCAGCAGGAGGGCCGCTACGCTGTGCGCCGCCAGCCTCTCGGCAGCGACCGCTTCAACCGCTGCTACTGGTGGGGCCTGGGCGGCAACAAGGATGCCCTGCTGCTGCAGCAGGAGGTGGGGGGCGCAGCCGCCACCCTGCAGCTGCTGCTGGCGGCAGCACAGGAAGCCGCAGCCAGCGCTGCCGCTGGGCCCTCGGCCGCAGACATGATGGCGTCCGCCTTTGCAAGCAGCGGGGGTAGAACCCCCGGGGGCTCTGCCAGCAAGGCTGCCGATGGCGCAGAGGCAGACGGGGGTGCGGAGGGGGTAGCAGGGATGGGTGGTGGTCCCGGTGCGGTGCTGGCGGCGCCTCTGGACCACGCGGGTCTGCTGCTGCAGCAGGGTCCTGAGGGGTGGGCGCTGCTGGAGCAGCCGGCGCAGGTTGAGGCGCTGATGGGTGCATGTGAGGTGCGGGGCAACAGGGAGAAGGAGCTCAAGGCCAACTTGGACAAGGTGAGGGGTGTGTGTGGTGTGGGGGCGGGGGGGGGGGAGAGATCCTCGCATGAGCAGAGGGGGGGGGCGGGGGCTCCACGTGGCTCATGCATGCCACTGCATGGCCCCACCTTGGCATGTGCATGTTTGGCATTGCTCTCATGCCTGTGACTGGGCGCCACAGGATGGAGGTCGCCCTTTGAGTGCTTCCTGCTGACGGCTAACAAGTTTGAGTCCTTGCCCCTCCCCCCCCCCCACACACACACACACACTACCACCACCCAGGTGCTTCCCAGCCTGTCAACAGCCTTGGCTAAGGCAGCTGCCGCCAAGGCGGCGGCTGCGGCAGCAGCAGCGGCTGCTGCCAACAGCCCTGACGACAGTGAGGGTGGTAAGGGCAGCAAGGCAGCGTCAGCCAAGAAGAAGAAGGAGGCAGAGGCATTGGCCCCCAGGGCACTGCCATCCAGACACGCCAGGTCAGCAGCAGCCGAGCAGATCAGGAAGACAGGCACTGCTGCTGCCAAGGCCAAGGACGAGGCGGCAGCAGCGGCGGCTGCGGCGGCGGCTGCAGCAGCAGTGGGTGGGGACGATGACGAGGCAGGTGAGCAAGCAGCGGCTTCTATGCAGGCGTGCGGCATAGCAGACACAAGTTGGCACCAAGGGCAATGCATGGGATGTTGTTGACTCATCAGGTGTGCGTGTGACTGTCCAAAACAGCTGCCGCAGAGCTGGCACTTTGACGCCATGCCGCATGTGCCTACATGCGGGGTTGTCACCGGCCATGCCATATTCCGGCGCATCTACTACATGCCTGCAGTGTCAGCTGCTCCTATGGTAAACCATAATTACAAGAAGGTATAAAACCAATGCCTTGGCGGCCTGTTTGTGCGTGCCTGTACCACTCCACCTCCCAACAGGTCCCTTCTCAGGCTGGCAGCTCGCAGCAGTCAAGTCAGCCCTGGGCAGTCTGGAGAGCCTCTGCCAGCCAGCAGCAGCAGCAAAAGCTGCACCCCCGCCCCCCAGCACCACCTGGTCCCAGTACGCCAAGGCCCTGCAGCGCCTGGTGGGCGGCGAGGTGCCCGACACCTGGCAGGCTGCCACCACAGCAGCAGCCATTGAGCTGCTGACAGGCAAGCCGCAGGCCGGCAGCGACGCAGGGGCCCTCTCTGCAGATGCTGCTGCATACAGCCGGGACACGGCCTGGGCGCGCGCTGTGGCGGCGGCAGGCGCCACCCCAGCAGATGCACATGGGGATGAGGACGCTGCGGCGAGGCACGTCGTGCTGGGGCAGCTGCGGCTGCAGCTGCTGCTGGTGGAGCAGCAGCTGGTGGCGGCTACAGGGGAGGCACCCTACCTTGCCGCTGATGGGGAGGCCTTTGGTGAAGATGAGGATGGCGAGCATGATGCAGAGGGTGTGGAGGAGAGCTCGGAGGGCGAGGCCGGCCATCCAGCAGCAGCAGGAGAGGATGATGGGGACAGGGATGGGATGGAGGTTGATGACGATGAGGGCGCTGGCGGGGAGGATAAAGGGAAGGGCGGCAAGGGGGCTGCGGCTGTGGCAAAGAGGGGCAAGGCCCGGCAGGGTGTCAAGCGGGCTGCCAGCAGCAACTCCCTGCAGGCAGGCAGCGAGGATGGTGATGCGCCTCATGAGGATGAGCCCGCCTCGAAGCGCAGGAAGGGCGCTGCTGCTGCAGCTGCTGGTGTTGGTGGTGGCCGCAAGGCTGCAGCAGCTGCAGGGCTACCGCCCCGGCCCGCCTCCCGCAACAAGGGTCGTGCAAGTGGAGCTGGTCAGGCAGATGCCAGCCGAGCTCCCTCAAGGCAGAACTCCCTGGCACCTGCACACAGCGGCGCCCTGCCAGATGCAGCAGCAGCAGCCGGCGGTGGCGGCCGTGGACAGAAGCGCGGGCGGGCTGCATCAGTGGAGGTGCGCCGCAATGCATCCATTGTAGAACTGTTTATGAAGCATGTTGAGACAGCCGCTGAGCATGAACAGCTGCTGCTTTTGTCTTGGCCAACACAGCGGAGTTGCCTTGCGTATGAAGCATGTGCACTCAGCACATGCAGGAAAGGCTTGTGCAGGCACCCAAACTGGCCCTGCTGCTGCTGATTGAATGATGCGTTGCAGGTGTCTCACGATGCTGATGCTGACGATGAGGAGGAGGGTGTGCAGAGCAGCAGGGGCAAGAAGCAGGCCGGGGCAAAGGGCGCCAAGCAGGCAGCTGGCAAGGGCCGTGGCAGGGCTGCTGCTGCAGCAGCAGCAACAGAGTCTATGGAGGTGACCGAGGAGGGCAGTGAGGATGGTGCTGGGGACGAGGACGGGCCCAAGGGCAGGAGGAGGAGCCTGGCCAACTTGAGGGCGCAGCTGCATGAGCAGGTGAGCTGCTGGCTCAAATGTCGGTCTTACCACTGGGTGCTTGCCTCACTGAGGAAGGGTGGTTTGAAAGGGACCTGGGGTATAAACATGGCTTCAGCACCCGCTACGGAGGTAGCTGCTGGAAAAGGGTGTCCTGGAAATGTTGACATGTTGGCTCAGCACATGCCACAGACTGCACATGCCTGCATGTGCTGCTTTATGCTTTGCGCAGAAAGCCATGGCAACCGTCGACGTAGGCTATCTTCTGTGTGCCGTCCATCCCCACGCACTCGAATTTTGCGCACGGTCTGCCCCTCATTAGCAAGCATCACAAAGTCACACTGACCATCCCCAGCGTACACCCACTTACATTGTCTTGTAGCGGACACCCACCTGCCTGCTGCTGCGCTGTGCATGTTACGCTGCCGGCTGCGCAGGGTGTTGACGATGACCCTGATGAAGAGGTGGCTGAGGAGGCAGACTCGCAGCCCCACCTGCCCTCACGCCTGCGTGGCAAGACCATCTGGCACACACCTGCGGAGCGTGAGGCCTGGCGAGCAGCAGTGGGGGCAGCCGGCACAGCAGCCAGCCTGGCGTTCTGTGCTGCTGCACTGGCCTTCCATGCTGAGGCACCCCTGCAGGTGTTGGCCAGCAAGGCCAAGGGAGGGAAGCAGAAGCAGCACCTGCCACCACCACAGCAGCAGCAGGCAGGCAGCAGCAGGGGACGCCCCAGGGGGAAGTGAAGCCCGACAGCCACTGAGCTGAGCTGCAGTTGACACAGAGGGAAGCAGGCTGAGTTGCCGGGGAGCGGATTGGTTAGTGACTGGGGGTTTGTCATCAGAGAGGGTCATGACTTTTGCAGACTGGGATAGGGGCCACCTTTTCTGGTGGGGCCTTGTTGCCTTGATCCAGCAGCTCAGCTGCAGACAGCTGCATGTGGGACAAGGACACGCAGCTGTCAGGCTTGCAGTGGTGCCTGCAGTGGTGGCAGCAACTGCCACAGGCAGGCCCTGCCTGCGTTGTGCAGCACCACCGGCAAAATTACCTAAAGAGCCGGCAGAGGATAGCAGAGCAGCTTAGCCAAGTTGCCACACAAAGTGTGATGGTGGGGTGCAGCTAGACAAGCCGATGCAACTCTCACCGAGTCAGCTGTTGGGGAGGGGACAAACCAGTGTGAAGTTTCATAGAGGAGGTACAGGCGGCGCCCAACCCCGACAGTGGATACAGTGGTCAGTGCGCTGATTGGTTAGCTGTACAGCCTAGGGCTTCTGAATGTTGGATTGAAGACCTTTTGAGCTTTGTAACTGTTGTGAACGATGGCATCAGCAGCGCCAGCAACATTTCATCGACACCCTCTGCAGTATCAATATTCTTTTCGTTGACAGACGCGGCAGCTTCAGCCTCTGCAGCTTCTACCAACGCCCCACTGTGATCTTACTACAACGACACCCTCTGCAGGGGTTGTCCAAATATCTTCTTACTGATAACGGCTACACAACTCTACACCCAGCCATGATCACCAGGGTGTCAGGCACTACTGTACTGCTGTGGCGATACAGTTCAGGTGGCCACCAGCTGGCCTGCCACAACAAGGCAGTAGAATAACACACAAAGCAAGCAGCCATATTCGCATTGAATTTTTCCGTGTTGCAGTTGCACCCTGGGGCACTGGCGGTTGTCACATGTGTGTAGGGAGTAACAGTATGCACAGCTAAGCTTGTGGCGATCAGGTGCTGCTGTGTTTGGCTGTTCGCATAGTTACTGCAGATTGTCTGAGATATCTCCTAATTAGCACCTGCCTTTTGCCACAGCTATCGGTCTTCTTCAGCTCCCTCTCTGCTGATACTGGGCCACTTCTTCGTTCGCTGAGCAGCTGACCTCACACAACACTGGATCAACACTGGTGAGTGATATCAACTCGTTGCTTTGGTTGAAGAGCTTGTCGGCGCAGCGGTGTGCAGTGAGTATGGCGGTGATGTATTGCATCGTTGCCATCGCATAGGGACGGTGGAAGTGGGCTTTAAACATGTTGAACCTGTCAATGAGCAGCTACCTGACTGCCTCCTTGTCCTGTAGCAGCACGATGAACTGACCTGCTGAACAACCGGCAAACCGGATTGTGCTTGACTGTAGGTGTATCGAGCGACAAAGCTAGGTTGAATACATTTATACAGAATCCAACATTGGTTACAGCGCCGCAAAATGCAGCGTGGCAGGAGCAGGAAGCAGCAAGCTCCCCACAGAGCACCGATGGATTCAGGTGAGCTCTTGGCCAGGCAGCAGTGATGCTCTATTGTGGTGAACTGCAGCACTAACAGCTAGAACATGTTCCGTTCAAAGCCTCATTCTGCACGATCAAGCAATATAGTGGCTCGTTATCCATTGTTGGCACCCTTCAGCAGCTGCTTTCCTGGCCAGCACACCAGACCAGCAACAGCACACTGTGCAGGAGGCTTGAGCAAGCTTGAAGACCCCTCTCCACCCATCAAACGTTGTTCTAATTCGACAGGTCTACCTATAAACGCATCTGAGAAGAAGCCCACCAAGCAGCCCAAGCGCAGAAGCCGTGGTGGCAAAAGCCCTACCATCATCCCAGCGCCTCGTGCCACCCCCAGCCCTGCTGCAAGCCCCCCAGCCAGTCCTGACACACCCATCATGACCAGCACCCCACCAAGCAACCCTGACATCCACCCTGAGGGCGCTTCTGACCCTGAGCACGAGACTTTCACAGTCCCAGCACAAGCAGGAACCCCCTACAACATCATGGCACCAGCACAGCCCACAGCAGAGCTCATGATGGCAGCAGCAGCAGCAGCTATGTATGCGCCTGTCCAGCACATGGCTTCAAAATCAGTCAAGCGCAAGCAGGCACCCACAGCAGCAGGGTCATCAGCAGCAGGGTTTGGCAGCAGCAAGGGTGCCAAGAGGCCCAAGAGTGGCCCGGGTTCGCTGCCACTGAAGCCTGGCCTGTGCAGCTTCTGTGAGGAGACCAGCAGCCCCATGTGGCGCAAGGGGCCAGAGGAGTACAAACGCCTCTGCAACAGGTGGGTACTTGGGGTTGCTGCAGAGAGCATGGTAGCAACAGCAGCAACCGTCTGTGCTCGAACAGATGCACATGGCATTATTTTTGGGGGGAGGTTGTTACAAGTAGATACTTTCACCGCAAAGCGGTACTCTCTACACTTGATCGACTGGGTAAGCCAAAGACACACACCTGAACCGAGGGAACCTGCAAAGACACATCAGACAAGACCAGCCCCCCCAAAAAAAAACACAGACATGGCAACTGCCACACATTATGTGCAAGACCGTCCTCCGTAGGCTATGGTAGTAAGCATGGAAGATTAGCTATCACCCCTGCTTCAGTCTTGCATGCTCCTCCTGCAACCAAACCAGCAGCCATGCGCACCCATATCGGTGCTCAGCCTGACCCTGCATGCTGTGCCGTGCTGTGCTGCTTTGTCCTGCACAGGTGTGGCATGCGCTGGAGCCGCAACAAGAATGACCCTGACAAGGCCTTCAACGCCAAGGTGCTGGCGAAGATCAAGGCAGAGAGGCTGAGGGAGCAGGTAGGTTGATCACAACAGCACACAGCTCTGCAATGCCAGCGTTCAGCTGCAGTAGGCTGTTTCCATTACCACAACTGAAGTAGTTTCCTGCATGATGCAGCTTTTGCTCTGCTACATGTGTGGTGCTGTCCTGGCGGGTGTTGGCAAGACCCTAAAACATATGTGGTGAACAGTGTGTTTTCATGTGGTGTGTTGCAACTCAGTCCCGCATCCATGCCTCCTCAAGCATGTCAGTCAGCCCCACAGCAGCAGGACGCTGACAGCAAACGGCATTTTTGACGCGTGCTCTCCTGGCACCAAGCCAGGTTACAACCCAATACACACAGTGTAGCCACGTCCATCGGATGGTGTGCTGACACAACACAATGCCTGCCTGTGCTGTCACTGCCTCCTGCAGCAACAGGTTGCTGCAGAGCTGATCACAGAAGACTCCGGCTTCAGTGAGGCCTTTGCGGCCACCGGCCCCTTGAGCCACGTCCACTCCCTCCCCACAAGCGCCCACCCACCCAGCCTGTCTCAGCAGGCTGCAGCACAGCAGGCCTACACAGCATTCTACAACCACTCAGTGGGCAGTAACATGGACGTGGCAGCAGCAGCAGCAGCGGTGGTGGCAGCAGCCGGCCTCGACAGCGACAGCCAGGAGGACGCACCAGCAGCAGCACCAGCGGCAGCAGAGGAGGGTGGTGGTGTGGAGCGCTCTGCTGAGCCTGCAGGCAGGAGCCACCGCGCGAGGCGTGCGACTGAGAAGGGTGCGGCCCTGCAGAGCCGTGTGAGGCGCAGCAGGACTCCAAGGAAGGCTGCAGGAGGAGAGGTGAGAGAGGGCTGCAGGATGGAAGCCGCTGGCTTTGCTCCTCAAGCTGCCGGCTGCTGAGTCTGTCACGATTGCAGTACTTCTGGGTCACTGCATGGCTGTGGTTGCTTGAAAGCTGCTTTCCTTTCCTGGCCTAGACTGCCATCCGCACGCTGTAAGTTCACCACCCTGCCACCTTCTCAGCAGGCTGCTGTTGGCATAGGGAGTCAAAGGTCACTGGTTCGAGTCCCCAAGCCTGCACATGAGCTGAACCCCTGCCTGTTTTCACCATGCACCTGCAGGCTCGCCCCAGCACAACTGCCCTCCTGGACATGCTTGCCAAGCTGTACGCAGACGTTTCCGAGATGCAGGGCAATGATGACGAAGACTCCCATGAGCAGTACAGTGATGACTACGAAGAGCAGGAGGAGGAGCCTGAGGGTTATAACCCTCATAATTATGAGGACGAGCCACACAGCACCATGGGCCGTGGTCAGCCACCTCGCAGCCGCCTCGCACGCACAACCTTTGCCCATGCAAGCGTAAACGGCGCCACACGCGCTGCAGCAGCCAGTGGTGGTGATGCAGGTGGGAGGTTCAGGGGTCTGGAGGCCCTGTTGGCTGCTGCTAGTGCTGCCAGCATGGAGGATGGCGAGGATGGCAGTGCCGAGATGATGAGCGATGACGGCAGCGGCCTGCCAGGTCCAGTGGAGGCACCCGCACCAACTGAGCACGCACAGCTGCAGGATGGTGCCCAAGCAGTCACACATGCACAGCAGCCGGTCACCTACACACAGCAGGCAGCAGCCCCAGCACGCCTCATCTCAAGCGGTCATGCAGGCAATCCTGCAGCAGCTGCCACTGCCAGCCAAGCTGCGAAGCGCGACGCGTTCCAGTCTGCTCAGGACGCATACGCAGCAGCGCCGGCAGCACCAGCACCCCCGCCTCCAGCACCCGTTGGCAACTTTGCCAACTACCCCACCCAGCAGCAGGCCCAGCCGCAGCACCTGCACCAGCAGCAGTACCAGAACCCGGCTTTGCATTTCCTCATGCAGCAGTTCCAGCACCAGCCAGCAGCAATCCAAGTTGTCCTGCAGCAGCCAGCACTGTTAGCACCAGCCCACATCCTGATGCAGGGTAATGTGGTCAACTTTGGAGCAGCCCCCAACCTGCCAATGGTCAACCCACAGCCACAGCTGAACCACATGCATCACGTGAACCAGGCTCCACTCAACCAGCCCCCTGCGCAGCCAGCCGGCCAGCCCCAGATGGCTCCCAGCGACCTGCTCAGTGTGGCGGCAACGCTGGGTCACCGTCAGGCGCAGGGCGACCTGCAGCTGCCGCAGCACCTTGTCGCCCAGCTGGTTCCCGCCCTCATGCAGGCCATGCTTGGAGCTCGCCCGGCTTCCTCGGGAGGAAGCGACGGCGCTGCATACAATCTGCACAACTGACCTGTTGATTGCTAAGACCTCGAAGCCAGCGATACGTCAGCGCCCTGGCGCCCTGGCACAACGCGGCGGTGTGCAGAACTGCCGGTGGATGCTTTTGCCGCGACTGAAACTGTGACTGAAACATCGCAAGGGAGCAACGTCAGAGTTGCACATCGCCTCTGGCCTGCACGCAGGCTGACTAAGGATGGTGTGCAGAGACAAGCTACTTAAGTGTTGACAGTCATTGAGTTGCGGGGGTGTTGGCGTGTGCAGTAGCTTGGTGATCTGTGCAGGACAGGTCTGTATGTGTGAGTTCCAACCAGCTGCAAAGCAGGTTGGTGGTGGGACCGACTGTGCTTGTGCTTCGCTGCGGGTGTTTTTTTCAGTTCCGAACTGAGGCTCAGTGGACCATGGCTTGGAACTGATGTTGTTTGGTTTGCTTTGCTGGAATGGAGGGCGGTACCCTGCCAGGCACGGTGCGGCATTGCACTGAAGCAGGCCAGCAAGACGCTGGGTATAAAGTACAGCTACTCCCCGCTACTTTGGTGCAGATGCCCATCACTGCTTGTACATGGTGCAGCTCTGTGCAAGCAGTTGTTGTGTGGCTCGGTAGACGCAGCGCGGTTTTGGGTGGTCTGCGGGGCTCCAGTGGGTGTACTAGCAGTCAGCAACCTGGCGGCTGGCTGCTACAGCCTTACACCATGGGTTGAGAGCCAGCTTTTGGCCCCGTGCCGGATTTTATGACAGCAGGTGGCTGAGTTGTTTTGAACAGTTGAGCTTGCACTCAGCTTGGTGTTGTGCTGGGGCCGTGACCGACCCTGCTGCAGACTTGACGGAGTTGGGCGGACAGCAGTTGAGCAGTTCTAGCGCTGTGGGCTTTGCAAGCCTTTATGTCAGGTCAGCTTTTGAGCATTGTCACACTGGGACATGTCTGGGGTCAGTCCTGGTGTGATGGGATGCACACCACACCGACACACCGCTGCTGTGTGTGGCAGTGCAGCCTGTGATGTTGTTGTGGGTTCTTTGATCCTTGCCTGCTATGGGTGCCTCACTTTGACCTGGGGTTGCTGCTGTTGGTTGCAGAGCACCTCATCAGCGGATTGGTATGTTTCTGTTCTGGTGATTTGATGCAACATGAACAACTGTTCTGACCACCATAATTGAAACTTCAAATCCAAAGAACCATCGAAGGCAGCTCAACATGAGACCCACCAGGGGCAACGTAGGTGGCTGTACAGCAAACACTTTTCCAAGCACAACCTATGGGCTGTCGCTGCATTCAGAGAGCCACCGAGTTGCTGGAACTGCCGCAGCACGCCAGATTGTGACTTGATAGTACCCGCCTTGCTTATGACATGTAACCGTCACTAATCACGTACAAGGCTCTTACACAAGCAGCTGCAGCACCAAACCAGTCCCATACGGGCCCAGGCGCATGACATGGCTCAGCATCACAGCCTCACTCAGACTCAACAGGCTGCAGCCATCATCAGCATACACCCACGGCCCACTGGACAGCATCTTGCCAGAGACAGCCGACCTCTTGATAGTCACCGGGGGCGGCCGGTGCGGCAGGCTGCTGTTGCTGGCAACCACACTGCTGCTGCTTGATGGGGTTGCAACAGCAGGCATGCTGCCGCGGGCTGCCAGGGCTTGCAGGCTGCCCTCAGCAGCAGCCCTGCACATGACACAGTGAGACACGCCACACAACCATTGAAGCAACCGTTTAGTTGTGACCCCACCACCACCACATGAGAGTTGGAGGTTAGGCAGTGGGCAAGGTTAGGCAGTGGGCACCATGGGAGGCGCCATCAGGGATATGCATGGGGCATGCAACCAAATTCAGGCGGCGAGAGTTGAACCACAGCAAGCTGAATGCCTGGCACAAGCTTGCGGTAGCATGCAGCTGCGCATGCATGGCACTGCCACAGGCAAGGTCAACATGCATGTTTCCGCACCTCACACCGGTGGTTCCATCGGCCGATGCCAGCACAGCCTGCAGCAGTGATGCGGCTGCATCAGGGTTGGTGGGCTTCAGCAGCTGTGCCTCCAGCAGCAGCAGCACTGCACGGCTCAGAGGGAAGGCCAGGCCGTGTTCCTCCACCCAGTGTCGCAGGCGGGCTAGCAGAAAGCTGCCAACCTGCATACACAAGTGCAACGTGTCAGGAATGAATCGCTGGGTACATATGCGATGGGGGGAGGTTTCAGCAGGTGCATGCTGCGATGTGTAGGCCGCATGTCTGCAATGAGTGTCAGGCAGGGAAACGGCACGCAGCAGCATGGCTTGCATACCAACTGTCGTCAAGTCACGCTGCACTCATGGCTCTGGGGTGGTACTTCCACTGCATGCTAGGGGAGTGCAGAAATTTACACGGGAGGATGTTCTCAGTCCTCAATATGCCAGTCACGTGGAGCCTTGAGAGAAGCGACCACACCACCCACCTCTTGATAGCCAACCCAAAATGCCTTCAGCGCCCCAGTCAGCAGCAGGTGTGCAAACACCTCGTGCCAGCAGGGTGGAGGCAGCTGTGTCTTATCAAGGCTCTCCAAGCAGCTGTGCCAGCGAGCCAGCTGCACAGCTGCCGGACAGCACAGCAGGGGCTGCTGTGACGCACCCCCAGCACATACACTGCCTGCAGCTGGGACAGCACCAGCACCGATGACAGCGCCGGTACGATTGCTGCTGCTGGGTGTTGAGGCAGACTGCAGGAGCTGCTGCTGCAGCTCAGCCAGCAGCGGTGCCATGCTGGTGATGGCCTTAGCTGCTGCGTGACCATCCTCGTGGGCCAGCAGAAGGTACCTGTGGGAGCATTCAGCGCATGTGATGACACACCATCAGGAACGGCTGTGCAGTAACTGCTGCAGGCCTCACTTGCTTGCGGGCACTCACCTGCACATATCCTGCAGTACAGTGTGCAAGAATTCACTTTGAAACACCTGAACAACCGCCCCACATGCCTGGCTGGCATGAGGGGCTGCTGCTCGCTACCACCCCGCTAGCAAGAGGCCTGAGGCAAGTGCATCACAGACGAAAGCAGGCATTAGTGAGCTTCATGTTGCCGGAAATCTCAGGCCAGCTAGCCTGGTGCTCACCTCACACTCTCCACTGCACCAGAGGCAGACCGTGCCAGGCCAGCACACTGCTCCACAAGCGGCAAGCGCAAGGCCTGCCTCAAGCTGCCGCCGGTCTTTGCTTGCCTGCTGCTGTCAGCTCCTGGCAGGCCGCCACCTGCTGCTCCTCCACTATCGCCAGTGCTGCTGCTGCCAGTGCTGCTGCTTTGGGCCCTTTCCTGCCTCACAGCCAGCAGCACCAGCTGATGCTGTGCATCTTGGCTCAAGCGCACCAGTGCCAGTGCAGCTGCCTGCCAATCTCCTGTAATGGCACAACCCCAAGGCAGTAGGCCGGTTGGAAGCTACGATGCGCTGTGCTGATGCTGGCTCCCCTGCACCAGCTGCACCACCTCCGTCTGCTCCTGCTGACGCTTTGTTCCCAAGCACCGCCCTGCTGCCAGTGCCCCTCAGCCAACTAAGGTGAGGCGTTCCACGGCATCTCACACACTGTCAATAGACTTGCATCAGCTTGAATCGACCCCAGTGTCTTACACACGCACCTGCTGCCTCACACTTCACAGCCAGTGCCTCAAATACCCTGTCCACCAGGCTTTCATCCAGTCCTGCCACTCTGCCCAGCGCAACGCACAGCATAGCTGCCTGCTCTGGCTCGTGGCCCAGGTGCAGCACCTTGATGGCTGTCGACACGTCATGCACCATCAGCGCAGCACATGCGGCCTTGATGGGCCGCCCTTGAGACCTGCATGCGGGTACAGAAAGGGTGCAGAAAGGGACGTCAAGCATGCGCACACGACAAGGTTGAGTGCACGCACGCATGAAAGGAAGTAAGGGTGGCTTGGACACAAGCCAGCCAGCTGAGCTATAGCTAGACAACAATGTGGCCGTACTCCCACATTCACCACGCCCCGGGCATCAGCGCTGCTACCCAGCCCAGCTATGCAGCACCTGTACAGCTCCACTTGTGCTCGGCATACAGACTCCAGCTGCGGGCTGAACGGCGTGACGCCAGGAGCAGCAGCAACACCCCGGCCAAAGCTCTGCCGCAGGCCGCCCCCGCTACACTGCCGCGACAGCCGCCTGCCACCATCTGTGGGTGACAACACCCCTGGCTGTCCCGCTGCAGGCCCAGGTGCGGTCTCTGTGCTGTGGGTCATGTTGCTGATGCCGCCGCCATGGCTGCCAGTCCTTGACCCAGGGCCCAGCGCAGTGAGGCTGGTGCAGGAGAAGCTTGTTGCCGGCATGCTGCCTGCAGCTGCTGCTGTAGGGCTGCTCAGCGGCGGCTCAGCACCAGCACCAGACATGGAAGGCATGCCGCGCAGGGGCGGCAAGCTGTTGCGCTTGGCGCCAAGCGCTGACAGCGATGCGGCGCCTGACAGAGACTGCTGCCGGTATGCGCCCAGGCCTTCTGAGCTGGTGGTGAGGGGTAGCGCTCCTGGGCCGTGTAGGGCGGTGGTTGCGGATGGTGTTGGGCTGCTGGTGGGTGACATCATGCTGCTGCTGCGAGGCGGGGGAGATGCTGGCAAGGTCTTCACGCTGCTGTCTTCAGCTGTGAACCGCGCATAGCCCCTGCAATGTGCAGATGTCTGGTTATGATCGAGGTTGCGATTATCAATTCTACGCACTGCGCCCAGCAGGGCTACAATCACCAGCAAACTGCATCTGTGCGCATGATGACGGCAAGCATGCAAGGGCTGAGCGTGCAGCGAGAGGACAGGGCACACCATGTCGCACAGTGATTGACACTCACCCACACGCCGCCACTGCTGCAACACTCGCTGCCAGATCCAGCTGCTGCTGACGCATGAGCAGCTCAACAGCGCTGGCCACCTGACCTGCTGCCAGCAGGTAAGGCAGCAGCTCCTTGGCTGGTGCGGCAGCCTTGCTCAGCATGTCTGCCTTGCGCTGCAGCAGCGACCTCCAGTAGGCCTGGGACACTGCTGGTGCCAGCACCAGGGCCCGGTCCCATAGGTCCAACTGCGGTAACATCACACATGAACGCCGAGCAGCCATGCAGTGGTGATCCAACCAACAGAAGTATGCTGCGAGGGGCTGGGCATCTTGTGTTTGTGCATGATGGCCAGGGTGCAAGGCCCCAACAGTGAATAGCTGTGTTTGTCGAGTACTGCCACCGGCTGCACTCGACACTGCAGCTGCACGCAACTGGCATCCATAAGCGTAAGCCCAGATTGTTCAGGACATTCTTCAATGCCTGCTACTCACCTCAACCAGCAGCTCACAGCAGCGCTCGGGGTCTCCTGCCTGCAGGTGCATCATGGCGGCCTCCTGCAGCACCTCCTCCCTCCGTGCTGCACCTATGCAGGCCTTGCCCACGCCCCTGCCCCGCACACTCAACTCCAGCTGGTTCGCCGCAGACACCAGCCCTGCACGCACCTTCACCAGGTGGCAGGCACAGCACGGGCCTGTACAGCTGCTACTGCTGGTGCTGACGCCGCCCCCACACCCGCCAACAGGTATGCTGCTGCTGCCAGCACGGCTGTCTAGGCTGAGGCTTCCTGCTAAGGGCTTGCACAGGGAGGATGCTGTGCCAAGCCGCCCTGCAGGCATAACCTGGGAAGAAGACCTTGGCAGCCCCTCCCCAGCTGCAGTTGGTGCAGTGAGCAGACTAGCGCCTGAGGCTCCTCCTGCATCACCCAAATGCGCTGCCACGGCTGCAGCCAACTGCCATAGCGTCTGTGTTGAGCGTGGCGGAGTGAACATTGCTGACAGCCGCACAAACAGCTCGATGCAGGCAGCTGGCGCCATGCTGTCTGTGGCTAGTGCCTGTGCTGACAAGCATTCCTCGACTGTCTTGTCCGAGAGTGCAAGCCCCAGGTCTTGGCTGAGCTCAAGTGACTTGCGGGGGTGTGCAGGGCCGCACAGCCCTGATGCTGTCTGGTCACGGCATGACTCTGGCTGCGTGCGTGCTGGCATTACACCCTGCAGGAAGCACCTTGTGAGCAGACCTGAATGCAGTACGCAGCATGGGACAGTATTAGCAGCACGGCAGGAAGGCAGACCAAGACAAAACGGAAATGCCTACCAGGCGGCGGGTGCAATGACTGTCATGCCACGCCCGGTGATCAAGGTGATATATATATGTCACCTTGATCACCGGTGCTGCTGGGACGCTGCCAGGGGACGCTGCAGGGACGCTGCCAGGCAGGTGGGAGTCTGTTGCTCAAGAGCAGCATGATGATAATATCATTGCAGGGCACATGGTGCGGCATGCCATGCGATCAAAAGTGGCTCTGAAGTACCCAAACCACTGCTGTCTCAAGGTTTGCTCACCTGCTGCCAGGCCGCGAAGGTCCCAGAAGCGCAGAGTTGAGTCCCTGCTAGCCGACGCCAGCAGCCAGGGGCAGCCAGAGTGTATGGTGAGCCCGTACACGTCGCTGTGGTGCTGGCTGCAGACATGGATGCAGGACTGCGTTCTCGTGTCCCAACAGCGGATGGTGGAGTCCCAGCTGCCTGTGGACATGACAGAACACTGTGTGTGTGTGTGCGTGCGCGTGCCAGCTCACATGCTGGTCCATGACTCACATCAGCCATGCCGATGCCATGCATAGCAGCTGTGGGGGACACACGCACTGTGCCTAAACGGTCTGGCCACTGCACAGGGCTGACACGCTGTCTCATGCTATTGTGCCCACAATGCGCAAGGCATGCACGTGCAGCAACACATCCCAAATGACAATCAACAATCATTTGATGCTTGTGTTCTCTGGTTGCACAATCACCTGTCAGAACTAGCCACGGCAGCTCCGTGTGCCAGCACAGCGCCCGGACCTCCGTGTTGTGTCCTGCCAGCAGTGCTACGCAGCTGCCAGAGCGCGTGTCCCACACCCGTGCAGTGGCATCATCACTGCCGCTCAGCAGCAGGTGCGGCAGCAGCGGCGACCACACTGCGGAGAAAGAGCGCTTTGCATGCCCCACCAGGGAGTGCAGCAGGCAGTCATCACCCTCGATGTTGAGGTCCCACCTGCGTTGCAAGCCGTGCACTGCATTTGGTTGACAGCAACAATACTATTGTGACTGAGTGAATCTTGCTGGCTCACAGCAGCAGGACTGTAAGGGCGTCTGCCAAGTGCGCGCAGGCATTGGGACCACCCAGCACTTGCCGGGTGCTGTGCTGCACTGATAGCGTGACAGCCTTTTGGACTGCGCCCTGCTGCAGGGCACGGCACAGCAGAACTCTCTAGACGTTGCAGCAGGTACGAGCTGACCCATCATGCTTGTGTGTTGAAACATGCCGCCACTCACACATACACGGTGCCGGCCTCGCTGGTGGTTGCCAGCAGGTAGCCCTCCCTGGCCCAGGCACAGCCTGATGCGGCACTGGAGTGCTGCAGCACCTTCACCTTGGAGCCATCGGTCTGGAATGCCACCACACTGCCGTCCAAGCTGCTGGAGGCCAACAGGGTGGGCTTGCTGGGGTGCCACGTCACCTGTTGCCGCAACAAACACAGCAGGACTGACTGAACCAAGCCACTGACAGCCGAAGCACACTCCACCCGTGCCACCTTCCAGGCCTGGTCTGAGTCTCACTCTCCACAGCCACTGCCAGTAGCGAACCCAACAAACCCGCAGCCCCAGCTCCACCTCGGTAGCCTGCCTCAAAGGTAGCCAAATGGCACCACAACCAGCCAAGCATGAAAGCAGCAGTGCAGCTGTTGCGCAGGCTGAAGGCGAAAGCTGCTGGCTGCAGCACCACCATACAGTCGGTGCATGAACACCTGCTGAGCAAGCTGCTGTAACTCACTGCGCCCCTTTATTTATGGCGGCGCTTGCTCACCCGTAAGGACGGCTTGCTGTGCAGCTGCCATTTCTTCAGTGCGATGCCCTTTGCATAGTCAAACAGATACACTGCGCCGCCTGCGCTGGAAGCTGCCAGCAGGCTGCAGTCGGGTGACCAAGCCACGGAGTACAGTGCGTTGGAGGGGACGCCTGCACGCCGCAAAGCATGTTGACCAGGCAGCTGTCACTGACAGTGCACTGTGGCGCTGTGTGCGCACATGTGCCTTCAAAAGCCTCAAGTGCAGTGGTGGCATAACTTCAAGCCCAGGCCAATTGTAACAACAATACAGCCACTGGCCTTGCAAACAGGCTTGAGACTGTGGCTGATTATGCTGTCAATGCTTTGTCTTGCATTGCAGTTGTTTAAAGGGACTGGAGCTGACGACGCTGGCCAATAGGAAGCTGCACCACAAGCTGCGGTGCTGGTGTGTGTTGATTTGCAGGGCTGACCTTTGACATACACAGGTTCCTCACGGCCTGGCGTCTTGGTGTCAAGGGTCTTGATGCAGCTGTACGTGGCTGCGTCCCACACCCTGACGGTGCCATCAAAGGAGCAGGTTGCCAGCATGTCGGCGTTGGAGCCGGCTGGGGCAAAGCAGCAGTCAAAGATGGTCTCTGTATGGCCTGGCTGTGTGCACCACAGCCGCTCATGGGTGGCGACATCATACACCAACACCTGCAGCAACGACAGATGCGATGCAAGCTGGTCAGAAAAAACACCTGACTCAAGCTTGGAAAGCCTTTGTGATGGCCCTGTTACAAGGCTACAGCAGACCGCCCAGTCACAGTATGGTGCTGCAGTATGCAGCTGCAGCAGCAGTTACAGGCCTCCCTCCCTCCAGCTGCTGTACAGCACCCTGCAACATATTCTGACCCAGTGTACATGTACTCATTGGAACATGCAATGCCACTACTGCACGCGTGCCATCCGTTCCTACAGCAGCTCCCGACTCTGCTTCAGCTTGCACTGGCGTGGCTGCTTACCGTGCCATCCTGAAATGTGATGAGTGCCCTGCTGCTGCCTGGGAAGAAGTTCAGGCTCTGTGCTGGCCCATTCCCAGCCTTGAGGCTGTGCAGTGGCTGCTGCTGGCTCACATTCCACAGCTGGAGGATGCCTGCACACATACACAGCACAGCACAGCATATGACGGCACATGCCGGCATGCTGAGGCCTCGTGCTGGTTTGTTGCACAGCTGCAACAGGATATCCTGATTACTAGCCGATGCAGGGCGCAGCTGCAGCACGCATCAGCGCTAGCAGTACGGGGAGTGCTTGTCGCCAACAGCGGCTTGCTTTGCTCACCACTCTTGGTGCTGATCACTGCAAAGTTGCCAGGCTGGCTGGGCACAAATGCTGCACTGCGCCTTGCTGCTGGCTGCTTTGCGAGGCTGGACACCTGCAGCGGTGGCAGCGCCCAGCTTGGTACACCCACATGAATAGCAATGCCTGACAGCCACAACTACATAGCATGCGCATTTGCGAGAGTGTCATTTGGCTGCTGCAGGGAGCTCCTGGCGATGCTGCACTGTTGTCCTGGCCTGTGCTTACCAGGTCCAATGAGTTGCCCTCCCCACTGACACCATACAGTGACATGGCCCCATTGCTGCACAGCAACAGCAAGTACGCCTTGGACAGCGGGTCAAACTGCAGGTCACAGGGCACAGCTGCCTCGTCCAGCTTCACTGTACACACAACCTGCACTCACACACACGCATACGGGCAGGAGACACACATACCGGCAGGACACATGCAGACAACATTTATTGCCTGAGGAAACGGCAGCAGCCATCCAGAGCAATTATAAAGGGTGCAGTCAGCTTGTTGCATGCGCGGTACCTGTCCGCTGCAGCTGTTTGTATTGTGCTGCTGCTCTTGCTGTGTGCTGCTGCTGTTGCGGATCAACCTTGGCATGGCAGCCACGCCGTTTGAGCTCACCTTGCGCAACAGCACATCAAACAGGTGCAGGCTGGCATCCGCACAGCCAACTGCCAGCAAGCGTGGCTCTGTAGCGCTCTGCTGCATGCACTTGATATTGGACCTGAAGCTGTGGAGGGACTTCCAGTCTGCACACTTGTATTGCCACAAGGCAACATGTGCTGCCTGCAGCTGCCACGAGCGTGGACTCGTCATGCGTGGCCCAGCACAAGCTGCTGACGGTGTCTGTGTAAGCGAAGTGGGAGCTGTAGACAGCGGCATCTGTCTCCAAGTTGTAGATGCGGATGATCTGTGACAGGTGGTGGGGTGTGCAGGACACGTCACGTGCCACAGTGTTGCAATGCTGGGGCACTGGTTGGACTGCAGTTGTCAGCAGCATACTTAAACTGCAACAAACTCACCTTTTCGGCATTGGAGCAGGCGATCAGGTTCTCGTCAACTGGGCTCCAGCAGAGGGCGTTGATGTGCTGTGTCTGCTGCGACAGCAGCTTGAGCAGCCTGTAGCTGTCCGAAGCATGCACAAACACCGCCAAGCTTGACAAGAAGGCAAACTGGTCGCCATGGATGGCTGCTGGCTGCAAGTGAGCACAGCAGCAGACAGAATGAAGAAGAGCGCTGGTGACAGCAGCAGGGGCTGCAAGTGAGCACAGCATATCAGGCTTAACGTGACCCACCTGCTTGATCCACTGCTGACACCCAGATTGAATCAGTGCCACCTGCTGCATGGTCCCATACAAGTTAAATCATCAAGTCCAAACACATTGCCATCTGATCACCCATGTGACTGTGTACTGCAGAACGACCCCTGCCAGGCATACCAGGCACTTGAACTGCACTGATAGCTAGTTTTGAGGTCTGAAAACCACATACGTTGGGCACAGACACGACTTCCACCGACAAACCCGGACAAAACCGCCAAAAGTCCCGGAAGTACTTCTGTGCTAAGCACTGCTAGGTACCCCCTGATGATCAGCATGCCTCTTTCGAAGATTACCGTGCATGATTTTGTACGCTGCCGATACACAGCACAACCTCAATAGTGACCACCCCACATGTGTCTGCAACCCTCACTTTAAGATATCTACGCAGAATGGACAAAGCAGCTCACAAACCCAATACGCTCAGCAAAACCCAGCCCATGCTTGCCTGTGCACTGCCACCCCCACAGGCAGCTTGGAGGCCCTGTGTGTCCCACATCACGCACACCCGTGCACCATGCGCATGTGCATGCAACTCATGCATGCACAGAATGTGCAACGCAGCGGGGTCCCTCAAAGGCAGATGCAGCTGTGCACAACAGAGACACACCCATGAAACATTGCAGGAAAACATGCTGCATGTTTGATGCAGGGACTCATCTGCATGAGCTTACGCTCAAAGCAGCAGTCAGGGAGTGATGCCCCCCTGGCTGCAACAGGTACCACAAAGCAATCCATGACAGGGGATGATTGCAAAAGAGCAGCTACTCCACTTACGCAGGCTCAACAAGCTCTGCATATGGCTGATGTGCTGCACAAACTGTACACTGCTGATGGCAGTGCACGCAGCCTGTCACACCCACGACCGCAGACACCGCCATTCGAAAGCCTTCCATGTCACGCGCTTGCTGTTGCTGCCTGCTTCCCCATCCTGCCCTCCCCAGCCAGCCTCAGCCCCGCACGATACGTGCACAACAACCGCTGAAAGTCCGCCACAGCGATCCTCTCATTCGTCCCATGCACTCCCTGCAGCTCCTGCTGACTCACACTGTACGGACAGAACCTAACAATGCTATCCGTCAAGTTCTGGTAGTGCTTGCTATCCGTACCGCCAGGCATAAGGTACGGCAGTACAGGTACACCCGAGCCCTCAAGCTGCTGCCCCGCTGCCTCTGAAAACTTCCAGCCTTCCTGTATGGCGGCTGTTATCATTCTGAAGGCAGGCCCTTGGCAGTCAGTCACAGCACTGGGCAGGAAGCCAGTTGGGTGGAGGGTTATGTCGGCATGTGCTGCGTTGGGGCCCAACCACCTCAGCACGTGGTTCAGTGGGTCTGACACTGGGGTGCCTGGCAGGAGACGGAAGTTGATTGAGAGCTGTGCGGCCTGTGGCAGCACGTTGTCTGCCACACCAGCAGCCAACAACGTCAGGGCAGCTGCAGGGGAGAACAAGTACAAACAGGTGCAGATGCATTCCCTCCGTGTGCTTTTGTTGCATCGGTTGTTTGAGGCACAACTGCATGCAGATGGTATATCGGTGCAGCCGCTGCACAAGGGCGGGACATGCGGAGCATGGTCCTGCAGTGCAGTGCGCACAAAGCGGCATGCGCTGCAGGCTTGACACTCAACCTCACAGCGCACAGCCAGCAGGTTATAGTCATTGCAGTGCACCACTGAGAGAGCCTATCGTTCACGGCCAGCAGCGCCCCACCTGTGTCCCTGACCAAAGCAGCCGTCGACCCAGAGGAGGCTGCCATGACACCGGCCACAGCCCTGTCCACCCATGCAGCAGGGAGCACCTGCAGGGCGGCAAAAACACCCCACATGTATCGATGTGGGTGTTGAAAGGGCTTGGCTCTGTTTGTACTGTTGCAGGGGCCGCCGGAGCATTTGTTTACCCTTTCGGGTCTACCCGTCGTCCAGTTTGTCCTGTGCGGAGTGCAGCCCAGACCTCTTGAGGTGGAACTTACACTTGCAACAACACGCCCGCCCTGACACGGCTTCAACAACAGCCCCCCCCCCTCCCGCTCTGTGTCTCTTCTTCCCAAGAGGCCTGAGCCTTTGCTGCTCCCGTACACCCTCCACCCCCACCATACCTTCAGCAACATGGCCACCAGTTGCAGCCAAGGGCCTGACAGCTGCAGCAGCCCCTCCACCAGCTCACGTGTGGGGGACACAAGCCTGGATCTGGGGGGCGAGGCTGACAGTGACGACAAAAAGGAACCCAGGCGGGCTCCTACACTGCTGCTGTCTACAGGAGGCATGGATGAGTGACCGCCAGGAGAATGGAGTGTGATGCCGACAGACTGCGGCAGACAGTCGCGACAGTGGGGCAGCACAACAGCATAGCAGCACAGCAGTCAGCAGACCCTGCAACAAACAGAGGCGGGGAACGAGCACACACAGCAGAAGTCTAATCGCTGGCCTTGGTGTTTGTGTTACAAAAATTGGCCCCAAACAGGGTGTGCCACAGTGTGAGAGTCCAGCTTGGCTGCACCTGATAGAACTTCTCCGCAGTTGCCACCAATGCTATCGGCAGGCGCGTGAATGGGGGCATCCCCTGCGCCCAAATCACTCCTCCCTCATCCCATATGAACTCCAGCCGCTGTCCCTTGGCGGCAAGGTGGGCTGCATTGCACAATATGCGACAGCACAGCACAGTGCAGCGACAGCACACAGAGGGGTCTTTCACCAGGGCAGCACACCACCATGACTGTACATATGGCCATCTTCAACTTGTGCGTGTGCATGTGTTTAGAACAGCAATGTGTCGGCTGGCTAGGTACCTGCTTGCCAACTGGTGCTACCGTGTGTGCAAGACGGTGGCCCACAAGCATCATTGCCAGGTACACATGCAACTCACAGTCTATGTGCCTGTAATGCAGCACAGTCCGAAAAGGGCAGTACATGTGCCAGCAACCAGACAGCAGGAGTGCTGAGCTTCACCAGCAAAGACAGTTTCGAAGCGTTCGCAACTGCATATGGTCCATCAGCAGTAGCACCCCACCCACCTGCAATTCTGCCTGCGCCTGCGGCACCACCAACCTCCTCGTCATGCCCAAAGGCCAGCAGCAGCGTCCGCTCTGGTGTGTATCCCTCTTCCAGCAGCGCAGCAGCAGCCTCCAACAAGCCCACCACCCCACACTTCACATCCAGAGCGCCCCGCCCTAGCAGTCCGACGGCGGCAGCGACCATACGTTTGGGGGAGGGCGAGGGGACCAAGGGGATGAGAGCGCGTCCCGGCCTCACACACATTGTGCTGCACTGTCCAACAGGGATGGCATGATGCGGATTCACATGCAACATAGCCCCCACTGTACCAGCTCACAGCCTGCTGCCCTTGCTGCACGCTGCTCACCCCATATGTAGCCCTCTGCCACAGCCCCGCTGAAGGGGGGTACCTCCAGTCCTGCTCAGTGCCTGGGCTGACAGGCACCACATCAACGTGGCTGATGAACAAGGCCGGCAGCAGATCTGGCTTGCTGCCCTGCCAGGTGATAAGGTAGGAGAAACGCCCGCTGCCCAGCTTCTCAACAGTCAGATGCTGCCACACCTGCATCCAACACCGGGAAACTCAAGGTGAAGGTCCCATTCCCTGACAACACCTTGGTTTGAGTTGCATGTAAATCTTTCCTCCAATGTTGCTGAATGTTTCAGGGCATGGTGGGGTTAAGCAGCATCAGATGCCTGAGGTACACTTCATTCACCTGTGGGTATGCCTGGGACAAGTACTGCTCCAGCCTGAAAAACGCGTCTGTGTCGCCTACGTGGTGCTCTGAAGCTGCATTTGAGACGGTTGTAAAGGACAACACCTTGCTGAAGCGCTGAATTGCCGCATCAGCGTCAGGAAAGGCACAAGGCAAGAACACGTCTGCAGGACACTCAGAACCAGCAGAAGAAGGCCCTGCCACTGCACCGACAACGACAAGGGGCGCACTGGCAAGCAAAAATAGTCCTAAACTGAAAATTGCACGAAGCAAGCCGTTTAGGGATGAGCTTGACTGCATTTATTTATCTCCTCTGGATCTTAGATCACCACGTTCGCATGCTGGCCTGGTCCTCATCTGATACATCGCACAAGCAGATAGCCGTGCATGTTGAATTTTACAGCGTACCGCTTGAGTCCGTGTCCCTTTCAGTTCGCGATCATGCATGTTCATGGAACAGGGGCAGCATTCCATGACATATCATGAAGGACGGCCACGTCTGAGTCCACTTCATCCTGAGCTGTTTGTACCTACATCGGTCACAATGTGAGTG
Organism: Desmodesmus armatus; assembly: GCA_007449985.2. NCBI lineage: Eukaryota > Viridiplantae > Chlorophyta > Chlorophyceae > Sphaeropleales > Scenedesmaceae > Desmodesmus > Desmodesmus armatus. Next base: position 226,596 of record VIIQ02000008.1, on the reverse strand, counting down.
CAGCTTACGTAAAGCCTGTCAGAACCCATCAAAGCAGTCAAGCCAACCCGGATTTGTGCAACACACTCCATATTAGCGCAGAGGACCCTCCACTAAAAAGCTTTTTAGGCAGCACGCACGGGGGGCTGTGCCAAGGCGTGGAAACAATGCGGTAGGTGTCTGGATGACCTGGATAAATTGTGCAGGGCGCTAGTCCAGTGTGCTGCACTTGGTGGGGAGTGCAGGGGATCAGTCACCTGCTGACAAATGAGTGATGGAGATCAGCTTGGCAGCACGCAGGCGTGGTAATTTCACCACACACGCATAGATCAGTGACAAGTGCATGCAATTGTAAAGCCCTGTGACGATATCTCGCTCAATGGCAGGCAGCCATCTTGCAGTCGATCGAAGGCCAGACGCCACCAGCTCGATAGAGTGCTTCCACAGTGCGACTGCCGAGCATTGGTCAGCAAGTAATGAACTGTAACCAATTCAGGCACGGAATTGCGAACGCGCAGCAGCAGATCGCAGTCAGCCGCAACAGCAAGCAGCAGCGATCGATGCAGCGGGCCCCGGGGTTACTTGCACCCAGCGCGACAGTGTGTTAGGCAACCGCACTGATGAACTTTTTGTCAGCTTGTGTATAGTCAGAGCAGCTTGCAGCTCACCCAGCCAGCCCAGCTGTGCAGCAGTGTCCCTGCAGTCAGCCGGGTCAGCAGCAGCAACAATCAATGCAGCACGATAGTGCACACAGCGCGATAGTGTGTTGTGCAACCGAAATAGCTGTAGGTCCAGTGCCAGCATTTGTATAGTTAGACCAGCAGCTTGCAGCAGTCACCGAGCCAGCCCAGCTGTCAGCATTTTCCCTGCAGTGGTGCTGCACATACCCAGTACAGTCATACTCAGCAAAGCATGCAAAACCATCTGGTACCACCTGCCTTCTTTCCTCCATTGCCTATAGCCCTTGACACCCTTCCCCCCTCCCTTTTCTCCCTGTGAGGCAACTAGGTGCCTACCTGCTCAGCGTGTGACACGCCATCCAACATACCCCAAGCAACCTCCCCACCCAGTGGTGCACTTCCATCCCTTTCTACACTATTTTGCTATGCTTATAAGCACTGGTGCCATGTGTGAATTGTGCAAGTTGACTGCAGGACTGCTAGACCAACCGAGTGGAGTGTGTGCTGGCAACCCCGTTGGTGGAATTTTGACAGTGTCGAGATGGTCACTCAACATGGTGCCAAGAAGCTCTTGGCAAGCTTCCTGTGTCATCAATTATCATATCAATATCAATGATATGTATGCAACATTTGAGCGGTTCAAAGCAATTTTGTGAAAAATCTTTTTAGCTTTTTTATTTTTAGTGGTGCACCATATTAGCACAACAACGGCGTGAACACATCAGCAGGCACCAACGGTGCAAAAGCAAGATGGCAAAGTTGCCACGATGCCATGGATTATGGCCAAAAGCAGCATCCATGCAAAGCGACACACGGGTTGAGTTGGTTGACAGCAGTACTACAGAGCATGCAGGAAACAGAGTGCGCTGATGCAAGAGCAACTGAAGGAGCGCCAGCTGCACCTGCCGGGCAGGTGCAAACGAATCCAATAGTATCCGAAAGTTGGTTGGCTGGCAAGGCAATGAACAGCCCTCGCCAGGGCTGCCACCTCAAAAGTCACACGTCCCCCAGAAGAATACAAGCTCTTGTGTGTGGGTACACCTTGCAGCTTGCAGACCCCACCACAAGGCCAACTGCAGCCTGGTAGTCACAGCACAGACATCCCACCACAAGTGGGCGGATGCGCAGCACTCCAAAGCAGCAACAAGCCTTCCGGCACCACCCACAAAACACAGTTCAGTCCATGCTACTGTGCGCAATGCTGGAGTGGTGCCTCACACAACACAGCCGCCATGCCGTACCCCGATGGCAGCTATACCAACACATGTGAAGCAGGTAAACGGCGCAGGGCGTCAATGCTAGACAGGGGTACCAAACAAGCTTGTAAGTGGAATTGACGGCTGGCTTGATGGGGAGTTGCGCTCGCCAAGACGCCTGACCTGAGAGACTTGGCTACGAAGAGCAAGGATGTCGCATGAGCCTGGATTGGATCACTGGCTGTGCTGCGATGGGGTTGGCAGTGCCCTTCCCCCAGTAAAGTAGTAACAATCCAGCTCGTATCCAACTCCCACTTCCCCCACAACTGACCAAGTTGGGATGCCTCATCCGTAAGAGAGCAATCGTCTGACGAATCAGCAACCCAAACTCTGCTGCTAAATGTTTGCACAGAAAGGGGGAAGAGGGGTGACACAGCATGCCACTGTGCGCAACACCATCAACAGCAGTGTTGCCACACGCCAGCTGCGTGGCTTGACAAACAATATCACCGACGCAAGGGGGCATCAAGCACTGCAGAATCCAAAGACGGTCGGGTCAGGATGCACAACAACTCAAAGGATGACAGTCATGACAGTCGCCCAACACGGAGCGCAAGACAAGCTCTTCCACCTGCCCACAATTGTGGGCTGGCAAGCCACCAACTGCACAACGATGGCATTCTCCTAACCACCAGGCCGGGCCCTGTAGCGCCCCCCCCCCCCCCTTGAAAAGGTGAAAAGCTGTACCAACACTCCATACTCACATGCGTGACAAGAAGCAATCTGCACACCAGCACACGCTGTCACTCGCTCACTCGCTCACTCAGTCACTCACAGTATCCTCACACCGTCAACCGTATACACAAGCAACACCATAGCCTCGCACTGGGGCCCCCCTCCCCTCACAGCATGCCAGCCGCCCAGGCAATGATCCCCATGACCCCTCCACCAACCACCACCGCCGGCTCGAACAGCTTCAGCTGGTCAACCGCAGTGAAGGCAATCACCCCAATGCACATGGAGGTCAGCTTGAAGTCGCTGACACCCAGTGCACCCAATGCCAGGGAGAACACGCTGGCAATGATGAGGCCCACTCCTGCTGCGTTGAGGCCTGGGAGGGCGCGGCGGTACAGCCCCCAGTTGCGCACCTTGCCCCAGATGGGCAGCACACCTGGCCAGCACAGCACGGCACAGAACGGCACAGCAGCAGGGGTACCAGGATGCTCAGCAGGGTGCAGGACCTTGTGAACTGCAGGAGATACTGGGCTGCTTGGCAGATCCTGAGCGCTAAGCGTACGCACTCTGAGTTTGTAAAGACGCAATGCACTGTGCATGAATGGAAAGGTACCCCCAGAGTGATTCTGACAGTCCCGCCCCAACAGAGCGATATGCTGAAGACCTGTTTGGATATCTGGACACAGCAAACAGCATAATCCTGAGACTCCTGCAGAAGGTGCCCTGCTTACCAAAGATGATCATCACTCCGGGCGCAAACAGGCCAAACCACGCCAGCACTGCTCCCACCATGAAGTTGTAGCCTGCATTCATGGCGATGATGGCTCCCAGGTAGGCACTGAAGTTGAACAGCGGCCCAGGCAGCGCCTGCACCACACCCAGACCTGCACACAACACACAAACAGCACACACATGCTTTCTGACTGTCAATATTACTGTATCGGTTGTCATCAAGCTTAGTGCCTCACACATGTATGTTGGAACCAACATCGGCAGTCGTCCAACTAAAATGAATTATTCTCAGAGGGAGAGGATGCAGCCACTGGCCCACCCACCTGCGTAAAACTGCTTGCTTGTTACCCAGCTGGTGGGGCTGTCCACGCACACCCCAGTGCTGGCGTCACAGGTCTGCTGCACCACGTCATTGTACAGCATCGGCAGCACCACCTGGCCTCCTCCATAGATGATGGAGCCTGTACGGTAGAACACCTGCGTGCACACACATGGTCTCGCTGTCAGATCGGCAAAAGTTGTACAGTCCCAAACTGTACGTGTGTACAGAACTACAAGATTGTACAGTCCACATTGGTAAACAGTACTCCAGATGCAGAAACAAGATACACTGACTGTGCTCAGGCAGTGCTGGACTGACGGAACGTTCAGCAAGCACTCCCTGTTGACGTGATCATAGCTCCGAGCAGGGACCGCCCCGACAGCACCCTGTACACCCCACAAGCACCGACCTGCCACCACTGCAGCGGGGGCGGGGGGCTTGCCAGGCTGGTGCCCAGCACCACCGTCACAATGAGCACCGCCAGCCACAGCGCAAGCAGGATGCTGCCGCTCCATATGTTGAGCCCATGGCTGCGCACCGACGAGTCATTCAGCTGCAGGGTATCAGCAGCAGCGATAATGAACAGGGCACTGAGTACGGCAATCTGGGTCGGGGCAAATCCGGGGCAGCATGCATCCCTATGTCCAGGAGTGGTTGCTAAAGGCAGCTTGAGCACAGCCAAGGGGAAAATACCGTGTGATGTCACGGCATATACACCCAGCACTTCCAGCATGGTAGGAGCGACCACAAAAGGGGGGCACTTCGGTACGTGCAACATGGGAAAAGCTACGTGCCGCAGCCTCCACCCACCTTGACAGGGGGCAGCTGCTCCTTCTTGTAGTAGCTCCACCCCAGCGTCATCGCCCCACCCACGCCAATAACAGCGGGGAAGGTGTAGGGCTTGGGCCAGTAGTAGGCAAAGACCACAGCCCCAGTGCTAATGATGGCTGTCAGGGGGGTGGCACACAGCTTGCCGGCCATGCCCTTGGCTGCTGAAGCAACAAGCGCCACACCAACTGCTGACACACCTGCAGGGTGGGAAAGAGGTTGGCGGGGTGAACACGCATGCGTAGGCTGTGTTTGGGGATGGGTTAGGGGGTGAGCCTGCCATGTGGGGTCCCAGCAACACATGCAGCCAGCCATCGAATGGCCTGTGTTTCTGGTGGGCGCTTGGGAGCTCCTATGACGGCCCCCAACCAGGACAGGCATACCCTCTTCCCTCCGCTATGCACACACTGGACAAATGCGCAGATATGAGAAATGTCTCAAGGGCCTGGTGTGCTGGCCCGAATGCAACACCCTACCCAGAGTTGTGACTCACACACACCCCACCATACCTGATGCCACGCCGTTGAGAATGCCTGATGGGTTTGCGAGCAGGTTGGCTGCAAACACGCCCACTGCGGTCATGATGATGGCTCCTGGGTACTGGAACAGCGCACCGGACAGCAGACCACCTGCAGCACAGTCACAGACAAGCAGCCAGTCGGTATGACGCTAGCCTTGCGTAAAGGTTTCCCAATGTCCCCATTGGCCGTGGACTTAAACATTGAGCGGCTTAATGATCAGGATTTTGAAGAGGGTGCAGCCTTACCGCCGCCATACAGTTCATGTTTGCATGACTGTGTGTTGCTACGCCCCATAGCAGGACGTCAGTGGATGGCGGCTGGTGTTCTGAGGCCGGCGCAACAAGCACCCTGATGCACCCGCCCCCCCAGGCTGCTATCAAGCTTTCCTTCTTTGATCTGGAAGAAGCCATCAACCATTCCCATTGGTCATGCACACAATAGAAGTAGCAGCAACAAGCACAGCCAACAGTGGCGCTCACCTGAAACTCCCTTCTTGATGACTCCTATGGCGAAGGACACCTGTGTGCTGGTGGGTCCAGGCATGCACTGGCCCAGCGCAAACAGCTCGCCATACACCTCGTCACTCATCCAGCGCAGGCGGTCAACCAGACGCTGCAGGACGAGCAAGGACATAGTTGCGTGAGGGGCACGTGAGCATGAGGTAAAAGCCAGCCTTTCGTGCTGTTGGTGCTGTGAGTCATGGCTGCATATATCATCAGCAAGGTGGACGTGATACACAATAAAAAACTACTCACTGCCATGATGAGTGCATTCATAGCAGGTGCTGGCAAGGCAAAGTGCCGTGCTGCCGCCACCACACAGCTGCTGCTGCTGCTGCTGCTGCTGCTGCTGCTGCTGCTGCTGCCACTGGTGCCCCGTGCTCACCCGTTGGAACAGGCCGATGTGTGCAGCAGGCCCGCCAAAGGCTGTCCAACCAAGAATGGAGAACTGCTTGAAGATATCGCCGTAGGTGACGTCCAGATACTGCTCCTCATCACCATCAGGCTGAGAGATATCTTTGATGTCTTCATGGCCACGCTCGTTGGCAGTGATGGCTGCCTCCACGTCCACTGGATTGCTGGAGCCGCTGTGCTGCTGCTCGGCGCTGGCCACATCTGCCCCATGAGGAACATCGTTTTGTGGACCATGCCCTGCTCGATGGTGCAGGCCAGGGTGTTCTGGTGTGGGGGTGGTCATATCTGCTGCTGCTGTTGCTTCAGTTCACGTCCGCAGCTGCTGCAACTAATCGGATCGACGCGTGCTACTTTCACATACACTGCTGGGTTGATTGCTGAATTGATACCCTCCCCTGTGTGGTTGTGTTTTGCAAACCGGTATATTCCCTCCGTGTGTTTGACAAGGTGGAAGAAGCCTCAAAACAACGTCAGGACATAGCGAAATATCGTCACAAGACTGCTGCCGCAAACAGTTAACAGGAACGAGAGAGTTTCCAAGTTGGGGCCGTTCCGGCGGTCAACATACCCTTGCACAAATCGAATCCTTCGAGCGAGCTCGAGCCATGCTATCAGACACTGTACAGCACAGTGTTAACGGCTCAAAACACGCCCTGACAGCGTCACCCTGATCACCCCCCCCCCCCCCCACACACACACACCACCACCACCACCACCACCACCACCCACACACGCATCGGCCAGGCACTGCCCAATGAGGTGCCACCCCAAAACTGCTACTGCCTGTTCTGGTAGTGGTCCACCAACGCCGTCACCAACTTGGTGATGGAGGTATACTCCCGCACCAAAAAGCTGCAATCTGTACACCCCTCGTGCCGCGCCATGATCTTCTCCAGCGCCTTCCCCACCACCTTCTCAGCAAGGGCAGCACTGACCACCCCTGCCCGCAGCAGCGGCTCCAACACTGACGCTACAAACGCAGCGACCTGTGTTTCTACACCACTGGGTGCAGGGCTTAACCCATCGGGGCTCGCGGGGCGCACTGGGAGGCTGCTGCTGCCATGCCCGCCACCCTCACCCTCAGAAGGTAGACCCTGGATATCCCCATCCTGCCCCTGTTGCTGCTGCTGCTGCTGCGTGTCCATATGGCCCAAGCCCTCCAAGAGCAGATCACCACTGTCCGCGGCTTGCTGGAGGCCTGAATCCTCTGAGCCTCCTCCTCCTACTGCTGCTGCTGTTGCTGCCTGCAGTGGTCCACTGTCCCCTGGCCCTGCCCCCATCCCTCCCATAGGCGCACCCAAGCTGTCAACTGGGTCGTCTGAAGGAACATAGCCCTCCTGATCATCATCATCAGCACCAACGTAAGTGTGCTCCTCAACACACCCATTTTTGGCCCATGCTGCTGCTGCTGCTGCTGCTGCTGCGTGTGCTGTTGGTGAGTCCCCACCATAGTCGTCCCCCACTGCTGCTGCTGGGAGTGCTACTGCCACGTGTGCTGGTGCCAATGCAGGCTGGCCGTCATCAGCCAATGCTGCCTCTGACAGTAGGTAGGCACCCTCACCAGCAGCAGCACCACCCTCGCTCGACAGCGCAGCAGCAGCCGCGATGATCTCAGCAGCAACAGGGTCACAAAAAGCTGTTGCTGGTGCTGCTGCTGCTGCTGCTGCTGCTTCCTCTCCTGCCCCAACCTCATCTGCTGCTGCTCCCTCTTCAAGCGGAAGTTCTGCAGTAGCTTCCTCATCGTCTGCTGCTGCTGCTGCTGCTGCTGCTGCTGCTGTTGCTGCTGCTGGCACACTAATGACGGCATCATCTGCCTCCTCTGCTAAAGACCCAAAAATGGCCTCTACCTCTGAATCTTCCTGTCCAAAGCTGTCCTCCTGTCCAAAGCTGTCCGCAAGCTCTTCTTCACCTGTATCCATCTCGCTGCCTGCCTGATCTACTGCTGCATCGGCCGCGTCCTGCACTGCCCCTGCTTGCACTGCTGCCCGTCCACCTACATCACCCTTTGCTGCTACCGCTGCCGCTCCTGCTACATCTCTTGCTGCTGCTTCCTCTGCTGCTGCTGCTGCTGCTGCTGGTTCCTCCAAGCAAACCACCAGTCCATGTGCCTCTGCTGCCGCCTGAACTGCAGGCAGCGAGCAGGCAGCAGCCCCGGTGCCTGCCGTCAACGGGCTATCAGGAGCAGCTGCAGCTTGCCAGACCTGCTGTCCTGCTGTTGCCAAGGCGTCCTCAACACTGCACAAAGACCTGCAGGTATCCTGAGGCTCACAGTCTGCTTCCATCGGACAGTGTTGCCAGCCACATGGGCCCTCTGCTGCAGCTGCAGCTGCAGCTTGCAGGCCCTGCTGCCCTTCTGCCAAGGCGCCCCCAAGGCTACAGGCAGCACCACTGGCAGGCAAACAGTCTGCTTCCTGTCCCCCCTGCAGATCTTGCCAGCCAGAGGCGCCCACAGCTGCAGCTGCAACTTGCAGGCCCTGCTGCCCTGCCTCTGCCCAAGCACCTTCCAGGCTACAGGGACCAGCACTGGCAGGCAGACAGTCTGCTTCCTGTCCCATCTCAATGTCCTGCAAGCCAGAGGGGCCCTCAGCAGCATGACCTGCAGCTGCAGCCTGCAGACCTTGCTGCCCTGCTGCCAAGGCACCTCCCATGCTGCAGGGAGACACACTGGAATGCAAACAGTCAGCTGCCTGTTCCATCTGAACATCCTGCTGGCCAGAGGGACCCTCAGCAAGAACTTCTTCCTGAAGATGAGCTGCAGGTGCGGCTGTTTCTGAACCCCAGCAGCCTTGCTGCCCTGCTGCTGCTGCTGCTGCTGTTGCAGGTGCGGCTGCTTCTGGATCGCAGTGGCCTACTGCTGCTAAGGCAACCCCTAGGCTGCAGCAGGCAGCAGAGGAGCCAGTGGTGTCGCTTCCACCTGTGACCTGACCGCCTGCTGCTGCTTCCATTGGCAGGTCTTGCCAGCCAACCCCCAGGGCTGCTGCTGCTGCTGCTGCTGCTACTGCTGCTGCTGCTGCTGCTGCTGCGCCCCGATGGGTGAGGCCCTCACTTATGGCACTGGCATCCTGGTAGTTTGCTGCCTGTGCCGCTGGGTGGTCCTGCCAGCTACCCCCTGAGGCTGCTGCTGCTGCTGCTGCTGCATGCTGCAGGCCCAAGCCGTCAGTTGTGCTTGGACATGCTGCACCAGCAGCAGCAGCAGCAGCAGTAGCAGCAGCACCAGCAGCACCAGCAGCAGTAGGGCTGTTTGCACTGGCTGCCTGCTGTTCTGGAGCTGCACCACCACCTAGCCCCTCTTTCACCGCCGTTGCTGCTGCTGCTGCTGCTGCTGCTGCTGTGGGCCCTGACAACTGGCTCTGGCTGCTGCATCCACTAACAAGGGACACCCCCATAGACACCTCCCCCTGCTGCTGCTGTACTTGCAAATCCCCGCCCTCCTGCTGCTGCTGATTATGTGAGCGCGCATACTGCTCCTTGTGCTGCTGTGTGGCCTGGTGTAAGGCCTCCAGTAGTAGCGCCAGCTGAGCAGACGGCTTCAGCCCATCATCGTACTGCTGCTGCTGCTGCTGCTGCTGCTGCTGCTGCTGGCTTGGTTGCACTGGCTGCACCTGAACATCATAGCCCCTGAGCTGCTGCTGCTGGTGTTGCTGGTGGTGTTGCTGCTGGCTACAGCCCCATGTATCGTCCGGCTGTGCCTGCAGCTGCGGTGTCACTGCACAATCTTGGTGGCGTGTGGGGGACGCTGTGGGGCTGTACACCAGGCCGGCAGCAGCAGCAGCTGCAGCAGCAGCTTTCCGGGCTGCTCGCAGGGCTGCAAGCTCACGAGCCTCCCGCTCAACCTCATCCTCCTCACTAGACACAGCAGCATGCTCAAGGTCTGAAGCCTGCTGCTGCTGCTGCTGCTGCTGCTGGATGTGCAGCGGCTGGTCCTGCTGCTGCTGCTGCTCATCCACATTGGATGCTGTAGCACCAACTGCAACAGCCTGCTGCTGGCCCTGCTCCTGCTCCTGCTGCTGCAGCTCTTGCTGGTGCTGCTGCTGCTGCTGCTGCGGCTGCGGCTGCGGCTGCGGCTGCTCTCGTGCCTCCTCCCTGGCCTGCTGCTGCTCTGGCTGCATTTTCTCCTGCTGCTGCTGCTGCTGCTGCTGCTGGTGTTTCAGAAGCTGCTGCGTAGGCTGCAGCAGGGTGAGGCCCGAGTCTGCTTGTTGCGCTTGGGGCAACACCTGCTGCTGCTGCTGCTGCTGCTGCTGCTGCTGCTGCTGCTGCTGCTGCTGCTGGTGTTTCAGAAGCTGCTGCGTAGGCTGCAGCAGGGTGAGGCCCGAGTCTGCTTGTTGCGCTTGGTGCAACACCAGCTGAGGCGGCTGCTGCTGCTGCTGCTGCTGCTGCTGCTGCTGCTGCTGCTGCTGCTGCTGGACACACTGGTGACCAGTCTGGGGTTGGTCTGGCTGCTGCCACCGCCTGCTTTCGTGCTCCTGCTGTTTCAGTGCTGCGGAGGAACCAGACTGCTGCTGCTGCTGCGCATGGGCAGCTGAATCCCTGGAAAGCCCTGCACAATCGGCAGTCTCAGCAGCACCAGCAGCACCAGCAGCAGCCGATGCACCAGCTGCTGGTCTGGGCTGCTGGGCTGATGAAGGTGGCCGAGGGACACCCTGCCTTGGTAGCTGCTGTTGTTGCTGCGGCAGTGGCTGCTGCTGCGACTGCTTATTGGTGCCGGCCAGCTGTTGCCGATGCTCCTGCTGTTGCTGCTGCTGCGTGCTGCTGGATGGGTGCTGTTGCTGCTGTTGCTGCTGCTGCACGAGGCTGCTGGCAGGCCGCTGCTGTTGTTGTTGCCGCCGCTGCTGCTGCTGGTTGGTGCTGGCTGCCCGCTGCTGCTGCTGCTGCTGCTGCTGCTGCTTGATGTTGATGGACGGCTGCTGTTGCTGCTGTGGGGCCAGCTTCGCTGCAGCTGCTAGGCCAGCAGCATCCGGTGCTGCTGCTTCAATGTCGACACTGCCCTGCTCCTGTTCATGTTCATGCTCATCCTCAAACAGGTCATGGAGCAATGCGTCCATGGCATCTGTGCCTTCCGCATGGCCATGAAAGCTGCTGCTGCTGCTGCCTGGCATGCCTGCAGAGTGCCAGACTGCTGGAGGCCTGCCCCCTGCTGCTGCTGCTGCTGCTGTGCGTTGCCGTTTGCTGTCTCCGGTAGCAGCTGCTGCCTCACTGCCGCGTTTGACGGTGCTGCTGCTGCTGCTGCTGCCGCGCCCAGCTGGTTGCGGCTTGCCGCCCTGCTTCGTCGGGACGGCAGAGGGAGCCGATGGTGGCAGCAGTGTGCGAAGCTGCTGCAGCTGCTCCTGTGGTATGTGCTGCAACGTGGCAGTAGCAGACCCTGCCTTGGTCTGGTAGGCCTACAGACAGTGCAGGCACAGAAACAAGCAGCGACGGATGATTCAAGCACGGTTACTGTTACGGCACTAGCACAGTCAGGTGTGGGCAGAATGTAGCAGCAATCCAGCATACGATGACTGGAGGTGCAGCATGACAGCAAGAACTTGCTCCGTCCGCTCCATCATGCAGGCACACAAAACAAGCTTGCGTGACATGGCATGACATGGGGGGTGTGGTTGTGATGACACTGACCTGGTGTTTCGGGTGGGATACAAAAAATGTGGCTGCTGGTAGGGTCAGTTAGTTAGTTTATTTGTAACAAACCCCTGCGCAGCTGGCTTTGAGGGCCGTTAACGGCCCAGGCTTTCTAGTGTGTCTCTCTCAGGTTGCTGGATTGGCCTGGTGGTGCGATGTGTGGCACCCAAGAGTTGTTGCTATATGCACAAGGGACCTGCTGGGATAACGTGTAAAACTGACTGGTAGGCAGCAACAGCATAGCACCAAGTCAAGCAGCACTCTCTCTCGCCTTGGCGTTGGTGACTTCCTTGTACACTGCTGCCTCATGAGCCAGAGCAGCAGCAGAGGCTGCCTTGATTACGCCCGGCTGCTGCTGCAACACCTGCAGTGCAACATGCAACAGGTGACATGTGAGTTTGAGTATGGCAGCCCTCCTGCCCTTCTGGCATGCACTGTACAGTACACTAGGGTCTTGTGACCAACCTTCACTGCACAGCACAGCCAGCTGTTGGTGATACCCGTGTAAAGACCAAACAATAGAGCAGTGTCTTTGCACTGCCTGCGCCAGCAGCAGCATCTGCACAGACGGCAGCAGTACCCCTGGCGACGGCATCCAGTTTTTTGTTGTTTTACCAGGGGGGGGGGGGCGTCCAGTTGCACGCATCGGCCACTGCCAAACACAGCTGCTGCAGCCTTCTGTGGTTTCCCAAAATTGCCACAGCACCCACAGCACCTATATCCTGCCAGGCAGCCGGCCAGCCGTCTCATGCAAGTGCTTGCCGCAGCACCTTTGACTCCCCCCCTCTCACACCTACACCTCCCGCCTTCCCGCCTCCCCCCCTTGCCCCCCCCCCTCACCCCCCCCCCCTCACCCCCCCCCCTCTCACCCCCCCCCCCACTCCTCACCCCGCACCTTTGCCTGCTGTGCCGGCTGCACCTGCAGCTCCCTCAGCAGCAGTGTGAGGTACATACCCAGCAGCTTGTTGGCCACCTGCTGCCGAGCGGCCTGGGTGCAGAAGGCACGCGCCCTGAACGGCACAAACGGCCGCAACGCAGCCGGCACTAACGCCAACGCCTGGGCAGCTGCAGAGGCGGGAGGAGGGGGGGAGAGCCAGGTGGTGGGGCAGCATTATGGCAGCAGGCAGCGGGTTCAGGAGGGCATGGCAGGCGAGGCAACAGCGCGAATGGCATGCAGCGGCGGCGTCCTGCCTGCTGCTCGGAGATGCGAGGATGACTGTGCAGCAGTACAGCACTGCAGATCCACTCATTGTGTGCTGTTGACAGTGTGACATGTGTGGACCGCGAGTCTTGTGTACGGCGTGCAAAGGAGTACATGGCTGCGTATGGAGCAGGGATACCCACCTGTCAGTGTTGGTGGGCCGGCTGGCTGTGGTGGCCTTGCAGGACGCACTTCCTCCTGCTGCTGCTGTTGCTGCTGCTGTTGCTGTTGCTGCTGCTTCTGTTGCTGCTGCTTGGCAATTGCACCATCAGAGCCACCTGCAGCTGTGAGCCACAAGCAGCAGACACAATGGCAAAAAAAGATAATGGTGGCATGGGTGAGTGTGACATGCAAGGTGAAATCTACACTATGCTGCTTCTTGGGACTGCTTCAGGCATGCTTAGCAGCAGCACAGACGGGCTCCCTGATGGGTGCCTTGCAGACACACCTGTCTGGCTGCCGCCCTTCCCTGCCTTCTCCTGCTGGGCCAACAGCCTAGCAGCCTGTATGATGAGGTACTTTCCGTTGACGCCATGCTTTGGCGCACTCCCAGCCTTTTCAGCAAGTCCCTGTACCGCCTCCAGTGGCTGGCCACCCAGTGGTGCTGCTTGTGTGCGCTGCGGCTGCATGGCTGCGCAAGTTCTGCCTCTGTTAGTGATGCTGCACCATCAGGGTTAGTGTTGAGGCAGAATTGGTCTTTGTGGCTGCGTGCAGGTGGGTTGGTGCTGGGCTCAGCAGCACTGTGTCTGGGCCAGCCTGGTGCAACTGCCAACCCAATTGTCACAGACCCGTGCCGTTATACCACAAAACCATTGTGGACACATTACTGAAGTCAAATTATGATTGCTTGTTGGATGTTGAAGGCGCTTGGACAGTCGGTTAGTCATCCACGTTGATCCAGGTCATCATGCTTACGATATGTTTTCAAGGTTGCTTTGCTAGCAACCAGCGTCCTTGCCAAATGGTTATGTGAGTGCAGCATAAACATAGAAGCACAACGATTGATGTCCACCTTGCTGGTCAGTCTGTTCTGCTGCTTGCTGCTGTAAGGTGAAACCTCGTTCAGCAACAGGAAAGCAGAACTGTTGAGTAGCACTGCTTGAGTAGCATAATCTCTTATAAGGAGGGGCCTGGCTCAACCCTGGATGACAGCAGCGAGTTCTGTCGCGCAAGCAGTCATTCACCCTGCCAGTGGCGAGCAGCATTTGCAGCAGACAGCCTCTGGGGTCAGCTTTAGAGGACTTCAGGCTAGGGACTTTGATCAAATCAAGGTAAGTGGCCATGCAACTCCATAACACCTTGCAGGCCCTCCTTGCGCGCCCCCAGTGGCAGTGCGTTGTGGTGACTTTGCCTGCTGATGCTGATGCTGGACCCACATGCTGCATTTTATTTGATGCAGGCTGCCCATGCAGACCTGTTTCCCATCGATTATGAAGACTCATTTTTCATCAGGGCCACTCAGGGCTTGGACAGGTCAGCAGTGGCAGCTGAAGCGGTGGCAGCTTGCATATGCAGCTCTTTTGCGGTTGCATGCCATGCACATGCTGTGATGAGCCTGACGGTCTGCTGCTGCTGAGGGAGCTACACTGAATCAGCTATGATCATTTGCCTTCACCCTGTGCAAGGAAGCAGTGGGCATTTGTGCTCAAGTCGCACATGCATGCTGCTGAGTTGTCCCCGCACTGCCTGTCTGCCTGCCCCCACAGGATTTGGTCCTGTGCAGCGGTTGTGAGCGACACATACGGCAATGAGCAGGTGGTGGGCTTCATCACAGCCAAGTCAGTGCTGCTGCATGAAGTGGATCCCTCGGTAAGCAGGAAAGCTAGTCACAGCAGCAGAATGTAGACCGGCAGCAGTTGGGTGGTTTCAACATTTTGGTTTGTCTACAGAAACATGTTGCAAAGTTCATCACCAGCGGCCGTGGATTCGAAATGGTGCAGTGCATTGCCCCAGCATCAGCCGCCTCCCCTTGCGGTTGTAGACCTGACAAGTCAACACAACAGCCCTGTCTGACCTGCAGCTGTTTCTGCAGTCACCCTGATGCACAGTGCAATCAGCAGCAACCACCACTTGAGCCACATCAGCTGGTGCACCATAGCCCTACCACACCTTGCAGACTGCCAGCACCACAACTGTCAGGATGGTCTGGGTCTATGGTGGTGGTGGTGTGGTGGTCCAAACCATGTGGGGTTTCAGGCTTGCCATGCTGACCAACTGGTTGCCTGTTGTTGTGCTCGTGCATGCGCACATGCATGTGCATGCATGCATGTGTGTCTGCAGGACCGTCAGCACATGGGGTTGCTGAGTGCTGTGCTGGACCATGACCGGGTGCTGTACATCATGACCCTGGGAGTCCTGCAGGGCCAACGCCATAGGGGCCTGGCCAGCACACTCATCGCCATTGCATGCCAGCACGCCTACGAGACACGGTGCGTTGGTGGGGGCTGCCGCCCCTGTGTGTTGGTGCTGTACAAGCCCTGCTCTGTCTGGCATTTTCATTGTCAGCCTCAGATAACGTCCTCAACAGCGCATCTTCTATGATGTACTTTTTGGCCGCTGCAGCCTTCTTACCATGCACTGGCAGTGCGCTGGCTGCGGTTAGAAGGCAAATGCCGTCGGCACAGGCGGTGGTGGTGTTGTCCTGCAGACCAGTGCTGGTAGAGCCCTGCACAGGTTGGCCAAGCACTCCACTGCAACAGAGCAGTGGCACACCAGTGTAGCTGAGCAGCGCATACAAAAAATAAAGGACCGCCTGAGGTGATTTAGCAGAATGAGGACCGTGTGCTGTACCTTGCGGCACGCGGCTTCTGCCAGCCGCACCCTGCCTCTGCGTTGATGATTGGTGCAGCAAGTCAAAGCCGTGTGCTCGTGTTCAACAGGGGCGGCCCTGTGGTTGTGCTGCGCTGCACCATGCCATTTTGGTGTACATGCAGGTGTCGTGCCGTGTTCCTGCATGTGATCACCTACAACAGCGCGGCCATGTCGTTGTACTCGCGGCAGGGCTTCAGCTGTGTGGCAAAGCTGCGGGCGTTCTACTACATCGCCACGGGGCGCACACCAGACCCCCACCAGCAGGTGCGTCTTGGCAGCGCCAGCAGCGACGGATACCAACGGCAGCGGCAGGAGCAGTTTGTAGTGGCAGCATGCACTTATGCATGTGCCGCACTGTTTCCCAATGCCATGTCACCGCTAGTTTGTTTGTGTTGCGAAGTGTGTGCAACTCTTTCAGCCGCCAGGTGGCAACTGGCTGATGAGGCACCAGGCCAGACAGACATGCCGTGCAGACTCAAAAGCTGCGCTGCTTGTTGCCGCACGGCTACTGTTGCCGCACGACACCCGCGTGTGTAATACTGACGCCACCGCCTGCTGCTGCTGCTGTTGCTGCCCCGTGCTTGTACTGCTGTAGGTGTATGATGCGTACCTGTTTGTGCAGTACGTTGGTAGTGCTGCTGGCATGCCAAGCCCCTGGGACCTGGTCAGCCTGGCCTGGTCGCCCCTGCGGCTGGCCTTCAACAGGATACATGCATGCATGCCAGGCTTTTGCAGGTACGCAGACAGCATTGCTATCCTATGGCATGATTTTTCTGAGCTTTTGGGGCTCGTGGCCTGCATTTGGAGGGAAATTTGGTACATGCACAGGTTGGTGCAATGCACTGCCCTGTGTCTGAGCCCACAAGGTTGCCCTTCTCACATATCCTGCAGTTCGTGGAGGGCTTGTGGCATGTTCTTTGTCACGTGATGTGTGTGGCATGCGCTCACCTGAGTTTTTGGCACAGGCAGCTCTTCACCAATACCGTAATTACTGCCTTTTTGTGTGAAGCGGCAGCTTTCATGGTGGCACATGCCCCCTTATGAAACATCACGGCAAACACAGCATGACATGCTGCAGCTAGCTTTCTTTGCCCAACCTATAGCCATCATGCTGTTAATGGCTTGTGTGCTCTATGCTGGATCTCTGTGTAGGCCTGAGCAGGAGCACCACCACCAGCAGCAGGAGCAGGAGCAGCAGCAGCAGCAGCAGGGGCTGCTGGGGGAGCATCCAGGTGCAGCAGCATGGGGAGGGCAAGCCACTAGCAGCATCCACCAGCAGCCTGCATCATCGTACCAGCAGCAGCAGAATCACCAGCAGCCGCTGCAACAGCAGGCGCAGCACTTGCAGCAGCACCAGCAGCAGCCGTCGGACCAGCATATGCAGCTCTATCAGCAGCAGCAGCAGCAGCAGATGCCACAACCAGCACAGCAGCTTTGGCACAGCCCGTCTGTTCACATCCATTCTGGCGGCAGCAGGCACCGGCACAGGCCTGGTGACCTACAAGGCCAGCAGGCTTGGCAGTATGGGGTGTACCAGCAGCCAGCACTGATACACCAGGGTATGCAGCCGCCGCAGCAGCGGATGTTGAGATGGCTGTTCAACGGTGCGAGCAGAGGTGGCTTGCCGGTGGAGCAGCAGCAGCACACCGAGCAGCACATACAGTGACGCATACATGCTGTGCCACCCCTCCCACCTCTCCTGAAAGTAAGGAGGGCACTCTGCATTTTTGCAAGTGTACACTACGAATTTTGCGTGAGTTGCATATTAGAGACTGCATGGTTGGGGAGTCAGGGCTGAGCGTGCCAAGCAGAGGGCGGAATGCCCTTGGCTGACTGGTACACAGGTTGGTAGCGCAACACAGTGCTGCCTGCGAGCTGCAAGTGGCCAGTGCTGCTGCATGTGCTGTGCGTAGCGTGTTTCTTCGCTCTGTGTGCGTTTGTTGGCGGTTGGGGTTGTCGTGTGATCACCTATTGGCTGTGGGCGCCACAGCTCCGCTTGTAGTGGTTGTATAAGGTGAAGGGAAGAAAAAGGCAGGCGGGTGAATCAGTGGCTATGCTGCCCTGACATAGCAGCAGGGGTGCATTGCTGCAGGGGTGTGGGTGTGGGTGAGAGCAAGCTCATCCTGGGCAGGCAGCAACTCATGCGAGGGTGCGTGGAAGTTGCAGCGTCAAAGGCAGTTTGCTGGGCGTAAAAAATAGCCGGTTATGTGTGATACTGCAGAAAGCACAGAACTGATCCATACTGAGGCCATGGCCAAACGGGTGTGGGCTGACATCCATGTCACTGCCATGGCAGTGAGAGCAGTGAGGCAAGGGGGTGCGCCACCTTCGCAGCAGCCGAACAGCCGCTGTGGGTGAGTAGCATTTAACATAGATTTTTGGTTTTGATTGCATGATTTCTGCTGAATGCCAGGTCCAGCGGGAGTTTTCGGAGCAACGAGGCTGTAGCATCCCAACGTTGTACTTCAGGTTCTCAAGTCCATGCAGGCCATCCGGCTATCTCTTCGTCGTTCTCTTTGATACAGTCAGTGATCATCAATCATCGCCAAACGTGCCAAATCAAATCAATTAGTCCGCCAATTTGCAAAAAAGACCTCGCAGTACTGGCAACCTCACGCAGCCACGTTGCAAGCTGAGACAGGATCCAAACATGTCATCGGTCGGTGATGGTGCCTCCCTGGCTCATCGAGCACCCCCGACAGCTCAACACGTGGAGGGTTCGCCTCAACGCATGGGCCTGCAGCTTGGGGACAGCCCTGAGCCTGAAAACGGACAGAACAATCATTCTCAAGTTATCCCACCAGCAGCTGCAGCCGCACAGCTGCAGCAGGGGCACGCTGCTACAGCACCACAGACAGCAGATGCATCGGGCACCACCCCATCTGCACAGCAGCATGCAGAGGAGTACATGAGAGCAGAGGCAGCATTCCTGCTCAGTGCTGCTGCACACACCTCGTCACACGACAGTGCTGCCACCGGGCACCTGCATGCAGCAGTGCACCAGCAGGCAACAGGCTCCCCCAGGAGGAGCTACCAAGCCAAGCAGCCACGCAACGGCTTTGTGCCTCGCAAGGACTCCAATGACAACATCCCTTGCTTCGTGCAGACCTCAGCCCTCTTCACAAACGTGAGTGTGCGGTACCGGTGTGTGCTAGGGAGCTGATTATAGACTAGTTGCAGGCATGTGCACTGAACATGCGTTCATGGAGTTGGGGGTCTGCCATCATGAGATGCTATGCAGTGCACTTACAAGACTGTTATCCACACTTGCAAGCGCACTCGCAGTCCAATATTAATCATCAGACCCTACATGGCAAGTTGCCTTCTGTGTGCTGTGTTGAGCTGGCCCTGCCCTCTTTTTCACAACCAACTGTGTGCGCCGCTCCAGTCACTCACTGTCGGATCGTGTGCGTTCTACTGCTGCTGCTGCTGCTGCTGCTGCTGCTGCTGCTGTTGCTGCTGGCTGTTTGTGCTGCAGATGTGTGGCTACTGTGGCACCCGCAGCACCTCAGGCTGCTGGCGCAGGGGCTGGGAGATAGGACCCAACAAGTTCATCAACCTGTGCAACAAGTGAGGCCGCACCCGCGCGCAGAACTGGGGCTGTGACTGTGACTGCACAAATATGTGGATTGGGCACCAGTACTAGCAGGTCGAGGAGACCACACACGTATACAAACGGACACATGACATGCGCGTTAGCGTACCATAAAGAAGAACACAGCACAGCTAGCCCGAACTTCATTCCAGACACCAAAAGGCCCGGGTGCGTCAAGAGTCACCACACAATAAAGTTGTTTCAGCAGCTCACCCTGCTCTCCTCTCCGCTCACTCTGCTGCCCACCCCCACCCCTCCACCCCTCCCACCCCAGGTGTGGCCTCCGCCACAAGGCCGGCAAGCTCCCCTCAGTACCAGAGCCCCCACCACCCCAGCTGCGCGGCCGTGCTGCTGCAGCCGCTGCAGCCGGCAGCCCTTCATCGGCTGGTGCTATGTTGCCCTACGAGGCGCTGCAGCACAGCACCTCAGCCGCTGAACTGATGCACATGATGCCGGGCCAAGGCAGCCCCAACTTCAGCACAGGACATGAGGCTGCTGTCTCAGAGCCCTCTGGTGCGCAGGGTTCTGGGCTGCAGTGTTCTGGGGCTGCGGTTTACCCCTCTGCCTTTTTGTAAGCTTGACCCACGGTACACGCAAACCCCAAGTACATGAGCCATTATGTTTTGCAGTCCAGCTAGTGTGTACAAAACATTTAGTAACCTGCATGTTTCAGAACATGTGCTTGTGTGCTTGGCGCTGCAGGGAGGGGCGGTCAGGGCACCACCAACAGTGCAGGGCGCAGGCGGCGCACCCAGAAGCCCCTCACCCCCAAGTGGTCCAGGGTGGGTGCTCCTGCTGGTGCCAGCGACTACCAGCAAGACCAGGCCATGCTCGCTCAGCTGCTGGCCGGAGGGGCGTTCGGCAACTCTGGCGGACACATGGGTAGCATGTACGGCAGCAGTAGCATGGCTATGGGGGCCATGATGGCAGAGCAGCAGCAGCAGCAACAGCAGCAGCAACAGCAGCAGCAACACCAGCAGCAGCTTGTGGCGCTGCTGCAATCGCTCGCAGAGGCAGGAGGGTCCGCAGCACCCTCGCCATCGCAGCAGGGTATGTACGATGCTGGTACTGCTGCCGAGCATCACCAGCAGCACCCTGTGGGGACACTGTCAGCACAAGGACACCCCTCGCACCTCATGGACACCCCGAACAACAGCACCGGCCTTACCCACCCTGACCCAGCAGCCCCCGGCAGCACACACAATCAGCATGCGCAGGAGCAGCAGTACTTGCTGCAGCCGCACCTTCCCCATCCGCTACAACAGCCGCTCCGGCCACTAGTAAGGACTCCGCCCAGGCAGTCGCTGCAGTGCTGGCTGCTGCCGCTGCTGCTGCCGCAAGAAGCGACAGCAGAGGCATGGGGGCCCTACCCTTACCTGGCAGCGGCCCTGCCCCACTGAAGCTTAGTAAGCTGTCGGTTGTGAGTGGTAGTAGCGCACTGATGGATAACAGTCAGATGGCGTCTCCTGCAGCGAAGAAGAGGCGCACTAAGAAGGACACTGCCGGGGAGGATGAGGGTCAGGGTGCTGTTGGTGCTGCACAGAGGGCCGAGGATGCTGCTGCTGCTGGAGATGCTGCTGATGCTCTGCTGGCTTTGAGGTCAAGGTGTGTCCTACGTTGCGGGTGTGCACATATCCAACACTCGCTAGTGCAGAAATGAGGCTTCCACCCCTGTCGGTGCAAAAGAGGCACGGCATTTCTGATGCCATAGTATGTCAAGTCACCCGTAACGAAGGGAATGTGGAGCATGGCATGTTCACTGCTCGCCGCCTGCCAGGTTTGCATGACAGCACTGCTGCCCTCACCGCCAATATGATACTGCCGCCCTCACCGCCAAGCCTCGGTCGGCAGTTGCAGTACAAGCTATGCCATGTGGCACATAGTCATGCACTAGTGATGCTGATGTCTACTGTGCTGCTGTGCCTTGCCGGTCTCAACCCTTTTTGCTGCAGTGCAAAGCCAGAGTCACCCTCATGGGCACAGATGCAGCAGCTGGCTCTACCCACCAGCATGCCTGCAAGGATGGCACCAGCCCTGGACCCCCTTGCACTGACAGGCATAAGCATGCCACGGCAGGTATGTCTGGAGAAGGTGTGCTGCCTTACTTGGGGTTGCCCGTCCAGCAGAACCTGCACCGTATGCACAAGGTTTGCATTGAAAGTCCCTGTGGTGCAGGGTTGCAGCCAGCCTGGCCCTGACCGCGGTGGTCAGGGGGCATCTGACCACTGCCGCCACTGTGAAAGTGTAGTCCCTGGTCCAGCTGGAGCAAGAGCAAAAAAAGAAATACATGGCAAACCGCTGTCTGACCACAGGCAAAGAAAGAAGCTGAAACAGCATCTTGAATTTCTAGGGTGTACAGGCATCTGGGGTTACGGTGGGGACGTGGCGGACACTTTGTGGTCAGACACGGTCCCCTCGCCAGCCGTTGAGCGCAGATCATGATTGCCTGGCAGGTTCAGCGTCATCTCTCTCACTCTCTCTATAGTCCCTGGTCTTGGTGGCTGTGTGATGCGCCTGTACAGCGGTGTGGCCAAGCCCCTGCAGCACCATGCCATGAGGAGCCACGTGCCTAGGCCTAGGCATGGCGCTGCCCAGCAAGGACAAGCACGCCAAGGCCTTTCAAGGTCTATCAGTACTGATAGTACTAGTACTGCACTGCAGTGCCGGGCGCTTCATATTCACTCGTCACTGCCAGTGAGGGCAGTGCCCCGAAATTTATTGAAATATCCGCCTCATGAGATCACTGGGCCAACATGTTGTGTGATGTGCCCCTGTAGGTGACATCCCCAAGTGTCGGCACCACCAGCAAGCCCAGCCCACTGTCATCCTACCTGCAGCCCCACCCCGGCGCACACCCACAGATGCCCAACACGCACACAGCATATGCGTCAGCAGCGCACCTGCAACCCCTGGCCACCCCTCACCAGCAGCCCAGTTGGACACTGGAGCAGGTCAGTGGATGAGACATCTTTTTTTGAACAGACAGAACCATGCTAAGGTTTGGATCCCCAACCTCCTCAGAACCATCTGACCTCCTGAAACATTGATGTTTCCGTGTAGCTCAAAGGTTCTGACAGCCACAACTGGGTCACAATCACAGCAAGAGCATGTGCGATGCATCACACCTTCGTCCAACGTATCAACATGCAGCATGTACCCTTTGTGACATGTGAGATCTAGATCAACATTGTGTATGTGCACGCATGCAGGTCCAGGCCTGGCTGCAGCACGTTGGCTGTGGGGAGGCAGCAACAGCGTTCAAGGCCCTGGGCATTGATGGCCAGGCGTTTTCAGGGCTGCTGCGTGTGGCTGCGGACGCTGGTGCTGCTCGGCTGGACGACAGGCTCAAGGGGGAGTTTGGTGTGCAGGCTGTAGCGCTGAGGCTGCGGCTAGTGGAGCAGATGATGGCAGAGCTGATTGGAGGGGGCTACAGGAGCCACGTCTGAGCAGGGTTACTAATGGTGACTAATGGTTAGTAATGGTATGTGTCATCATGACATGTTGTGATGGTCACGACCCCATCATGGTCAATGCACTGCAGGATCATCGGATGTAAAGTCACACGGTCACCGTGTAGGTGGTTGGTGTGCAGTTACTGCAATCAGAGTGGCAGCAGCCAGGTGTAATGTGCACAGGGGAAGGGTAGGATTGTTGGAGGGGGGGGGGGGCGCCGGCTGTGTATTTGCGGATTTGTGGATGGAAGCCTTGGCTGTCATACATAAGGCTTTTTGGGGCCTACTGTTTGTGCCCACATTGTTGTTGGTGATCCCAGAGCCTCTCGCTGAGGCGCTTGCTCTGATGCTACGGATCATGCTACATCGGGTGTGCTGAGTACTGTGCAAATAGGGCCTTGTTTGTGCAGGTGTGTTGCTGCCTGGCAGCAGGAGTGTTCAAGATGCTCACTAGTCGTCCTGTGACCCCCAAGCATCAGTGGTCATATGATATGCATGGCATGTGATGGTCAGCAAGACCTGCCAGCACGCCCAGCACTGTGACAGTCATAAATTATTGTTGCCTCTGAGGCCGTGACGGCGGCTTCATGCGCCATGTCATAACAAGCATAAGCTGCAGCTGTGACCTGTTTGACTGGCAAACCTTGTACATGCCAACATGTTGGGCCCGTGGCGGCTGCAGTACAGGTGTGGTAGGCAGTGTTATCTGCCGACGTTGGCGGAGGATAACTTTGAGTATTCTGCGGACCTCTCCTGCCGTGGGCAGATGGCATTTGCAAGCCTACAGGGTGATCACTATGTCGGACGTTGTGGCCTGGGCAACATGTCTGACTTTCAAGTGATTTGTTGCTGGTACAGTGAAGTCTTTGGCAAGTAGCCGCCTTAGTACCAATGTACCCTGCCAACAGCCTGGCTTGGCTACTACCCTGATAGTAGGGGGTAGTAGGCGTGTTTAGTATGTATTACTGCTATTGGCAGGAGGCACTTCTGGTGGAGCATCACTTGCTGCAGACACTGGTGATGTGTCCACAAATTAGGCGATGGGCTCAGGTTGAGTCTGGGAATCGGCTCAGTTTGCTCAGGCTCTGGGGGTTGGCTCAGGTGGATCTGCTGGCTGGGTTGGCTCAGGTTGGCTCATGAGTCTGGCTGCCTACCAAGATGTGACTGTGCGGAAGCCAGGCTGTCGTTACTGTCTAGTAAAAAAAGAAGTTACTGTCTGGTGAATGGATGAATTGTCTCATATGCACTGCACTCATACTTGGCATGTGTCATTGTGGATACGCCGTCGTTGCATGGTTGCATGAATGGTGGGGCAGGGCGTTCATGTAACATAAGGCTGTCTTGCACAGGTTTGAAAAGTCTCAAAAATGACTTCAGGCATGTTACACGCCATTGTCACCATGCTTGTTGCTCAGTGTAAGACGCATTTCACACCATGCACCTTTGATGCACCAGGACAGTCAACATACAACAGCACCGTCCAGCCAGCAACACCACAACCCAGTAACCAACAAAAGTGGCAGTCCACAGCCACTGCACACGTGACGCTACCTGATTCCCAAAAGCTGCCTCTGGGCCTACATAAGGGGCACATGCATGCAATAGGCAAGCCCTTGCAATCAACAACAGTCTTTGTCCTGCGGTGCATGTCCAGAGCGCACAGCACCACAGCCACTCTTGAGAAGTTAGACGGGAGGCCTTGAAAATGTTTGAGTCCTGTCATGCAGCCTGCCTTACAGAGCTCAACACCAACGTGCATGCCACCCTACGATACACATGTGAACAGCTGCAGCACAACCCTTGCAACCAAGCTGTGCTCCTGACCACAAAGCTGCCTGATCATCAGGTGCCATGATGTAAGCGGTCCACAGCTCGCATGCCAGAGGACAGCTGGGCTCCAGTGGTAGTACATGCACAGAAACACACCTTAAAGCAACCAAGCTACTGCCACTTGTAGCGCAACGCTAGGGCTGACATCCCCTAGCTGTACGTACAACTGCACAACCCTTGCACCCAAATTGGCAGAGCAGGGCCACACAACTGCCCGGCAACATGAGTAGATACCTTGACCCAATGTGGAGATGGCACGCTGTGATGTCATACTGACTCTCACACACATGCCGTGGATGGCCCTCAACTCACACAAAAACTGGAAACTCACAACATGCACAGTGGCAACGCAGCAGCAACTCCCTGCACGAATGCTTGAAGCATATTACCAGAAGGTTGCACGCGCGCATGCGCGGAGCGTACTGTCCAACGTACTGACGAGCACCTTGTCAGCTATTCAAGGCAAGCCGCTGCAGGGCCCTCTTGCCAGCGAGTGCTGCAGCTGCTGTGGCTGCACCCCTGCATTGCAAAGGTTGCTGAACAGCCGGGTGAGCTTCATCCCGTATTGGTCCAGCTGCCCACACTCACCCTCCCACGTCTGCACAGACACAAACACACAGCAAGGGGGATGGATGCATGCAGCACAGCAGCGCATGAGAACACAGCATGGCGGGCACTTCCAAGGCAATAGCAGCAAGCAGTGAGGTGGGTGCTGAAGAAAAACCCAGGAAGGAGACATGTGCCACATGCCAAGGCACAAAGGACAGCCACTAGATAGCCCTCGCACAACAGCGCAAGCTGCGTCAGGCTTGCGCACAGGCGTGTGCTGGCAACGCCGACATTCTGCCCCCTCACTCCCCATAAGCCCCCTCACTCCCCATAAGCATGTCAAACATGCACAAAACACGCTCTTGCCTCGCCCCCCTCCCCCCCCCCAGGTCCAAACTCCCTTCCTGCACCCTGCCAAAACCCACTCCTGTGTCCCAACCCCCACCCCCTGCTGCCAGTCAACCCACCGCACCATTCCGCCTGCATCCAGCGCAACCCACTACTCTGTCCCAACCCCCCTGCCGCCGTCAGTCTGCCTCACCTGCACCACAGGCGTGTGCCCAGCAACGCTGACGTCCTGCCACCCTCAATCCCAATCAGCCATCAGCATGACAAACATGCACAACACCAGCTCTTGCACTCCACCCCCCATCAGCTTCCTGAATAAGAGAACCCCTGCCAGCAAAACCAATTTACGTGCCCCAGCCCCCTGGTGCCGTCATTTCTGCCATCATTCCCAACTCACCTGCACCATGCTGCGCAGGCAATCCCAGTCTCCCACCACCGCCTCGCCCGCCCTGCCAGGCAGTGGGCCCATCAGCGCCTCCACATGCACCTCGGCAGCATCACCCAGCAGCAGCGACGGCTGCCCTGGATGCTGCTGCTGCTGCTGCTTGGGGTCCTCGCCAAGGGCTGACATCAGCACGGTACCTGCAGACAGAGTGATGGGATGATGGGACCCAGGAGGTGCAAATTGCTGATGGGATGATGGGACCCAGGAGGTGCAAATTGCTGATGGGATGATGGGACCCAGGAGGTGCAAATTGCTGATGGGATGATGGGACCCAGGAGGTGCAAATTGCTGAAAACCCTTGAGGAACTTGCTCACACAGATGGCGTAAAGGGCGGCGTGACACATGTCTGAAACCCAACTCTTCCTCTTGCATAATGAGCTGCTGGCAGAAGTAGGTAGTGAGCAACTAGTGATGATGTGCGTGAATTGATGAGATGCCATCCACAAGGAAAAAGAAGCAGAAGAAGACCTACCTGTGCCTGGCTGCACCAGCAGGTGTGCTGCTGCTGCCCTGGCTGCTGCATCCAGGCGCTGCCTGGCAGCAGTGGCCCTGCCCAGTGCTGCCGCAGCTGCGGCACGCTTGTGGGGGCAACCACTGCGCTGCGTCGCCACCGCAAGCGGCACCAGGTCCGCATCCCGCTGCTCAACACCTCTGTGCTGCTGCTGCTGCTGCTGCTTCCTGGCATGGCTGCTTGCTGGTGCTGTGAGCGCCTTGTTGCTGTTGCTGTGGCCTGTGCTGAGCTTGGCTGCAGTAGCCTCCTCCCCACTACTAGCCGCAATGAGATATGCCATAAAAGCTTCAGGGCTGCTGTAGCGCTGCAGGATGCTACTGCCTGTACTGCGAAGAGCAGCAGCAGCACTGGATCCTTCTTGCTGCTGCTGCTGCTGGTGGGAGGCTGCTACAGCCTCCATTGCTGCTGCGTGGTCGATCCAGTCCTGTGCGGGCCATGGTGGGGTTGGTTTGCTGCCGTTGTGCCTGCTGCCCTCGTAGTCCCCTGACAGCTCCTTGTCTATCTCCAGGTCACCGTACTGCATCACGTGGCTGCCCTGGTCGTACGTGAAGTTCTGGCTGGTGCGCACCTGCAGAGAGGGAAGGTGTGATGGCGGTGATGGTGAATCTATGTGCTTTGACAAAGGGTTCAGCAGACCGATGTGGCAACTCTCAAAAACCCCAATAAGGTGTGTGTATCACCCATCACGCTGCGCCGGTCCCCCAGCCTCTGTGTCAGCAACACCACGCACTGCTTCTTGTACTGCTACAGCAGCGTCTCTGCTGTGAGGTCTGACCCCTCCGCATTCTCCCAACACCGTGCACCCCACCACACCCAACCCGTTCACGCTCGCCCGCCCCCCAGGCCCCTGTGTCATCCACACACCTTGATCTTCTTGTACTGCTGCAGCAGCGTCTCTGCCGTGAGGTCTGACCCCTCCGCATCCTCCAGCCAAGACACAGAGTACAGGTCACCAAGACACGTAGTAAACTCAGGCGACGGCTTCACACCACCCGCTGCCGCTGCTGCTGCTGAAGGGTGGGGACTGCCAGTGACCCGGCCCAACTGCTGCTGCAGCCAAGCCATGCCCCTCAGCAGCTGCTGCCTCCAGCTGCCATCGCTGCCGGTGGCAGCAGTGGCAGCCGCCGCGGCGGCTGCGGTGCTGGAGCCGTCATTGCTCATCATGTCAGCAGCAGCAGTGTTGGTGCCGAAGAATGTGGGGCAGTAGGTGGCCCAGCTTGACTCTATTGCATTGGCTGCTGTGGTGACGTAAATGTCCAGGTCGTTGCTCAGTAGCCCCTCAAACATGCTGCCAGACTCACAAGCCTCGATGTACCTGGGGGCGGGACACAATGGGGGTATGGTACACGGGCGGGCGGGGGGGTGGGGCGGGCGTGAGTTGCACAAGCGGCATGACGGTAAGCTCAGCTGGCAAGCCGACGGAGGCAAGCAGCCTCCACAGTTTCATGGGGGCAAAGACACAACAGGCACAACAATCACACGCCAAACGATCTGACCAACACATTGATCAAGGCCAGTGACAGCAGCAGCAGCAGCAGTGTTTCACTCACAGCACGGCCTCCTTGAAGCCCTTGCGGCTGTGCTTCTTCTTGAGTGTCTTGATGAACTCGTCAGCATACAGGAAGGGACCGTTGGGCATGCCCAGCACACCAGCAGCACCATGGTCGCTGTAGAACACAAACAACTGAGGCAGCAGAGGAGCAACAGGGGACAGCAGGGTTAGTGGGCGTTGAGTGCAGGAGGGGGGATGGAGATTGATGGAGGGCAGCAGCGCCATACATACAACAGTATGCACACCACAAGCAGTGTGCATGCGACAGCTGCGATGGCGATGGCCGACAGAACAGCAAGAACAATTAGGAACGCCTCAGAAGTACGTTTTGAAACTGTACAAAGGAATTTGTTGCCTGAGTTGCAACCACACATATGGCTGCAAGTGCTCCCAACTCCCAATCAAAGCAAAGGACTGCACAGCACACCGTCAAGCAGCGCAGGTTCATCGACCCCTGTGTGACAATCTGCGCCACCCCCACCCCCACCCCCACCCCCAAAATCACCCTCACCTTGTCGTCTTTCCCGCTGGCCACCACGCGCCCTGTACCCTTGCCTGACATTGCCGCCGCGTCACCGAGCAGCACTGCCAGGAAGTTCTCAGCAGTTACGTCAGCACCACGGTAGTCAATGCGCACACCCTCATACACGTTCGGCCCACCTGACAATATTCAATCAGGGAGGGGGCAGGTGCGGTGCAGAGTGTATGAGTGAGTGAGCAAGAGAGGGAGGGGGAGGGGAGGGGCAAATGTGGTGCGGAGTGAATGAGTGAGTGACCAAAAGAGTGATGGAGGGGAGTGAGCGAGTAAGCCAGCGAGTGAGAAAGGGCGAGGTACCAGGGAGGGGAAGGCGAGCAAAACAATGTACCAGTGGCGTGCATGATACACCCACCATTGTGCACACTGTCTAGAGTGTCACTGTGCATGCTCAAGGCACAGTGTGTACATGGTTCATGGGCTCACCAGGCCTGTTGAAGACCTTGCCAGGCATGGGGTTGTCCTGGTCCTGAGCGATGTCATCTGCTGCCATCACCACAATGTGGTCTGGACGGTACCCACCCGCCAGCAGCACCTGGCAGACACAAAGAGTGACGACGGATGGCGCAAAAGGAGTGAGAGAATGTCATGATGCAGGAGTGCCTGACACTGCATTGTTAACGTTCCACAGGGAGGGTGGGGGTAATCAAGTACCAGTGTGACCCTGCTAGCTAAGCAGGAGAGGGCCCAGCTCAGCAAGAGGGGCAGAGGCAGTACCTGGTAGGCATGGAAGACATCTGCCTGGTGGCGGTAGTTGTACCAGCCACTGGATCCAGCAACCAGCAGGGCCCAGTGGGAGCGCACATCAGGGTCCTCATCAGAAAAGTCAATAGACCCGTTCCTTTTCTTCTTGTTGCCTGCTGGTGCGGTCGCTGCTGCGGTTGTGCTGTCCTGCTGCAGGTGGCCTGTCAGTGGGGGTTCTTTCAGCAGCAGCTGCTGGTCTGCAGGGGCTACTCTGCTTGCCGAGACTGCAGGTTGCAGCATGCGGCGGGATGGCATAGGCAAGGGGGGACAGCAAGCAAAGCTTTTGACAGAACCGGCCAGCCCTGTGCATGCAGTGCAAGATGATAGGTACCAAAACACGCCTGATGCAAGAACAGACGTACTGGAAGCCCCATGCAACCGCAGAATCAACGTACCTGCTCCATACCACACCAGGCAAGACAGCAAGCACAGCCAGCAGGGCACACCCAGTCTCATGACTGCACGTGAACGTACGTACAAGAACGTTTGAGCCACGAAGGACGCTACTGAAGCTTGTACGAGAGTCCGAGTCGGACAGGAGGTGGCCCCAGCTGATGCTGTCCCGGAACGAAAAGGGTTGTTGGTTCTTTGCGCTCAGCAGTAGCGCATTCTCCCTCCACGGCACAGCTCACAAGATCGCGACTGGGCAGGAGACTTACAGGGACATTCCAAGGCTGTTATCCCAGTTTAGTCAGCGTAACAACATAGTTCATGCTAGTCAGCTTCAGACTGTGCCAGATGTGGTATGAAGCTCTGATATCAAACTTTATGTATCTCGTGTGTCATCCTGTGTCTGTGCCTGTTTCATCAGGTCTGCTGCTCAAGGGTGATCCAAGTTGTCTGCTGTCCCCCTGTCCCAGCCACCAACGCTTCAATCATCTGACACAAACCTAGCCATCAACCTTACTACCACAGTGCAGCCTGAGTGGCATTGGGAGCAGTCAGTGTCCTGCAGCAGCTGCAGCGGTCACAGGCTGCAGTGGTGGCCCAGCTGCACCAGCCATCATGACACCCCACCTTGACAGCTGCTAGCAGCACAGCTTTCGCTCTACTTTCTTGCTCGAGGGCTCGCAGCAGTCCCAGCAGGCAGTAGCCAGGCAGCAGCAGCAGCATGGCGTCAGCAGCTGATGGGGCGGCAGCCGCAGCTGCAGGCCCTGCTAGTCTCGATGAGCTCATGCCACAGGAGGATGATCTGCTGTACGAGGAGGAGCTCCTGCGGAACCCGTACTCACTCAACATGTGGTGCAGGTGAGCTTGACAGCAGCGGTTGTGTAAAACAAGCAGCTGCATGCCGAGCACAGCAAGCTCCCGGTGGGCTGCAGCCCGTCTCCTTCCAGCAACATTTGCACCAGCAAAAATGAGGCTGTAAACGTTGCTAGTTTCTGTCACGATCATGAGAGTGCTTGCTGCTGGGCCAGAAGCAGCTGCCCGCCAGTGCAACCGTACAGCTGTCAGCCAGCACCGCTGTACAGCTGCCAGCCAAGGCGCAGCTGTGCCAGCAGCAGCAGCAGCAGAGAGCGTGGAGTGCATGCGTACCTACAGGCAACTGCTGGATGCGTGTGGGTAGCAGCAGTGCATACGAGCTTGAACAGCGGAGTCGACACTGGGGTGTACGTGGGGTACACTGTGTACCGACGCCGTCTCACACACCCTCCGCCCTATAACCCCACCAGCATCAGTCGCAGGCACCATCCTGCACACGTTGACAGCAGCAGCACCTCACACGTGCACCTTAGCACTGCAGCAGCAACCTCCGAAGCAGTGCCACCCAGCATCATCAGACTGCACTGGGTGACAGTAGAGGTGCATGTCAGTTATCAGCAGCACCTCAGCAGCGTTCCAGGCAGTGCCTGCCAGCATGATCTGGCTGCACGGGGCCAAGGTGTGCAGGCTCCAGCAGCACGCATGGGTATCCTATCTTGGCAGCAGCCCGTTGACAGGGATTATGTGCCGCTCTGATGCGTGGGCAACCCCCTGCCATGGGCATCGCACCATTCTGGTTTGGCCATACTGATGGCATACCATTCTTGTGTACACAAGAGCCCACTCTCTGATGCTGTCACGCCCGCTGCTGCTCGCCCGCCCTGCTGCTAATGGTTGCTGTAGGTACATTGCTGCCCGTGCTGATGCATCCGACCGCCGGAGGCACTTGTTATATGAGCGCGCCCTCAAGGCACTGCCTGGCAGCTACAAGGTGCGCAATGAACCAGCAAGGGCCTCAGGCCTTGGCCAGTGCCACAAACTCACTACAGCACTGTCATTGATAGTATCAGCTGGGGTCACCGGCATTTGGCAGGGGTCACAGGCTCAACAGAGCACTGTATCAGCAGGCGTTTTGGGCACTTGGCAGGGGTTACAGGCACAACCGAGCACGGTATCAGCAGGTGTTACAGGCACCCAGCAAGGGCCACAGCCGCACCTGAGCGCTGCATTACTATGGGCCACAAGCTAGCCCAGGCAAGGGTCACAGGCACTTCGTCAGGGTCCCATGCACTTTGTGGAGGGTGTCAGGCACTTTGTCGGGGTCACAGGTTTGGCATAGCAAGTGTCACAGGCACTGAATTGTGCATGTTCGCCGAAATTGACACACGCATCGCTGTTATTACATGCGTTTTGTAGTCCAGTACACCGAGACACAGTTGACACTGTCTCACACCCTGCTGCTCCTGCCCTGCAGCTGTGGCATGCCTATTTGAGTGAGCGGCTGCCGGTCGTGCGCGGCCTGCCCCCCAAGCACCCGGCCCTGCAGGCGCTGGCCAACACCTTTGAGCGCTCCCTGGTGACGATGCACAAGATGCCCCGCGTCTGGCTCATGTACCTGCAGGTAGGGTGGGGCAGGGATACAGAGGGTTTAGTCCGTCTTTGGCCCATGTGCTTGCAGGCGAGGCTGCTAGCTTTGTGGTGTGTGGTTAGTGTGTTTTCACATGACGTCGTGAGATGTGTATGGGAGGGAGGGGTTGGGGTCATGTTGGCGAAGCAATCGCGGACGTTGTGGTGGGGTGTGCGGTAGGGATGGCGGCGGAGCAGTCGCAATATGTTGCGCAAGCGTGCCGGTGTGCAGCACATTTCCTCTGCTGGCTGTGTGGTGTGGTTCCCGACAAGCAAGCTATTTCACCTTTTACCCACCTCTGTTGATCCCGGTGGCGCTGTCGTGCTGGTGTGTGTCCCTGCATCGCAGTTGCTGATGGACATGAAGCTTATCACCACGATCACACAGTGCTTTCACCATTTCAATAGCTCTTCTGAACGTGCTGTTGTGCTGTTTTGGTGTGTGTGCATGTGTGTTTATCATCGCAGTTGCTAATGGACATGAAGCTCATCACTACCACCCGGCGGACCTTTGACCGCGCTCTGGCGGCCCTGCCCATCACACAGCACGACAGGGTCTGGGTGCTCTACCTGGTAAGGCGGCGGGCAACCTGGGCTGTTGTTTTGCTCTACATGCAAGCCAGTCCCACAAGTCATCCTGTCTGCGCAATGGCACCAGCATGGTACACACTTGATTGCGATAGTACTGCGCGAGGACTGTGTTTGCTCAATCTGTGTCATGCCTGCGTGCACTTGGTGTGCTGATGATGCATCTTCGTGCACGACACCCTGCTGCTGTGTGCCTACTGCAGACACCCCAGCATATATACCCCTGCATGCGCTGACACCTGCTGCTGCACGCTTACTGCACATACCCCAGCACGCTGTTGCCCTCATGCATATGGCTGACTCGCCCACTGGCCCCCTGCTGCTGTGTTCCATGCTGCAGCGCTTCCTGGGCCAGCCTGAGATCCCTGTTGAGACTGCTGTGCGTGTGTACAGGCGCTACCTGCAGCTGGAGCCAACACACGCAGAGGAGTTCATCGCATACCTCAAATCAAAGGTACGGCCCCTGCTGGAGCTCCTCCTCAGCATGAGCGTCCCTATGCGACAGGCCCTGAGGCTTTGAGGTCTTGATCTAGTAAAGTACTCGTAGTTACTGTAGCAGCAGAACAGCATGGCTTGTGTGAGCACGCACACTGCTGATAGCACACTGGCGGCTTGCAGTGATCACTGATGACATCTGCATCCAGCTTTTTCAGGGTTGTGGCGGCACATCATGCTTCTCGAGTAGTGAATCACCAGCGTACAGTGGGGTAAGAAGTGTTATCGCGCTTTGCTCAAGGCCCCCGGCGCCACCTCATTGCAGTCCCCACATCTCCTGGTGAACCCCACCCCGGTGTCTCTGACGAGTCGCCTCAGGCCCTTGTTGGTTGTGCACGGCTGTCACGTGTGTGGCCAGCTGGTGGGAGCACACTCCCCCCTCCCCTCCCCTCCCCCCCCCCCACACACACATTGAGAGAGAAAACCCACCCCCACCCACCCACCACCCACCCACCCACCCACCCACCCCATGTTGTTGTTCTGCCTGCAGGAGCGCTGGGGCGAGGCTGCTCGCCGGCTTGCCAATGTGCTGAACGACGACACCTTCAGGAGCATAGAGGGCAAATCGAAGCACCAGCTGTGGCTGGAGCTGTGCGACCTGATCACCAAGCACCCCGCTGATGTGCTGAAGGAGGGCATTGATGTGGACGCCATACTGCGGGGAGGCATACGCAAGTACAAGGACGAGGTAGGGGGGGGGGGCAATTGTGGTTGGGTTGGTGGGGTTAGTGGGGTTTAGGGGGGGTTGAAGGAGGGTGGGTGGGTGGGAGCATTGGCGGGTGAGAGGGCAGAATGGTGGGGGGTGGCTGAATGGCTGGCGGGTGAGGGGGCAGAATGGTGGTGGGGGGGGGGCTAAATGGCTGGCTGGGTGGGTGGGGTGGGTGGATGCTATCCTGTGGGGAGGCGTAGGCAAGTACAAGGACGAGGTGGGTGGGGGGGTGGGGGGGGGGGTGAGTAAAGACATGGGGGGTGGTTGAGGGGTGGCGTGGGGGGGAGGTGGGGGGGGGGGGGGGATGGGGGTGGGTGTATGGGAATTTGCATATGGTGTGTGTGTGTGGGGTGGCAGTGATGTGAGCTTCTTTGGCAGCAACTGCAGTGAGTGCATGTGGAAGTTTGACGCCCAGCTGCCTAGGCCTGGTTGTGTGGTCAAAAGTGGGACCAGTAGGCCGTCAGACCAACGTGTCTGTGGTTTGTGCTGTGCTGTACCATTTCACACTCATGCACGGCATCATGTCTTGCGCCAGATGGCTCATGATAGACTCACGCGTGAAGCTCATGGCAGTTTCTCCACAGGCTTGGCGGCTGTAGTGACGTACAGCACACCTGCCGAATTGTTCCAAGCGTGCTGCTGCGGCCCACTGCCGTACTTACTCAATCGTGCAGGTGGGCCGGTTGTGGACGGCCCTGGCTGACTTCCACAGGCTTGGCGGCCATAGTGACCTATGTCATGCTGAAAAGTACCATGTGTGCTGCTGTGGCCCTTGTTGCGCTTGATGCATTCGCAGGTGGGCCGGTTGTGGACGGCCCTGGCTGACTTCCACATCCGGCGTGCTGCCTTTGAGGTGGCACGTGATGTGTATGAGGAGGGACTGGCTGCTGTCGCTACTGTGAGAGACTTTGGCCTCATCTTTGATGCACTCAGGTGGGCTGGTAGATCGGGCAGCATGGATGGGGTGAGAGATCCTCACTGGCAGGGCATTTGCTAGGTGTATGTGTGCGCTTGGCCTGCACTGACTGGTTGGTGTGTTTGGCAGGATGGATGGGGTGACAGGGGTGGAACACGGCCACTCTGCATGTGGTTATTTTATGCAGCTTTGCATGTTGCCGCATGTGTCTGTGTATGTCTACACATAGTGTCTGTGCGTGTGCTTGGTGTTGTGTTGCCTTTCCTTGCAGCCACTTTGAGGAGTCCTCCTTGCAGCAAAGATGGCAGCAGGAGGGGATGATGATGAAGAGGAGGAGGTAAGCAACCCTCAGCACAGCACAGCACAGCACAGCACATGGCATGCATGGTTATCTACCTGCCTTGACGCACAATAGTGCAAACTACCAGCATTGGTGCTGCCATTGTTGAGCTGCCAATTATGTGGGCACTGTTACTGGCTCGCTGCCTGGTGCCAAGGATGGCATGCCGGTTTTCATATCCTGTACTGTACTGCAGCGTGCTGATATGTATTGTACCATACTGTTCCTGCTGTCTTCCAGGCTGCTGACGGGTCCATGGATGTTGACGATGATGGGGGTGACTTCCTGCTGAAGGACAACGGGGACGACCTGGACCTGCGACTGGAAAGGCTGGAGGTACGCTCTGCTGTGCTCGCTGGCTTGTGCCAAAAAGGGTCTCAGCCAGGAAGGGTTGCAGCCCTTTCATACTGCTACTAGCCCATGCTTGCGCTGCGGGGGAGTAGTTTTTGATTCTGGGCGGCGCCGGCGCCTGTTTGTTCCCTCCAACATGGCGCCACTGCTGATATATACGCATGATCTACAGTGGTGTGCGTGCGTCTTGTTGAGTTCACGCATCTCACCAACACATGTGTCCTGCATGTTATGAGTCTTGTGAGTGAGGCCCTAGCCCTGTGACTCATGTCAGTTGATAGCACATGTACAGGCGACCTTCTCGACTTATGTATGTCATGTCCGCTGCTGTTGCACATAGGCCCTGGCGCTGCGGCGGCCTGCGTTGCTGAGCGCAGTCATGCTGCGGCAGAACCCGCACAACGTGGCGGAGTGGCACAAACGTGTCAACCTATTCAAGGGAGACCCCACCAAACAGGTCAGCACTGCACATGAGCATAGGTTGCTACCACGGGTGAACAGCACACGGGAGGCAGCTGTTCAGACATGTCTCGCTGCGCTTTGCGGCTTGTCCAGCACACAGCTTGCGAGATTACGCCCTGCTTTGTGCCATCCAAACAGCCCGAAACTCAGAACATATGTGCGTGTGTCAGCAACATTGCAGTTCTACATGCTTGCTCCGCCCAACGACGTGTGCTATTTGGTCTCTATGCGTCGTCATCAGATCTGACCTATACGGAAGCTGTGAAGACTGTTGACCATGACAAGGCGCTGGGCAAGCCCAACAGCCTGTGGATCGCGTTTGCCAAGTTCTACGAGAAGCACGGCGATGTTGACAACGCGCGCGTCATCTTCAACAAGGCTGTGCAGGTGCGGTCAGCAGCTGAGAATGGTTGTGGTGGCAGCTGTAGCACCTGGGGTGCGCCTTCACTGGCATGTCACAACAGGGCCCTCAGCGCTCTTGCTTTGCACTTGTACCATAGTATGTGGGCTTCCCCCCTTCCCCCATCCCACCCCACCCCTCACACGCACACGCACACCCTCGTGGTGAAGGCGCACCCTGTTGGCAGGTGCGCATCAGCACCAGCCTCTTTTTCTCACCTCTGCATCCACTCCTGCCGAGAGCGGGCAAGTCTACCCTTACCCACACACATCCACTCTGCTCCTTTGTTGCTCTGCCCCTGTTTTGTTCCGCCCTGCTTCCACTATTCCACCAGGTTCCCTACAAGTATGTGGATGACCTGGCGACAGTGTGGTGTGAGTGGGCGGAGATGGAGCTGCGTCACAACAACTTCAAGGCTGCGCTGGAGCTGATGCGGCAGGCCACATCAGTGCCGCAGCGGCCCAAGAAGCTCAGCCAACAGGAGGAGAGACTGCTGCCGGTGCAGGAGAGGCTCTACAGGTTGGTGGTCTGAGTCGATGCCACACACGTGTACAAGACCCTGAGTCGTGCCCCACCCTCTCTCCCTTTCCCTGCCTCCATCTGTCCCGTCCAATCCCACACACACACACGCAGTAGTGCTTCACCCAAGTACCTGTGTGCTGCTGCTGCACTCAATATTTGCCCCAAAGGCTCTCTGCCTCAAAGGCAGTCGTGGGTGTTGGTGAGGCATGCTTGCTCTCTTTCCCGAGTATCCGCACCACAGTGGTGTGTGCTGGCAACCATGACATGCACTTGCGGCTGCACCCTGCACACCTGGGCCCTGCATGTGCTACTGTGCTAGCATGGTGTCCCGTTTCGTGTTACTATGACACCAACTGGATGTGCTGACTTCTGAATTGCGCCCACTCCTGCCCCTGCCCCTCACCCTCCCCTACTGCTGTGTGTGTTTGTCTACAGGAGCAGCAAGCTGTGGTCGTTCTATGCTGACCTTGAGGAGAGCCTGGGCACCCTTGAGTCAGCGTGTGCTGTGTATGACAAGATGCTGGAGCTCAAGGTGGCGACACCACAGATCATACTCAACTACGCACTCATGCTGCAGGTGGGTACCGGGGGCTTACGCTGGTTGCTGGCGAGGCGGAGCAGGGGGCATGGGGGGGGGGGGGCGAAAGTAAGTTGACGTATGGTCAGGTCATGTGAGACTCGCTGCACCAGGCTGCCCATGCACAAGTGTGGGTGCAAGCAGACCCTGAAGCTGCAAGTGCAAGCCGGATCCAACAGAAAACACTTTGAAGTGACAGGCAGCTGCAGCACAGTAGCGCAGCACGAGCCCTGACAAATACAGCAAGAATATGAGTTTTGACAGCAGCGCGCTTCAGCAATGCATCGTGCTGTATACCAAAGTGCCCTATCCCCGGCCCCACTTCACCTAGTTCACTGACAAACCTCATCGAATGTTTGTACCCCCTACCCTCTCCGCAGGAGGCGAAGCACTGGGAGGCTGCGTTCCAGGTGTATGAGAAGGGCACCACCCTGTTCAAATACCCTCACGTGGCAGACATCTGGGCAGCATACCTCAAGAGCTTTGTGGAAAGGTGCGGCTCGTGCTGCTGGTTCACGCTGCAGTACAAAGTGACTGGCTGTGTCGGCTGGCATCTGATTATGTGGAGAGTGCCGCCCAGCTTGTGAGAGTATATGTTGATTGTGATGAACTCCTCCTTTTACATACATACACACAGATCACATCAGCTTAGTCTGAACACAACTGCTGTGACGTTGCAGGTATGGAGGCAGCAAGCTTGAGCGTGCGCGTGACCTGTTTGAAACGGCCCTGCGTGATGCCCCCGACGACAAGGCCAAGCCGCTGTTCCTGGAGTATGCAGCACTGGAGGAGCAGCATGGACTGGCCAGGCATGCTATGGAGGTGAGCCTGGCGCTGATGCTGTTTTGCCGCTGAGTTGCGCCTTACGGTAAGGCGGCAGCAGTGTAGGACACCTCGACGATCAG
Source organism: Desmodesmus armatus (assembly GCA_007449985.2). NCBI lineage: Eukaryota > Viridiplantae > Chlorophyta > Chlorophyceae > Sphaeropleales > Scenedesmaceae > Desmodesmus > Desmodesmus armatus. The sequence goes on along the minus strand of VIIQ02000008.1, from coordinate 188,408 downwards.
GTTTGCGCGTGGTTGCCAGTGCGGCTGCGACAGCAGCGTTCAACAGGGTTGGCCTGGTGCCAGTGGCCAGTTGTACTGCCTCTTGGGATTTGTCCGGCAAATGTGCTGTTGCAAGTGATTGCTCTACAATGTGCGTGTGAGTATGACATCGAGCCTGAGTCAAACGATGCAGTGATGTTGACAGTCAGACACCCGTGCTGTTTGTGTGTGCAGGTGTACGAGCGTGCCATTCCTGGTGTGCCCAAGGCTGAGCGCATGAGTGTGGTGGAGCTTTACGTCAGCAGGGCAACAGACTTCTTTGGTGTTGCAAAGGTGGGTGTCACGCTGCTTCCTCCCTTACACACAACCTTGGCGTCGAAAGCTCAGACCCAACTCAGCCAAACATGGTTGGGTCTGCGCGTGAGGTGAGTTTTTCAAACCTGCTTTGCAGCATGCAGAAACGATAGACACCAGGAAATCACCTCAAAACTTCCCTGGTGCGGTGTTATTGTTGTTGCTGTCAGGTGCGCGAGATCTACGAGACCGTCATTGAGGCGGAGGCCCCCAACGAGCTGCCGGATGAGGACCTGCGAAACTTGTGTGTGCGCTATGCACAACTGGAGCGCAAGCTGGGCGAGATTGACAGGGCCCGTGCGATCTTCGTGCATGGCAGCCACCTCGCGGACCCGCGGAGAGCAAAGTAAGCGGCCGTAGACTATTTCATCTGACAGCGACCATCACTGCACAGCGTCCTGAGCATGCAGCATCCACGAGGAACAGTAGCAGGTATAGTTCGTGTACATCGGATGGGCAGCAGCACTTTCGCACACGCAGCAGACGCGGCGCGCAGACCCTCGCGCTTGCCTGCATCATCATGCCCAGCGGGTGGGATAACGTCACTAACCACTTGTAACAACACCCTCTGCCCCCATTGTGCGTCTGCTCAGGCCCTACTGGGATGCCTGGAACGAGTTTGAGGTGCGTCACGGCAACGAGGACACGTTCAGGGAGATGCTGCGCATCAAGAGGTGAGCAACGTGGTCAGATGCTGGTGATTGGCTGCTGGGACATGTCCCTGAGTTGTGCTGCAGCTTCTGGTCCCTCTGGGGTTGGGTGAGGTTGGGGCTGGAGGGTGGTTTGCAGGTGAGGGTTGTCCTGCACCTGCTGGTCCCCTAGGGAGGTGGCTGGTGGCCGCAACATGTGCTGAGCTCCAGTGGATGCCCAACGACGGCACCCATTCTTGTTGTGGGAGACCATATGATTGGTGAACACCCTCTTTGTGCATTGCGTGTCTGTCTCTGCAGGTCTGTTGCTGCCAGCTTTGCCCAGATGCACATCCACTCAACAGCCCAGGTGGCTGACCTGGCAGCACCAGCAGCAGAAACCCCAGCAGCGGCAGCAGCGGCGGCTGGTGACAGCATGGCAGCACTGGAGGCAGCAGCTGAAGAGGCCGCACAAGTGCAGCGCGGTACAAAGCTGTCAGGGTTTGTGTCTGCTGGTGTCATCCAGCAGGGGCAGGACCAGCAAGCCAAGCCAGCAGAGCAGCAGCAGCAGCAAGAGGCAGCGCAAGGTGAGCCTGGGTGCTGGCCTAGGGTGGACGTGTGCTTGGTGGCAGGTTTGGCAGGGCTTATGTCAATAGTGCATGTTGAACTCCAATCATAGCGGCAATACCGTGCTTTGGGGGCCAAGAGGAGGAAGAGGAGGTCAGGGCGCAAGGGGCGTTTCATGAGGGGAAGGATTATGTGTAGTGGGGCCTGTGACCACCTATGAGGACCGCCGTATTGCATAGCTGTCCTTGCTGTCCTGGTGTGGTGTCCTGCTGCTGACTGCATGTCTGCTACTGTGTCGTCACTTTGTGCTGGTGCGCAGCCAACCCTGAAGAAATCGAGATTGGTGACGAAGATGATGACGAAGACGAGGGGGCTGCGGGTGGGGAGGGTGGCGAGGATGACGAGGGAGCTGACGTGCAGGAAAAGGCAGTGCCAGCAGCAGTGTTTGGCAGCTTGGCGGGACAGCAGCAGCAGCAGGAGCCAGAGGAGGAGCCATTCGGGGCGTTGGAACGCTTCAAGAAGCGGCGTGTTGAGTGACAGCAGCGCCGTTGCTTCGGTTTCGCAGCTTTAGGAGTCCCCTGGTGAGTTTTTCAGGGAACACCTACTTTTTGACGGGGCCAGGTCGGCACCAGTGTCAGGGTCTGGAGGGTCTGCTGACTGTGCTGGTAGACAAATGCTACATTCCTGCAGCAATGCTGGCAGTATTTGGACGGTGCAAAAGTGCTCTTGGCCTTGCGTTGATTGGCTGGACCTCAGGCCATCCGGTCTTTGGTGTTACCCTGTGTTGGTTTCTGTTGAGCTCACTAGGCTTTGCAGTGCCACGCCAGCAGGTGTCGCGCTGGCCTTGTCAGCATGTTTCACGCTGGCCTGTCATGGGCAGTGCTGTGATCGCTGACAGCCGTTGCCAATGTGTGCTAGTCCTGTTGCATGTTGAACTTGTCAGTTCATGTTCTGCGGACCGCAGGTTACATTTACCAGCTGTATGCACACACAACCAGTGCACACAAGATTCTTTGCATACACCAAGGAGAAGACTCCTGCACTCTTGCATTTTCACCAAGAGGGCACAACAGCTTGGCGACAGTGGTGAGCATGCCTGAGCATGCTGAGGTTGCTGGCCATAACAAACTGGTGCAACACCACAGACAACACTTGCCCTGATTCACTTAGTAGCCTTCAGCAGCACTTCCACCCGCAACAACAGCAGTGTTAGGACCTCAGCGGGCTGTTGTTGGCAGGTGAGTTTGGGATGGCAGTGCATGATGATGGAGTTGCAGATGCGCGATCAGCCTGCAATGAGGCCATTGGGTGGCGACACTGGGCAGCCCTGCCTCATGATGTGGTGAGCTAAGCTTCCAAGTCAGAACTCACACCAGCAGACAGTTGAGTGGCCTTGAAACAGCCTGGTGTGTTCTTTCGAGAGATACGGGTGCTGCCCCAGCACTGCTCCAACTCACTCTGATCAGCTGTCGGTTGAATTTGAACAAGGCTTTGGCGCGCACCACCCAACCTCAAACGAACGGCCCGCCGTTGAAGATCCACCAAACGACAACTGCAGAACTCAGATGTAGCATCCAGTTTTGAAGATTCTACAAAGCAGCGACCGATCACGCTCCCGACCAGCAGGCTGCTGTTGTCTGTTGTTCAAGTCATGGCTGGAGCTCCGCAGCTGAGGCCGCTGTTGCACAACGTAAAGCAGGAGACCTCAAATAAGACCAGAAGCGTGAGTTGCTTCTTGTGGCCACAGCAGGCTGACTCTCTTTCACAACAGCAGTAACTCAGCAGTCGCGATCACACTATCTCAGCAGCATCATCAATACTGCTTGGGACACGCACCTGACTTGATTTATGTGTGCTTTTTTACGCAGCTGTCAGATTTGCCAGATGAGGTGCTGGTGGTGCTGATGCAGCACGTGCCGCTGCAGCAACGCCTGCACGGGTGTGCCCGGCTCAGCACCAAGTTCAGGAAGGCAGCAGCAGCAGCCACCACCTCCATCAAGCACCATGCATCCAGCATGGGCACAGTCTTCGGCCTGCAGGCTTACCTGCAGTCGCATGGGAACGTGGTGGTCAGCTTTGACCTCAAGCCGCCTCTGACACCACTGCAGCGGCTGCCCTACTCCATGCAGCAGCTGCCCTGCCCTGGACTGCTCAAGCTGCGGCTGACAGACACTTTTGTGCAGCTCACAGCCATCCCCGGCAGCCAGCAGCCGGGCATCCTGTCATCCTGCACGGCCCTCACCAGCCTGTGCCTGCAGAACTGCAATGTGCTGGACCCCTCACACCAGCTGGGTGGGCTATCAGTGCTGCAGAACCTGCAGGAGTTGGCGGTGAGGTGGGATGCTGACAGCAGCAGGAGCGCATGCCAACCCCTCAGACTGTCCCTCTTGCCCGGCAGCCTGTTGTCACAGCTGGTGCGTCTGAGCAGTGTCTACCTGTCAAGCACCATGAGGTTTGCCAGCCTGGAGCACCTCAGCTGCCTAACAGACCTGCAGGAGTTCCGAGTTGCGCTAGATGCTGGGGCCAACCAAGAGGACTTCACTGGACTGCAGCAGCTGCAGCGCCTGACCAGCCTGAGCCTTGACTTCCACCACTCTCAGCAGAGCATTGGCCTTTGTCTCACTCACACACCAGACCTTCACCGACTCACCAGCCTGCAGGAGATTGATGTGTGGGAATGCAAAGCCTTTGCACCAGCTGTCCTGAATCTCATGAGCAGCCTGCGCAACCTTGCCATCAGGCGGACCAGCCTATCAGGCGAAGCACGCGGCACCTCTAGCTTGTTGCAAGTGCTTCAGGGGCTCACCGCAGTGACACAGCTGGACCTCTCAGGCACCCTGCAGCACCCTGCAGTGCAGCTGGAGGACTACACAGCACTGGCCTGCCTCAGCAACCTTGGAGTGCTGGTACTGTCACACTGCTGCCTGCCTGCCGGCCTGTGGCAGCAGCTGGCAGAGACCAACATGCCCATGCGCCGTGTCTGGAGCCTCAACATCGACCTCTGCACAGCTGAGCCTTTGGACACATATGGCCTGTCCAGCTTGGTGAAGTGCTTCCCCTCCCTGGTGGGCCTATCCTGTGTGCAATCTACCCAGGTTGACATTCAGTGGAAACCCCTGCAGCAGCTGCTCCACATGCAGGCTCTGCACATCAGCGGCGTCAGGGACGCAGATGCGCCTGTGCTGGCCTCCCTGCAGGGCCTGACCACCCTCAAGGTCATGGGCCCCAGCAGCATCACAGACCTTGGCCTGGTGCGGCTAACAGCCCTCTACCAGCTTGAGCACTTGTACATCCTGGGACACCTAAGCGATGGGCTTTTGAACAGCAAGCCAGGCCAGCGCACAATCCAGATCACCAACAAGGCATCAGCTGGACAGGTACGTTCGTCACTGTGCCATGGCAGCCATCACCAACTTGGCCTCAGGTCCATCAGCCTCGCACTCAATGTCTAGCTAGCACTGCCTTTGAACTGAGTTCACTGCCAGATGCAGCATGCAGCCCTTCATCAGCTGCTGTGTAATAACCCGACAATCTTTGTTGCAGCTGCACGTTGGCACAGCCTCACATCAATTAATGCTGCCAAAAACATGAGAGCCGTCGGCACACTGAGCAGCCCGCTGAGCTGCTGCCATCGCGCGGTGCGCGGTCTGCTTCTTGAGGGCCAGCTGCCCAGGCCTGCATGCCTGGCTCAGCCGCGGCAAGGGCCAAACACCGCGCATCAAGGCATGCCTTGCCAGTAGAGCCAATATACCCCTGTGATCACGCTGTGCACAGGTGCCTGACGTTGCCAAGCAGCTGGTGCGCTTGTGCTATGAAAACAGCAACTGCAAAACGGTGCTACTGGGGCAGCTGGAAGAGCTGTTGGACGTCAGGGCTGCAGCACAGATGGTTGCCGATCGTGAGGCAATGGTGAGCAGGGGTAGGAGTGACCGTCGGGTTGTGCTGCGGCAGCAGGTGCCGCAGCGCTAGCGCGAGTGCCGTGCATAGTAAACGTCCAGCGTCCAGACGTAGCTGGCAGCATCTGACTGGAGATTTTCAATCTACTAGATTGCAAGGGTTGCAACTGCCAAGTAAGTGACACCTGCAGGCCGCTGTCAAGACATGGTGTGTACTCAGCCATTGTCCCATGCACTGCAGGTGCGTGCCAAGGAGATTGCTGCTGCCAAGCAGGAGAAGCAGCTGGCTGAGCATCAGACCAGCATGGAGGCAATGTTCAAGATCAAGGAGGCAGCCTTGCAGGAAAGGAATCAAAGGCAAAGTACCTGGAGCGCAAGACAGCTGCGGCTGTTGCTGAGGTGGAAGCCAGCAAAGCTGAGTGCGCTGAGAGATGGCGCCAGGTGGGTAAGGTGTATGCCAGGCTGTCAGCTGGCGTGGCCACGCCATACCGACATGCAAAGTCCAGCAGGCTGTTGCACACTGTGTCTAGTGACCTTGCTTTGGCTGTGCATGCATATCTCTGCAGTCAGCAGACAGACAGCTCATGCATCATCTTCACAGGCACAGGGCATTACTCCACTCAACGGTGTTGCACCTGCACCTAGAGGTTGCTTGCGTCGTGTTTGCAACCTGCAGGTGCAGGCCCAGGAGCTTGCTGCTGATCACCTTGAGCAGCAGCTGAAGAGCCAGCGTGAAGTCCTGAGGCTGCAGACCCAGCAAGAGCGTGACCGGCAGTTGCGCTTAGAAGCCAGCCTGAAAGCCAGGGAGCAACAGCTGCAGCTGCAGGCCAGGTCCGACAGTGCAGCCATTGTGCAGCGCAATGCTGATGTTGCGTCCGCTGCTGCCAGAGTGTCTGACAGGGAATTGCGGTGTGCTGAGGAGTCCCTGCAGCTTGACAGAAGGCTACAAGCCATCACAGCCAGGGAGCAGCATGTGGCAGCAGCCCAGGAACAGCTGAATGCCAGTTTGTACAGCCTGCATCAGCACCAGCAACAGCTGCAGCAGACACAGCAGGCGTTGGCAGCACAGGCAATGATGCAAGCACAGGTGCAGCAGCGGCATGCCACACCCATGCAGCAGTATGCGGTGCATGCGCAGCAGCCAGTGATGCAACAGCCACATCCGATGCAGCAGCAGCAAGGAGTGCACTTGCAGCCAGCAATGATGCAGCAACAGCAGGTGATGCAGACGGCACAGCAGGTGATGCCTGCTGCTGCCCAGTGGTATGGCTACAACAGCACCCACGGTCGCTAGCCGTGCATGCTGTGGTCTGCCGTGGGGATGGTCTCAACGGTGTGGAGCGTGTTTCATTGTCCCCATCATGCATGCCATGCATGATGGTAGCGTCTGGAGCTGTTGAAATCAATCCATATTCCAGTGTGGTTGTGCTGGGCTTACGATATGGTGTCACCAGTCTGCCACTATGATGGTGCCTTGCATTTGAGGTTGGTGTCACAGGAGTCCATGCAGCACTTGAAATTTTGATGACCTGCACTTGGCACAGCATGTATTGTTGACACACCCTACGAGGTATGTGAGCATCCGATGCCGGCAGCTCTGGGTCCTGGCACGGCCGGCTGTTGGCAACAGCTTTCTGTAGAGCTCTACAGTCTCGAGACAGTCTAGAGCTCTAGAGTCACATGGTATGCGTGAAGACTCTTCACTGAAGAGAGAGACAAATGGGTCAGTCAGCACAAACTTGATATGCAGTGTCTCTGGCTTTTGGCCACGTGGCACACATGTTGCTGCATGGTCCGAAGGTAGTGGGCTCAGGTTGAATGTCGAACTCAGGAGTGGCCACCATGGTGAATGGTGTGGTGCCAGTGGCAGCGATCACTCGTGCTGAAGCTTGGAATTGTGTGCTGGGTAGTTTTGGAACAGCCTTCTGTGCATTCTCGAGAGATACGGATGCTATTCCAGCACTGCTCCAACTCAGCTGTCGGTTGGGTTTTGAACAAGGGCTCTGGCGCGCACCAGCCAACCTCAAAGGCCGGCCCGTCGTTGAGGATCCACCACACAACAACCGCAAAACTAAGATGCACAATCTATTTCACGTATTCTGTTCGCAGCAACCAGCCACGTACAGACTGTGCTGCTGTCGTTGCACAAGCCATGACTGAAGCCCGGCAGCTGAGGCCGCTGTTGCACAACGTGAAGCAGGAAAACTCAAACTGGATTGGAAGCGTGAGTTGATTGTTGAAACGCCTGTGGTCACAGCAGGCTGACTCTTAGCAGTACTGCAATTGCACGGGTGCTTTGCAGCTTCTGAGCAGTCCCATCACACCATCTCAGCTGCATGATCAACACTACTTGGACACGCCCATCTGACCTTGCATTTTTTGGTGACCTTTTACGCAGTTGTCAGACTTGACAGATGAGGTGCTGGTGGTGCTGATGCAGCATGTGCCACTGCAGCAACGCCTGCGCGGGTGCGCCCGGCTCAGCACCAAGTTCAGAAAGGCAGCAGCAGCAGCCACCACGTCCATCAAGCACCATGCATCCAGCATGGGCACAGTCTTCGGCCTGCAGGCTTACCTGCAGACGCATGGGGCTGTGGTGGCCAGCTTTGACCTCAAGCTGCCTCTGACTGCACCGCAGCAGCTGCCCTACTCCATGCAGCAGCTGCCCTGCCCTGGCCTGCTCAAGCTGCAGCTGACGGACACTTTTGTGCAGCTATTCTCCGCCCCAGGCAGCCAGCAGTCTGGCATCCTGTCATCCTGCACGGCCCTCACCAGCCTGTGCCTGCAGAACTGCAATGTGCTGGACCCCTCACACCAGCTGGGTGGGCTGTCGGTGCTGCAGAACCTGCAGGAGTTGATTGTCAGGTGGGATGATGGCTGCAGCAGGCGCCCATGCCAACCTCTGGGACTGTCCCTGTTGCCCGGCAGCCTGTTGTCACAGCTGGTGCGCCTGAGCAGTGTCTACCTGTCAAGCACCATGAGGTTTGCCAGCCTGGAGCACCTCAGCTGCCTCACAGACCTGCGACGGTTCCGAGTTGCGCTGGCTGCTGGGGCCAACCATGAAGGCTTCTCTGGGGTCCAGCAGCTTCAGCGCCTGACCAGCCTGAGCCTAGGCTTTCACCAGTCTCAGCAGAGCATCGGCATCGGCCCCACCCAGACACCAGACCTTCACCAGCTCACTAGCTTGCAGGACCTTGACATCTGCGAATGCAAAGCCTTTGCGCCAGCTGTGCTGAAGCACATGACCAACCTGCGCAACCTTGTCATCAAGAGGACCACGCTGTCAGGCGAAGCACGCGGCACCTCCAGCTTGTTGCAAGTGCTTCAGGTCCTCACTGCAGTGACACAGCTGGACCTCTCAGGCACCCTGCAGCACCCTGCAGTGCAGCTAGAGGACTACACAGCACTGGCCTGCCTCAGCAACCTCGGCGTGCTGGTGCTGTCACACTGCTGCCTGCCTGCAGGCCTGTGGCAGTAGCTGGCAGAGACCAACATGCCCATGCGCCGTGTCTGGAGCCTCAACATCGACCACTGCACACCTGAGCCCTTGGGCACAGATGGCCTGCCCAGCTTGGTGAAGTGCTTCCCTTCCCTGGCCTACCTGTCCTGTGTGCAGTCAACCCGGTCAACGCCTGAGGCGAACATCCAGTGGACACCCCTGCAGCAGCTGTTTCGCCTGCAGGCTCTGCACGTCAGCGGCATCACGGATGCAGACGCCCCCGTGCTGGCCTCCCTGCAGGGCCTGACCACCCTGAAGATCATGGGCCCCAGCAGCATCACAGACCTGGGCCTGGTGCGGCTGACAGCCCTCTGCCGGCTTGGGCACTTGTACGTCGCGGGACAGATCACCGACGGGCTGGCTATAGGCGAGGACCAGCCAGGCCACCGCGCGATGGAGATCACCAACCAGGCACCAGCTGGCCAGGTGCGCGACACTAAGTAGCATTTTAGTTGGTTGGTCACTTTGTTGTCAGCCATAGTGCAGTAGCAGTCAGCACCGCCATCATGGCCTCAGATTCCACTTTTCCGCAAGCTCAACATCTTGCTGCCTCATATCAGTGTCATCCACTGTTCAGAAACATGCGTGCCCTGCAGCAGCAGCTGTGTCACACCCAGGCATGCAACCTTGCAGCTGGCCACTTGCTCGGCCTTGACGCTAGTTCCCAGCTTCACAGCGTCCAGGCCATGATGTCTGGATGTCCACACCCGTCAGCACACTGAGCAGCTTGTTCATGATGTGTTGGCTGTGGGGGCCAGCTGCCGCATGCCTAGCCCCGCATGCAACGCTTGGCCATGATCAGGGCCAAACACATCGCATTACGACCAGCCTCGCCAACAGAACTGTGTGCTCACTCTGCTTGTACAGGCGCCTGATGTCGCCAACAAGCTGGTGCGCATGTGCTTTGGAAACAGCAACTGCCAGCCGGTGCTCCTGGGGCAGCTGGAAGAGCTGTCAGACGTCAGGGCTGCAGCACAGCTGGTTGCTGTTCGAGAGGCAAAGGTGAGCAGGGGCAGGGCCCAGTGAGCTTTGCATGTGCGATGCCAGCAGGTGCCACAGCCGCTGCAGCTGAGCGCTGTGCACAGTATGTCATGAGCGTTGAGATATACCCTGCATCAGGTTAAACACCTTGCAAAATATGTTGCAAAAGACAAGTAAGCGACACATGTAGGCCGGTGCCAATCCATGTGTATACCTAGCCAGTGAACCATGCACTGCACCCATGCACTGCAGGTGCGTGCCAGGGAAGTTGCCGCTGCCAAGCAGGAGAAGCACCTGGCACAGCACCACATGAGCGTGGACGCCAGGGAAAAGAATATTCAGATCAGGGAGGAGATACTGCAAGGAAGGAATGAGCACGCTGCAAACAAGGAGCGCAAGGCACGTGCCGATGTTGCTGAGCTGGCAGCCAGCAAAGCTGACGTTGCGTCCGCTGCTGCCAGAGTGTCTGCTAGGGAGATACGGTGTGCTGAGGAGTCCCAACAGCTTGACAGAAGGCTGCAGGCAATCATAGCCAGGGAGCAGCATGTGACGGCGATCATAGCCAGGGAGCAGCATGTGACGGCAGCTCAGGCACAACTTGATGCCAGATTGAACAGCCTGAACCAGCAGGAGCAACAACTGCGACAGGCACAGCAGGCATTGGCAGCACAGGCAATGATGCAAGCACAGGCGCGGCAGGCAACTCAGCAGCCGCATGCCAACCCTATGCAGCAGTATGCGGTGCATGCCCAGCAGCCAGTGATGCAACAGCCACATGTGATGCAGCAGCAGCTAGGGGTGCACGTGCAGCCAGCAGTGTTGCAGCAACGGCCAGTGATGCAGCAGCCGCCCTCAATGGTGCAGCAGCCGCCCGCACTGATGCAGCAGCCAGTGATGCAGCAGCAGCAGGTGATGCAGGCGGCACAGCATGTTTTGCCTGCTGCCTACTGCTATGGCAACAACAATGCCTATGGGGGGTAGCCGTGCATGCTATGATCTGCCGGGGCTGGTTCCGACGGTGTGGAGCGTAATTGAACCTCACCATCATTCGTGGTGGTGTCTGCAGCTGCCGAAAGGACTCTGATTCCAATGTGGTTGTGCAGGGAAGTATGGCGCCCTTGTCTGCGATCAAATTGGTCCTTGCAGTCAAAGTCGACCCACAGTGTCACTGGACCCCATGTAGGAGTCGCAGTCTGTGCTGACCTGCACTTGGCACAGCATGTGCTAGTGATGCACCCGCTGTTGTCTTTTAGCATCCTATGCTTGCAGTGCTCTGGGTCCTGGCAGAACGGTGCTGGAAAGCCCTGATGTGGCATGTATGCCATCCATGAAGAGACAATCTATTGGGCTTGTCAGTCAGCAAAAGCTGATCATGGCAGTGCCTTTGGGTTTGGCCATACATGTTGCTGAGCCTTTGCTTCACCCTCAGCATGATGTCGCACGAGAGTTCGTAGGTGCGGTTGCCAGCTGGCAACAAGTTTTCCAGTCTGGTGGTACGCTCAGAGGATATACAGAAGCACTCCAACAGGGGGAGTATCATTTGCATGGCATGGCAAGCATCAACATGACATTGGTGATGAGCAGGCGCTGGCCTGGACTCAGCCCAGCCCTCTTGAATGGCCAGCGGCCCCCGGAGGCTTGTGGACCCAACAACATATACTTTGGAACCAAGACAGCATCTTGCACCCCCCGCTGCTGGTGCATGTTGCAGCACACATGCAGCGGTCCCAGCCGTCTCTGCTGGTGTGAATACATTGTCGCAAAAGCATCACACACTCGGCTTTGCAGCCCTTGGTCCGGCTATAGGCATGTTTGATTGCACCCGGTGCAACCAGAGAACCGCATGTGTAACAGGTTGTGCTGGCTAGCAGCACAAGAGGACATCCCCATGCGCTGCATGGGTTGGCATGAATGCGGTTGTTGGCACTGCTGTGCCAATAGGTAACTACAGTACAAAAGCACCCACAGTGCATACCACCTTCCAGCAGTGGCTGCCACACCCTGCCTCCTGACAGGCCTTGGCATGCCCCTTATCCCCGCCACCAACTCAATGCAGCATAAAGCTGCGTCAGCACGATATGCACAGCTGATACAGACCCAATGTCCCTCTGCACAGCAAGCACAATAGTCAACTACAACATCATGCACTGCAGACCCACGAAGAGCGACCAACATGCACTACAGCACACCACCATCTTGAAAGTACAACAGCAACCACACCGCCAGCCCCTAGTGAGATGGTCACGCCTTCGATCTGGAGGCTGTGGTGTCAGGTACTAGCTGCCATCATCGTAACATCAAAGGAAACAGAACCACGCAAAACATGCCACACATCAAATCATCAAGGCTCGCTGCTGATCCAGCAGTCGTCGGCTGTTCTTGCAAGCTCCCTTGCGTATGTCCTTCTCAGCAGCTCCAGCACACCTGGCATAGCAGTCACTGGCATACGTGCAGCCACCTGCAGCAGGAGCACACAACATGCAAGGCAACAGCACCAGCACTGTCAGTCCAGCCACTCCCATGGATTGCATTGGGCTGGCTGTTGATGATTTCAGCAGCGCATGTGGCAAGTACTTGTTCACAAATTGTGTCCGCATTCATGGGTGTAGATAGGCATTTAGCCATGTGAGGAATCAGTGGTGACAACAGTGTGCCTGCAGTGCGAGGCTGCTGGTGATCCTGGCAGGATGGTATGCTTGCTGTGCTGATGTGGTTGTCCTGTTGCACGCAGGCACACCAACATGTTGCTGGCTATTTATAGCTACAGTCACATTCAGATGCCCTTCCAAGCACCACCACCCTCACCCACCTGGGATCGTACACGCCGGTATGGATGCACACACAGGCTCAAACCTCCAGTCGCACTTGCAGTCTGGCTTTGCTGGTGCGCCACGCCCCTGCCCCTCCTCAACAATCCTCATGGCTCCCTCATGTTTGCACTCCCCTAGGTAAGACACCTTTACACCGTACACACAGCGTGCCAAGCAGCCGTTTGTGTAGGTGCACCCTTTGTCAGCTGGCTGGCAGCCCCCAACACCCTTGCCAACAGCACAGACAGGGTCCAGGTCTGATGCCGAGCATCGTATCCTCTCGCAGGGAAGGCTGTTAAGCTCGTCGATTGCTGATGCTGTTGCTGATTTCGGTGCTGATTTTGTCTTGTTTGTTGCTGGCGCTGGTGCTGGTGGTGGTGCTGCTGCTGCTGATGTGCTTCTTGTTTGCTGGGCTGGCTGCTGTGCAGGTGCTGCGGAACAGGACAGTCAACAACGGTCAGTTCAACGTGTCCGCAGACGCAGCCAAGCGCACTGGAGGAGGTCATGCTGCCTCAGGACACAACACCTACCAGCAGCTGCTGCACCAGCAACCACCACCAGGAGCAATAGCACTCCACACGTTTGCTGAGACTGATGCGTCATTTGTGTGAAGTAACCACTTGCGAGCCTCTATGCCAGTCAAGACACGCCAGATGATCCTATATAGGCGATGGTGCGTGCCGGAAACTTTGCGATGCACTGCACTGAAGGTACCGATGAACGTCCTCTAAACGCGCAGCCGACTGTGACAGAGTATGCGAGAACTAGCAATTCATTTACTTTCACCAATGCAGGCATGTATAGTACGCCATTATGGTTGAGTGAGGAGGAGGGGAGTCAGAGTGACCAAGAGCTGGTACCATTTTGTGGAGAGCTGACTGACGCATTATCGTATGCGGGGGTCAAAAGTAGTACCGGGCACCATGTTCCTCTGATGCAGACTTTCGCCTCTTGTTCCTTGCGCCAGGCTGGCAGAAACAGCCTGGCGGTGACCTGACCAACCCAATGCCCTAAAGCCCAGTTCTTCTTGGCCACTGCTGCTTCTCCCTGTTGGATTCCATACCATCTATCTCCAGAGCAGACTGCTGTTACAAGACGCAAGCGTTACAGCACAACACCCAAGACCCACACAATCATCACCGCTGCGGCTTGCTTGGTGACACTTCACCTCACATCCGCTGCCTCTTTGGCACCCCCACCTCCCACCATTCCCCCTCTCCTGCACCCTCATCACACATGTCTGACATAAAACCACCCCCAGACAGCACCCCACCAACCCCAACCTACCCACCACCCCCACCCCCACCAACCACAGCAGCAGCAAGTCCCCCTGCCTCCGCTGCTGTATGGCATGTGCGAGTGCTGTGCATGCTGTGCGCAGCCGCTGCTGCCGCTGCTGTGGGGTGAGGGTGGCCTCTCATGTCACACTCGCTGCCTCACACACGCTGCCTCTTCGGCACCCCTACCTCCCACCACTCGCCTCCTGCACCCTCATCACACATATCCGACATAAACCCACCCCCAGACAACACCCCCGCAGACTCAAAACCCCACCAATCCCACCCCCACCCTCCCCATCACCCCCACCAGCAGCAGCAAGGCCCTCCTGCCTCCGCTGTTGCAGCGCCTGTGCGAGTGCTGTGCGTGCTGTGCGCAGGCGCTGCTGCCGCTGCTGTGGGGTGAGGGTGGCCTCAGGTGATGCAGCCTGTGGGGCCCACACTGCAGACTGCCGACGCTCAACCTCAGCTGACAACGCCTGATTGAGCACAAAAGCACAGGATGAGGATTGCAGGACGGAATAACACAGCACAGCACAGCACGGGACAGCAGTGCAGCAGTACAGCAGAAGTACAGGGCTGTAAGTACAGCAGCAGTAAGCACAACATCACTGCTGCAGGTGCATGTCGTCTGACTGCACAGCGTGGCTGCTTTGAAGTTTGGCACAGTGCAACACAGTGGTAGTTTGCACCAGCACAGGTATGGCATAGCGCGTGTTGTCACGATGCACATGACCGCTAGTGCCACCTCCTGTCAGGGCCCAGCGTTTAGCTCATACATGCTCAGGACAGCAGGCTGCCTGGCAACATGGAACAGCAGGCAGCAACAGCTATCTATACCCACCTCAGCGGCTGAAGGCTTGCATGTCCCCCTTGCCTTATCCCCTATATCAGTACAGTACATTACAGGTATTGGGGGCATAGTACCTCGGCATCAGCCAGCAAGCATATCCCGACAAGGCCGGATTGTCGGACGAGTCAGCACCACACTCACCTGCATGTCCAAGGTTGCCAACCAAGCTTCGTCAGCAGCAGCGGCATCGCCTGCCCGGTCGCCTGCAGCAGCCCTGCCCCCTGTGCCACCCCCCGCTGCTGCTGCACCGTCCACTGCCCCCTGGGCCACATCACCCTCCCAGGATGACCACCACGCAAAATCGTCAGCGGCAGCACCAACACCAGCACCTGGAGGGGGGAGGGTATGGGAAAGTGAATGGATTTGATGCTGTTGAACATATGAGTTGCATCCGACAAGCAGGTACATGATGTGTGTGACAGCATTCACAGGGAAAGGGGGGGGGGGGACGGGGCCTGTGAAACTGCCCAAGCTTAAGTACCCCCCCCCCAGCTCAAGTACCCCCCAGCCCTAACAGTGAGTGTCCACAGCAACTCTCTTCCCGCACTCACCCGCAGTCCCCTCCTGCCAGTCGTCACCCTCTGCTGCTGCTGCTGCCTCCTTGATAGCAGCAGCAGTGGCAGTAGTGAGTGCCCGGAAGCCTGCAGCAGCACTGGGGTGGCTGCACTTGTCAGGGTGGATCAGACCAGCTAGGCGCCTGTAGGCACGCTGTATGCTGCTGCTGGTAGTGGTGGTAGCGGTGGTAGCATGAGCTGTGTGTGGTGTGAGCTGCAGTGCTGCAGTCCAGTTGCCCTGCTGTGTTTCTTGCAGCACTGAGGCCAGCGCATGCAGCTGCTCCGCCTCCCTCACAGACACCTGCCAGCTGCTGCTGCTGCTGCTGATTGCATTGCTGCCGACTGAGCTGCAGCCGCCATTGAGAGGCCTGCTATCTAGCCCTGCCACACCCGGAGTCCCCTGCTGCTGCTGCTGCTGCTGTAGTGCCGTCAGTGCCAGTGCTGCGTGCTGCCGTGCTTGTGCTGTGAGCCCTGCAGTGAGGGACCTGCCAGCCAACACCAGCAGCCGACGGATGTGATCAGGAACAACCAGACACGAGGACGCATCTGCCACCACCTCCTGCTGCTGCTGCTGCTGCTGAGGGTTGCTTGTGAGTGGTGGGTGCAGCGTTGCAGCACCTACACCACTGCCAGCAGCAGCTGCAGCGGCTGTAGCAGCTGTAGCAGCTGTAGCAGCAGGGGTGTCTGAGGGGGTATGATCAACCCCCATGGCAGCAGCACCGCCCTCTCCACCCACATCAGCACCATCATCTGCTGCTGCTGCTGCTGCTGTTTGGTCCCTGCCATCCCCCTGCCCCTCCTCCTGCCCCTCAGCCCCCACAGGAGGGAAGCCGCCAGTGGCCAGCAGCTGCTGCAACTGATCAACGTACTGCTGCGGCCCATCACCTACTGCTGCTGCTGCCGCTGCTGCTGCAGGACCGGCAGCAGCGACAACAGCAACAGCAGTAGCTGGCTGTGCAGCAGCAGCAGCAGCAGCTCTATCACCAGTAAGGTTGGCAGTGTCAGCGTCAGCCTGCAACCATCCACCGGCGGCACCACTGTGACTCAGCAGCTGCCGGAGCTGCTTTACAAACTGCTCCGGCTCCTCCTCCTCCTGCTGCTGCTGCTGGTGCTGTTCAGTAACCCTGTCATCAGCCGCAGCTGTGGTAGGGCTGCTGTCATCAACTGCCACAGCTGCCCTGCGTCTCAGCAGTGCAGCCCGCTGCAGCAAACCGCTGCTGCTGTTTCCCCCAGCCACATCAATTGCACTCAGCTGTTGCTGCTCCTGCTGCTGTACAGCGGATTCGTCCACCGCATCAGCAGCAGCTGTGGGTCTGCTGTCATCAACTGCCATAGCTGCCCTGCGTCTCAGCAGTGCAGCCCGCTGCAGCAAACCGCTGCTGGGAGCACCGCTGCTGGTGTAACCAGCAGCACCAGCAGCACCAACCTGGCATGGTATCTGCTGCTGCTGCTGCTGCTGCAGGGCCCTGTGTTGCAGGAGTGCAACTCGTGCAGCGAGGCTGTGCGTGTCAGCAGCGGCAGCAGCAGCTGCCTGGGGTGCAGCAATGCCTACTTCCACACCCTCCTGCTGCTGCTGCTGCTGCTGCTGGTGTTCGCGTTGCTGCAACGCAGCAATCCGAGCAGCAAGACTTTCCATGTTGCAGCTGCTGCTGTTCACCTAGATATTGTCAAGGGTCATGGAGCAACACCACACAGCTGGCCTTCTTGCTGCTGCTGCTGCTGCTGCTGCTGTTGCTAGTGCTGTTGCTGCTGCTGCCGCCTGGTAATCCTGCTGTTGAAGGCGGCTGAGTGATACTGCTGCCAGTGACTGGCCCTCCTTACTTCTGGCGTGGTACCCTGACCTAGCCTCTGCGCTGCTGCTGCTGCTGCTGTGGTGCCTGCTGCTGCTGCTGTGTGGGTGTGCGCTGTGCTGTTGCTGCTCCTGCTGCTGGTCTGGTGTTGAAGGTGCGCAGGGTTGTCAGTGACTGGCTGATGTCATGAGACCTGGGCAGACAGCAGACAGACAGGCAGACAGGCAGACAGGCAGACAGACAGACAGACAGACAGACAGACAGACAGACAGACAGGCAGGCAGACAGGCAGGTGGAGAGGCAGGTGGAGAGGCAGGGAGTGACGTCAGGGTGGCAGACAGGCGGCAAGTCAGGGGGGCCACACAAGGGGCAGGTGGGGGCAAGTATGCACAGGTGGAAGATGATTTTGATGAGCGCTGATGACGGCAAGGCTGGAGGCTGACACTACAAGCATGGTAGTGTGCTGTGTACTGAGGATGAAAGCGAGTGTGTGAGTGTGTCGACACATAGGTTGCATCAAACAGTACATGACATGATGTGAGGGTGGGGGAAGAGGGGGGGGTGTTGCGTGCTGCTGGTACTGCTGGTACTGCTGGTACTGCTGGTGCTGTGTGCTGTGTGCTGCTGTTGCCTCTGCTGCCCACCTGGACAGCACGTCATCCAACACCTGGTCAAAGGCTGACAGCTCATCAGGCAGGGCGTCTAGACCCTGTGCACAGCAAGGCAGCAGCAGCGGCAGCAGCAACACGCCTCTCAACCCCGACTGCACTGCACTGCGCAGACACCAGCGCTGTGTGTGTGAGTGTACACATGCGTGGGGGTGGGGTGGGGTGGACGAAGTGTTGATACCCAATACGTTTAAGGTTGTGATGAAGCTGGTGCAAGGAGTTGGTGGCGCTCAAGAGAAGGTAGTCACGTACTCCGCCAGTGCAGCTCGTACCTCTTGTGTCCTGCTGAAGACACCCTCTCTGAGTGCTGTTGCTGAGATCACAGCGGCAACCTGCAGACGATGCATGCATGCATGGGGACCATCCCAGTCAGGGTGTGTTTCAGGATACACATTGTCCAGTATAAGCATGTATAGTACTTCTATACTACTATCAACGCAGCCCAGCTGCGCGTGTGCAAGGGGGGGGGGCAGCATGACAGCATTTGCTGAGTGCTGCTGTTCAGCACTGACCTCTTTGCTGCTGTTCTCGTGGATGAGGACTGGAATCTGCGCAACGGTATCGAGCAGCCCTTGAAGAGTATCTTTGACGGTATCTTTGTGGCGTTGGAGCTGTTGAGGGTTGGGCCCGCTCATGAATCAATCAGTTGCATGGATCTGGATCAACTGCCTGTAGCAAAAGCAACCTCTCTGGGGCTTCATTATTAAATCTTCAAAATGTGGAGGTTCCTTTGCGAAACAATCACTGATTGAATGAGCTGATCGTTGATGAGTCACTGATCAGCTGGAGTATACCCTGATGCCCTGTGCTGAGTACTGATGCTGCATGCGAGGCCCTGATCCAGTAAAGTAGTATCGCAATCAACACATGCCCGAACAGATTGGCACGAACCGTATTACCCCAGCAGTCTGAAGGGCTACCTGCATCCGTTTCGGCTGTGCTGTGCCACGGCGTGCCATCGACGACCACCCTCACAGGAATTGGTTACACCTGCATCAAAACCAACACCTGAGACAAAGCTGAGATTCTGCCCCTACATGCTGGGTATAGACGTGACCAGCCTTCATTCGCTGTGTAATGGCCATTACACAGCGCCAAGGCCTGCATAGGGCTAGCACACAGATGCTGTCCAAGGACCTGTGTAGTCAACAGGACCGTGCTGGGCCATGACATGCCCAGCACATAGCCGTTCACGGACCAACACACAAATGCAGCGACAACCATCCAGTACCCGCAGCTGCTGTAACCACACCACCTAGCCGTACCACCCTTATCCGCCACACACACCAGACTCACTGCCCCCTGCCCCTCACAACTCACACAAAGCAGCAGCTGCTGCTGTGCTGCGGTGGAAGCACTGCATGCCACAGCGTGCATAGGGTGCGCGACACCCGGGCAGACCGGACCCCACGGCTGCCTGGTGTAGACGTGTCAGCGGAGTGCAGCTTGAGCCCTGATATTGACAGCTGCAGTGCTGCTGCTGCCGCTGCTGCTGCTGCCGCTGCTGCTGCTGCCGCTGCTGCTGCTGCCGCTGCTGCTGCTGCTGCAGTGTGACGCCCACATAGCTTGTAGGAGCTTGGTGGCTGCCATGCTGCCTGTCAACGTGCAAGACCACTGCTGCTGCTGCTGTTCCTGTTGTTGCTGCTGCTGGTCCTGCAGCGCAACACCCAAATAGCTTGCAGGAGCATAGCAGCTGCCTGCCAGCATGCCGGCATACCCCGACACTGCTGCTGCTGCTACTCAGCGACTGCAACCAACAAAACACCACAAATCACACACAAAACAGTAGGAATGCATCACCCCGAGGGACCGCCTGCTGCTGCTGCTGCTGGTGCTGCTGGTGTGATGCCGCTGCGTCTGCCCAGCTCCTCCAGTTGGTGCAGGAACTCCTGGCCTGACAGCAAGTCAGTGGCACCATACAGCACCTGACACAATACAGCAGCAGAGCACAGCACACCGAAAACCAATCAACACACCACTCAGCACAGCAAAGCACAGCATGGCACGGCACAGCACTGTCCACAGAACTTGTTGTTGCTGCGGCATGGCCACAGCCAACACACATAGGGTGTGAGTGTGTGTGTTGGGGGGGGGGGTTGCAGGGGACAAGCCCAATGTGTAGAGTGTTGAGGTGCAATGCATACACAGCAGGTTTGTATGCCATGCACACTTGCTGCTGACACTGCTGCTGCTGGCATCACGTCACCTGTCGTGGTGGTTGGCTCCTGCTGGCCCATGCTGCCAGTGTCTCACGCTCAAGGTAGTTGCCACCACCTATCATGAACACCAACGCCTCCCTGCACCACACACAGGACAGCCACACACATGCATCAACACATGCACACACACCCGAACATCACACGGTGATTCGCGATACTCAAGTCTCATTGTCATTGAGTGCCCTGCTGGGTAGAGATGGCTGGTTGCAACTCATGTGTCACCTCAGGTAGAATATGCCATAGCTGCCACAACACTCCAGCTGCAGCTCCTGCCCCCCCCCCCCACACACACATGCACATACACCCACCTGAAAGGTCCCTTGGCCCTGTCCACCCCTGTGCGTCCAGGGGGCAGCTTGGGGTCCATCACAGCAAAACCCTCAAACTCAGGAGCACCCTGCAGCAGCAGAGCGACAGTACAGCACACATCAAGTATCGCTGCAACAACAGACACATGTGACTGACATGAGAGTTGCAAAGGGGCCACAGTCTGCATGATTCACAAGCTGCTGAAGCACCTGTACACCCTCTGCAGCCCCAACCCACCCCCCACGCACACAACAGAACAAACATATACACGTTTAGCCTCCATGTATCATCGATGTCACCCACAACAACAGAGCAACTCCCTTCCAAACCCCACCTGTTTTCCCTCCATGAGTGCCTCCAGTGCTGCTGCCACTGGCGCCTGGCGCGCCCCGCTGAGCAGGTTCTTCACCCCACGCGTCACACTGCTGATGCCCTGACCCAACGCCTTGTCAGCCCAGTCCAACAGGTTGCCCTGGCTGGGGATGTGCGGAGCACCTGGGCAGCATAGAGTTGGAAGGGGGGGGGCGCACAAGGACAGGGTCAGTGGTGCTGCTTGCCGATGAGACAGGAGTGGCAGTTGACGGACAGGCGTATGATGTCTGATGCAAGCTGTTAGTGTGGCTGTTTGTCAACTCACGAAGCAGGATACCCTGGCTGGGGATGGGGGGTGCACCTGTGCAGGCACAGAGAGCGGGTGGGGGGAAAAGAGAGCCCACCCTGATGCACTGCTGCAACTGACTGTGGAACTAATCGGCCACCGCTCCATACCCCAACCCCTCCCCCCCTGCAGCTGTGTCGATCCCCCCCCTGGCCCCGGGACTAGTCCCCTGACTGTGCACTCTCCACCCTGCCCCAACCTGCAGCTGGACCTATGTTTCCCATCCCCCCCCCCCTACACCCCCCCCCTCCAAACACACACCAACACCCACTCTCCCCCACCTGGTGCTGGTCGTGTGCTGCCCACCAGCCTGTTGCGCCTCAGCCTGGCCACATATGTCAACGCAGTGGTGTCACTGATGCCTGCAGACAGGGGGCCACATGACACACATGTAGTGAGAGCAAAATGACACACATGTCATGAAGGCACAAATGTGCAGATCAGCTGCGATGTCAATGTCGACACTTGGACAGTCGCACGCCCTACACCCTCCCCCCCCCCCCCCAGGCGCCTCACACCACGCCTCACGCCGCTCCTCCACCCCCCCCCCCCCCGCCGCGGCGCAGTCCCACCTGCTGCTGCCAGTGCTGCTGCCAGTTCCTGCAGCTCAGTGTCAGTTGGTGCCGCCTCCGCTGACAGCAGCTGCACCAACGCCAGACGCAGCTTGTCTGACACACTGCCCTTGGCACCCTGGCACACACAGGCAGGAGGCGGGAGGGGCAAGGAAGCAGAAGGCAGGACGGCAGGGTCAGTGTCCAAGTTGGTTATCTCTGCTCTGTTGTGCTCTGTGATTGAGTGCTGCCCCTGGTCCTTTCTTGCCATTATTTGTGTTGATGCCCTATGAGCCTGGTTTGGCTCTTGAAAGGGCAGACCCCATCCCCCCTGCCCCCCCCCCACCCACAACCACCCACCCTGCAACCCCCTCCCTTCACCACACAGCCACCTCACTCTCCACCCCTCACCTGCAGCAGCTTGAGCAGTGTGGATGGGTCCCCTTTCCTGCGAGATGGCCAGCCTTGCCACCTCTCCACGCAGACACGCACCCTGCACCCCCGGTTTCCCTACACTCCAAAGCCGCCTGACTCCCCCCCCCCATCCCTCACCCGCAGCTTGAGCACTGTGGGTGCATCCCCCTTGCCTTTGAGATAGCCTGCTCCCCCCCTGAAAAAAACACCACTACCAACCACACACGCCCTGCACCCCCTTCCTTCAGCCCACAGCTTCCTCACCCCCCCCCCCTTCACCTGCAGCAGCTTGAGCAGTGTGGGTGGGTCTCCCTTGCCTGAAGCATAGCCAGCTTGCCCCCTTCCTCCACGTGTACACACATGCCCTGCAACCGCCCCCCCTTCCTTCAGCCCAGAGCCACCTGCCCCCCCCCCCACTCCGCCCCCCCCCCCCCCCCCCACCTGCAGCAGCTTGAGCAGTGTGAGTGGGTCCCCCTTCCCTGTGAGCATGTCCTCCTCCAGGTTGTAGAGTGCATCCAGCCCTCGCCCCTTGATGGCTGACAGCAGGGAGGTGGCCAGGTTGGTGTGCTTGTCCAACACCTTCTTCTTCTCCTGTGTGTGTGTGGGGGGGGGGGGGAAGGGGGAGGGTTTTGAGCGTCGAGGGACACAACGATGGTCTCATTGCTAAGAGTGCAAGGGGGGGAATGGGGGGGGGGGGGTGTGCGGGTGCGCGGAGATCTGCGACGGGCCTTATACAAGCTTATCAGCAACAAGAGGGAACCCAAATTCACTTCATCTTCCATGGTGGTTGTACTGATGATACAGGAAGTGACCAGGGAGCCTGCCAGCAGAAACAAGGGTGGTGAATTTTGTGCTTGAAAGTGTCAGTCAGCACCACTGGTAACACTGGCTCTGGACGGACACTTTCAGGTACAATTTCACTACAATTGTGCCTGCTGCCAGGGTCAATGGCACTCCTCCAATTGAAGGTACAACAACTTTTGAATGTCCAGTCCGTGCAGTACAGTACCGTATCATGCTTGCCGCGTGTTCGCCACCCAATCTGCTCATGACTTCCCTGTCGACCCTCCATCACCATCCCCTCATCGCTCCCCCCCCCCCAGCTCATGAGCCCCCCTCGCCACCGTACCGCCCTAGTCCCACCCACCAACACCTGCGGCACCGGCCTGCTGGACACTGCGCCCAAGAGGCACAAACCCCCCTGCCCTTGCCCCTCACACCCCCACCACTTGGTGTTGCAATGAGTAGGGTGAATCACATAGCCGCCATCCCCCCCATCCTCCTTGGCCCCCTCCTCCCATTGCTGTGGTGTTGCAAATGCGTAGGGTGACGTTCTAGCCGCCTCCTCCTTCCCCCCCTCAACAATCAACCCCCACCCCACCCCCTTTCACGCACCTGCAGCTCCGGTAGGCTGGACACTGCGCTCATGAGGTGCTGTGTGTTGCGCCGCAGCAGCTCCTCATGGTCAATAACACCTGTGCACAAAAGCATTTCAAAAGCAGAGCGGTCTGATTGGGTCTGACCTGAACAAAGCGAGCTGCTCAGTGGCCCCGACCCCATGGCAAGGTGCACACCTAAGTACCTGTTTTACGTGCAGCCTTTGACTCAACCAGCAACACAAGGCTGCGATGCACACATACATACAAATACACATATGACAGCGCTCCACTGTCACTGGGAGTGGCACACATGACAGCTGGTATGCCTGGTGTATGGAGCCTGCGATTACTTCTGCCGCAGGCTGCATACACCAGGCATATGAGCTGTCACGTGTGCCACCCCCAGTGACAGCGGAGCGCTGTCATGCGTGGGCCGTCTGGCTGCTCTGACGTGGCATACACATACACAGCAGATGATGGGGTCCTAGGCACTTGTGCTGTGCACTGCATGCTGTGCACTGCATAACCACATGCCAGTCAACAGCACTGGCGGACCCCTGGCAGATCAGCCAGGCAGCGCTGGGCCTGAAACTCCTCTCAAAATACAGCCTGCACCCCCACCCCTTCTACACACCCCATCGCACTCCCCCCTGCCGCCCCCCACCCCCCCATTCCGGGTTGCTGCGCTTTCAGACGTTTGTGCGTGTGTTTGTGTGGGAAAACATACATACACACAGTTCCCCCGTGCCAGCTCACCGTTGGCGTCTGCCCCGTCGTTGTCCCCCCCTGTCTTGCTGTTGATCTCATCCACTGCTGCCTTGTACTTCTGGAGCTGACTCTCAACCTCCTCAGCAACCTGGGGGGTACATCAAATTGCAAGCGCGAGTGTGAATTTGTAGGGAAGCGGTGGTGTGGAGGTGGGGGGGGGGAGCGGGGGACAAGGCGAGGGTTTTTAGGGTCAGGGGTCATGGGGATGAAGGGGGACAATGATGGGCTGCTTATACTACTGAATGCGGGGCTCTCAGCATCCTCAGCAACCTGGGGGTGTAGATGATTGATGTGCATGCGTCAAACAATGGAAGACCACCCAAGCTGATACATCCCAACCTGCCAGTCACAGGTGCAGTGCTTCCTCTGCCTTCCCACACACATCTCCCACCTGTTTTCCGATGCAGCCTATACGTCCACGCTCCCACTCACCCACCCTTCCCTCCCCCTCCCCCCCTCACCTTAGGGAATGGCAGTGCCCCTGCTGCCTCCCAGAAGAAGTCCTTGTCGTCCACGTCGTAGCTCTTGCGCTGGTGCTGGGGCAGCAGGCTGGCTCCAGGGGGCAGGCCACTGGTGTCGGGGGCAAGCGTAACACGGTTCAGCTTCAGACCCAACACATCCTGCAGGACATGAGGGCCAGGGGGGGGGGGGAAAGACACTTAGCTTTTTGTGTAGGGGGGGGGGCATGTGTTGTTGCACAGAGGCGTCACACGGTCAGCTTCAGACCCAACACATCCTGCAGGACATGAGGGCGGGGCGGGGGGGGGGGGGCGGTGTGAAAGACACTTGGCTTATTGTGTCAGAGGGAGGGGGCATGTGTTGTTGCACAGAGGCGTTGCATGGGGTGTCAGCTTCAGACCCCAACACGTCCTGCAGGACAAGAGTGTATGCATTTGGAGGGGGGGGGGTGGAAGGAGGTGTGTGGGTGCGAATGCGTTTGCATGGAGAAAGGCGCGGGTTGAAAAGAATGTCAGGCAGACCGAACTGCTGGGATCTTCATCAACACAAGGCCCCCCTCGAGGCATCAACTGCAGCTCATGCAACAAAACTCCCGCACCCCATCAACCTCACTTTGCGTCACCCCACCCTTGCCACCCAAGCCAAGTTTTTACTTCACGCACATGCACAGCCCACGCCCAGCACTGGCACCTGTTTGCCCCATACATACCCAAGCACCCACCCTTCAACCACACCCTCCACCCTCGGGGGGCACGCCCCCCCCCCCCCCCCCTTTAACACACATATAATGAAAGGCACCTGTTTGTTGCAAGCAACGTGTCACCCTCCCCCCCCCCCCCCGCGCGCGCACCTGCACGAGTGGTTTGTATGACCAGCAGTGCTGCAGCATCACCGACAGGTCAAAGTTGCGGTCAAAGATGACCAGCAGCGGCCGCGACAGCGTCGCCGACAGCGCAGTGGAGCCCTCGCTGAACAGGTTGCTGCGTGCCTTGAGGTGGTCGCGCAGCCGACCGTCCAGCGCAGCAGCAACGTGCTCAGCAGCACCACCCTTGGGGCAGCGGATGATGGGGACAACACCCAGGGTGACCAACACACTGAACAGGCCGTCCACGATCTGGTTGACAACAGCCTGGGGGATGCAGCAGGGGGAAAGGGGGTAGGAAAAGGAACAAGTGGTCTGGGCCAGTGCTAAGGGTGGTCTGCAAAACCGTCCTTGGGGCAGCGGATGATGGGGACGATGCCCAGCGTGACCAACACACTGAACAGCCCGTCCATGAACTGGCTGACAACAGCCTGGGGGATGCAGCAGGGGGTGGAGGGGGGGGGGGGGGGATGAAGCAGTCTGGGTCAGTGCATAGGTTGCTATGGATGACACCCCCCCCTTGGGACAGTGGATGATGGGGACGACGCCCAGGTGACCAACACACTGAACAGGCCGTCCACGATTTACATGAACAGAGGGGGGGGGAGGGGGCGTTCAGTAGTGAGGGTGGTAGCGGGGTCGCCACCCATCAGCGGTGGTGTGGAGAAGGGGGGGGGGGGGGCGGCGGCGGCGGCATCCACATCCCAAGCTCGCTGCAGACAACATGTGGACTGGGACCCCCCCCCCCCAAAAGACAACACAGGGACAAAAAAACACAGGGATTGACAGGGACCCATAAGGTGCGGCTGTCTTGGGGCCCGTTGGGCTGTGCTTCTGTGGCCCAAGCCATCAACAAGCACCCTCAAATCCATGGCAGACGCTGCCCCTCCCCCCTTCCCCTCCTGCAACGCTTGTGCAGACACACCGGGGCACTGCTGTGTGCAGGCAACCCCACCACTGCCCTTGTTCTCATGGGGACTTGCCTCCCTCCTGCATTCCGACAGCATGAGCCTAGAAAGCACCTCCAGTGTACTGCTACTGATGCAACCCCGCCCCCTCCCACAATGCACCCAACCCTGCCTCCAACCACCCTCGGACTGCTCTTGTGGCGCTTGCTGCCCTCCCCACACCACCCCCTCCCACTGACGTGCACACACAAACAGCCCCTGCACACACTTGGTCAGCGCTACCACCTTCCCAGCTGCTCCGGCTGCAGCCCCCCAAATGGTGCAACCAGACCACAACTGTGGGTCATACAGTCGGGCATGCAGTCCGCTTACCACTACCGCGGTCCCAACGCCAGATTCCGTCACCCCCCCCTCCTTCCCAATGACAAGGCCCTACATGCCGTAGCCACTGCTTCCCCTACTCTTCCGCTGCCTCCCCACCACAAAATGCACTCAAGACCAGCCCTCCCTCAATCCTGCCCCTTGCTCCCCGCTGCTGCTGATGAAATGCGCACCTCGATCTGTGCGTCCTTGGACTGCGGGTCATTCAGGCTGAGGTAGCAGTCAGGCAGCCCCAGGGAGAACATGGTGGGCTCCAGAGCCACGAAAGACAGATACTCATCGAATATCTTCGACACCTTGCCGACTGCGTTGGCCTTCACTGCTCCGTTTGCCAGCTGTTCCAACAGGCGGCTGGGCACTGACGTTGCAAAGTTTATGTACATGAGGTCGTACAGTGCTGCTGCTGCGTCCTGCACGATCATTTCGATGTTTTCCTGCGTTGGCTGCACGAAGTAGACTGCAGGGACGTCCGGGATGGCCTGCCGTTCAGACTCTAGCAGCAGGTGCAGGGTGACTCCCTGGGTGCGCAGCTCGCTGACACGCATAAGAGGAGCCACGATGTCTTTGCAGAAACGATCTAGGATGAGGACCTTGTATAGGTCTCCCTGGTCCTTGGCTGCTGGCCCGCTGGCATGCAGGTTCAGCATGCGAACCAGGGCCTCTGCAGGGGCAGGGTGCAGGACAGGCAGTGCAGTTCCAATTGCTGGGAGGGAGGGGCATGTGCAGAGGGTGGGAGGTTGCTGGAGTAAGTGACTGAAAGTAGTATGCGTGTGTTTTCACATACCTGTCTGCTTCTGCCGGATGTTGAGAGACATTGTGCTGTCCTGCTGATCAGCGCCTCAGCAACTGCAACCAACTCCTCTTCACAGCAGTGCTGCCTAGCCACTGTCCCGCATCTGCTCTGCTCTGTATCCTGTGATGTCAGTTGAACAATTGCTTTGGGAGCCACAGCACGACTGCCTGGATTGCAGAAGGTGCCGATGATGCCAGGACGGTTTCAGTAACTTCTTTGTGTTCGATGGTCTGGATCAGCGGTACGTTGACAACATGACCCTCAAAATACCTAGGTCACGGCACGTTGAGCAAACCTGTGGCCGTTGAAGGTGACCCTCAGATCTATTTGATCTGTACTTGAATTTGTCAACCTCCCATCCCTGCACAAAATTGACTACTCAAGCATTTCATATCATATTGGGCATCACCTTTCAGGTTTGCTGTGACGTGGCTGTTCACACTTTTGTACCCCTGCCACAACCACAGACACAACCACCAGGTGCCGTCTCAATTGCAGTACTACAAAGCATTCCCCGTCTCCATAGCTCCGGTACGAGCAATCACATCCTTGTAACCATCTCAAAATGCATAGCCAGTGGTGCCTGAGAGGGCAAACTGTGCGGCCGCTGCAACCAGCCTGGCAGCAACCACTAGCCACCCCACTGGGCAGCAGCTGGCTCCACAACAGCAGCAGCCATGCACGCTCCTCAAGCAGCAGCAGCAGCAGCAGCAGCAGCAACAGCAGCAGTGTCACTAGGTCCATGCATTGGCCAATGCACAGACCAACAGTGCAGCCCCTCAGGACAGTGGGCACACCTGGCCATATTCCTGCAGCAGCAAAACCTGCAGCAGCAAAACCTGCAGCAGCAGCAGCAGCTGGGGAAGCAGCAGTGGCAGCAGATGGAGTGTCAGCGCCTGGTGATACACGAGGTGCTAGGCTAGCAGCCCCTGTGGTGGTCATAGGTGGAGGGCCCGCTGGCTTGGCAGCAGCACTGATGCTGGCGAGACGCGGCTACACACAAGTCAAGGTGTGATGCCACAGCACAGCACAGCGCAGCACAGCATCGTGCTGATTGACTGCTTGCATTGCTGCACAGCGAGCAGATACATGCAAGTCAAGGTTTGGTGTTGGCATGTCAGCACAACACAGCACAGCACACAGCAGCAGCATGCCTGTGTGCATTGCTACCTGGCAGGCAGTTGCAGACACGCACAGCTGTACTGTATCAAAAGCAGCAGATTAAATACACATGCACATACATGCATGCATGTTGTGCATGGAAGCCACGAAGCTTGGGCTATAGTCCTTCATCACGTTTCACAAGGAGGAGTATCATATAGCAGCTTTGCTGCACCCTGTACACCCATGCCCACAGCAGCTTTCACAGCTGCTGGTTCAACCATGCTCTGCAGTGCACTCACATCTCGCGACGGTATGCGTAGCTCATGCATACACCTGCTGATACACCCTGCTCAGCTGCAGCAGTGTGCCCCTCTGCTGCAGTTTATTCCGTCGGGCCCCCCGGCTCACTGCCCCCCCCCCACCACCACCACCACCCTCACCGCCCGTTGCTTTGCGGACAAAGCGTCTGTACTCGTTCCTCCCTCAGGTTTATGAGCGCCTCCCTAAGCCCCTCTCCCCCACTATCCCTCTGCTGATTAACAAGCACACTCACCCTACCTCCCTCCCTTGCCCTGTCCCCTGCCCCCCCCCCTCTTCAGGTGCATGAGCGCCTCACCGCGGCTTCCTTCCCCCGCGATTACTCTGGATTGACTTATGGAGGACTAACAAGCACCCTTGCTCCACCTGCCTCCCCTGCCCCACACCCCCGCCCCTTTGTTCAGGTGTATGAGCGCCTCCCTGAGCCCCCTCCCCCCACGACCTCTCCGTCTGGGGTGACTTCGAACAGGCCAGTGAGCGTCTCTACATGATAGGCCTCAACGGGCGGGGCCAGGCAGTGCTGCGCTCACTGGGAGCCATGGACACTATAGACACAGCCAGCAGCATAGTGAGCGGGCGGCTGGACTGGCAGCCGGGGGCGCCGGTGGATAGTCCAAAGCTGACGAGGTACACGACACGGTCCTACAAGACGCGCTGCATACAGAGGGACAGGCTGGCAGCATGCCTACTGCAGGTGTGATGGGGTGATGGGGTGTTGGTGCAAGGTCGTGGTGGGGTGGTGGTTTGAATGATAGGAGGTTGTCTGTGTGATGTGATCTATGTGAGTCTGTCATGCTAGCTGGCCAGAGGTTGTTGGGACAGATGAATGTGCGCAGAGGGCTTTCACATCAATGGTGCAACTCACACCAGCTTGTTCCACGACTTCAACCAAATGATGTTGGCTGCCAAACTGCTGCAGGAGTTGAGGGTGAAGCATGCTGGTGCGGTCAGTGTGGAGTTTGATGTGCACTGCGTGCGGGCTGAGTGGCGGACCAGTGAAGGACAGGAGGTGGGCAGGGGGGGAGGGACAGAGGAGAGAGGACAGAGGTGGCGCGGTGGTGGTGTTGAGAGCTCATCCCAGCCAGCCAGCCAGCCAGTCAGCCAGCCCAACCCCGTAGTGTGTTGGGGCTGACACCCAGCACCCAACGGCAAGTTGTCAAGCAGAGGCCCAGAAGCTGCAGCTGCGGTGATTGGCACGTCACAGGTGCCACTACCAGGTCACTAGGTAGCTCACTGTGAGCTATGCATGAATAGTCACTATGTAGCTGTAGGGGGGATGAAGGGGTGGCTTGATTACTAGCAGCTTGTCTCCACCTCAAGTTCTGCTGCCGGCTGCTCGGTGCCCCCGCCCTGCTGTTTTTCAGGTGTGTCAGCTCACATTTCAGCGGCAACCAAGCAGCACAGCAGCAGCACAAGCCCTCGAAGAGTGGGTGTATGAGTCATCCTTTGTCATAGGTGCAGATGGGGCGGGGTCCAGCCTGCGCAGTGCAATGGAGGCCAGCAGCAGCACATCCTTTGGTGTGAGGCGCTTCCAGGACAATAACACCATCGTCTACCGCACCATACCCCTCTTCTGGCCCCAAGGGCTGGCTGATAGGCCGGGCGATGTCAACTACTCAGCGCGTACGAAGTCGGGTGTCAGCTTGGACTGCCTGCCCACTAAGGAGGGGCCCTTCATAGGGGTCATGCTGTACAAGTGAGTGGGAGGTGCATATGGATATTTGGCTCAGGCCCTATAGAGGCTGGAAGGTGGTAGGCAGGGAGGCCAGAAAGGGGTGGGAATGGGGGGGGGGGGGATAGCATCAATATCATTGGTAATTGGTGCCAGCTCCCCATTGTTTGTGGCCACTTCTGCTGCGCATAAGCTGATAAATGTACCCTGTTGCCTCCTCCCCCGACCCCTGCCCCTTGGAGGCCCCTTGGAGGCCGGGTGAGGCGCACATTGACGCTTGCAACTGCAGTCGCACTTGCCCACCCCTCCACTTCCTCGCAACGCAACAACTTACCACACCTCGCGTGCATATCCACCCCCCCCCCCTTTTGTTTCCCGTGGCCACCCATCACTTACCCCCCCCCTCCCCAGGCCGGGTGAGCCGCGCATCGCCGCCCTCAAGACAGCGGATGACGTACGCGCCCTCTTCCAGGAGCTGTTCCCCTCATTCCTGCCAGCAGTCCGTGAGGTTGACCTGCAGCGCTTTGCGGCCAAAAAGGACTCCAGCCTCCCCACCTTCTCATACGCAGGCCCAGTACTGCACCACGGCAGTACCGCATGCCTCATCGGTGATGCGGTACATTGCGTGAAACCGTACTTTGGGCAGGGGGTGAATAGTGCGTTTGAGGATGTGGCGGTGCTGCAGCGGGCACTGGACGAGAGTGATGACGATCCGAGTGCAGCGGTGCAGCGATACAGCAAACTGCGGAGTAAGGATGCTGAGGCCCTCGTGGTGGTGTCGCATAGTTTGGACGGCGGGTTTTTGACGTTTGTGGGGCCGCTGATTCTGGACTCGATGCTGAACCGGCTGTTGCCGAAGGTGTTCTCGCCAAATATCATCGCTTCTCTGCAAAATGAGAAGTGGAGTTTTGCACAGATACGGGCGCGGAAGCGGGTGGATCGGGCGATGCAGGTCGGACTTTTGGCGGGGTTGGCGCTGCTGCTCGCTCGTGTGGTTGCTGGGTTACTCGGCTTGGCGAGCAAAATGCTGGGCAGGGTGGGCGTGATGTAACACAACATGTGGTATCTTGGATGATAAACCATTCAGTCAGCGTACTGTGTCATCATGCCGCTTGTTGAGGGGCGCGTGTTCAGCCGCCGCACTGCAGTGCATTCGTTTGCCTGCTCTCCATATGATCACCCTTCATGAAGGGGCCACCAACTTGTACAGTTTATTGGTGGTGACCATGTCATCCATCACAAAGTTCGAGTAGCAGCGATAGCACAAAGGCCTCAATGTGCCAACTACACCCACCAATGGTACCATGCTGTTGCCAGCGCTCCAAGCCAACAGCAACAACATTGCATGTGTGCAACACTGGCAGGGAGACACGATACTTTCTGGGTCTGCGGAGCATGTCCTCCAGGATCCTCGACTCAATGCATAAGATGCATGCTGTTTTATGCTGTAAATGCGCATGCCACAGCACACCCCAAACCACTGGCACGCCGGCAGCCTGGCAGTGACAACAGTTGTGCAGCCTGCTAGCACCAACACAAATGCATTTTGCCAACACCAACAATAACTTGGCCCGGTGTGTCTGTGACTATCAGCATCAGGACCAACAGTGGCTCTCATATAAGAAAGGTCGCAACACAGTCAAGGTCAGGCCCAAGGTCGCGCAGCCACCTTCCCATCTCGGCAACAGCACAGGAGTAGGGGGGATACACGGCGTCAAGAAGGAGTAACAGACTGGCAGCCAGTGGCAGTGCCTTTGTCACGGCCACTTGCTGTGTCCCTGTGCGACACAGTTGGCAGTTGCATCCAAGTTGCTGCACACTGTGGCACCAGCTGTTGTGTCTGCTCAGTGAGAATTGGACGTATGGCCCATGCCGGGCACAAGGTACCAGCAAATTCCCAACAGGCAGGCCCTGCCTGATAGGCTATCAGGTTTGCACAGCCGGCTGCAGCGCAATCGACATGACCTGCACAATTGTCCAATTCATATGTACCCCATATCATACACAATCAACTGCAGCTCAAGGATGCCCGGTGCGTCAGATGTTGGCAGCCCCTTGGCAGCCCAGGCTGCCTCACTGAAGCCTCCAGCCATGGCCCCAAGCCCAAAGACGTCAGGCAGACCCCTTGAGATCACCTTGTCTCCGACGAAGTAGCCTGTCTCCGAGTCCATGCCAAAGCCTTGTGAAACGTAAGGCCCAGGCACTGCGGAGTAACTTACGCAATGAAGGCGGTAAGTGCATGGGCAGATGGAGCCTGCTGGAAGTGAGTTGGCCCGTGCAAACAGTCCAAGTGTGCTGCCTTGCTTGCTAGCATCCCAGCTGCACCTCAACTCCATGCCCCACATGATCCCTCTTACCAAGCAGCTCTCTGGTGACCTCAGGCTGATGGATGTCTGCTGGCTGGCACTGTCCTGTGCTGCTTGCCTGAATGCTGCCACATCCAGCTGCCAGAACAGATATGCACGAACGCATGGTTCGACATTGCGTTGGGGCAGCAACCAGCTGTCTGGTGTGCCAGGGATCAAGTCCTGGGTGTCCTCTAGGAATGCCAAACGCTGCATACTGTACTGTTGATCTGCACTGCTGCTGCGAGCCTGCTTGAGCAGCAACAGGCGCCTCAGCTGGGGCTGCAGTGTGCGCAGCACCATCTGGGGTGCATCATCTGACAGCACTGATGCTGACAGCCAGAACTGTGAGAGGTGGGGGCAGCGCACCAGGGGTGCCAGCGAGTCCACTGCCTGCTGCGTGTCATGCCCTGCTGCTGCCAGGTTGTCCACATAGGCCTGGGCTGTGAACAGCACTGTGTCCTCAGAGGCCACCTGCGTGCATGATATTTGTGATCATCACAAAGTATGTCGATTGCACAGTTAACGGCTCAGCCCGTGCGGCACCACTTGTCGCATGGCACATGCGGTGAGGGTGTCATGATATTGTTGTCTGAGTCACATGACTTTTCATAACTTACGGACCATATGTACATTGGCGTTCAATTGTCAACCCCCACCCACACTCCCGGCGCCATGGGCAGCCAGACTGCTGTGGCCCAGCCCCTATCCATTGAGCAATCGAAACATTCATCAAACGTGAATCATTGACCATGCCACGCACAGTGTAACCATCATGGGTGACCATGCCATGCACGTGGCACGCCATCTTTGTATGAGCTTCAGGAGCTCCATAGCATGCAGGGCCTTTCTATAACATATCTCAAGTAGGATTCTTGCAAAGAGAGGAACCTGCTCACCCTGAGCTTGTCTGATGCTAGCAGCAGCCTCACCGCATGCAGGGGCAGCCGCAGCAGCTGTAGCGACTCCGGCAGCCCCCGGGAGCCAAAGAATTGTGGGCTCCACACAGCCTCCAGGTCACCATACCTGCACAGCACTGCTCGCTCAAACACCGGCATCAAGACGTCCGGCACTGCCGCCAAGCTGAGCAGCTGATCCAGCACTGCAATGACTTGTTCCTCGTGCTGGCGTTGACACATAAAGCCGTCCTCTACCTTGGGCTGTTGTAAGGTATTCTGCAGCGCTCCCACTGCTGCCTCGCTGGCTGCTGGCAGCTGCCACATGTCTGCCAGCACTGCTGCTTGCCCCTGCTGCTGGGGTGTCAGTTTATCCAGCAGCACAGGCCAGGGCTGGAACTGGTACAGCCCTGCCAGCACTGCCATTGCTGCTGGCTCATAGCTTGCATCTGGCAGAGTGATGTTGATCTGCTTCTTTGTCTGTTGTGTGCTGCTTGCTGTATTGATGGCACTGCCTGGCTGGCTGCTGCCTTGTTGCTGGGGCGGTGCCGCCCAGCGCAACGCCTGCAAGGGTTTACAGATTGACAGGTAGCAGCGGCATACAGTGGGGTGATGTTGGAAGTCTGGCCCGAGGTGGCGCCCCAGCTCCTTGGCAGCACAACCTGTGGCAATGGGCAACCATGTGATGCATGCACTCTATGCTGAGCACGACAGCAGGCGACCAGGGCTTGCCTGTGCCACGAAGTAGGGGCTGAGACTGAGAATCGTTCTGTGGCCTGGAAACTGCTGCAGGCAGGTGCGCGTGCTGGCGCTGTTCTGCGTCTCGGGGGTCTCGGTGCCTGCTGGAGCCATGTCTTCAGCAACAGAGATGACGATCCCTACATCCGACATCTCCTGTTGCTGCCACAGGTGCCCGAAGCCAGGATGCGCCATGCTGGAAGTGGGCGTCGACGGTCGTGGGTTCGAATTTGAATGCGTCGTTTGCTAGAGAAAGTCAAGAAATGCCAATATTCTGTAGCAGGGTAAGCGGAGGGTATCCGTGCTGAGGATTGCAACTGTCGTGGCGACTCACTAAACCCCCAAGTCCAAGGCTCAGCACAGAGCACTAGACACATTGCCATCATCAGATCAGAATCACATGAAGTTCACGATCAGCTCAGCAGATCAGGTCACGTGGTGATCAGGTGTGCATTAGATTGTGTATGCTGCTGTGGACCTGTACACACCAGTCACTTTGTACCCTCGCAACCCTGGACACTTCCAGGATGCTTCCCACTGCCTGATGTGAGCTTCAAAAGCCTCCTGGCATGGGGAACCAACCATGCGCTCGCGTACAGACCAACCCATGTTGCTCACCACTCAATTTTGAACCTGCTGGATGCCTGAAGATGCGCACGGCAAGCCTGGTGCAGCCGTACTTTCGAATTTTTCTTGTCCTTTACTTGCTGTGTGCGAGCTACGCTGGAACCACCAAATTGCCATGATATGCCCACTACATCATCTGTGGCAGGCCTCGAGCACACTGCAATGACATGCCTGATGTGTGCATTCAATGCAGACTGCACGTTGGCAGTAAGACTGCCAACGTGCAGCAGCTATCGTGGAGCTGCAACAGAATGCATTTCTGTGCCATCGGGCATCGTGTACACAACAGACATGCCTGCCACTCGCACTGATGTTTTCACACTCGACACGCCATGTTGAGGAGCACCATTGTTGAAGGCCTGTTTACAGTACAGCATGCCAAGTAGCAGCACTTGTGAACATGAACACCGCAATCAGCCCATGTGCTAAGTGGTGATGCCATGGTGCCACTACAACCCTGTTGGCAATGGAAGACAAGCAACTGAACCCACTCCACAGCTGCAAGCGCACTCAATCAAATGCACCGCTCAAGCTGCACTTGCAGGCTCCTCTCTCTGTCAAGCCTTGGTTGGCAACCAACCTATGCAGCAACAAGCAGCACCATGCTTAGGTCTTGAACCCGTCCGATTAAACCCAGTGTGCCATACGACATCATCCCAGCCAACCCCAGCTCAACTCACAGTATGCCACCAACGTCACGCTGACTCGCACACACGAGAGGTTTCAAGAAGACACAGCTGCAGCTGATTGACACGAGCCGCTCGGGTGTGCGGCACACCCGTTCAGTTCAATAGGAGCGTGCACTAGCTGCCATGGTTGGCCAGCTGCGACAACTTTGACAACAACTGCACCCTGCCAATGTTAAACTCACACGCCCACATCTTTAACACCGAGAAGCAGCTTGAAAACGCTGCCAGGTGCATCATATGCTGGCAGCCCTCTGGCAGCCCAGGCTGCCTCATCAAAGCCTCCAGCCATGGCCCCAAGCCCAAAGACATCAGGCAGACCCCTGGCATCTGCGTGATCTCCACCAAAGTAGTCAGTCTCCCAATCCGCGCAGATGAGTTGACGCTGAGGCTCGCCCTCTGTGGGCGCCCCTATAACGTGGAACTGGTAAGTGCACATACAGATGGAGCCTGCTGGGAGTGAACTGGCGCGTGCAAACAGTCCAATCGTGCTGCCTTGCTTGCTAGCGTCCCAGCTGCATCTCAGCTCCATGCCCCACATGACACCTCCTACCAAGCAGCTGTCCGGTGACCTCAAGCTGATGACCCCCTGCTGGTTGGCGCTGTCCTGTGCTGCTTGTTTGATCTCTGCCACATTTAGATGCCAGGACACGCTCCCCCTGCTCATGTTGCTGATAGCCAGCCGTGGGGGCAGCAGCCAGCTGTCTGGTGTGGCAGGGATCAAGTCCTGCAGGTGGGTGTCATCTAGGGATGAGGAGAGCTGCATACTCCTATTTGCACTGCTGCTGCTGCGAGCCTGCTTCAGCAGCATCAGGCGCCTCAGCTGGGGCTGCAGTGCGCCTAGCAGCATCCGGGGTGCATCATCTGACAGTACTGATGCTGAAAGCCAGAACTGCGACAAGTGGGGGCAGCGTACAAGGGGTGCAAGCCTGTTCACAGCCTGCTGTGTGACATGCCCTGCTGCCGCCAAATTGTCCACATAGGCCTGGGCTGTGAACAGAACCGTGTCCTCTGAGGCCACCTGCGAGCAGTCATGTGCGTGGATTAACAAAAACTGGTAGCGGGTGACTTTCATCGCACATGTCTAGCGCATGGGCGTGTACTCAAGGTGTACTCGTGTACTCAAGGTGGTGGACATTAATTCTTGACTGTAAACAGGTGTTTATGGCTCATCACACATGGTCTGCCAGAGTATCAGTGAGTATCAGTGATACTAGGCTTCACTGGTCAACCCTCAAAACACACTCCTACTGACACCTAGTAGCGCCATAGACAGCCAGCAAACTGCCAGTGTGGCCCCGCGCCTACCACTCAGCACAAAGTATTCATGCCCATGCAGGGCATATGCCATGTCCATTCCAAATAGTGACGACGGTGGTACCCATGCACGTTGCGTCCACGTGTATTTGACAGGTTAGCTTCAGGAGCTCCATAGCACGCAAGCCCTTATGGCAGTAGCTCCCAGATAGAGCTTTGCACAGGCAGCCCCCTCACCTGGAGCTTGTTTGATGCCAGCAGCAGCTCTATGGCGTACAGGGGCAGCGCCAGCAATGACTCCCTCAAGGAGGCACCTAGAGCTGCCCCGGGGTCCCACACAGCCTCCAGGTCACCATATCTGCACAGCACTGCCCGCTCAAACACTGGCAGCAGGCCGTCTGGCACTGCTGCCAAGCTGAGCAGCTGATCCAGCACTGCAATGACTTGCGCCTCGTGCTGGCGTCTAAAGTAGCTGGTGTCTGCCTTCTCTAGGGTTTGCTGCAGGGCTGCCACTGCTGCTTCGCTGGCTGCCGGCAGCTGCCACATGTCTGCCAGCACTGCTGCCTGCACTTGCTGCTGGGGTGTCAGGTCAGCCAGCAGCACAGGCCAAGGCTGGACTTGGTACAGCCCTGCCAGCACTGCCATTGCTGCTGGCTCGTAGCTGGCATGTGGCAGTGTGATGTTGACCTGTTTCTTTGCCTGTTGCGTGCTGCTTGCAGTACATGTGCATGTATCGCTGGCACTGCCTGGCTGGCTGCTGCTTTGTGGCTGTGGGGGTGACACCCACCGCAGCGCCTGCAAGGTACTGGCAGCATTGTAAAGTAAGGCGAAGTTGAGCCCCAAGGGCCTGGCCTTCAATGGCACCCCAGCTCATTGGCTGCAACAGCAATGTACTATCATGTTTGTGATGCATTCACCCTATGATAAGCAGAACATCAGGTGTTCAATGCTTGCCTGTGCCACGAAGTAGGGGCTGAGACTGAGAATTGTTGTGTGGCCTGGAAACTGCTGCAGCAGGGTGCGCGTGCTAGCGCTGTTCTGCGCCTTGGGGGTCTCGTCGCCTGCTGGAGCCATGTCGTCAGCAACAGAGATGACAATTTCCACATCCGACATCTCCTCTTGCCGCCACAGGTGCTCGAAGCCAGGATGCGCCATGCTCGACGTGGGCGACGACGGTCGTGGTTCGGACGCGTTGATTTCGGACGCGTTGCTCGTTTCATCAGTCAAGAAAATGCAACAGATATAATATCAGGGATATGACGACTGTCCGTGTGGCCTTGGTGTTGCGCGTTCAGTGAGTCATCACGACATCCGCACCGTCATTACACTATCAACACAGTCATCACAACATCAGCACAAATGAGATTTTTAGCTCGCCTGGTATCAGCACAGAGCACTACATGAAAATAATTTCCACCATGCCGCAGTTTGTATAAAAGAGATGTGAGAGCACCAACCACCAACCGGGAACCCAAGCCAAGATAACGGGGAAGACGAAAGGGCAGCAGGGAACAAAACAGCATACACAGCACATGATAAGTTACAATGCATCTAAGGGGCCGCCACCCGAATGGAGTGCGTGTGGGTCCAGGCTCTACCACCAGCAGCCAGCCATCACCAATCGATTACCTGCAACAGCACACCGTGCATCCAATCAGTATATGCCGCCATGAACTGACTGCAGACCTGCTTGCCCTGTACCCGCAACATCTTTGGGCACTTTGAGGAGCCATCCCAACGCTTGGTGTGAGCTTCAAAAGCCTCCTGCAATGGCAACCGTGCACTTTCCACAGGCACAACCCCATGCTGCTTCACCACTGGCTTGTTGCTGCCTGCATGCGCATGCGCATGGCCAGCCCTGTGCAGACATAGTTGGATTTCCTTCCTTTTCAGTTGCCTTGAGCGGCAAGTGTTTGAGCATGCAGTTGTGTCAATGCACCCCCCCCCCAAAAAAAAGTACCGTGTACATCATGAACATGCCTGTCAATTGCACTGATGCAAAAACTTAACATTCAACATGTCAGTTTGAGGGTCTTGAACTTGATTCGAAGCTTGTTTACAGCGCAGCATGCCAACAGCACTTCTGATCAAACACACTACACAGCCCGTGTCCTGTCAGTGGTAGTGCCATGCATATGGTGCACATATTGTGTTAACAGCCCTGTTGGCGATGCAAGGCCAGCAAGCTGAACCCACTCCACAGCTGCAAGGGCACTCAATCAAATGCACCACTCAAGCTGCACTCACATGCCCTCTCTCTGTCAAGGCACCGACCTTTGCAACACAAGCAGCACCATGCTTAGGTCTTAAACCCTGTCCGATAAAAAGCAGTGTGCCATACGACAGCAACCCCAGCTCAACTCACAGTATGTCGCCAACGTCACTGACAATGCAAACAATCACAATAGCAGCCAGCAACCACCATGGGCGATGATGGATATCGGCTGGCCCAGTGGCGGTAACAACCTGCAAACTTGCAACTTGTGAGGTTTAGGAAGGCACAGCTGCACCACTGCAGGCCTCCACAGCCCACCAAACCCCTGCATTAGCCAGGTGCTGGGAGATCCAGCCACTCTTTGGAGAAACTCTCAGACAAACACGCAACCCAAACAATATGAAGGGGTCAGCCAATCGGCGATGGGCTGACAAAAACAAGAAACAACCCCTCTGTGGGCCCTAAGGCTGAACACATGCAAAAATGGACGACAGCCGGACAACGCAGCGACAGCGACAACTACACCATCCTGACTGCGTGTCGGCCAAGCGTACAAAAAGGGATGCAACTATACAAATTAGCGCCTGGACAGCTGAAGATACACCCACTTGGCAACAGCACGTACTGACGCCCTCGTGGGATTCATTGGTGGCGGTATCATGATGATACCGCCAAGACAAAACACCGCATGCGGCATACACATCATCAAACCCCTGCATCAGAACCTAAAAGAGCTCGGGCAGGAAGAAGCGGTGGCGCAGCGCCTGCTCCACGCTGTAGCGGCCGCGGTTGTACTTGTTGCGCTTGGCCAGCAGCTTCTGCGCCAGGTCCCATCCCGCCCCGTTGTTGCGGTCCAGCAGCGTGAAGTCGTAGTTGCGACCGTTGTACTGACGCCAGTTCTCAAGGTTCTGCAGGAAACAGGGCCGGCAGGCAGAACGCGTGAGCAACAACCGCTCCCCTCTTGAGATGCCCACATGTGAGCCCTGTACAGAGCGATGCCACACCCGCATCAGACAAGTGAACTTCGTCAGCACCCTGCACGCAACCCTCCACCTGCTTCACTACAATGAGTTTGAGTCATGCCATGGCCCCATGTGCCTGTGAACCCCCGGCCCTCACCTGGTCAAAGCTGCGCAGCTGGTTGTTGAACTGCCGTATGTTTGCTGGTGAGCGCAGCTGCGGCACACTCATCTGCATGAGCAGGATGCCTGCGGAGTAGGAGTCAAACAGGTCCGGCCGGCCGTAGAACCACGCAAACGGCGACAGCAGCGCCGCGATGATGGGCGTGGGCGCACGCGGGAAGTCTGGCGACAGGTACACGGCAGCAGGCCGCTCGGTTATACTTTTTGACACTTTGCCAGCAGTTCATTCATTGTGCAAAAGCAACAAAACCACCTAGGTGCGAAAATCAGCACCACCAGATATTTATGGGAAAACTCTGCAGCCTCCCAGAGCATGAGCGGGTTGTGGTCCACCATGACGGGGCTGGATGCCATGCCGCCCACCCAACCACACATCAATTTGTCAACACAGTAAGCGCCCAGCAAGGTCTCCGTCCCCCATGTGAACCCTACGCGTCCCTGAACCCCAACGGGGTGGTTTGTCACTCACTCTGTGGCATGACGAGCTCCTCTGGTGGGCTGTATCGTGGGTCCAGCATGCCGTACAGTGGGTTGAAGTTGATGCCAGTCACCAGGTCACACGCAGCACCAAAGTCTATCACCTTGATCTACAACAGCGACAGCAGCAGCAGACACACACATGGTATTGATTGACTGCCTTGTAAAGCTATCCCTTGTGATGCAGACTTTGAATCCTTCACCGTTCTTCACCACGGTCGAGGCTCAGCTTTGATGTCTGGCCTGCCGTTCTGGCCGTCTTCGACCCCCTCACCTTCCGCCCAACCCTCCCATTGAAGTTTGAGACCCCTCCATCATACCCCACTCAACCAGCCCCACCTCCCAATGGACTGGTTTGCCCCATTGCCCCCCCACACATGTCCCCCCCCCCCTCCTCCGTGCCCCTCAGCAATCCCAATGCCTCCCAATCCCTGCTTACATCTCCATTGACTGTGACCAGCAGGTTTTCCGGCTTGAGGTCT
The DNA here is from genome assembly GCA_007449985.2 of Desmodesmus armatus. Classification (NCBI taxonomy): domain Eukaryota; kingdom Viridiplantae; phylum Chlorophyta; class Chlorophyceae; order Sphaeropleales; family Scenedesmaceae; genus Desmodesmus; species Desmodesmus armatus. Next base: position 146,891 of record VIIQ02000008.1, on the reverse strand, counting down.
CTGTGCACGATGCCCAGGCTGTGCAGCTTGCTGGTGGCCTGCAGCACCTGCTTCAACACTGCCTTGATCACCTGGAGCACAGCACAGCAAAGCACAGCACAGCACGGCAAGACACGACAGAGCAACAGCAATGAGTCAGCTGAGTGACGTCATGAGACTGCTGGCTCCATCACTTGAAAAAACACATTGAGAAAGTCCTGTAACATTTGCAAGGCTGCATTGCCATATCGCCAACACAGCAACCCCTTGCCCCCCCCCCCCCCCCAGCTCACCGATGCCTCCCTCTTGTCCACTGGTTGGCTGTCGTCCACCTTTCCCAGCATGATCTCCTCTATGTCCTCAGGCCACTGACCAAGGTTGCCACTCAACGCATCAGCAAGAGTGCTGTCAGACTCAAACTTCCACACCTGACACAGCAGCAGCAGCAGCAGCAGCAGCAGCAAGTGGTAAGTACAGGAGAGACTGTCGGACACAGACTGACAGCAGTATAGCACTAACAACAACAGATGTTGGTGCCTACCTGACGATGGTACCACACAATGATGTCTGCACAGCCACAACAACACGTCTGCATGCCGGACCCCTCTGCCCGCAACCCCCTCGCTAACTGCTGCTGCTTCTGTATGTCGTGGGGCCCCATTCCCTCTGCCAGGTTCAACCATCCCCTGCCCCCCTCCCCAAGCCCCAAGCTGGGTACCCCCCCCCCCCACACGTACCAGCCACTGCGTGCCCTTCTGTATGTTGGTGGCCCTCAACCTGCACTACCCCACCCCCCTCTTCCAGCTCTGACCTGTCCCCCCCCCCCCCATCCCGCCCCTCCGCACCCGTCCAGAAGTTCCCCCCCCCCCCTTGGCCCCTCTGTACCCGTCCACTGCCCCCTCCCACTCACCAGCCACTGCGTGCCCTTCTGTATGTTGTTTGCCCCCTGCTGCGCCTCAAACTCCCCCAGGTATGCTGCACAGCAGCGCTGCACCAGTGGGTTGCGCGCCACCTTGGCACACATGTAGCTCTCAGCAGCACCAGACTCAGCAGCTCCCTTTGCCATAGTGCCAGCAGACAGGAAGTCACGCCTGTGTGTAGGGAGGGCGGGGCGGGGGGGGATCTCAGTGGGAGGGGGGCAACAGCGTGAATGTTGTGGAACATGGCACTGTTTCCTGATTGCCTACCGGGCACTTGTGACAAGCCTGCCTTTGTGTGCGCGCAATGCAACTTCGGGTCACAAACATCTGCACAAAGACGGTCTGCAGCCCCAACCAAACAGCTGCTGACTATTGGCGGTGCATGCAGCTGCTGCATTGGCCCAGTAACACAAAACCCACCCAGCCCCTCCCCTCACCGCCTCGGATCCACAACTCCCCCTCCCTGCCACCCACCTGACCCCTCCTTTGTCTAGGTTGACCCTCTTGAGCACCACCCGCCGCTGCTTCTGCTCAGGAGTGAGCTGACCGCGCTGACTGACGGTTTCTCCCTCACGCTGGGAGGTGGGGACAGGCACAGGAGAGACAGGCACACAAACAGGGGCACCCATGTCAGACACACAGCGTCAGAGGCTCAACTGTTGCACATGACACATGAGGAAAGAAGTGAGCAAGGGGTGCTAGGGGTGACCTGGCGCACAGCTTCTCATCAGCTTCTCTCGGCTAAAAACAGTCAAAGGGCTGCATTGGTCTGAAACATATCAGGCTTTGACAGAAACTGTGCTCGGACAAAAGGGAAGGCGCAGCGCCCCCTGGTGTTGCCGCACCGCCCTCCTGACTTGCAGCTTGATGGCCTCACAGGTTTGTAATGAGGCAGGTTTGTAATTAGGGCTTTGTGTTGAGAATTGCTAGCGTAGGGTTTAGCGTCCTCACCTGCAGCTTGATGGCCTCAAAAGTCACACCAAAGTTGCCACCTCCCAGCCTGCACACAACACGTACAGCAGCAGCCAACAGCAACAGCAATCAGCTCCCTAGCAGCAGCTGCAGGTACTGGTGCACACCACACAAGTGGCCTCTACCAGGTTGCCTGCCTGGGTTTGAACCCTCTGGATAATGTGTGCTGATCTGCTGCTGCTGCTACTGCCCCTGCCGCTGCTATTGCCGCAGCTGATGCGGCTGCTCGTAGGTAGCCATGTGCAGAATCGACACAAATGACCCCGACCATGTTGCCTGCAAAGGTCTAAACCCCCCTCCCTCAGCCCCCAACCAGCCATGCAAGTGAAATGGTGCCCCTGCTGCCGCTCCTGTGGCTGCCACCGCTGTTGTACAATTAGTTGGGGCCCGACGAGCACCACCAAACTGCGCTGCTGATGCAATTATAAGCCAGCAGCAGCACCTGGTACCACACCATCAGCAGCAGCTGATGTACGGTCACAGGTGCATGGGGTGGGAACCCTTTATGAAGTGCCTAGTTTGGCCTATGAGCCTAGTTTGGCTCCAGAAAGGGCGCAGGCGTGGCCCTGACCCAGTTTAGTAGTAGTAGAAGTGCAGTGTACTGGCTGTCTGGGAGGGGGGGGGGGCTGACTAGCACTGGTGTGAGGGTTAGGGCATTGCAGCAGGTGTGCTAGCTGGCGGTCTGGGCTGGCGGTGTCGCTAGCGCTGTTTTAGGGGGGAGGGGAGACAGCTGCTCCGCGCCAACACAACGGCTCGACTACAGAGTGGCTGCAGACTTGCACTCAGAGTATGACAGGGTGTGATTATGTGTGTGAGCAAGGAAGTGACACAGTCAATTGTGTGGTGGAAGGCGTGCACTTGCTTTGGCTACACACCTTCACCACCTTCACACCTTCACTTGACCGTGTCACTTTCCCGCCCACACACAGTATCATACCTTGTCATGCACACTGAACTGCAAGCTACAGTGATGCAAAAGCTCCCTGGCTGTAGCTCTGCAGTACTTACTTTTCCCTGAGGGCAAAATTGGGTGCGTCATATTTCTTCTTGAATAAATCAAAGAATGGCTGCGCGACGTAAAAGTCCAGTGCGCCCAGCACCGGGTTGGGGGCAGTGCCAAAGAGATAGTAGAGGCCCTGCAGCAGCAGCACAGCAGCACCCACGGATACCCAATTGCTAGTGAAGCTGTGTTCAAACATATCCACAGTTTGAAATGGTTCATGGATATGCGATCTAGCCGTGATCAAGGGTTGCTGGGGGTGAAGGCACGTCCAGACAGCAGAAGTGAGGGGTCACCACACCCACCGTCAGCCGCATGACGCCAGCAATTGTTGGTGACAGTGCTGCCACTGAGGCGATGTCTCCTCCAATAACCTGCACTGCTGGCTGCAGCGGCTCAGGTGCTGCTGATGCAATTGTGTCAACAAAGGTCTGTACAGTAGATGCTATGCTGGCTATCTCCGGAATTGCCACCGCCTGTGTCACCCGCTGCTGCTTGCGCTGACACTTTGAGGGTAAGATTGGGTTGTGTGTTGTTTGAGAGCCCGACAGAGCCGTTTGACGTGGCTGGAGTGCCTTCATGGCGATCGTCCACAGAAAAAATGCACTACCCTCTCACGCCAGGCAACGACTGCGAGCCGATAAACAATACGTTCGTGGAGTAAATCAACGTTTCACTGGGTACAGTACCGAATTGACCCGGTTCTGCAGCACACCAAGACCTACGCCCCAGTGACAGTGGTGCATTGGATGTGAGGTCGTGCTTTGTGTCGTGTGTTGACACAGAGTGTGCTGTCTGAACCCTATCAAATTGAAGATACGCAAGCCAAAGGGATAGCCCATCCCTACACTGTACAGCTCTCACAGCTGCGAGCAGTCGATGCTGACAGGTATCCAATGTATGGTCACAGTCACTGTGGGAGGATGAGGATGCACCTTGTGCTATGCAGTGTGTACTGCGTTTGCCAAAGGTTTTCGTGTTGAGCTACAACGTGGCCATGACACCTTGTTGGTGCCTTGCTGACAGGCTGGCCCCTGACTGTGCACACTTGCCTGCCTAAATTGAACCACACTTAACCTCCTCGACATCATCCTGCCCTACCACACTGAAGAGAAAGTATTTTACCCAGAGGTGCCCAGGACTGAAACCAGCATCCTGGACATGGACAAGAGGAGGGCATGCAGCAGGGCTGCACCAGGTGATTTCCCTCATGACGGTACTCCCAGGCCACACAACCATCAAACCAGGCACCAACATACCATCAGGGGTAGTAGAAGCGTAGCTACGCTAGGATCACCCCTGCATACTATCATCGATGCGCTCAAGGGTGAGCTCACCCTTGTCATACTGCTGCTGACTGCACCAAAAAGGGCTGCAAGGACCCAAAACAAACTGTATCTTCACAAGCATTCAGAAACATTCAAGAACTGCGTAACTGCAACACAACCCAGTCAGGTGGCTTCATAGGCATGCTCAACACATCGTAGCATCTGATAGCTGCAGGTTACTGCTGCACAACAGGGTGGGATGCTTCAGCAACCCTGCCTGCCAATCAGCAGCAGCCCACAAGCTGGACGCACCTGCCACAAACAGCAGGGAACAATGACCTCCCGGGGCGTAAGCCTGTAGCACTTCATGTTCCGCTGCCATTGCTTGCAGCGCGAGCACAATGCTCACCAACAAACACAATACTGCCCAGCTGAACGCTCCAGCGTCGCATGTGCTGAGAATGTAGGTGCAGAGCGATTGGCTGCTCCAGCCGCCTCGGCTGCTGCACTGCACGGCTTGATGCAGTTCTGAGACTGCTGCTGGCCTCGCGTGCTCCCACGGCGCTGCTGAGCTTAGCTTGCTGCTGGACTGCGCGCTGTACACACGGCTGTATGCTGTCAGTTCCCGTGGTAGCCCTCCCTGCCAAAGTCCATGCAGATCTTGATCTGTAGTTGCACAGGACACGAGCAAAAGCAAGCAGGAACACACATACAGCAACTAGCAGTGAGCAGTAGCACGGCAGCATTTCAAGATGGCAACCTGCTTGGTGATGCATATCAACCAGGACGTCTAGGGACTGGACACTGATTGCCCTTTGCAAATGCCGTCCAAACAGCAGGCAAGTCCGAGGCCCAGCATGGCATGCATTTGGCGAACAACCTGTTGGGACTCTTCGCAACTGCTGCATGAGTGAAAGAAAGAAAGAGAAGAAAGAACAGCTGCAGCTGCTGCTGCCAATCACCCCTCCCAAAGCTGCAGCTTCACTGGCACAACAGACAGCAGGCCACTCACGTCCTTGGGCATGGGTGGGTTCCTGCTGAAGGCTGTACCGCCAACATAGTAGGGCTCTGCAGTGCAAGGCAGTGCGGGGCACAGGGTGGGTGTTGCCGCACAAATCGTAAACGCTGCTCGCACCAGAAGAGGTTGTGAACCCTGATTGCAGTGTTGGGCAAGGGCACCACAGTGCCACCAGGTGCCCCTCCCAAGCCTGGCATGCAGCAGTGTCACTGTTTGTTGGCACTGTGCGACACTGTGCTGCCGGGACAGTCACGGCTACTGGTTATCAGCATATGCTGTAGGGCTTGCTGTGGGGCAACTGCTGAAGACGCATCTATGCTGCTGCCGCTGCCATCGCACTGCTGCCTGCGTGTGGGGGCAGCTGGGTCTGTCCATATGGCAAGTCCCATTGCTTGGCTGAACGTAGTAACTGCATCACTGTAGCCTGCAGCTGCTGTACTCACCAATGATGGGGTCTGGGTGCCTCCATTCTGCTAGCAGCTGCTCGCCATGTGTGAGCATGCGCTCTGCTGTTTCCCGATTGTCCTGCAGACACGCCAAGAAGCAGTGGGACGTTCTGCACAACCTCAATGCGCAGCCGGGACATCCAGCACACCCGCCCAGCACTTACCAGGTTCCTGTTTGCCTCAAACTCTGCCCTGATGGCCCTTGACTGTGGGGGGTGGGAAGGGGGGTGGGGACAAAGGCAGGGGTGAGCTGAGGCACGGCAGGTGCAGTGCATTGCAAACAGATTGTCAGGCCCGTCACTTACCCTAACATACCACTGCGCCCTGTTGCCCGACCAGTCTAAGCACGTCTTCAGCGCATGTCTATAGAGGTGCATCGCCCGCTGTCTGTGGGGCGACAGCAGAGACATGCTGACAAGCTGTGTGAGGTGAGGACTTTCTGCTCAGCAGGCAGGGCTGCTGTCCAGGCTCCTGCGCCTGCTCTGCTGAGCTTAGATCTGCTTCGCCACTGAAGCTCTCCCACCAACACGGACCAGGCTCTGACTCGTTCCTGATGTGAATCACGTACAGTACGGCTTAACGAATTGCGCGATGCCTCGACATAGCACCAGCGCAGAACCCTTGCCCTGTAGGCCCTGGGGGTCAAAATTGTTGTTGAGCTGGCTGGATGGCTGGCTGTGTCATGTGTTGTGCATTGAAAATGTGACTGGAATTGCACAATGTGCTGGTAGTGTGTCAAAGTACCCTCTGAGCACTCCACAGCAAAGCCTGTCCCATGGGTACAAACCCGCAGAAACAGATAGCGCTGTCTCTCAAAGCCAGGGGCCTGACAGTGACTCCTGCGATACCTCGCACACGGCAGCTGTTGCTACCAAGTCTAGGGCAAAGTATTGTGGACATCAGCATTGCCATATGCGTGCAGATCGTGCTGCTGTCCTGGTCAGCGTGGATATCAGTGCTGCTGGTCATCCTGTGCGTTGTCTTCTATGCAAACTACAAGGACGGTGCCATGGCAGCAGCAGAGGGGTCAATAATGATCCCAATAGCGCTGCTGATATACCTTCCGTGCCTTGGCTTGGTGTACATGGTGAGCACCAGCAACAGGCTGGCATGCATTCTCGACACATCGTCTGTCTGCACAAGGCAAAGCCAAGTTCAAGCAGTGTGGAGGCACAGACCAGTACTGACTGCGTGTACTGACAGTGGTTGAGTTGCTGTCGCATGCCATGCATGAGCACAGTTTGTGCAGCGTGGCAGAGAGTACTTGACAAGGACTGGCACACGTGTTGCAGCTCCACTGTCAGCCTCTTTCGGCATCTTTAGCAGACAGCAGCAGCAGCTTTCAGCCCCAGACACACCTCTCCTGCATCTTTGACCTTCTTGGACGCATGCGCCATTTCCTGCTGTTCATGCCTGCCTACAACGCGCTCAGACTGCAAACCGGCGCCTGGAAGCACAAAGACACCTTGAGCAAGGTATGCAGCTGGCACTCTGCCCAGCACACTGTCTGCTTGCAGCAGCATGCAAACGTCATGAATTTGAGAGGGGCCGTATTGAAGACTGTGCTGGCAGTCTGCAGCTTGTCCAGCACATGCCCAGAACCTGCAGGACAGTAAGTCAAATGACTCCGGTGCTGACTGCATGGGGCGCCGTCTTTCCTGCAACAAGGTTTGTGCTGGCCTCCTGCTGTCCTGCTCTGCTGCATGTGTCCTGCAGTCCAGTCACATGTGGTGGGTGTGTATGCACTACATGCCAGCCTGGGCTCCAGTGGTGCCCTGCACCTGCTGGCGCAGCTGGATGATGCCATAAGTGACACCATGCGTGAGTGGGGTGCAGGCTGTGCAGGGCTGTTGCTGGCATCGCTGGCAGTGTTGGCTTTGGCAGGCACAGCGCAGTTGCATACATGCGCACATCGCACTGGCCTGGCTGCTGCTTGTATAGAGAGTCTGCGGAGTAGTGAAGCAGCACACAGCAGCTGCGCTATGCGTGAGGGGCCAGGCCGCTCAGTGGAGCAGGGGGCTGATCACAGAGCAGGCTGGTGCTGTCAGGCTCACTGCAGCAGCATACAGGTACACCTTGTACCTGGCCTGACTGCTGAGTTGCAGCAATGCAACTGACCAGTTCCACAAGTGCCGATCATATGGCGGGGCAGCTTGCCGACCTCTTGACAATAGCCGGTCTAAGAGGCTTGTGCATGTGCTCTCTATGGAGCAACCGGGGCTGAGCTTGATGTTCTATGCTTTAGTCATTGTTGCTATGCGCTGTGCTGTGCTGTGCTGTGCAGTCCAGCTGCAGGGTTATCTGTCTCAGCCGCGCACCATCAGCAGCCACCACTTTGGTACTGGCCTGCTCAAGGGGGAGGTGCTGCCAGCAAACAGCAGACTGGTGAGCAAGCAGGGCAGGTCCTGAGGGGGCAGTGCCCCACTGGGGCGGCTGCAGGCTGGCAAGCAGCAGCGCTGCCAGGATTGCACGGCATGACAGGCTTGCTTGTAGTAGAGGGTGTCACGCGTCAACAGGTCACCCCACCCTGTTGGACACACCTTGTGCTTGTATCGCTGTGTGACAAATTGCATTGGCAGACGTTCCTACCTGAACCCCCTGCAGTGCAACAGCGGGGCACTGGCAATGCTTCCAACACGCATCCAACATTGGGCCTGTGTCAGGGTGGTCCTTGGCCTACCTGCGCTGCTGCCGCTGCAAGATAAGAAAAGAGCTGAGTGTTGTGTGTATTTTGTTGCTGCGCCTGCCTACAGCTGGTGCTGGGTGCAGACATGGGTCAGCGGCTGCGGCAGGTGCACAGCTGTATGCGGCGGCTGATGGACTCTGCTGCAGCGCTGCTGGCGTACTGCAGCGACACGGAAGCGGGGAGACCGTATGTACAGCAGGTCAGTGGGTGTGATGCCTTGGCGGGCAGCCAGGAGGCGAGTGGTTAGCTGTACCCACAGTAGCAGCTGCCTGCATCAGGATGTCGTGCGTCTTGCAGGGCAATTCTCAACCAGCAGCAGCAGCAGCAGCAGCAGCACACAGTTGAGGAGCCGTTTTGCAGCAAGGGCGTTGAACAGTTATCGTTCAACGGCAGGGTTGTTTCCAGGTGTGGCAAGGGTTGGCGGGTCGACAGCCTGGCTTGTGCAAACACTGGCAGCCAGTCCAACCAGTGACATGACACTGACAGTCAGAGCACCACTGGGTGTCGGTGGGTCAACATGTCAGCCAAGCAGCCCCCCTCACTTCGAAACTGGCCGCCATGCCCAGTCGATACCTTTTAGCACACCCTGACCCAGCATCCTCGTCTTGCTGGGCCTCTCGACTGGCTTTCCCTGCAACTCCACCTTCCTTCATCTTGTGTGTGCCGGGGCCTCTGTGTTGCGCACTTTCACACACGGCTCCTCAACGTTTCGCAACAATGATACCAGTTGTGATAGCACAGCTGGGACATTGCTGTGGTTGTTGATTTGGCCAATGAGCCTTGTATTAGCTCCTCAAACGGCCGGTGTTCAGTGAACATCCAATTACTGATTGCGTCTGTGCAGGCGCTGGCGCTTGTTCAGCTGCTGGTGCCGCTGACGGCCTCCCTGCAGGCGCTGCTGTCCGTCAAGGACCTGCGCAGCCCGCTGCTGCTGCGTGTGATGCTGCGGCCTGCTGTGGTGCTGGTGGCACCCCTGCTCAGCGGCAGCTTCCTGGCCGGTTGGGGGCTCATTGGGCGGCCTGTCACGGCGGCGGGGCAGGTGTTCGCCATCGTGGTCGGCTGCATTGTGAGTGAGCTTGCGGAGCATGTGTTGTGTGCAAATCGGCAGATTCAGGTTTTGACACCACAGCAGGGACAGCAAGGCTGCGTCCGACACGAACACATCAAAGCAACAAAGTCCTGCATGTGTGGTTGTGAAAGCAACCAAGCTCACTGCTGCATACCATGGAAGATTGATGCACCCCTTTTTGACCCCCCCCCCTTTTTCCTGCCGCCCTGCTTTGATGCCCCTGCGGCTGCCTGCTGTGTTTGTTTGGCTGTCTGTGTGCGCACCTTGTGTTGCTGCTGCTGCCGCTGCTGCTACCACAGCTGCAGATCATGCTGATGAGTCTGTACACTTTGAGTGTGATGCTGGAGGATCCCTTTGACACAGGGGCCCAGGCAGCTCCCGACACACTTAGCATGACAGAGTTCATGCACACACTGGCATACGTGAGTGAACCGCACTCGCCACAGCTGTGTGCACACGCTACACAAAATCTGTGGTGTGTCTGGATCCCACGCATGCTCGCATCATGCATGCTGCGCAGCATATGTGGCAGGTACATATGCTGCGCAGCATGCATGAGGCGAGCATGGTTGGGCTCCAGACGAGTCACAGACATCGTGCAGCAGTGTGCAAAGGCATGCCTCTCTCCTGGACTTGTTTGACCGGCGGCGGCTTGTCTGCGGTGAAGCAGCAACCAACAGCGAAGCTTTTCCACTGTTGCACAGTATGTGCTTGCTGTGTGCTGGGGCCTTGGAGTGTGTTTCTTGCTTACTAAGGCCGCGTCCTGCATCATGTGCTGCTGTGTGTCCCGCCTGTGCAGCTGACTGCCCCAGACCCCTCAGAGCCTGTGTCTAGTGTCGATGACTCTGAGGTGACGGTTGCTGTGAAGCCCAGCCCCTGGGCCCCCAGCAGCAGCAGCAGGAGGCCCAGGATACAGCACCGCAGCAGGAGCAGCAGCAGTGGCAGGCAGGCCCCTTGCCGAGCAGAGCCATATTGTTGACCACAGGGCAGGACAGCATGTTCCAGCTGTCGCCAGAGGGCTCTGCAGGCTCTGTTGGGAACACTGTGATGGCGCAAGAGCCTGGCTTGCAACAGGGCCGTGCTGCAAGGCAGTAGGCGTGCACTGGCTGGTGGCTGGTCTAACACGTTCATGCCATGGCCACAACCTGTGAGCATGAGGTTGTGGTTGGGCCATGCGTGAGGGTGGTGGGGTGGTGTAAGTGTCGACAGAGGGAGTACTTGGATACATGCAAGTGTGCGGGGGGGGGGGCTGTGGTTACTCAAGTAAGCTTTCAGGCTGCTGCCTTGCTGCATGGATTATGCTTAGCTCTGGGTGGCAGCTCGGGCAGGTTATAGCATGTTATGCTTTGAGCCAGCATGGCGGCAGGCAGACAGTTGTTGCGGCATGCTAGTTGACAATTGCTTACGAGCCATTACATTTACTTCAGTCTGCATTTGCCATCGATGGTGTTTACTCAGTACTGTTGTGTCAGGTTGACACTGTTGACCGCATCAGCAAAGTGAGAGGTCAATCAACTACACTGTAGCTGGGTGGTCATCGGTCAGCCCCGAGGCGTATATAACTGTACTCTATGGTGTCTCTTAGGCCGTTGGGCCGCGCATGGTACTTGTTATGTGCCTTATGCATGTGTCAAGCTGCACTTTGCCCCGGTGTTGCCTGCCAGGCTGGCCGGTTGGATGGGTGGCCATAAGACCTCGTGGAACATGCATAGCGGTTAGTCTTGTTTTTTTGATGAACCAGGTTGGGGTGGCGCTTTGCCGGCAGCGTTGGATTTGCGTGGAGTCCGACAGCTTGCTTCAAAACCTGGCCCAACGGAGCGGCATTCGTCTCCCAAGCGCGGACAGACCATTTGTTGCTTCTTGTGCTATGCATGTAACGTTTGATCAGCCGAAAGTCATCACTCCCCTTGCATGTACGTCCCTTCCAACGTTGAGCAGCAGAAGCAGCAACACCGACACAGGGTGGCAGCAGCAAAGGGCGTATCTTCACATTTTTGCTGCTGTTTAGTTAACAGTAACACCAAATGCACGATCTGTAGTGCACAGCAGGCTGAGAGTTGCTCATAGCACACCTGGGCTGGCTGCTACTGCTCCCCAAGCCACATGTGGTGCAGCAGCAGCAGCTTTGGCACCCAGCCCAGCTGCACAGCGCTCCAAGCAGCAGTACCGCTAACGAGGCTGTCCATACAGCAACACAGCACCGCTATATATGCTGCAGGCAGTGCGCAGCGGCAGCTGCCTGTGCCTGCAGGAGCACCAGCATCCTCAGCTGCTGAAGCCCCACCCCGGTCAGTTGCAGCTGCCGCCCTGCCGTCTTTTGATGGGGATGGCAAGCTTGCTGCCGATCAGCAGCAGCTGCAGGGCCGCTCACGGCGCAGGCCAACAAAGGGTGGCAGTGAAGCACATTCAGGTGTCACCCAGCAGCAGCAGCAGCAGCATGGTGATGATCTAGACCTTCAGCAGCTGCAGACCTTCCACGACCATCTGCTGTTGCTACAGCATCAGCAGCAGCAGGGTGAGCCGGTGGACAGTCTGCTGCTGGAGCTGCAGGAGCAGCAGCAGGGCACTGGGGACACCTACCTGCCACAACCCCGCACTGCTGCTGCTGCTACTGCTGCTGCTGGGGAGTCTGTTGACGACGGCAGCAGTGGTTGGTATGATGCAGCTGTGTATGGTGATGGGGGTGTGGAGGGTCAGGGTGAGGAGGCAGAGGCAGAGGCAGCTTTGGAGGCATATGGGTTTGATGAGCAGCAGCTGCAGGAGCTGCAGCAAGACCTGGACGCACAACTGCAGCAGCAGCACCAGCACCAACAGCAGCAGCACCAGCACCAGAAGGATGTGCTGCTGCAGCTGCAGCTGAACCATGAGCAGGAATATCAGCAGCAGCAGCCAGGTATGGATCGGCTGCTGCAGCAGATGCAGCAGACCCACCACAGCAGTACACAGCACTTCACTCACTCACACTCTGCTGGCAGCAGCAGCAGCAGCAGTAGCTGGGGCGATAGGGGTGCGGCTGGTCAGCACATCCAGGATACTGACGGGCAGGGCTACCATCCCTATCACAACCACCCACAGCAGCAGCAGCAGCAGCAGCAGTATGATGAACCCCCAGCCACAAGGGAACACCAACAACAGCATCAACAGCAGCAGCAGCAGCAGCAGTTGACGTGGGAGTTGAGTCGTGTGAGTCACCCTCAGGCGCTGCTGACGCTGCTGCTGGCGTCTGCTGCTGCTGGTGGGCTCAACCAGGTGCACCTCACAGCAGCGGCTGAGGCACTGGCCAGGCTGGCACGACAGCAGCAGCAGATGAGGGACCCAGCATACAAACGCAAGGTGTGTGCGGAGGTTGGGGAGACAGACGAGAATGGGGGGAGGGGCTGGGGTGTGAGGGTTTCCTTTGGGTTTGGTGTTGATGGGAGAAGAACATCTAGCCATGATAGCAGCAGCAGATGAGGGACCCTGCCTATGTACCCAAGGTGGCCACAGGGAGGGCGGCAAGCAGGGGGTTGAGGTGGCCGGCACTTTTTGTGTCCCCTGTCCTGCCTTCTGCATCACCGCGTGCGTGAGCCTCCAACCTTTGCTACACTATCACTCACAAGTCCACCATGCAAACCCTTCTCACACACCCCTAACTCAGTACGACCCCCCCCCCCCCGGCCACCTCTGCTGTGTCTGTCTTTCTGTGTCCATCGTCAGGTTCGTGTGTGTTTCAGGCGGCTGGTGCGTCTGCTGCAGAGCCAGCTGCTGGAGCTGGATGAACTAGGCATCACACTGGGACTGAGGCACCTGGCACAACTGGGAGCAGCAGACACAGGATGCAGGGTGAGCAATCGTTGTGGCCGCAGAAGGGGACATGGATGCTGGCAGCGGGGGTGGGGGGAGTGAGCCTTGCCCTTATATAGAAGGTGAAGCGTGTTGTCGCATGTTGAAGCAGCATGCAGGACCTGTCGACTGATATGCTGTGCTGTGCTGCCTGCTGTGCTGTGCTGCATGCCCTTCGTCGCTTGTTCCCTCCCTCCGCCTTCCTAGGCCCCTGCCCTGTGGGGTGACCTGCTGCATCTGTCCACACCCCTCCTGGAGGGCAGCAGCACCACACACTCACTCACCAGCAGCAGCGGCAGCAGTGGCGGCAGCAGTGGCGGCTGCCTGAACCCCCAGCAGCTGGTGATGATCATCCATGCTGTTGCCACAGCAGACGGCTGGTGTGAGGTGAAGCCCAGCAGGCACTGGTGGAGTGCCTTCCTGGCAGCAACAGCGGCAGCAATGCAGCCGCCACAGCAGCAGCGCGGCAGGAGTGACGGCAGCAGTAACCCGGGTGACACGAGTGACGACGGCAGCAGTGGCAGCGATGAGGAGGACGGCCTCACACCAGCCTACAGCAGCCCCCAAGGGTTCAATCCCCCACAACCCTTCCCCAAGGGTTTACCCCCCAGGGTTTTTCCATCATGGTGTGGGCTTTAGGGAAGCTGCAGCGGCGGCCAGGGGCCGACTGGGCTGCTGTGCTGTATGCTGCCACACGGGATCAATTGCCAGGGTTTAGCCCGCAGGGCCTGTCTAACCTGGGTTTAGGGCTGGCCAGTATGGGGGCTTTGGGGCTTCCTCGGCCTGACAGGAGTTGGGCTGAGGCTTATGTGGCTGCTGCTGTGGAGTCAAGGCATGGCTTCAGTAGCCAGGGGCTGGCTAACCTGTTGTGGTGAGCGTGTGTGTTTTTGGGGAGGGGGGAGTGCATGATGAGGGGGGCGAAGTGGCTACTGGTGTGGCTGTTAACGGAATGAAGGGTGTTGCACTGTACTAGGCCAAGTAGTACTGCCTCAATTCATTACATACCCTTCACCTGAGTTGGGCACAGTCATCAACTTCTGCACCATGCCATGCTGTGCCATGCTGTGCTGTATGCAGCCTTGACCCTGTCCCTGGACTGCTGCTGCTGCTGCTGCAGGTCTCTGGCCAAGCTGCGCTACCGGCCCCCTGCGGCCAGCCTGCAGCAGCTTTCTGAGGCCAGCCTGGCCCTGATGGCGTTACCCCCACCCTCACACTTATCCAGGACCCAGCCACACTTTTCTCGGACCCAGTCACACTTCTCAACCGCCAACAGCTGCAGCGCCCAGGACCTGTCTCTGACTGCCTACAGCTTTGCGCTGCTGGGCTACATGCCCCCTGAGGCCTGGTGGGCCAGGTTCTGGGCCAGCAGTAGGGCCAGGATGGGCCAGGCAAGCAGCCAGGCACTGGCCAACATGTTCTGGGCACTGGGACGGCTCAGGAAGGTGGGCTAGGGGGGGCGATGACTATAGAGGGCGCCTTCACCCTTGCCATCGGCACCCGCTCTGTTGCCAGCTCCCCACCCCAGCCGTCCACACGCACCTGCATCCTGATAACACCTAGTACAAGTGTCTTACACACCGACGCATATTGCCCCCTGCCCCCCTCCTCTTGCAGGCTCCTCAGCGTGCTTGGCTCCTTTCTTTCGCAGCCCACATGGGCACGGCCCTACCCTACACCTCCAACCAGGCCGTTGCCAACACCCTGTGGCCCGCTTCCCTCATCCTACCACCCTGCCGCTTTCACTGCGCCTGTCCCCCTCACCTTTCCAAGCACACTGAAGAATAGTGTCCCCCCCCCCCCACCATCTTGCCCCCTCCCCCCTGCCCCACCCCACCCCACTCTTGCAGGCTCCTCAGCGTGCTTGGTTGCTGTCTTTCCTGGCCCACATGGACGCCGCCCTACCCCACGCATCATGCCAGGCTGTAGCCAACACCCTGTGGGCTGCTGGTCGGCTTCAGCTGAAGGTGCTGCCTGGCAGCTGGCTGGTCAGTGTGCTGGGCAGGCTGGAGGGGCTCATGAACCACACCAGCAGCAGGGAGCTGGGGGTGATTCTGGCGGCACTGGCGGAACTGGGGCACAGACCTAACAGCAAGTGGATGGCCAGGTGGGTGGGGTGGAGAGGGGGTGGGTTTTGGAAGGGGGAGGGGTGTCAGCATGTACCCTCAATGGGGATGCAGGGACGAGAGAGAGATGGAGGTCTGAGGGGGGTGTTGGTTGGAATGATCTAGTGTGCTGGGGCAGCTGGATGGGTTGCCACCTGCTCACACTGGACATGCTTTCCAGTCACAGCACCAACCCTGACGCAACACACCGTCCCTCCCCCTCTCCCCCCTTCAACCCATGCCCCCCCCCCGCAAGTTCTACGCTGCCTCCTCTGAGCCGAAGCTCCCCTCCTTCACCCCCCGCCAGCGGGTCTCCTGCTTAGCCCTGAGTGCATAGTCAAGAGTGGGGACTGCAGTGATTGCACCTGTATACCCCCCCCACTCACTCACACACATACACCACACAAGTAGCCCAGTCACAGAACCAACCCTGACGCAACACACCCTCTCCCCCCCCCCCTGCAGGTTCTACGCTGCTTCTGAGCCGAAGCTCCCCTCCTTCACCCCCCACCAGCTGTCCTCCTGCCTAGCGGCCCTGGCCTCCCTCACCCCAGACAGGCCCCCTCCCCCCAGCTGGTCAGCAGCAGCACTGCAGCAGGTGGAGACACGCCTGCCATCCATGTCTGCACCACGCCTTGTCAACACACTGTGGGGGCTGCTGGAGCTGGGGATGAAACCTCACAGGGACCTCGTGGCTAGGTGAGTTACATGGGGGCAAAGCAACACCTACAAGTAGTTGACTTGGTTTGTCGAATCAGAAGTGACCTGGATGCGAGGGGTTGGACCTGGTTTGTGCGGCAGTGGTTGAAGCTTGCTGATCACAAGGGGTTGATGAACACTGCTGGAGCTGACCTCTGGGAGGGATGTGTTGGGAGGGGGGGGGGCGCTGCTGGAGCTGGGGATGAACCCACACAGGGACCTGGTGGCGAGGTGAGACTTGGAACAGACACTAGGCACCTGAGTTGAGTGACCATACACAATATAGTTCAAGTAGTCTCAACTAGTTCAAGTAGTCTCAATCAACACAATTGTCGGCTGTACTGCCAGTCATGTGGATGTTAGGGTACTGCTGTGCTGTCACGGCAGCAGTGATGTGGGTGGGCTGTGGTAGCGAGGGAGGACGGTGAGGAAGGGGGGCAGGATCCCCGGTGCCAGCCTGACCGTCAGCACATATGCAACTGGGTGGATGCACAGGGTGTCATGCCTGAGTGAGGCACACAGGCAGCAGGAAGCACAATCTGGCCCCCACAAACACACCTTCTGTTTTCCAGCTGACCCCCCCCCCCCTCCCCCCGCTTCCCCCCCCCCCCTCCGCTCCACTTTCTTTGCAGCTTCCTATCCTCCACTGCTGACAAGCTTCACTTGATGAGCGGACCCATGATGAGCAAAACCCTGGCCACCCTGGCACGCGTCTCCCAGCAGCAGCAGCAGCAACAGCAGCGGCTGGGCCCCAACCCCTCCTGGCTTGGTCTGATAGCCGAGGAGTCTCACTACCACCTAGGTGACCTAAACCCCGACTGCCTGGCAGACATGGTGTGGGGTTTTGGACAGCTGCGGTACAACCCTGGCGCAGGTTGGGTCCAAGCCGCACTGCACCACGCGGAGCGGCAGATGCCAGGGTTTAGCGGCAAAGGCCTGGCACGGCTTCTGCAGGGTTTAGCGGGGCTGGGGGTGCGGCCGGGGGTTTCGTGGTTGGCGGGTGTGTGTGTGGTGCTGCAAGGGCGGCTGCAGGGGTTGACTGGTCAGGAGCTGCTGCAGTGTGTGGGAGCATTGCAGGAGCTGGGGCTGGGGCCAGTTGGGGACGTGGTGCAGCAGCTGTCCCGGCAGGGATTCAGCAGTTTGGAGGCAGCAGAGGCCTGGGTGGCTGCTGCTGCTGCTGCTGCTGGGTCTGCTGATGCTTTGCCAGGGGGTAAGGCAGCGGGGACAGCATCTGTTCCTGCAGCTTCAGCAGCAGCAGCAGCAGGAACACTGAGTGCGTCTCAGCAGCAGCTGGGTACAGCCACCCCGGCGACCCTGCAGACTTCTGCCGTTGCAGCAACAGCTGCTGAAAAGCAGCAGCTAGTGGATGCTGCCGACCTGCAGCCCAGCCAGACTCATGCCAAGTCGGCAGCTGGTGGCAGCAGCCATGCTGCTGCAGCTGACAGCAGCAGTCATCCTCATGGCGGTGATGACAGCAGCAGCGGCAGCAATGGCGGCAGCAGTGTGCCAGAGCTGCTGCCCAAACCCCAGCTGCCGCCATTGGGCTTCCGCAGGCCTGCAGCAGCATCAATGATTGCAAAGGGGTATTGATGTAGCTGCACAGCTACAGTGTGTATCATGCGTGTGCATTGCATTGCATGAAAGCTTGAGGAGTGTTTGCATGTTTGGCTGTCGGGTGTGTGTCAGCAAACGCTTTGTGGATGATGTGTTCCTGGTGACTGCTGGGATACAAAATTGTAACGACCTGGTGAGCACAAACTGCGGCAGTGCTTTGCTGTTTTCCCTAGCTCTGCACAGCCACTTCTGCAGGTTACACATGCATATATATGGACATGTGACACAGCAGCTTGCTTGACCATGATGGCACACAGAGGGGGAGAAAGTGCTGAACGGTGCAAATGTCCAACTGGAGAGCCTCGTAGTGCCTGTTGGACCCTCTGTTGAGGCGTTGCTACTGCCATTGCGAGTGCATCATGGGTAAGGCGTGAGCACACTGGTCACACTGGTTGTGTCACCTTGCCAAGTGGCTTTCGTTGCCTGGGGTGGCGGTGGGGGACCCAGTGCTAGTTACATTGTGTTCTGTGTTCCCATCTTTGTGTGTTCCCAGTGTCTCCACAGGAAATCTTGCTACCTCCCCGGTTCCGGGCACTGTCTCACCTTGCCAAGTGAAGACCAATGCACCATTCACTGCTGCACGGGTTGGCATGACACCAACCATGCTACCATGCA
Source organism: Desmodesmus armatus (assembly GCA_007449985.2). NCBI lineage: Eukaryota > Viridiplantae > Chlorophyta > Chlorophyceae > Sphaeropleales > Scenedesmaceae > Desmodesmus > Desmodesmus armatus. The sequence goes on along the minus strand of VIIQ02000008.1, from coordinate 128,681 downwards.
TCGAGTGGTGGACATAAAGCACACACACACACACAAGACAACACTAGCACAGAGTGCTAACAGTTCCCTCCGTGTCGGATCCTTGTCACAGCAGTCACATGCTCTGTGATGAAACACATGCCCATGCATCTCTGCATCAACCCTACAACGCAGCACCGCTGCAGTACACAGGACATGGACTGGCAGCCGTAGCATGCTAGCGCCTGTATGTGCTGTTGTAACCATGATAGTGGGGTGCATACGTCACCTGCTGCTGCTTCTGCATCTCTGCTTGCGACTGCTTCAATGCCTGCTGCGCCTGACGCAGTTGCTGCTCGTCCCAGTTTAACCTGGACGAGCGGGCATCCAGCCGCTTCTGGGTTGCTGCCACCTGCTGCTCCCTATCTACGATGGCCTGTAGCCTCCTGTCAAGCTGCTGTGACTCATCCGCGCACCACGCTTCCCTGGAAGCCGCCTTCGCAGCAGCAGCTGCAGCCTTGCGCTCCCTTTCAACCAGCTGCAGTATTGCGCTGTTGGACCCTGCCAGCAGCTCGAGGTCCTGCTCCCTAGCTTCCAGGCTGGCTTCCAACCGTTCCTGGCGGTCACTCTGCAGCTTCAGGGCGTCACCCTGGCTCCTCAGCTGGCGCTCAAGGCCAGCAGCAGCAAGCTCTCGGGCCTCAATCTGCAGGTTGCAAGCATGGTGGCCACGGTAGGTACGCACGTGGGGATATGCATAAAGTGCTGACGCCAAGATTCTCCACTGTCAGCCGGAACAGCAGGCTGCTGCTATCTGCCAGGGATAAAGCAAGCCTCGGATTCATCCATGCTGGCCAGCAGTTGTGTTGGGCCCCATGTTACAAAATCATGACATCGTTTGAAGCTTGTGTTTACCCCGCCATCCTGACTGCCAACCTGGCAATTCCAACCCACCTGGCGCCACCTCTCATCGCACTCAGCTTTGTTGGCTGCCACATTTGCAACAGCAGCCGCTGTCTTGCGCTCCCTGGCCACTGCATTTTGCACCCTTGCCTGCAGCTTCCCCTCCTTGACCTTCAGGCTTGCCTCCAGGCATGTCAGCTTCGTCTCAAGCCTGGCAGCCGCAGCCTCCCGGACTTGCAACTGCAGGTTGCAAGCAAGTTGCTACACTGTTTTCTGACACATCCCAAAGGCCTTGAGGGCTGGCTGTTGTGCTGGGCACTGCAGAAGCAGCTGGTACTGTCCCATACATGGTATAGTGCTGGCACTGTACCATGCATGCCATATGGCATGCAACTGGCACCAAAGCAGGTTAACTCGCAGTCAGCATACTTCAGGCGGCCTGACATGTGTGCTACCAGCCTTCCTAACATGCTGACAAAAGCATCATAGCTGCATGAAGGCATGTGATACCCAGCTTACGATTGCCGCCTGACGAGGGGCTGCCTGAGCCGAAGCCAGCAGTGACTCAAGCTGTGCACGCTGTGCACGCTGTGACTCTAGCAGTCCCTTGCTGTTGCTCAGCGCAGCCTTTGCAGCCACAAGCTCTTTGCGGGTGTCCTGCAGGTCGCTCTCCATGTCACTCATCTGAGCCAGCAGCACCGGCTGGCACCTGCTGCTCCTGATGCACAGGCGCAGCAGATGCTTGGCAACATCAGGCACCTGCACATATATATAGCAGTGTCGAAGAACGGCCCAGTACTGTGTCAAGTCAGGCTGAGCCTTGCTGTGCAAAGCTCAACATGCAGCCTGCACTGTGGAGGTGGCAGCTGAGCTGCAAACACCTCTATTAGGGCATGCTTGGAATGTGTTGTGCAAAGCTGAGCCTTCATGCACAACTGGAAGTTGGAGTGCGATGAAGCATGCTTGCGACTGTGCTGAGAGCTGGGGTTAGGTTGTTGATGTGCCAATTGGCTCGGCGCATGCCATGCGGCAACGCCTGTGTCTGGCCAGACTCCATGGAGTGGTGCGCTGGGTGACAAACCTGACCAGCTGGTGCCCAGTTCTTGATGTCAAGATTGGACTGGGCTGCCAGGGGATCGCCATTGGCCAGAAGACAGCTGAGGTTGCCAGAGACCTGCAGGTGCTCCAGCCGTGAGAGGGCTGTCAGCTGCAGCAGGCCAAGGTCCGTGATGCTGCTGGGGCTCATGATCTTGAGGGTGGTGAGGCGCTGCAGGGAGGCCAGCACAGGGGCAGCTGCATCCGTGATGCCGTTGATGTGCACAGTCTTGAGGTAGGGCAGCTGCTGCAGGGCTGTCCACTGTATGCTGTCCTGGGTCGACTGCACACAGGACATGTAGGCCAGGGAAGGGAAGCACTTCACCAGGCTGGACAGGCCATCTGTGTCCAGGGGCTCAGCTGTGCAGTTGTTGATGGCAAGGCTCCTGACACTGCGCATGGGCATGCCAGCTTGGGCCAGCTGCTGCCACATGCCTGCAGGTAGCACACAGTCTGACAGATCCAGCACCACCAGGTTGCTGAGGCAGGCCAGTGCTGTGTAGTCCTCAAGCTGCACTGCAGGGTGCTGCAGGGTGCCTGACAGGTCCAGCCTTGTCACTGCTGTGAGGCGAGGCAGCACTTGAAGCCAGGAGGAAGTGCCCCGTGCGTCGCGAGGGAGGCTGCTGGCTTTCCTGACGATGAGCCTTTGCAGGCTGGTCATCTCCTTCAGCACAGATGGCGAGAACGCTTTGCATGCCCATACGTCCAACTCTTGCAGGCTGGTGGCTCGGTACAGGCACCTCGTATTCATAAAGCCCATGCTCTGCTGAGACTGATAGCAGTCAAGCCCCAAGCTGGTCAAGTGCTGCAGCTCGTGCAGCCCTGAGAACCTTTCCTGCTTGGCGTCAGCAGCCAGCACAACGCGAAACTGCTGCAGGTCTGTGAGGCAGCTGAGGTGCTCCAGGCTGGCAAACCTCATGGTCTCCGCCAGGTGGACATGGGTTAGGCCCACCAGCTGTGACAGCAGACTGCCGGGCAGGAGGGACAGGGGTTGGCTTGCGCGCCTGGTGCTGTCAGAGTCCCACCTCACCACCAGCTCCTGCAGGTCCTGCAGCACTGATAGCCCACCCAGCTGCTGCGAGGGGTCCAGCACGTTGCAGTTCAGCAGGCATAGGCTAGTGAGGGCCGTGCAGGACGACAGGATGCCCGGCTGTTGGCTGCCTGGGATGGCTGTGAGCTGCACTAAGGTGTCTGTCAGCTGCAGCTTGAGCAGGCCAGGGCAGGGCAACCGCTGCAAGGAAAAAGGCAGCCGCTGCAGTGCTGTCATGGGTGGCTTGAGGTCCAGGCTGGCCACCATGGTCCCATGGGACTGCAAGTAGGCCTGCAGGCCATACACTGTGCCCATGCTGGCTGCATGGTGCTTGATGGCAGTGGTTGCTGCTGCTGATGCCCTCCTGAACTGGCTACTGAGCCGGGCGCAGCCCACCAGGCGCTGCTGTAGCGGCACGTGCTGCATCAGCACCACCAGCACCTCGTCTGGCAGATCAGAAAGCTGCACGGAAACGCAACGTACATGCAGAAACAACTTCTTTGTCATATGCTGCGGCTAAGCAAAAGGTAACACCTGCTGGGTGTGTGAGCACAGCTGTTCAAGAATGCTGTGCCAGGATATCCATCGATGGAGTGGGGCTGTGGCCACACGCAGAGGCGCTTTCAGCTACTCACACTTTTCAATCTTGATTGAGTGCTCGCTCCATCGTCCCTGAAGCTCCACAGCTGCGGGGCAGCCATTCAAGCCGGTTGTCCTTCAGCTATAGAGTCTCTCTTTGATCGATCAATCAGCCGTGCCGTTCTCGACACATATCTGAGTAGCGAACGTACGGGTGGTGAGGAAGCTTCAGATGGCCGTAACAACGAGGCACTTGGAGCGCGCCATAACCCTCGTTCAAACCTGTAGCGACAGCTGCCGATGTTCCGTGTTGCCCGTTGCTTTACATTCAGTTGCTGCAGCAGTTTATCGTGGCTTAGACTGGGTGCACCAGAGCAGCAGCACCATGAGACAAGTACGCTCAAATAAATAGTGGCACCTGAGTGGCACCAACACCAGGCAGCAAAGCATGACATACTGCTTGCTTGCTTGCTTGACAGGATTGTGAACGGCCAGCTGCACGTCCAAACCCTCCTGCAACAACCATTATGAGTGATCTGGTCAGCTTCCAACCAATGCCGCCTTCATGATGTTTGCACGCAATGCTTCCTCCAGGCGCACGTGCTGCAACTCAGGAGGCTCGAACCTGTCTGCTGCAATGTTGACAAGCCGGTAGACCTGCAAGGCGCCTGCATCTGTAGCTGAAACCACCACAGGGGCATCCTGCAGATGCAACAGCAAGCAGCTGAGTTACAACACGCAAGTAAAGTCGCCTGCATGGGCCGACAGCGTGTCACTCAGCACCACCTTTCAGCCGATACGGTGCAGAGCCCAGGTGAGGCAGGACAGCGCAGTTTGAGCAACAAGAAACGAAAGCAGCCAATTACTAGAGAGGGTAGACGGTCTAACCTTTGCTTGACTCACCTTGGCAAACAGCAGGGCGGTCATGGCAGTTTTAGTGACAGCGTGCTGGCAAACAGGCCGCAGCGTGCTGACTGCAAAGTCCCACACTTCCAGACGCCCGTCTGCTGTGACTGCTGCAAACACTGTGCTGTTGCTTGGACACCATGCCACATCAAACACCTGACAGGGGCAGGCATTGCAAGGGATCAGCCATCAGTGATTGTCACACATGGGTTGAACATGAACAAACACCAGTGCATGTCACACTGTGTGAGGTTGCAACGCACACCGGTGCTTGTGGCGCGCAGGCTTGCATGCTGCATCAGCAGTCAGTCTCTGACCACATTGTGACCCAAAGGTTGTGGTCCGTACCTCCTTATTGCTGCTTTGGAAAGTCATCAGCGGCTGCTGCCTGCCCTCCTGCCACATGCGAATGGTCCAGTCAGCACTGCAGGATAGGAACAGGCTGGGATTGAAAGGGCTCCACTGCAGTGCGTAAACTGGCCCAATGTGGCCATGGTATGTCTCCAGGTACTGCTCACTGTAACTGGTGCTGCATTTGTGGATGTGGCCATCTTCCGTTCCTGCATGGGCGAGGCACATGCAGCAGCCACGCACAGTGAACTGCTTACTCCATGGTGGTGGTGCTTGACAGAAACTGTGGGCAGCTGACAGCTTGACAGCTGTAAGCTACAGTTTGTCCACAAAGAGGATCAATATGGCTGTAACCCCACAAAGGTATTCAACAGCCTCAGATTCTCATTTCTGTCATTTGGGGTCACCATGAGGCTGCTGCCCATCTTCCAGCACCGTGCTGGGTGACCGAAGCGCAGGTATATCTGCTCTGTGACTGAAAAGGCAGCGTGCAGCGGTAGCAGCAACACCGATGCAGCTGCGAGCAGCAACTGTAACATACAAGCAGCACTCTTCCATGTGCGCACCAGGCAATGATACATCCCCGATCTGCAGTCTACGTGTTGGAGCGGCCCTTGACTTGCTGTTCCTGTACCTCTCAAGTTCCCCCCCTGTCTGACATGCCAAGTGAGCCACCCACCTGCCAAGTACATCCTGCGGTCGATGCTGCTGAAGTCAAACGACATGCCACCAGTGTTCCTATTGATGACTGCACCCCTGGACCCTGAACCATCGCCCCTCAATGCGGCAACTGTCACGGCTGCCTTGGCCCCGGACCCAGCAGGCACACTGCCTGTTGCTGCCATAGCCGCCGCCGCCGCAGCTGCTGCTGCACCAGCTGCCAGCGCCCCGCCGCTGCCGCCACGGCTGCTGCCAGCGCTGGTGATGAGCCTGTGTGGCACGCGTTTGAGTGTGATGAGTGTGTTGTGCTCCAGGCCCTTGGCCACAGTCCAGGCCTTCACCTTGCCATCAGTGGAGATGGACACCAGCTGCTCCTCACGTTCTGGGCCAGGGTCCACCCAACGCACCTGTAGGCGGGACATCAGGGTGAACAACAGGCCACGACAAATGCACAAAGGCAGTCGAGTATGTTCAAGCGACTGATGTTTGTAGAATAGATGCGCACGGAATCTGGCTGAGCGCAGATGCTCGTCACATGCATGCTGCTGCTACAGCTAGAGGCTGTTCATGCCAGGTGGCATATGCACGGTCCAATCAGACCATGTGTGTGCCCCTGCTGTGGCATGGCCTTTTCAATGGCCTGGCATGAAATCACCTAGCAAAGGACAACGTGTCTTGCTCACCTTCCAGACAGGGTCTGCATGCTTTCCGGTTTCAGCTGTGCTGGCCAGTACAGGTGTGGCCTGCCTGCTCCTGACATCATACACAGCAATCGTGCCATCATGCATGCCCACCCCCAGCATGTGGGGGTTGCGCTGAGAGAAGTCCAGACTGGTGACACCTGCAGCAGGGAACCATGACCAGCAAGCATGCAAATGTATGCCCTGTCTTTCAACTCTGCTCTCGGGCTGTGCAGTGACAAGCGTGACTGGTCTGAGTGCAGCTGCATCCTCTCATTCTTTGCCACAGTGCCCGCTGAATAGAAGGGATGCTTTCTGCAACAGGCCCTTTGCCAGAAGTTCACCTGCTTTGGTTTTGAAACTCCAGACAGGGTAGAACTGGTTTTTGAGACTCCACAGCGCCACACACCCTCCAGCACCGTCAGGGTCCACAGTGGCAGCACCATCGCTGCTCTCATCAGCAGCAGCACCCCCAGCAGCAGGCCTAGGCGCCGCCAGCAGGGGACCCTGACCCACAATGCTGCCCTGCTGCCCTTGCGCATACGCGCTGACACCTGCCCCGCCAGCTGCTTGAGCTGCGTCAGTGCTGGGGCGGGTGCCGTATCCTGCTGCCATGAGGTTGTTGTTGGAGCTGTTCCAGGCCATGCTGCTGACAGGGCGGCCCTCTGTCAGGATGCAGGACCAGGTCCACAGCTGCTGCAGACTGGCTGGGGGCCTGTTGCTGCGGAAAACGCGCGACGAGCCCTGCACAACGGACCAACCCCCGGACACAGCACAGAAGGGAATTTGTGGGCGACGGTTTATGCCGTGCATTGCTGGGATGTTCTGTGCAGATTGTGCGGCCATTTCAGAGGCCACTTCAACATCAACAGGATGCGGTGTAGTGCGCAAGGTATGACTGGCAGCCGCAACTGCAGCAAACAAGTGGAGCAGGGGATGACAGAGTGGCGCTGAGAGCACAGGCACACACCATGCAGTACTATATTAGTAGGACTGTGCTGCGTGGCTCTCACCATAGACATGATGGACGACTGCCGGCTGGGGCTGGACCCCAGCTCTGCATGTCCAACCTGATAGGAGGGCCGCCGCGACAGCAGGCTCGCGGGGCCCAGCCCACTCGTGCTGCCTCCCATAATGGACGGCCGGGCGCCCGACATGCTGGGGTTGGACATGCCAGCCAGGCTGCCGTGTGCTCCGCTGTGGCCTATGGTGCTGCCTCCGTGTGGGGTGTGGGCAGCAGACCACGGCTGTTCACCTGCGGAGATGACAATGGGAGTAATGATCGTGAGGTAGCATCAAGCTTTTACGGGAGAGTGGCAGTAGGCTGCGGGTTGACACCTGATGCAGTTGGTATCACATGCATCTGCTGGTGATTTCGATCTCACAGAATTTGTATTGTCCTGCTCGCAGGTGTAAGGGATCTGCAGCCGGGCCGCTTGCTGGCGTTTGCTGGCTAATGCAACCCAAAGACAGGCATTGCGCACCTGTTGGTCTGCTGCTGCCTGGTGTTGAGCACAGAGACGGCCGGCTCGGTAGGCCTGGGCTTGTTAGATTCAGCTGCCCACTGCCTGCTCCGGTCAATGGGTTGCTTGGTACTGCTGGAAGGCCGTCCACGCCACCCGCACCCAGGTCGAAGCTCACAACCAAAGGAGGCGGAAGCTTGATGTCCCTGAACCACAGCAGCACCATTGGATGTGCGGTGTCAGCAAGCTTGCTGCTACTGCAGCTGTAGAAACTGCCGATTCCAACTCTGTTTCAAATGCTGGCGACTGCGCCCAACTATTTCCCAGCCCGTTCACATGCTGAATGCTTGACAGCACAGACAGTCAGCACAGCCGACACATGCCAGCGCGCAGATGATTGGCGCCTAACTTTGATGCAAGCGCGCAGACGATTGGCGCCAAATGTTGAAAGGTGCGGCTGCTTACCTGTACAGCATGAGCTGCGGCAGGTAGATATTTTGTGACACGGCTGCCTCCATGACCTCCAGCACCTCTGCTATACCCTGCAGCTGCGTCCACGGTTCCTCCTGCACCTCCTCTGCCGCCAACAGCGCTACTGCTGCTGCATTGCTGTCGGCTGCAGCGCCACCTGCACAACGGGTGCGTGCAAGGGGTAACATGCCTTGGTGCGCACACACACTCATGGTGCGGCCAGCAGCAAGCTCAAGTGTTGTGTAAATGTGCAGGCATGCACAGGCATACAGGCTACACTATATGCTTCTACTCCCCTTCCAAAACGATCCATCCCGAGTGTCCGGCTGAGTTCATATGGCTGGTCCCACATGCATCAACACCCATTGCCTGACGGATTATGCTGTGGTGCAGCATGCTATGCACAGAGGGTGAACAGCTCCCGGGTGCTGTCAGCAACAGCCTCACCTCTGTCGCTGCCCCTGCTGCTGGCAGGCCTGCTGTAGCTGCTGTGGTCGCCGCCCCAGCCAGCCATAGAGCTGCGCATGGATGACATCGAGCTGGGCCTGAACTGCTGCGTGCTGCTGCGGATGAAGGACGCTGACAGGGAGGAAGACTGGTTGCCTGGCACGCTGGTGCCTGCGCACCAACAAGGGGGAAAGAATTATGAGACGAACTGCATAATGCATACTGCCTGAGGACGACTACTGCCTGCTGCCTCTCACGTCCAGTTGCATACAATAGGGGGCAGCACATACATGACACCAGGGTGCACAGAAATGCGTCCCAGAGGACCACAGGGGGCTGTAAGTAATGCAGTGCGCTGCTTGTGCTCACCTGCTGATACAACAGCACCAGAAGGCAGGACACTGCCCAGCTGGTCGTCGGCCTCATCCCCCTGGTCCTTATTCAGCAGGGCATAGCTGTCATGGATGTCGTAGCCAGTTGCCTGGCATGCCACTGTCTGGTTACTGCTGCTGCCGCTCTGCACCTCCTTATGCTTCAGCAGCACCATGGGTGTCTGGCTGTACGACGTGCTGCACTTGTCACTGCTGCCAGCCTCTGCCAGGCATTCAGTGTAGCGCTGGTTGGCTGCTAAGGCCTGGCCGCCCTCCGGAGTGTCTGCGGCCACCACGATGCCTGCAGGCGCAGCACAACACTCCCCAACAACACATCAGCTGCTGCCGCCACACCGTCGACTCCTGACAGGGTGTAGGGCTGATTGAGCTGCTTGCCGTACTGCCGGCACTACCATGCCGCACAGGCTGTACGAGTGCTTGGGCTTCAAGCATGACCCACAGGCAAGCCCACAAGCTGCCCCCAAATCTTGGTTGTTTGATGTAATTTTCATCATACAGCATGCTGCTGCTGTAACGGTCAGGCCAGCCACTCACACCAGAGTCCTGAGAACTTGCATCGCTGCATCACAGAGCCCCAGCCTACCTGGCACCTCCAGCATGACAATCGTCCCGCTGTCCTGCAGGACAACATCATGACGTGCTGCCAAGTCACTCTCGGTCAGCACCCTTACGGCAGCGGCAGCCAGCCCTAGATCCCTGCCGCCATCACCAGACTCTGGGGGTGTGCGTGTGGGTCGCTGGGAGGTGGAGGGTGAGAAGCCGCTCTTGTTGCTGCCGCTGTTGGTGCCGCGCAGCATGCGGCTGGATGCTTCACCCATGATGGCTGCTGCTGCTGCCGGGGCAAGGCCCCGACCCCCAGCTGTGTGCAGAAGAAGAGTGAGGGTGGGCACAACAGGTTGCGTGCAGGCCGATGGTGTGTTGCATGCAGGCCGATGGTGCTCACTCTAGTGAGAGACCTGTTGTTGTGATGAGCGAATCTCACACTGCTGAGCTGTCACTTGTATCAAGTGGGTTCCACCAGCTGCTGATGTGGAATCCTGCCTCAACCCCGTTGTGGTTATATAGCTACAGCGAAGAGAACACCAGACCTGCTGCTGGCACTGTTTGCAGTCGACTCTGCCAGCGCTTTGCCTCTCTAAACACTCACGGGAGTAGTCAAGGTCGTTGGATGACTCCTGGGGTGTCACTGAAGCGCTGTCAAACCAGCCCCTGCCAAAGGCGGCGCTGCTGACCTCCCCAAGCAGAGCCTCGCTGCTTTCACTGCCCAGGACTGACTCCTGCATGCCAAGGTAGCGTGCCTGCCTGAGGGCCGCTGACGTCACGATAGCTACAAGAGGCTTGGGGGTGCGGTTCACGCCTTGGTCATCAACCACCTGCAGCAGAGCCAAGGTACAGTAGAACCACTGTAAGGGTATGCAACAGGGGTAGTAAGCCTTTGGTATGCCCTGTATTGTTATGCCCTGTAGTGATCTGAAAAGCACCACTGATCGCAAGCACGTGGTGTATGGAGCCAGCAGATGTCATCCACGTCCAGCAGCGCTGGCATGTTGCTGCACTGCTGACCTTGATGGGAGCAAACGGATCAATCACAGCATCCCCAGCCCTGCTGATTGTCGTCCTGCGAGCGCTGGTGCTTGGGCGGTAGCCCCGTTTGCTGCTGCCTGCAGTTGTGCATGTCATCAGCAGATGCATGTGTAGGATGCAGATGCAGGCAGATCAGAGCAATTGCCCAATTTTGAGCTAGTGGAATGACAGACATCCTGGACACCCACCTGGCATGCCGCTTGGGCGGCTGGCTCCCCAGTTGCCGGTGGGGCGCTGGTTTGGCAGCTGCCTGGCGCCCATACCAGACCTGCTGGCAACGGTGCTCACAGACCGCACAGAGCTCTCGGCAGAGAGTTGTCCCTCCCTTTTGGTCCCACTCATGCTGCTCTATCCCCTTGACGCTTTGTATGTTGTGGGAAAGGGCCACGATCGTGACAGACACTGCTGGTGTGGTGCCAGCAGCATGGGAAAGGAGAGCAGCAGGTTTACTTCCAGAAAACTGAGTCCAAAGAACAGCCCTTCATGTTTTGTCATGCCATCCCTTGGCTGAAGCTTCCAGAAGACAGCTTGCAAATCAAATTGTGAAAGTGTGAGGGGTCTTGGGGCTAGGGTCTGGCCCATGAAGGTCCTCGTAAGGCCCCCCTCCCTTCCGACCACCATCAAGAGGAATTGAATGCTTCAGCAACGACGTCACAAAGCAATTTCTGGCAATCATCTTGTGCGACCTTCACTTTCAGACGAGGACGAGAACGAGTCAGCATGGCCAGCAAGCTCAACCCAGCAGCAGCTGAGTTTGTCCCCGGCTCTTTGACCGAGTCGTGGGTGTCCCTTCCCTCCGAGGACGAGGCCTTGGAGGTGAGGGTCCTGTCTCGAAGCTGTGTGCCTGGCAAGAGTCCGTATTCCGCTGCTTGTGCCACGCCCAGAGCCCGACATGGCTGACTGTGGGCTGGAAAACGGCTTCAACCAGCTCGGACTCGCTGGAAGGGTTGTTTGCCTGTTTGAGTCCCGCATCATCGTTGCTTCGTTGCGTTGTCGTCACAACGCGGGGCGCTTTTGCCCTGATCTGGCCCTGAACAGTTCTTGTGTGTTTCTCTTGCGACGTCACTGCCCTGTAGGACCACATTACCCCAGAGGAGCTTGCTGAGTTGGAAGCAGCAGAGGGGTGGGTCTCCATGCTGGCAGAGCTGGAGGACTTGGAGGATGAGCACCTCATCGCAGTGGCCCTGAGGTAGGTGCGTGCACAGGGGTTGGCTGCCACAGCTGCTCGAGCGCTGGACTGATCTCTTGCACCACCTGTACAGTGTGTCAGCAGTGAGCAGGGGGGTGGCTCTGCATCCTGCTGGGGGGGGGGGGGGGGGGGAGACCAGGGCGCCTACAAGCAAGGGTGGACTGCCTCTCATCAGCATATGCACTGTGCTATTGTGCAAGCGGTGCCCATCTTTGCAAGCGCACTGTGCAGTGCGTTGTTGGCTCCGCTGAGTATGTGAGTCAATTCCCTTTCGTGTGTACTGTACCCCTCTGCGCAGGTATGCACCCCAGGCCAAAGTGGCTGAGATCCAGAAGCGTTGCGGCATCAAACCACACAAGCTGCGGGTGCACAAGGGCTCCCGGGCTCGTGCTGGTGCTGCCAAGAGCTTCTGAGTGCTAGGTGGTGCTGCGCAGGCTTCCAGGCTGCATGAGGTAGCAGTTGCATGCAGTGTGTGACAGGACCGGCCCTGCAGCCCAATTCCAGCAGGAGTGCTCTAGGTGTACCCTGGCAGTGGCAGCAGGGCCATGCATAACACGGCATGTGGTGGCAGCACGTGTGTGCACGTGGGCGAAGCATGCAGCTTTCTGTCTTTTGCAGCTTGAAAAGAAGTCCTGCAGGTTGGTGAGGCAGGTCGCTGTGCAGTGCACAGCCTTGGCTTGTCTGGTTGTTGTCTTGTCTGTCTGTACAACAAGGTGTAGCTTCCGCAGACCTAGGCTAGTGCCATGTTGGCTTGTGGTGTTGGCTGCACCTGTACACTACAAGCCCGGAAAAAAAACCAAAAAAATACACTCTCAGCTCTTTTTGTGTCATTGTTGGCTTGGCAATGGCCAGAGCAGTGGGGCCCTTTTTGTGTATTAGGCAGCAACCGTAATGTTGGTGCCCGTGGCTGCAGCAGTGGCAGTTGGGGTTGCAAAACGAGCAGTACTGCGGTGGCATGCATTCCATATATGCATCCACTCTGCCTGCTCTCTTGAGCTTGTACCTGCGCTGCCTGCAGTATGTTTGGCAGGGTGTGCTTGTTGGTGCCAATTGTGGCAGGAGGAAGGTTCATGGCTTTGATCGACTTCACAGTGCAGCTCAAATGCATCTGGTGTTTTGTCTGTCGAGGGGGTGTTTGGGTGACGAACAGTCAGTGGGGCATTGCATATCTCTCAGTTCCTGCTTTTGCCGGCTGGTTGCAGCAGTTCTGCCTTGTCGTGTGGTCCTGGAGCTATTCTTGCACACAGGCCGTGCCCTGACTCCGAAGAGTGTTGGTGTGCGTCTGCACAGTGTAGCTGGGGGTGTGTTGCTGCTGCCCCTTGGAATGAGCTTCGTGGCCGCCTGAGTTGATTCATCCTCAGCCGGTGCTGTAGACAGCTTTTGAGAGATTCATGTACGACCACAGCTGTATGCCTCGATACTCCCCCCGATCGAATGGGACGCCTGTTGCCTCCGAGTTGCCCCGTGTTGTGTATTTGCACTGCATTTTTGTGTTTGCCGACTGTGCTGCACTGATTTGTACACCTACGCCACTTGCACGTGTGTCATTTGTCTCGTGCAGTGTCCTGGCCTGCCGCTGCATGACCTCTCTGCAGTGTGCGGCTTGCAGGCTGCTCCCAGCATGAACATATTGTGTGGTACCAGCAGGTGTACTGAAGTAGGTGAAGCTCAGCACTGTTGCTTGCCCTTCCTGTAACCAAACCATTTCTTCAGTGCTTTTGGGCCACCAGCGCACGTCATGCAGGGGAGGCTTGCAATGGCATCAGGCTCTTCACGTGCATGTATGCACGTGTGCTGACTCCCAACGTGTGCTGACTCCCAACACAAACGTTCGCTTCCGCAAATTCAGTTTGCTAGCCACTCAGTTGTCACATCCCAAGTGTGAGGTGCGAGTCAAAAACCGCCATCAGCCAAATCAGTAATGGCTGCCTACGATGTCCAAGGCAGAACAGTCACCCTGCCCTTATCATCACAGCAGGCTTGTCATGCTGGAGTTTGCAAAGACAAACCATTGGGGGGTCCCTTGTGAAAGCTGTGTGGCTTGGACAGGAATCCTGGGTGAGCTTGGTGGAGGCCTACTTGCTCTGCCAGAGACAGTGACAGGGACAGCAGGGGCTGAAAGCCGCCTGATCCTATGCAACCCAATCACAGCTACCCTTGATGATTCGTCAGTTGGCCGATTTGTTCATCTTCACCAACGACCACACAATGCAATGCGCCACCCTGGCACTACCATTGTGACACAACAGGCAGTACAATTTGATAACTGCTTTGTGGCATGCACCCAAGCATGCAGCGTCTTTTGAAAACTGAAACGTAAATAATATTGTTTGCTTGCACGGTGATTCACTCTCCAGACAGCTCAATCAGTCATAGATCATGCATGCGCTCACCAAGAGCCACAAAAGCACTGTTTGCATCATCCCACCTTTAGCAGTGCAGCAGGCTGTTCAGAAGATTCGCTGCTTCAAAGATAAGAGCTTCGTTAGGTGGCCTCCACACATCAACCTCTTGTATCCATTCCTAGAGGATCAAGGGAGTGCATTCACAGATGCAGCCGCAGCGGCAGCAGCAGCTGTGGCTCACATACCACCATTCAAGGTGGGCATCTGAGTGATAAGCTTGATGTTCGACTGGTTGCTTGTCATCCTGACTTGCCATTAAAGAAGATGGGGATGTACCGTATGCAACTGCCTGTGTGGCAGTGTATGCAACTGCCACTGCTCTGACAGCCGTGATGACGTATCAACGCTGCTTGCAGGTGCAGCTGAGCTTTCTGTCCTTCTTTGAGCATGCAAGCAGCTACACTCTGTGGCTAGATGCTGCTGACAAAACAGGTGACACTCAGTGACTGTCTTGTGCATGTTGAGACATGCGATGTTCCTGACATGGTCACTGGCTGCAGTCACTGAATGCCCCGCTGTAAGAGCGGCACTACACTCAGCTGAACTGTATCTGTGGGATCGTCCAGCACAGGAGCAACTGGCTGTTTATGCATTGCCATAGGCACAGTCAGCTGCAGGAAAAGCACCCACTGCTAAACTGTCCACCAGCATTGCTTGCTACACAGCTGTAGCAGCCTGGATACCACTGATGTAATGGTGATGGTATGTGCTCGGACAAGTACACATTTGTTGTCACTCCGGGTTGTGCTTGCAGGGCTTGCGGCAGTGCAGTCCGCACTGCATGCCGCCTTCCCTGCCTGCAACGACCTGAGTGACGACCCCCAGCGCAACATCAGCGGCTTTGTGCCCCATATGTCCCTGGGGCAGTGGCACAACAAGACACAGCTGCTGGCGGCAATGCAGGTGTGTTTTCTCCCACCTACAGTGAATAAATGTGCTGCTGTAGGCTACAGCAAGTTGTGATGGTCCCAGTACCAGCGCGATGCGGCTTCCACGCCTACATACCACTACTATCACTGCTAACAGCAGACGACGGCTGCATCATGTCGAGGCTGTAAAGTGCACCGCCTTGTTTGTGCACTGTGTTTCGGATGTTTGCTGGCACCTCTGTGATCCAGTTCCAAACCAGGGGTTAGGGTCCAACTCTGTCATGCCCCGCCTGCCTGCTGTTGTTGATGATGATGCTAGGAGTATGGCAGTGACACGGACCTGATCAACTTGGAGTTTGAGGTCAATGAAGTGTGCATCTGCTCAAGACAGGTGCGGCACACACGGCTGCTACACTGTCCCCCACGAGCTCCCTCCCTCCTCAGCAGTCACTATCACCAGCCCCAGCTTTTGGACACACCATACCTTGCCACCATCACACACAGCCAGCCTCACGTGCCTCTGACTCAGCAACACCACCTCTCTGTGTCTCCCTCCCTGCCATCTCCCCTCAACCTCCCCCCCCCCCACCAGTCACTGGTGGCTCGATAGGCTATCGAGACCCCTTCACCTTCCGCTACGCTGTCCCCTGGGGCACCGCCACCCCCTCAGCACCTGCTTTCTCTTTCAGTGTGTCCACACACCTTGCATACGCTACCACCACACGCAACCCCTCCCACCTGTTAGCCCTCTCAAATAGCAGGCAAAACACATCTATGTCTCCCTTCCTCCCCGCCTGCCTGCTCCCCCCCCCCCCACACCCCACAGGGCTACCGAGACCCCTTCAGCATCCGCTATGCTGTCCCCTTGGGCACCGCCACCCCCTCAGCACCCTACCCCCACCCCCAGCTTGTCGACGCCCCCTACATCGCCACCACCACACGCAACCTACCCAGCCTGCTGGGCCTCTCAGACAGCCCCACAGACAAGCGTAGATTTGGCTTGGGCGGCGCCTCCTCTGGCCTTTGGAACTTCGCCTATGGAGCCAACATGAGTCCACGCAAGCTTGGGGGCAGTAGGGGCCTTACCCCTCAGGAGTCCCTGCCAGGGGAGTTGAGGGGTTACAGGCTGGCCTTCAACCACAGGGGAGGGTTTGGGAACGTTGTGCCTGTCGAGGGCAATACAGCGGCGGCACCAGCAGGGGAAGGGGACTGTGTGGGGGAGCTGGAACCACCAGGAGCAGCAGCAGCAGTTGTTGTTGCAGCAGCAGTAGCACCAGCACCAGCAGGAGAGTCAGCAGGAGGAGGGACAGGAGGGCATGCAGCAGGGAGTGTGCATGGCCTGCTACACAGGTTGTCCCCTGCAGATTTGACAGACCTGATGTGCATGGAGCACGAGTATCTGCCGGAAGTTGTCATGGTGCAGCCATACCACTGCACTCAGCAGCAGCAGGAGGGGATGCAGCAGCAGCAGGAGCAGCAGCTGGTGCCTGCTGTTGTGTTCCAGAGCCCGCCAGATAGGGTGATCCAGGAGGGTCTGCCACCGACGTGCAGGTGAGCAGGTGATGTTTTCACAGGTTCCAGGGGGATGCACCTGATTGGTCCTGCCCTGTACACGCAGGTTTTCTGGAAAGTAGCTGTGTGGGTATGTCCACAGCAGGACTACTGTGTCAACAGAGGGAGGGTTTCTGCCATACAGTCAGCCTGGTCAAGTGCCGGGGTGGCTGGCAGTGCTTTCATCCCAGACAGACATACAGCATGCAGCTGCTTCACTAGTTCCTTGCACATGCGCTTGGATTGTATTCGTGTTGGAGCAGAGATGTTGTTGGAGCAGATGTGAGCAGAACATTGCTGTGGGCCTTGATATTTTGCAGCACCCCCCCCCCTCACCCTCACCCCCATGCATGCCTGATAGCCCCAGGCCTAGCCCACGTCAGCTGCCTTGTAGACTCCCCGCACTGCAATAATATATGTTGCACTTTGTTTGCCATCTGCCTGCCAGGTACATCACCTTGCTGCGTGAGGGTGCACAGCACTGGAAGCTGGAGAAGCAGTACACCAGCTGGTTGGAGCAGCACCCAGACATAGCAGAGAGTAGTGACCGCGGGTCTGAGTACTACACTTCGCCAATGGGAGCAAACCTGCCGGCCTGGCCGAAGATCCGCACAGGGGGCAGTCAGCAGACCGGCAGGGGTGGTGGCAGGGGCAGGGGCAGGGGCAGAGGAAGGCAAGCAGGCAGGGGCAGGGGAGAATGTCACAGCAGCTAGTGGGCTGTACGTGGTGTAGGCTCAGATGTTGCTGAGGGAGATGGACAGATCATATCTTTCTTGTAAGTCTGTCATGCGCACGTTGACTTCAACACGAGGCATCCCACATGGACAGGCAAGACCATCGCCTCAATCACAGCAAGTTCTCCTCCTTTACAACCACCAACAGGGAGCTTGTCACTTCAGCTGCTACAAGGAAGGCTCCTTTGGGGAATGGGGTGTGATAGGCTTATTCAATCAAATCAAATAATAACTGCTCAAGCTGACACATGGTTAGTCAGCCCAAGCTATGAACATCCCTCGCACTTGCAATCGGTAGACGGTTGAGGTGAACAATGTTGTCAATGTCTTCTGTTTACTGCCGACAGTTATCCTTCCATCTGCGTGCATGTGTATTAGTCGGTCGTGGCGGTAGATCGATCTCACATTCATCACTGGGGCCAGGCGTCAGTCAGCTTCATGACCATTCCTACTGATGCTGCCAACAACTGGCAGGAGCCTCCTGGCATATCAGGAGGCATGCCGGTGACCTTGCAGATGCTCTCCACTGGAGTAGGTGCGTTGGACAGAAACTGCTGCACTGGACTGGACAACAAGTGCTGGGACTAGGAAGCCAAGCTGCTGTTGCTTCTATCAAAGAACTGTTTGTACAGGTAATGGCATATGCTATCACCCCCCACCCTGCTTGGGAACATGGCGTGTCAGCTGAGCCACTTGGACTGGTGTGCTGGTGTGCTGGTGTGTGCTGTGCACCTCTGACATGTTTGCAGGTGTTGGCGTGGGGTGCGGGGTGGGTGTCGGCTTCCTGAGCCCAATCAACCTGAGTGAGTAATTGGAGCATATCACTTTTACACACAGTACCCACAGCCTCAAACCGCTGATACAGCAAGCACTGACTAGCCGTTCCATGCTGTCACAAGCCTGTCAATACTGTCACCAGCAGGGATGCAGCAGGTGCGCTCAATGCAGCCCATCGCACACCGCCCTGACGGTGCCCAGCTTCACCCACATCTCTTACCTGCACTGTCTCAAATCGTTGAGTGATCAAGTGCCCCAAGCCCGGGCTGTCACCCACATCTTTTACCTGCACTGTGCGCAGGTGCAGTGCCTGTGCTGGGTCAGGCTGCGCAGGGCATGTCAGCCGGCCTTGGTGGTGTCAGCAGCTGGCTGGGGGCTGCAGGGGCCTCAGCACGCCAGGCAGCACGGGGCCTGGGGGTGCCTGGACTGGACGTGGGTGCAGGCTGTGGCGTGCTGGCTGGGTACTACTTTGGAGCAGGTAAGTTGGGTCAACAGTGACATCAGACACCCATGGCAGCCTGGCAATTCATTGGCCAACTGGGGGTCGTCTTTGAATGCAAGTGCGTCATATACACACACATGGTACTTGAGCACTCTGTGCTGGCAGCTGTGTTTCAGCCCGCCCTGCGCAGCTGATTTTCTGTGTTCATGACTATTGACTTCGAATCGGTGACTACCGTGACTGTGTTGCAGGGGTGATGGTGAAGCCATCAGTGGTGGACCAGGTGGCACGAGCTACAACACAGCTGGCAGGTGGGCAGGGATTAGCAATGTGACACTAATATTGCCAATGTCTCTCAGGATGTGACACTATAGCTAGTGTGTGAAAGGTGTCTGAGTGAGGTACACAGGGCGGCTGCTGAGCTTGTTCATCAGGGTCAACTTGGACATCTCTGCCAGCTGCCGGCTGATGACTTCAGCGCTGACGATGTGGAGGCGTGAGTGCGGCTGATTTTGCCCTGGCTGGCCCTGGCTCAGAAGGCATGCCATGCAGGTCTTAGGGTTTATGATGTAAAGCACCAGCTGTGGCAGTCACATGCTCACATTGTGTTTTTCCTGCGTGACTTTCCTGCAGGACGTCTGTCACATGCCATCTCGCAAAAGCTGCAGCCAGGTACTGCCGCAGCCGACAGCAGCAGCAGTAGCAGTCCTGCCTCAAGCTCAGCACTGCCAAGCACCCTGCAGCTGCCACAGACCCAACCCCAGCCCCTGGGGATGCAGCCCGGGCAGCCAGCTGCCCCAGCACACGCCAGCGCTGCTGCAGGAGCTCCACACACATCCCCTCCTGCCTCCACAAACCCGGCAGCTGCCTGGCTGCAAGGCATGGTACCCACACCACCAAGCACACAGCAGCAGCAGCAGTCTGCTGGTGCAGGCTCGTGGCAGCAGCAGGACCCAGGGGGGCAGCCGATGCTGCCAGGAGTGCAGAGCATCGGTGCCCTGCAACAGCAGCAGCAAGCTGACCCCGTCATTACACGGTTGCTGCTGCAGCAGCAGAGTGACATAGCGGTCCTCAAGAAGCAAAACAGGCAGCTGCGGGCGGCTGTGTGCAAGATTGACCCGAGCGCGTCTGTGTGTAGAGGGTGGCGGGAGGGTGGTAGCAGCAGCAGCAGCAGGAGAGATAGAGGTGGAGGTTCCGGCCGCCTACAGGGTCAAAGCATGGATAGCAGGTTGTCTGATGACATTGTATGGAGTGATTGACAGGCTGTGCAGTGCTGCAGGCAGCCCTGAAGGATTGGGGCTTTGTTGGGCCGGTTGGTCCCAGCAGACGTTGGCTTCCTTGTGCTTTCTTCTATCAAGGTGCTGTTTACTGGCCAACAAGAGATGGACTTGCCGGACATGAGTGCTTGTGATGCACACTCACCGCACAACAGACCTGCAGGTTAGAGTCTCCTCGTCGGCCTGTCAATGTCATGACATTGACCTGATCAGGTCCCCTACTCCTTCGCCCCCTGATGATCAGTGCCTCCACTTCATCCTACAGTCTGGCAATCAGGCAGTCAGTGTTCGTTACAAAGAAGCCCGAGAGGCCGAGCTGACCCAATGCAGGCCCCTGGACCAAATTCTGGGATTTCATGTCCCGCCCTTGTACTTGTGGAGCTAGGTTTTTGTACACTCATCAGCATCGCACGGCATAGCAATAAATTAAGATAATGAATGTCCCGACAGCTCAAGCCACTTGAGTACATGCGTTGCAACTATGGGGAAAGCCTACTTGTAGCAATTCTCCAGGCTGTAGCCTCGCTTCACAAGCTAGCCCCATGCAGGCATTTAGGCCACCACCCAACCTTCATATACACTGCACAGAGGTACCAGGGTACCTGCGGAGCCGCTGCAGCCGCTGCAGCAGTGTTCTATTCAACAGACCAATCAGATCTAGACAGAAAACTAAATTGCCCCGGTGGTTGTTCCACGATGTGCAAGGGACTGTATTGGAGAAACTTCTTAAGGACAATAACATCGTCTCCCAGCTTGTACGGCAGCTGGAGCACGCTGTGCCGCAGCTGCAGGACAAGGAGCTGGACAGCAGTTTCCAGCCCATAGCAGAGCCCTCAGCAGCATCTGCAGCACACCAGGAGCTGACATGGCTCAATGATATCGAGCTGGTCCCAGTTTCAGCCTCAGGCCCAGGACACCGGGCCCACAACCCACAGGTGTCCAGCCAGTTGCTGGCAGTGGCACCAAAGAAGGACTTTGCAGCTGGAGAACTGATTGGGTTCTACCTTGGTAAGCTAGACCCCTAACTCAGCCGCACTGCCATCAGCTGCTGCTCGGGTCCTATCATTCAGTTGCTAGTCTGTCTTTTGCCGAGACACAGCAGCCCTGTCTACAGCCTGACTGGTCGACACGAAGGTGGAGGGCAACCTTTGGCATTGACTGCCAGGACCAGTGGGTCACTCTATGGTGTCCCATCTGCTGCACACAGCCACACCAGCTCATACAAAAGAAGGTTACATTGCCACATGGGATCAACAAGCATGAATGCGGCAAGTTGTGTGCATACTCTGACCTGTGCTATGTTGCTGTGATGTGCAGGGTATGTGTATGATGGCGATGAGTATGATGAAGAATTTGAGTTCCCTGACAGTAACCACAGCAGGTGGGGTTCTTGCAAGGCAGACCTCCCTTCCAACTCATTCACTCTCCTTTGCTCCTCCACGCCAGGGTAGCCTCCAGATGAAACTCACAGACCATACTTAGGCCCTGCGGCAGCCCCTGGGCTGCCAGCACCATCACCGTCACCACAGCACAATCTTAAAGTTGTGCATGATGCCTGGCCCTCTATTTCCCAACATACGCATACAGCCCACCAACAGCTGCTCTGAGAGCTTACTGCATCAGTCATCCCCGTAGCTGTGTCAAAGATGGTACAAAGAACAAACACAGCATGATGTTGGCCACAGCGGTAGGTGGATGTGTTCTGTTAACGACGCAATCTGCCAGGATGAGCCAACGCCAATACTACTTGCTGCTAGTACTTTCATACTCTTACCACACTGTACCGTCACAGTCACGCGCACATCTCCGCCGTATCACTGCTGTCCTGCCCATGGGCGCAGGTTCATGTATGACTTCACAGTCACTGCCCCCCAGGGGGCCATCAGGGTGCAGCCCAGCAGCACCAGCCCACAGGGCCAGCAGGGCACGCCAGCTCCTGCTGCTGCAGCAGCAGCAGCAGCAGGAGCAGCAGCCGCAGAAGGAGCAGCAGCAGCAGCAGGAGAGCAAAGCCAGCAAGAGGAGGATGGCTTTGTGCAGACGTTTGTTGTGGACGCCAGCTCCTGCCAGGATGGGAACCCGCTGGCGCACATGCTGGACTACAGGGCACTAGCAGCTGACTGGCCAGTGGGCCCCATGATGTTTGACCAGCAGCGTGCCGTGAAAGAGGGTGCAAACGCTGCGCTGCTGCCTGTCAGCGACAACACCACCGGCAAGGTGTATGTTGCTGTCGTGGCACTGCGCAACATCACAGCTGCCGCAGCGAGTGAGGCCGCGTCACGTGAAGACATCTGCATCGACTATGGGCTGTCCTACTGGCGCAATAGGAGGAGCCTGGACAGGATGCTGCAGGCAAGTTGCTGACGGGCCGTCAAATCAAACCAGGCGGATTAATGCATCGTTGGTTCATCAATGCCATGCTTGCCAAGCACAGCATGGCTGTCGCAGTACCACATCACATTGCATGTGACATGGTGTGCCTTTCACTTTGTCAACTGCTTGACGTCTGAATGTCCATTTTCACACCTTTGGCGGCTTCCTTCAGGAGGCCATGCTAGCTAGCTTGCCCCGGCACTGCTCCTTAACAACTGCAACCGTGCCTGTGCCTCACAGGGTGCCAGGATGGAGGCTGGCAGAAGCAGCTCCCGTGAGTTCAAGCGGGAAGTGAAGCAGCTGGCTGATCAGCTCACCAAGGAGCGCATGGTCAGCTGCCAGCTTGCAGAGTCTCTGCAGGAGCTGGACCGTACAGCATTGAATTCATTCATGAAGGCGGTGTCAGCTGTAGGGCGGGCTCAGCAGTACTTGCCCGGCACCGACCTTGCCGCTGCTGCAGATAGACTGGGTGCTGCCAGTGACGCAGCACAGACCGCACTGGACGGGTATCGCAACTTGCGCAAAGACAGCGCAGCGCTGGCGGCAGTGGCAGCAGGTGTGACGGCCGCGGCACCCAGCCAGCACCCAAGCCGCTTAGGAGCGGTGGCAGCAGCAGACGAGGTCAGCCCTGCAGCTGACACGCAGGAAGCTGGTCCTGCAGCACCTGTGGCAGCACAGTTTGGACAGCGCAGCAGCCCAGCCACCACAGGAGATCAGCTGGCCAGGGCACCCAGCCAGCACCCAAGCAGCCCAGGAGCAGCTGCAGCAGGCAAGTTTGGCCCTGCAGCTGACATGCGGGAGGCTAGTCCTGCAGCACAAGTTATACAGCACAGCAGCCCAGCCACCACACGGGCCCAGCAGGCCGGGGCAACCAGCCAGCCTCCAGGCAGCCCAGCAGCGCTTGCAGCAGCAGGCGAGTTTGGCCCTGCAGCTGACATGCAGGAAGCTAGCCCTGCAGCACACTTTGGACAGCGCAGCAGCCCCGCCGCCACAGGAGACCAGCAAGCCGGGGCACCCACCCAGCACCCAGGCAGCCCAGCAGCGGTTGCCGCAGCAGGCGACTTTGGCCCTGGCGCTGACATGCAGGAAGCCAGTCCTGCGGCACCTGTGGCAGCACAGTTTGGACAACGCAGCAGCCCAATTGCCACAGGAGGCCAGCGAGGCGGGGCACCCAGCCAGCACCCAGGCAGCCCACGAGCAGCTGCAGCGGCAGGCGAGTTTGGCCTTGCAGCTGACATGCAGGAAGCTAGTCCTGCAGCAACTTTGGCAGCACAGGGTGGACAGCGCAGCAGCCCCGCCGCCACAGGAGACCAGCGAGTCGGGGCACCCAGCCAGCACCCAGCCAGCCCAGCAGCGGTGGCAGCAGCAGGCGAGGTCGGCCTTGCAGCTGACATGCAGGAAGCCAGTCCTGCAACACCTGTGCCAGCACAGCTCAGAAAGCGCAGCCGCCACGCCGCCAAAGCAGACCAGCGGGCCACAGCACCCAGCCAGCACCCAGGCAGCCCGGCAGCGGCTGCAGCAGGCAAGTTCGGCCCTGCAGCTAGCGTGCAGGGAACCACCTCTGCAGCACCTGTGCCAGCACAGTTGGGACACCGCAGGAAGCCAACGCCAGCTGAAGCAGACCAGCCAGCTCTGAAACGCACTCGTCAGCTTCGCAGCACCTCTGACCGCCGCACTGGTCCCGCAAGCTTGAGCAGTCCCCGTGCTGGTGTGCGGAAGGCAGCTGCGCAAGCTCGCGCTGTGACCAAACAGATGCTTGACAGTGCAGCCGACCAGGTTGCCATGGCAGCTGAGTCGGGCTGCATCCCAGCACTGGCCAAGCTGCTGCACAGTGAAGACGCAGGCGTGCAGGAGGACGCAGCTGGGGCATTGTGCAACCTGGCAAAGGGGAGCACTGCCAACCAGGCCGCCATTGCTGCCCACCCAGGCTGCATCCCTGCACTTGTGCAGCTGCTTAGCAGTGACAGTGTGGGTGTGCAGGAGGCCGCAGCTGCGGCAGTGCGCAATCTGGCATGGGACAGTGCTGCCAACCAGGCTGCCATCGGAGCTGCACAAGGGTGTGTCACTGCACTTGTGCAGCTGCTGAGCAGTGACAGTGTGGGTGTGCAGGAGGCTGCAGCTGGGGCATTGCGCAACATGGCGCAAGACAGTGCTGCCAACAGGGCTGCCATTGCAGATGCGCAAGGCTGCATCACTGCACTTGTGCAGCTGCTGAGCAGCGACAGAGTGGGCGTGCTGGTGGCAGCTGCTGGGGCATTGGCCCACATGACTTGGGACAGTGATACCAGCAAGGCTGCCATTGCAGATGAGACAGGGTGCATCCCAGCACTCACCAATCTGCTGAGCAGTGACAGTGTGGGTGTGCAGGAGGCCGCAGCTGGGGCATTGCGCAACATGGCATGGGACAGTGCTGCCAACCGGGCTGCCATCGCAGCTGCACAAGGCTGCATCACTTCGCTTGTGCAGCTGCTGAGCAGCGACATTGTGGGCGTGCAGGCGGCAGCTGCTGGGGCATTGGCCAGCATGTCTTGGGACATTGATAACAGCAGGGCTGCCATTGCAGATGAGGCAGGCTGCATCCATGCACTTGTGCAGCTGCTGAGCAGTGACAATGTGGGTGTGCAGGAGGCCGCAGCTGCGGCATTGCGCAATCTGGCATGGGACAGTGCTGCCAACCAAGCTGCCATCGCAGATCAGCCAGGCTGCATCGGGGCACTTGCGCAGCTGCTGCGCAGCGACAATGTGGGCGTGCAGGAGGAAGCCGCTGGGGCATTGGGCAACTTGGCATGCATCGGTGCTGCCACCCAGGCTGCCGTTGCAGCTGAGCCAGGCTGCATCCTTGCACTTGTGCAGCTGCTGAGCAGCGACGGTTTGGGCGTGCAGGCAGCAGCTGCTTGGGCATTGTGCCGCCTGGCAAGGAACAGTGCTGCCAACCAGGCTGCCATTGCAGCTAAGCCAGGCTGCATCAGGGCACTTGTGCAGCTGCTGTGTAGCGACAACGTGGGCGTACATGAGCAAGCTGCTGGGGCATTGGGCAACTTGGCATGCAACGGCGCTGCCACCCAAAAAGCCATTGCAGCTGAGCCAGGCTGCGTCCCTGCACTGAAACTGCTGTCGCAAAGCAGTGATGTGAAAGTGCAGGAGGCAGCTGCTGGGGCCTTACGGAGCTTGGCGTGCAGCCGTGCCTGGTGACATATGCAGCTGCTGCCATATGGCACAGTGCACTGCGCAGTGCTGAGCCAGTGGCACTGAAGCCAGGTCAACACCAGGGTGAGCGTGCAGTGGGAGGCTGCCACGGCACATCATGCACACAACACAACGGTGCCATGAGGGGTTGGGTTTGGTCTAAGCGCTGTTGGCCTGGCTTGTGCAGCTTGTCAATGTGTGCTCGCAGGTTGGATCCGGTTGTGGCCGGTTTGATTCAATAACCTCGCGGCGGGGCCCAATCCGCCTCCTTCTAACATCTGGACACCTGGCAGGTTGCTCCCCCTGTCGATGAATGTGTTTTACTGGGCTGTACTGGTGACCGGGCATGGGTGCTGCTTACCTGGCTGACACCCAGCAGCAAATAGGGGAGCTGCCTCAGGAGGCTTGTCTTCTGGAGCTGGTTGTCCAGCTGAGTTGGTTGCTTGTGCCACACGTGTTGACTGCTGCTGCTCAGCGTCAAAGGTATCCATTGTTGTGGCCCTGAATTATCGGCACTAATTGTGGGCTTGCTGAGGGGTGCGCTGCAAGCCGCTTGCTTGGCAGTCAATGATAAGGCTGAAAGCTGCTGTGGATAGGATATGTTGTGTCGGGTGTTGCTGGCATGTGGTGGCGCCTGGCACAGCCCTGATGTCTATGAATGTCTTTTGTTTGGGCTGCACTGCACAGGCCAGACTTACTTTGAGATTTGTTGCGGCCGCTGATTGGGAAACCATCCAGTGATGGCAAGTGCACCAAAGTTTGCTGCACCGCAGCAAACTTTGGCAAAGGTCAGATGCAGTAACCAAGCACAGCTGCAAGGACTGATTTCTAGTCAGTGAATGGACCCGATGTTATACCAAGGACTTACTGTTTGATACTGAGGAAAGTTTGTGACACACTTCCATCATCATCATCATTACCACGTGTTTCCGGCCGGCCAACATCACTGTGCATGCACTGCTGGCAGCATATCCACCTTGGTGCAAGACAAGCAAGACACAACCAGGCGACCAGTGACCTGTAGGACCTACTAGTAGTTAGGACACCAGAGAGCCTGGGCCAGTTACGGCCCTCAAAGCCAACAGCACAAGAAATAGCTAACATAAGTGCCATGTCTACACGACTATACAACTCAGTTGCACATGCCCCCAATCAGCATGCTGTTGAATACAGCCTGAGTTCTGACAACATTGATACAACATGGGAGTCCGCAGTGGAGTATTCCTGACAACCCCCTTCACAACTCGACTGCCTCTGAAATTGCCACCTTCTCCCACCCATACTTCAATTCTGTACATCAAACACAAGATGAACATATGTTTGTCGCATGAACGCTGACAGATTCAACTATACCAACTACATGACTGCTATACATGCCCAGTTGGTGAGGGCTTGTCATTCTTTATGCAAGGCGCTCTCGCCTCCACACACAAGGACACACACGCCTTCAGAGCAGCCCTGCTGCAGTAAAGTAAAGCACAGAACATGGCCAGCTGGGGTGTCACCAAGGCAAGCAAGAAAAAGGGGACCAGCACGTTCAAATGCATGCACGAGTGCCTGCTTAAGCAGTTTGACGGTCAGATGTCCTTGTCAACATGTCACCAAACCCCTTCAAGTGCATCCCCTCTATGTCACGTGTTGTAGAAGACAATCACACCAAAACGTTTCAGTTGGCACTTTGATGCAACCATACGGGCACTATCACAACACTTGCAGCCACTGCTGCCGCATACAAAAATGGGTGCTGAGTTACTGCCCACCACCTGGCGTTGCCAGGCTCTGATCGACTGCCCAAACATACCACACAGGGCTGCTTTCAAACCACATCAAACTTGCATTGCCGACAGCAATTGACGCAGACGGATAGTGATGACTCAACTCATGGAATGCATCATTGTCCATCACTCAAATTGATTGCAATTTGCGCCACCAGGCAGTTGGCAAAAGCTGAAATGATGAGATGCTTCCCTGCCGACAAGCACAGCCACTGCCAGGCCCAGCACCCATGGTTTGTTGATGATACAACAGTACCTCACTGCCACAACAGCCGCAACAAGCTGAGTCACCCTCCTTGTGTTGCCCGTCTGCTTGGACACTGCTGCTTGTGCACAGGCCAGTGCTGCTGCTGGCACACCACAGAGCAGTACCTACAGAACAGCAGGGGGAACGGGCGCAGCAGCAACACAGAAATGGTATGTCAGCAGAGTGCTGTGCGGCTGGGCCATGTATATCTCCTACCATTCAGCAAGCAGCACATGTGAAGCGTGGATGTTGCTGCATAGTCACACAACCTGCACTGTATCACCTCCCTGGTCATTTGCCAGCTAGGCAGGTCTGTGCTTTTGCCAGCTAGCCACCCCATCAAGCCAGTTGGTACTCACCGTGCCGCCACACTCTGAGGTGCCGCAGCCCCCCTGCAGCAACCCCTGCTCCCACACAGCCGCCACACACACAGGCCGCACCCCTCACAAGGCCAAACCCTGCACTCACACCCGCCGCATTCCTGCAGTCCGGGTTGTTGCAGAAGTAGCGGTTGGGCAGCGCTGCACAGAGGGCCGCACCCACAATGCTGAGCCCGGCAGACATCTCCGACAAGGCCTGCCCGATAGCAGGACTGCCGTGCCACTGCTGCTGCTGCTGCTGCTGCGAAGCAGCAGGGCAATCAGGGTGTGGGGCACTGGCAGTTGCTGACTGCAGTACTTGGCGGGAGCTGTCCACCAGGGTAGCCATGATGTCAGGGTCAGCTAGGGCTGTGACAGCTGGCCGCACCGTTGCATGCAACACCCCCAGCGCAGTAGCCAACTGCGAGTGATACCAGCCCATCCAGCAGCTTGCATTGCTGCTGATGCTGACAGCTGGCTGGTCCAAAAAACACTGCAGCACAGCATCACCCCAGCACAGCAGAGTCGTTGGCACCACCTCCAGGGCTGCTATGAGGTGCTTCAGCTCCGCATGGAGGTCCTCTGCACTCACGGTTGTTGTCCTGGGGGAGTTGTCCCGCACCTGTGCTGAGACCAACAGCCAGGCCATCAGTGGTGACAGAGGGCCGCTGTCAGACTGTGTAACACACAGCTGCAGCTGCTCTGACAGCTGCAGCAGGCACCGCCCCACCACAAACCAGCCCGCTGCTACAGCTTGGTTGTCAGCAGCAGCAGCACTTGCTGCCTGGTGCTGCACAAGGGTGTCCTGCAGGCTGACAGCCGCTGCAAAGACAGGCACAGCTGCACCTGTCTTGCCCTGTCCTGTGCTAAGGAGAGTCAACAGCAGAGACATAGCTGACTGGAGCACCAGCTGCACACCCATGCCAGCCTCGCCACTGCGCATGTCGCCCTGTACTGCAGACACAGCCAGGCGGCACATGTCTACAGCAGGGCACAGCATTGGTGAATCAAAAGGAAAGACACCAATACCAGGGCCCGGAGCAGCAGCTGCTCCTGCGCTGCCTGCTGCATTGCCTGCCAACGGCAGCTGCTCCAGGCGCTCAAGAGAACGAGCTGCTGCTTCCATTTGCTGCACTGCCAGAGACAGCTGCTGCAGCTGTATCGCCCGCCACAGCTTGCCGGGTGGTCTCAGCAACCCACAGCCAACAGCAGACTGCAGTAAGTGACCTGCCAGCCACAAGCCAGAGGAATGCCAGGTATCCATTCCTGCTGCGTCCTGGTCTACTGCCCCAACCGCTGGGCCAACGGCGCTACTAGTGCTGCTGCTGGTGCTGCTGCAGCTGTTGGTCCTGTGGTGTATAACCCTAGCTGCGATTGCTGTCACCTGCTGCATATGCAGCGAAGCCAGCCCAATGGTGGGCCAGGCAAGTGGCCTCAGCAGCTCAGCACAGTGTGTGCAGGGCTGACCGTCTGTGCCTCCACTCCATGAGGCTGACAGGAGCTGGCGGGCGGTCCCTGCAACCCTGGATGCTACAGGCAGAGCAGCAGGGGCCAACAGCCAAGGCACTGCTACTGCTGATGCCAGCAGCAGCAGCGGTGCCCTCTGCATACCCGGACTGCGGCTGACCAGCTGACAGACATGCTCAGGCGTGCTGTCCGGCCCCAGGACTGCTGCCGCTGCAAACACAATTCTGACGCACGCCTGCGCATCAATGCAAGGCATAATGGAGCTCCTACTGCCGCTGCTGTTGCTGCCAGCCGCCGCCGCCGCCGCAGCAGCAGCAGCAGCAGCGCTAAGGGCCTCTTCTAGGCAGTGTTCAGGCAACAGCAGCTTGTATGCCTGGCCCACCTGCCCTCCCGTGCTGGAGCTGGGGTGCTGCTGGGATGTGGCCCAGCTGCCTTGCGGTGCTGCAATGGCCGCTGCTACATATAGCAGCAAGTCTGGCGGCAGCAGCTCAGCCCAGCTGGCCTCAAAGTGCTGCAGCCATGACTGTACCACGGGGGTGCTGATGCTGTTGGGCTGCAGGACTGGCCGCTGTTGGGGCTGCACAAACTGCTGCACATGGCACAGCAGCACACCCTCCGCCCTCTCAGCAGCACCAGGAGGGCCGCAGCTGCTGCCTTCACCACCGCTGCTGCTGGCACTGCTGTTGTGTGCTGGTTGCTGTTCCAGCTGCTGCAGCATGTGCAGCTGCAGCTGGGCGCCATACAGCGTAGTAAGCACACAAGCAATTTGTTGGAGTGCCTGGCGGTTTTCCAGCAGCTTGCTCACTGCTGCTGGCTGGGTGGGACTCGCAATGTGACTAGGCAGCTCTGCCAGCAGCATGGAGGCTGTGTGCAGCACAGCTGCAGTGATGTCCGCTGCAGGAAGCTGCAGCAGCGGCGGGCTCCCAGGGAGCTGCGGGTCCTGCTGCTGGTGCTGGTGCTGCCGCTGCTGCTGCTGGTGCTGCTGCTGGTGCTTTATGAGTTCCTGATTGATCCGGTGCATGCGGCTGACAAGGTCCAGGTACAATGCACACAGCAGCAGCGTGTCAGCAGCAGCTGGCCCCATGGTACCAGATGCTGCAAGGATACTGCCAGGCCAGATCCTGGCTAGGGCTGTCACCCAGCAGCAGCTGAGCTGCAGCTCGTGCAGCACGAGTGGCAGTGCAAGTATGTCTGTTGCTCTTGTGACGGCCTGCGCAAGGGTGTACTGCAGCAGTACAGATGCAGGAAAAGTGCACAACAGGGCAACACCTGAGTCAGCACAACCGCGCTGTGAGAAACCACTGCCATTACACTGCAGCAGCTGCAAAATGTCCCGTTGTGCCTGCAAGGTTGCAGCACACAGTGTCTTGCAACCACAACGGGGCCCAGGGGCAAGGCATGTGCTACCCTGTATCATGCATGCAGACGGCAGCAGCACGGGCAGCACTGTGCGCTAGCATCAGCAGCGAACAGTGTATTGAACACATGAGTTACAACCATCGAGTGCATGTCATGACTATGTATGTATAGGGCCCTGGATCATGTCGTACCGTCTGGGTTGGGGACTGGCACAAAGCCTGCACTTGTTCTGGCACCTTGTGCAGCACTGAGGTGAAAGCAATCAGCAAGCCGGCAACGCAGGCGTGCAGCTGCTTTGCCAGCCCAGACTTGCTGGCTGCTAGGGCTGCTGTGAGAGCCTCGCTGCGTGCTGCTGCTGCTGCTGCAGGGTCTTGGGAGGCTTCACCAGACAGCTTGAAGTTCAGGGGCCCGACAACCACCCTGCGAGGCAGCAGTTTTGGCGGGTGTGTGTGTTTGCAAGTGTGTTGGTGTTGTGAAGGGATGAGTGAGACCCTTCATTGCTGCGTGGCACAGCCATGCACAATACATCATTGATACACGTATTGCCGGCCATGCTCATTGTGCATGTAGCAGCCAATCTACCTTGATGCAGCGCAAGCAAGGCCCCATGATTTTGGGAGGCAGAGGTGAAGGAGCACTGCTTGGAATGTGCTGAGCCTGCCAACAGCCCTGCAGGAATCATTGGTGGTTGCTGCCGTGATGCAGATGTGCATGCGTTGGGAACCTTTCTTGTGTGCTACACCAAAGGGATGAGTCATCCACAAAGCCGGAGGGACGTGTGTGTGCCTGCACACCTGCCTGACAAGCTTGCTGATGCTGTCATGACCCAGTGTATGCCACTCACCTGTTGTACAGGTTCAGAGTGGCGTGCCTGGCGCTGCGCTGGTGGCCTGTTGGTCTGTTCAGCGTCGCTGCTAGCTGTGGCAGCAGCTGGACCATGTCGGAGTGCACCTTGCTGCCGGGGGTCGCGTGCTGCCATACCTCACCACACAGATAGTTGGCTAGTTGACCACAAGCACATGAGGCGCCACAGTGTGATGTCAAAGAGGCTGCTTTCGATTTCACAACCTCACTAATGATGTCGAGGTTAGTAACGACAGGCTGCTCGAGCGTGGTAACACCAGAAGGTGTGAAACACAAGTAGCCTCCTGCAGCTGAGTGCAGTTGGTTCGGCGGCATTGTGGAGTGTGTCCTGCTGGTTCAGACTGAAATTGACGTAGATAAAAGTGACGGTAGGGTGCTGACACTGCGTGTGATTATCTGTTTCTTGCAGGCCCTCTCTTGGTCAGAAAAAGCAGACGCAGCAGACGCAACCGACGTGCTGTTTGACCAAAAAAATGTCATCACAAATTAGACGAAGGGTTGAACCGTCATCGGAACCCTCATCAAGCTGCAGTGGGCTGGTGACATATCGGGGACTTCACAGTGATCTCGATCTCTGTAGTCAGACACCCCGCCCTGCAGAACCGAAGGGTGCACCGGCATACTTGAGTTGCCACACTTTGTATTTGCCACTTTCAGACACTTAGTGGGCTATTCAAGTGCAGGTGCTTGTGGTTTGATCTGAGTTCATCCGCACATCATGTCGAGTCTCGCTTCCCTGCCAGATGAGGTCCTCAAGCTCGTGTTACAGCACGTTCCGCTTGAAAGTCGGCTGGGCAGCTGCTTCTTAGTGAGTAGGCGGCTACATGCTGCAGCAGTAGCAGCCACTGACAGTGTGTGCCTGGGGGAGACTAGTTGGACATCCGGCTTTGAGTGGCTATCAAACTACGGACATCATGTGACGGAGCTGAATCTCTCCAACTCTCCACATCCAGTTGGTCAGATCCCCTGCCCCAATCTACTGCAGCTGCATTGCGACAATTGCAGCGTGCAGTTGGGGCCAGCACCTGACGGCAGTCCAGGTGTGATCCAGGGCTGTACCAAGCTTACAAATCTACAGCTTAGCTGGGATGAAGATACCCCAGAAGGTGCAGTGCTCGACAGCTTGTCCAGCCTTGTCTACCTCGAGAGCCTGTCTGTGACCGCAAACGACCCTGTTGCTCTGCCGAGGGGCATACTACCCTGTTTGACTCGCCTCACAAGTCTTAGTCTGAGCGATCTGGCAGCTCCAGAGAGCCTGGCCGAATTGGGGTCGCTCACAAGTCTGCAGGAGCTGACCTTTTATGGGGGCGGGGGTGAGGACAGCATGGCAATCGGCCCAAGCAGCGTTCCCGGCTTGGTGTTACCAGCCTCCCTTACGGAGCTTGATCTACGGGCAAAAGTAGAGGCTCGGCTGCTGTCCTTGGTCCCTGAAGGGCTGCTCAACCTGCGTGTTGGTGGTGTCGTGGAGGGTCCTGCTGAGGGGCCTGGCTCTTTTTTGTCCTGCGTAGCTCGGTTGCAGCATTTGACAGAGCTGATAATAGAGGCATATGGTCGCCTTACCTGGCCTCCCCCTGGTCCTGCATACTCTGCCCTTACGGCTAGCAGCAACCTTGACTCACTATGCATGTGCGGCTCTCAGCCCCCTGTGGGTGTCTGGTCCCATGTGTTTCCAGCAACGCGCAAGCTGCCGCACCTGACCTATGTTGTGTTTCAAGACGAGACATATGACAGGGAATGGGCTACTCCACCCCCAGCATGGGGCGCAGCAGACGTTTCTAGCATTGTCAGCTGCTGCCCTAACTTGTGTGGAATTGGTGCTGAGTTGTACATGCAGCCAGGGCTGCATGTGTCGGAGCTGCACAAGCTCACTGGTTTGACCTCGTTGAGGGTCAAGTATCGCCCTTGTGAACTGCCAGCAATCCAAGAGTCGATACAGGGGTTGGCTGCTGTAACGCAGCTCCGGGGTCTCTGCGTCAAAGTGCTCGACATTCAAGACAGGGCGGCGGCGAGCCTGTTGCCCCTCACGAGGCTCACAGGCCTGACCCATTTGTGGTGCCCTAGCATTCGGGACACCATAAGGGATGAAGACGGTGTCTTCTACACACAGGAGGTGAGCAAAACCCCGGCCACTGGGATTCCGCCATGACCTGCAGGGGCAGTACAGCATAACATGGCTTGTCGAGTCTCCGTAGCCATTGCGATCAAAAGTATTGGTGGACGTTGAGGCCGCCAGCAGCTGGAACGCTTGGATCATACTGGATGTGTTGCAACCGTTTGGAACCCTCAGCGTTGGTTGCTGCTGGCCTTGTCCCGCCTTGTGCATCATCAAACATGGTGCTGCTATGTCTCTCACACTGTTGTTTCATGTGCTGTGTTTGCTGCAGGCTGACTGGGATATCCCTGTGTGGGTGCGGCTGCTGCGGCTATGTGCAGACAGCAGCAGCCAGGCTAGAGACCAGCTCGCACAGCTGATGGCCGACCCAGCAGCAGTTGCACTGCACAGGGCAGTCACTCTAGACCAAGACATGCAGCTATCAGCACATCATTCGCAGATGGTCAGACAGGGCCAAACCTCAGCTCGGCAGCTAGCATACCTGCAGAGCAGTTCAAACCAGCAGGCTACACTGATTGCTGTGCTGCAGGGGCAGCTGGCAGCACAGCAGCAGGCGGCTGTGCAGCAGCAGCAGCTTGTGGTGCAGCAACAGCAGCAGCTGCAGGCACAACAGCAGGTTGTGGCACAGCAGGGAGCTCAGATAGCTGGGCTGCAAGGACAGCTGCAGAGCATGCAGTTGCTCCTGCAGGGTTTGCTGCAGCGCCAACAGCATTGACTGAGTGCAGGGGCTTGCATGAACATGTTAATGAGTGATCTCGTGTCAGGTTTGCACGGGTGCCATTGTGGTGCTGTCTGGATCGTTGCACGGCTGAACAGGGTTCTGCAGCCCATGCCATGGTGTGGGGGCGGCAAGGAGCGCAGTATGTGCCGCTTGGGCATTCACATGTACTGTACAGTGAACAGCCCTGCATGTATGCTATGGTGTGTAGTGTCGATTTGACTGAGTGTGTAGTGCCTCGTGTTGCAGCCTTGCATATGCATCGAGTGCATTAGAGTTGTGAGCCTTGGCTGAGGCTGTTTGTGGTGGCTGCTTGTGGTGTGTTGCCGAGGCTGCTTGTGGTGCACGCCCCCTTGGGCCAATCCCCTGGTGTGCTGTGGGAGGGTTGTGAGTCCACACCTTCCAAGGCATCAGCATGTCTGCAGCACATGCCATATTGGCACCAGGCATGTGATGCCTTGTTGGGGGTGAGGTCACTGAAGCGCCTTGCTTAGTTGCAATCCGTGGAGTTGAGGGTTTTTGGCACATTATGGGCCCGCCGTAGAGCTGCTGACGTGCGGACTCAGAGGGGCATGGGCACAATCGACGCAGCCTGGCCCGAGTGCTGCACAGCAAAACTAGTCACAACACTATATGTGTCTGCCTCGATGAGTTCCTATGTGAAGGTTTGGGGCAATCTGGCTATTGGCTGTGACTGTGTTGTTGGCCACTGGGCCTTAGGGCCTGAAGTGCACCCAGCTGGGCTAGCGCTGTTTGTCGACAGGGAGAGGACGGCAAAACAGCGTGCATTCAACATGCTGAACCTGTTCCCCGACGGCACTGTTAACAGTTAACAGTTAACGTTATGACTATCACAGTCTCACCTGGCTGGGATTACCTCCATGAGGTCAAGCACCCAGAATAGAGGGGAAGGCAGCACAGAGGCAGCATGATGCAGCCGCAGTCCCCATCCCCCGTTGCGACTTTCTGTTGCAACTGGAGCCTGACACACAGCCTATGCCCAAAGTTGTCCCAGTGTGCTCAGAATAGTGGGAGGAACATTGGTGCTGGCAGTGCCAGCAGCGTGTGTGGTATATGGTCCAGGGCTGGCTGGCTGGCTGGTGTGTGGAAGCTTTGAGGACTCGACATACACTAGTGCCGCAGTCATCATCTGTCTCCAGGAGCTGCTCCTCAAGCCTCCGAACGGGTTTCTGGCCCCTTGGTGTTTGCTGGCACTGCCAGCCTGGCAGCCAATCATGCCAGCTTGTTAGCGTAACCATACGTTTTGCGACCTGCTAGGCAACGCTCATTGAAGTCAAAGTGTTGGATGGATAGAAGCCACAGTGTGTCTGCAGGCAGTAGTGATGTCATGCACAATATCAGCACGCCACAGCTCAAGCAAGCACCAGGCATACACGCTCCCTGCTGATCTGAATGATTGTTGAACTGCCCATTCTGTTACAAGATGCCCTGGCACTTGGTGTGAGCTGCATAAGCCTTCTCAGGCTGCGATGCCGACCATGCATTCACAAAGGGACAAACCCCATTCTGCTTCACCACCTGGGTGGATGCTGCCTGCATGCACATGCACACCACCTGCATAATAGTAGTACAGACATTGCTTGCAAGGCATCGCCTTCCTTTTGATTTGTGTGGCCTGTACTGGAGCTGCCACACTGCCAAGCACAAATGCAAATGGGAAATCATCTTACAATGTCTTGCTGGTACGTCAAGGCACACACTGCCATGGCTGTGTCTGCATCAACCATACACAGGTACAACCTAGTAGGTAGGACACAAAAGGCACCCGCATCCAACCCATCATACGGTTCCACCAGCTGACCTGCAGGCCTGCAGCACACTGAGACCGTCTGCAGCACACTGAGGAGGTTGTTCAGTGACAAACAAAAGGCGCACTGGCAGCCAGCAACAGCAAAACAGACCCAACGTTTGTCACGACCAACAAAGGCGCAACGGCTGCCAGCCACAACAACTCAACCAAACATAAACCGACCTGCCGGGCAGGTCTCTGGCCCAATGTCACTATCGGATAGTGTGCCTGACTCACACGTCCATATCCTTGACTGTCAGCTGTAGCGTGAGGCTGCCGGATGTTGGCAAGCCCTTGGCAGCCCAGGCTGCCTCATCAAAGCCCCCAGCCATGGCCCCAAGCCCAAAGAAGTCGAGCCAGCCCTGGGTGTTGGCCCGGCCTCCAATGAAGTGCCCCTTCACGCAATCCGCACCAACCTCAGGTTTTTCTACACACACGAGGCCGTACGAGCAGAGGCAGAGTGAGCCAGCTGGGAGCGAACTGCCACGTGCATACATGTAGTGATCCTTTTGATGTAAGCGGTTACAATCGTTCATCTGCATTCAACACACCACACTGCACAACACCACACATCACATGTTACAGTGAGTACTGTAGTCACAGGAACCGAGTATCCTTGCTGTATCGACCTCATCGACATCCACTGTAGACCGACACACTGACACATGCTTCATGCAGGCTGTCCAATTGACACACTTTCTTTCTCACTCTCATCACGACACCCTGATACTGTGTAGTGTCCACTTCACCACAACAGGCTGATCACTGCATTCTCACTGCAGTCTCACCCATCTCTACACACGTCAGTCTCCAACTGCTGGACTAACGCTCAGCCTGCTCGACAACTGCGTGGCTACGCCTCCTACCCCCCCAGAGCAGGAAGAGCGGAAGGACAGTACCCGCCTCAAATCCTCCTGACTGCACCACTGCAGAAAAAATTGAAGGAAGCAATATCCCAACACACACAACCCCACCAGCCACACACACCTTGCACCCACCCTGCCAACACACCCGCACAAGCATCTGCAAGGCCACAGGGGCGCCGGGTGCACGGCCTAAATGGCTGGGCTGGCAACTGGCAGAGTAACTGCATCACACATGTCACACCTGTAATGCAAGCTGCTCTGACAGGTGTACACAAAAGCACGCATGCACCAATAAGGACGCTACATACACTCCCAGTGTGCTGCCTTGCTTGCTGGGGTCCCAGCTGCACCTCAACTCCATGTCCCACCTGACACATTTCAGAAGGCAGCTGTTGGGTGAGTTCAGGCTGATGACGCCCTGCTGGCTGGCACTGACCTGTGCCGCTTGCCTGATTGCTGCCACATCCAGCCGCCAACGCATGTCGACATCGTCGATGCTCCTGGCAGTGCTGATGCCAGTGCTGCGGCGGGGCAGCAGCCAGCTGGCTGGTATGTCAGGGATGTAATCCTGCAGGTCTGTGCGAGCTCTCAACCACTCCAGCCTGAATCTGCTGCTGCTGCTGCCGGGCTGCTTCAGCAGCAGGAAGTGCTTGAGCTGCGGCTGCATTGTGTGCAGGAGCATCCGGGGTGCATCATCTGACAGCACTGATGCTGACAGCCAGAGCTGTGACAGGTGGGGGCAGCGCACGAGCGGTGCAAGGGTGTGAATTGCCTGCTGCACTTCACCCCCTGCTGCCGCCATGTTGTCCACATAGGCTTGGGCTGTAAACAGCACTGTGTCTTCTGACGCCACCTGAGTACATTCAGAGCCAACCCATGGACGCCACACAACGTGTCAGTGAAGTGCTTGCCATGTCAATGGATGTTTCGCATTCAATGTTTGTGGCATGGAGACGTGTGGAGAAGAGACTGTAGTGACTACGTCGGCTCCAGCAGTGCTCTGTGTCTGACACTTACGGTGGGTTGAACGGGTGTTGCGTATGGTCATGCAGTCACATTTGTGACTTCAAGTCACAGTGTGGTTTGCATTCCAAAGTTGCGAAGCCAAGGGCACTGGGCATCTTCTGGGCCAGGGTGCACGAAGTGTTCAGTGGGGTTCGTTGTAGACCCAGGTGGCGTGAGTAGTGTGGTGTGGCACTGAGTTTCCACGTCACCCCCCAGAGCTCATCGCTAGTACTAGTGCCATGGACTGCCAACAGACTGGTGTGCCCCAGCCCCTATAGGGGCTGAGCTAGGTGAGTAGCTACTCACTCAGCACTGAAAGGTCACACTGTCATCGGAATTTTCTTGAGCTCTGAAGCAGCCGTCTGATGCCCACTGACTTAAGTTTCTGATTCAGCCAACGTTTCGGTCTAGATTGACCTGCTACTGAATCAGACGCGCGCTGAACCGCGCGGTTGTTTCAGAGCGCGTCGAAGCTGTTCGGCTGATCAGCAGTAAGTGAGTTTCATTCCCATTGTTTCAGGGTTCATTGAACTCTTGGCTGAAACAATGGTAAGCATGCATTTCAGCAGTACTGCCCCAGTGTTGTGCTGAGTACACAACAGGCAGCGGCGGCGTGACCAGCATGCAACCACAGCATGCAACCACAGCATGCAAGGATGCATCCATATGGCTGACTGTGCTCAACCTTGCTTCACTGCAGCCAAAGCACTCAGCTGCCAAATGACAGTACCCAATCACAGTTGACACGAAGCCCACAAGTGCTGAACTGCTGTGCTGCTGTGGCTGTACAGCACACATGTGTTGGGATAGCCTCAGGCAGTACGAATACCAGACCATGCAGCTGTATGCAGATGAAACCTGACTCACAAAGAGGCTGCAGTGTGCAGGGTGGCACCAAACACGACAACACAGAAACAACTGCTGTCCGCAGCAGATAACAGAGCGACAAAAGGCAGCCGCTAGCTGCCGCAGCTAGCAGATGTATTGAATACATCACAACCAGGACTGTCTGCACAACAGCCTATGCCACAGCACCAAAAACACAAGAACGGCCCGAGCTGTGGCGCGAGGTGGCCATTGCCACCCTGGCTGCCACAGCTTCTGCAGCAGTGTGCTTGAGTGCTGGTTGTATGCATGAACAAACTAGGAACGGCCTCATCCGTCCTTCTGCTGCTGATAAGGCTAGCACCTGCATCACCACTACCACCCGCTGCATACGGGCCCTGGTGCTGGCCATGGCTACTGCTGTTACCAACGTTCAGTGTGCAAAGGGGGGGGGGGGGGCTGGAGCGCCCGCCAGGCATGAGGCAAACAATGCAAGGGATGGCTGCCTACTGCGGGACAGGCAAGCCAGTACTGACATCCGGCACGGCCGGAGGCGCTGGCTACCAAACCATACTGGTATGGTACTGCAACTGCTTCAACACCCTCAGCTTGCGTGCCACCTCCCTGCTGAGCAGTCCCTTGTGCTAGCGCTGTATGCCACTGTCCAACTAGTGTAAGTGCACCACATTGAAGGCCACGCTGGGGCACTCCTACAGTTGCACCTGCAGCTGGCGGGCTGCGCCTTGATGGTGGGGTAAATTGTGGTCCAGGCAGCGGTCCTTGGCCTTCTCGAGGAAGTGTTGATGGGCTGGGTGGCTGGTTGGTGGGGGAGGCTGCAGTGCAGCAGACAGGCAACTGTTTGTGATGACTAACTAAGATGGTATCATCTGGGTTGTGGTTGCTATAGACGGGTTTGATTGGAAGCAAGTGCACTCATGCTGCTGTCCCAACTGTCATTGCTGGTGCTCCAGCTGAAGCCAAGCATGTGCTGCACAGGGTCAGTGCACATCATAGTTGACACCGTGTTTTGTCTCAAGCCTGCCGACGTCCAACAGCAGTCTCACCTTCACCAGCATGTGTCCTCAAAAGGCAGCAACCACCACCACCAGTACTGGTCGCAAACAGTCAGTCCCCGAAGCTCCCAGATCGCCTGCCTTCACCAGCATAGAGCTTAAGATACGTGATTCTTCTTGGTGGACGACATGTGCCGTGAGCCGCAGTCTCAACAAGCTGCTGAGCAGCAGATCTTGCACAAGAGCTGTTGGCCATACGTGCAATGCATCTGATTGGTCGCTACGACGGTGCCACAAAAGAGTTCACATTGCACCTGCTTTAAACATACGCCTTGCAGACGAGGTGAATGAGCTGTTTCTTTCAAACAACACGTGACAGTTGGCGTATGCTTCACGACTCCAGCATGTTCTTCGGTCCTGCTGTAGAGTGGCATCATCGGCGTTGGTTTCACTGTTCTTCCGTAGCACACGCAATCATGCGGAACAGTCAGTGAGGCCTTGAGCTCAAGGCAACGTTATCACCCTCGTCCTTGTTGGGTGCGCGGATGATGGAGCTATCAATGATGCAAGCTGTCCTAAGCTGTACGTGCTCTGTATGATTGTGTATTGGATGGTATCGAAAGCTACAGGGGTGCCATCACACACGTGCAAGCTTGTGTCTAGATCCACACAACAGCAACTGCAACGCCTCGCTCAATGGCTTGGAGAGGTGCTAAGCTGTGCAGACGGATACCTAACACCATAAGTTCACGACCGATAGTATCCGTTAGGGTTATGCCGTTCCCTGGCTGATCAGTGCGTTCAGCGTGAACATCGCAGCGCAGCCGAACAACTGAAAAGCAATCAGTGTTCTTCAGTCGAACTGTTCAATATCCTGTTGCCTTTACTACTGAATCAGTCACTAGGCCATCAGTAGCGTCAGACGGGGTCAGTCACCCTGACACAACCTACTGACTGGCTGATGGCCCAGTTGCTGATTCAGCCATGCGTGATCAGGGCACCAAGAAATTCCGATGGTAACCAGTGGTGTGTATCCATGCATGTCTTACATGTCTTTCATAACTGTGTTTCAGGACTTCCCTAGCAGGCAGGTCCCTTGCACTCTTTTTCTCACAACAGATCAATCTGTGTGCATATTCAATTCCCTGCAATGTCTGCATTGCTGGTTGAACGTCCCCATAAGCCCAAGTTCGAGGAACTCCCTCACCTTGAGCTTGTCTGATGCCAGCAGCAGCTCCATCGCATGCAGGGGAAGCTGCAGCAGAGACTCCTGCAGGGGTGATGGGGAGGCTGCAACTGCCCCATGCATGTGTGCAGGGCTCCACACAGCCTCCAGGTTGCTGTATACCGTGAGCAGTGCCTTCTCAAACACAGGCAGCAGACAGTCAGGCACGGCTGTCAAGCTGAGCAGCTGATCCAGCACTGCGGACACCACGCCTGTGTGGGCACGTGCCCCTTGCACATGACCCGACCTGTAGACGGCGTGTGCCGGTGGCACAGCTCTTTGCAGCGCTCCCACTGCTGCTCCGCTGGCTGCTGGCAGCTGCCACATGTCTGCCAGCACTGCTGCCTGCACCTGCTGCTGGGGTGTCAGGTCAGCCAGTAGCATGGGCCAGGAGTCAATCTGGTACAGCCCTGCCAGCACTGCCATTGCTGCTGGCTCATAGCTTGCGTCTGGCAGTGTGATGTGGACTTGCTTCCTTGCCTGTGAGGTGCTGCTTGCTGTGTTGCTGGCACTGTCTGGCTGGCTGCTGCCACCCTTTGCTTGTGACGCCGTCTCCCAACGCATTGCCTGCAATTTCAGACGTGCCAAGTGTCAGTTTTTAATTAAATTTGTAGCGCTGCAGATCTTGGGCAGAAGGAGCCCCGGGCGAACATATCAGGCCCATTCCTGCCAGTTGATGCTGTAACGAGTGCACGCATGTTCCCACGCTAGCAGGACTCCAACATGCTTGCCTGTGCCACGAAGTAGGGGCTGAGACTGAGAATTTGGCTATGGCCTGGAAACTGCTGCAGGAAGGTGCGCGTGCTGCTCTGCGCCTCGGAAGTCTCGTCGCCTGCTGGAGCTGTATCTTCGGCAACCGAAACTACGATTTCTACATCGGACATGCCCTCCTGCTGCCATAAGTGCCCGAAGCCAGGATGCGCCATGCTCGAATTGGGCGTCGACGGTCGTGGATTGCTTGAGAATGCGTCGCTAGTATGCGAAAAGGTCAAGGACTGGCAAGATTCACCAGCAGGGTAAGCCGAGGGTATCCGTGCTGAAAATCTCAACTGTTTGTGGTGACATGGATGCTCTTGAGGTTGGCGTCGACGGTTGTGGCGATTGCTCTCGAGCCCACTCGAGAGTGGGCTGGGCCTTTCCTCCTGCCAAGTCAAGAAACTAGAATAGGAAAAGAACAGGTATGGCGGAATTTGTGGGGTGGCCTTGGACTTGGTGCAGTGAGTCACCATATCAAGGTTGCCCACATATCAACACACCAAGCAAACTGCTCTGTCCTGAGTCACCTGCAACCTTGCCACGTGTACCCACAGAGCCCTAGCCACTTGGTGTGAGCTTCAGCCTCCTGCGGGCCCAACGTTGCACACACTGCCATCCCCATGTGCCCAGATGAATACGTGAACAGCTATTGCAGGCACGAGTACTGCGCAATTGCTCATTATGCTATGACTCCACACCGCCGTGCAGGGACCCCATCAGGCAGTGCTCGGGACCATGCAACAAGCACAGTGGTGGGTGACGAACCGCGCGTGCTCGGCAGTCATGGGCTGTAGCATGTGTCAGCACTCAGGACATCTCATGCAACAAGCGCATGGGACAGTGCCGCAACTGAATAGGTGTTGCCTGTGCCCATGCAAAACACCCAGACAGGCACACAACGCGCCAACTGCACCCGCTCAAGAATGATAACAGTACCTGGCATGCTCACAACCCAGCAATGCGCAACAAACACAGCCACGAACACAGCCACAAACACACTTGAGCTGGGTCAGCACAGCAACAAACTGAGCAGGTGCCACACACACAGTGCATGCACAGACACCTCTGCACAACCTGCCAGCTGCGTCAGCTTGCTGGGAGCTGCTGCTGCTGTGTGCTGGCCACCTGCAATGTGCGGATGCGGTTGATGGCTGCAGCAACCTCAAACCGCCGCGGCCGCGCCAGGTTGCCCAGCAGCAAGTGTGGCGCCAGCACATCCAGCCCCTGAAGCACCGGGAACACGCCCAACACAAGAAATGTG
This sequence comes from Desmodesmus armatus, assembly GCA_007449985.2. Lineage (NCBI taxonomy): Eukaryota > Viridiplantae > Chlorophyta > Chlorophyceae > Sphaeropleales > Scenedesmaceae > Desmodesmus > Desmodesmus armatus. The sequence goes on along the minus strand of VIIQ02000008.1, from coordinate 85,702 downwards.
GTCAAATCATAAGTGTATAACAACGATGTACACCAGTGTTGCATGCACGCATGCCAGATGAGATGATGGGGTACAGTGCACCCTATGTTCAAGGTGTCACTCAACACAGCACGTGGGGTGGATGAAGGGTCTAGCCAGTTGAAAAAGAGCCTACTTAGGGGCCCAGCATTGCCTGTGATGCATCAACAAAAGCACACCAGGCAGGCAGCCCACCTGTTGGTCAAAGGCAGCTTCCAGCTGCTGCAGCCACTGCCGCAGCGTCTTACCGCCCTGCTGCTGCTGTGGCTGCTGCTTGAGCCGTGCCTGCACCCACTTGAGTGCGTCAGCCACTGCTCGCGTCTGTGAGCGATCAACCAGCTGCTCCGCTGCCGACAGCATCACGTCCTGAGCACCATACTGCAGCAGCAATGGCAGACACACGCAGTCAAGTCTCTCCAAGGAACGGCACTGTCACCAGGTTGGTTCATCCGGTGCAAAAATGTTTTCCTGCTGTAGCCGCAATCAAATTAGCTTCACACAAGCACAGAACAAGCCTGTGTCACTCCAACCCTTCCACACCCCAGCCTTCATCATCGCAAGCGCCAGCACAGACCCCTCTGCATCACACCGATTGCAGCTCCTGCTGACATAATGAGGCACACACATGTGCTGCTGTCTGATTGCTACTTGTTTCTTGCACAATCGGCAGATACTGCAGGCCTGTACAACCTGCTAGTGGAGGATCAGTAACCCACACAACAAAGCAGGTGCTTGTTACCTGTATGTGATGCAAGCCGCGCACATGCGTCTTCACCCCCCTGCTGTCCTCCGGCCCAGTATACACCCGCAGCGGTGCCCGAGGTGTCACCCACACGGCAGCAGCACCCCCAGCCGCCGGCGCAGGCTGCTGCACACCTGCTGCTGCCAGTGTTGCTGCGTGCTGTGCGGCGATGCTGTGTGCTGCTGCTGTCTGGTCGCTGGGTGTGTAGTTGTCCATGACGATGACGGTGTCTGCATCTGCAAAGTAGTCACCGCTGCCACCCATCACCTGCAGAGGACCAGCAGGCAGGCTAGGTGCTTGTGAGTGCAAAATTATGCATGTGGCATTCGCATCGCCACGCCCGGCCATAACGCAAGGCACACCGGTTTGAAACCTCTTGGAATGTGTGAAGGTTGGGGATGTGCAGGGGTTCCGCCCCCTGCACACCGCCCTTCCTGTGTGGCTGTCAGCAATGTTTGCAGGGGGCCGAGGGAGCCCAGTACACTAGACAGTTTGCGGTTCTCCCAGGGGCTATGTGGCAGCCCACTCACTCACCAGCACAGTGGACACGCCAGCTGCACGCAGACCCCTGTACAACAGCAACACATGGCAGGCAGCAGACAGCAGGCAGGACGTCAGTGTCAGCTGTGAGCACACTCAGTGTCCTGTGACGGCGCACACTCAAACATTTGCATCATGCTGCTTGGCTGCTGTCCCAGCCAGTGACCTTTTCAAATGGTGCCCGAAGATCTGTGCTGAGCTGCAAGAAACAGCCACACCGTAAACAGCCGACCAACAGACCGACCGCCAGCTTGCTTATCACCCCCACTTCGCCAACGCGGGACGCTGTGGCTACATTGAACCTACCCAACGCCAGCTGTATTTGGCCGCTGCAGGACCGTCCTGCCCAACCACATCACAAGAGGTGTCCCCACATAACCTGGCAGTGTGTCACACACTCACGCGATCTTGGTGCTGAATGGTGTGATGGGCTCACGGTCTGCTGCCACGAGTGCCGCCATGCGTGCATCCCTCATCATGAAGTTAGTGGCACAGGTGTCCTCATCCATCAGCAACACTGACGCACCCAGCTCCAACGCCTCCTGCATACGCAGCATCAGCACAGCACAAAAGGCATTCAGGTAGGACCGCAGTGTGGGGTGTGCACACGTAGCAGTGTTGCAATGGGGGAGGCGCCACGGGAGCGGTGTGGGCGGATTGGAGAGAACGGGTCTAAGGTGTGCCTTTGTGTGCCTGGCGGAGGGGGGGGGGGCAGCCAAATGCAGGATGAGGGAGGTATGTGGTGTCGGACCACAGTGTTGACAGCAGGGCGGCGGCGGTCACCCACTAGGCACCACGCAGAACAGCAAACAGGCCTTACAGATATTCATCCAGCCAAAACCAACCACGCACAGGTCACAAGTCCAACTGCACCGAGTGACATTCTTATCCATGCACGTGATAGACTCTGGGAACGCACTGTCACGAGGCGAATGTGACAGTCATGGTGACAGGTATCTGCTGGTACCCAAGAAGGCAACCTACCCCACTCCATCCCCACCCCCTCCTCCCCCAGAGGAGGTGAGGGACCCCACCTGTATGTTTGCTGCCTGGCTGGTGCTGCCGCTGGCATCATCACTGCGGAAGGCATGAGTGGGTGTACCCCCTGGCAGATTGTTGATGAAGGGACTGATGTCCACACCCTGGAGGGCCAGACAAACAACAACACACAGACATTGACAAGTCATGGTTGATCAAATTTATGCACCAAGTCCACAAACATGGAGTGTTCTGTCACTATACTCTGTGACACAGCCTGAACATTCTATGTGTGTTACTGCTGGCCAGCTGTAACAGGTAACTGCAGCCTGACACGGTCTTAACGAGTGGGCAGGGCCCTTTTAGGCTGCTAGGGGGCAGTCCCTACCTCCACCCGCCGTCCATCTTCCGCCGACACCTTGACAGCATCAGGCAGCATCACAACCAGCTCACGACCATCACCAGGAACCTGGCAAGAGAGCAGGACAGCAGCACCAGCAGCACCATGGATGTTATGATGCTGCAAGCATCGCGATGCCACTCTCAGGCATTGCACAGCCACACCCCAACCAGAAACATGGACAGTGCCTAGATGCCACACACAAAGACATACGCATGGCATCCATTTGGGCCTCTGCTGAACAGCTACTATGGCCAAACAGCTGTCCCTGTTCTGAGACACCCACAAGACCCCCCCCCCCCCACACACACACACCAAGCCATGCCACGAGTCACACCAAGTCACACCAAGTCATGTGTCACCCCACATCCCCACCTTGTTGTACACCCCTGCCTCCAGTGCCTGCAGCAGAGTGCTCTTGCCATGGAAGCCCCCTCCAGCTATGAGTGTGATGCCACGACGGATGCCCATACCCCGCACAATACCCCTGTGTGGCAGCGACACCTGCAGTGCAAAGCGCCATGGCCAATCCCAGTTGAGTCATTGACGTTGTTTGCCGTGTATTTTGGTGACACAAGCAGTGTCATCAGCTGTTTGCTGCAGGCATGTCGAGCATGCAACCTGCCGCCAGCAGTGCTAGCTGTGACAGCAGCTGCAGGTAAGGTCATCCGGGAAGAGGGGTCTGGATGACACACACAACATGATCGCGGCCACTGGCACACCATATCAAACAGGTCCTGAAAGGTGCCCGGCTCCGTCAGCATTCTTGAGAAGGCACTGCCACTCAAAGCATCTGTCTGACATGCACAAGCAAAACTGTGATGACCACTGCGGCTGGGACGGAGGAACGCATCTGGGTTCAGCTGAGACCGCTGGCGTTGAACCCACACTGTGCAGAACCCTGCAACCAGCACCAGGGAGTGTGTACCCTATGAGCCTAGTCACTAGGCCAAGTTGGCTCTGAACAACCCAGTAAGGTGAGGCCCTGATTCAGTGTAGTAATAGCTATAGCTGAGGTGCACACACCTCCACCGCCAGTGAGGGTGGTGAGCTGAAGGGGACCAGCCCAGGGTGGGGGGACATCGGCAGGTCACTCGCACCACTGCAGCAGCAGCAGCAGCAGCAGCAGCAGGGACACGCGTGCAGGTCAGTGGCCTTGGGTGATGTACTGGCTTTTGGCAAACTGGCTGTCCACCCACGCTCCTCCTTACACTCATTCCCCGTCCACAGCACCCCGCTCCCCTCCACATGCCCCCCCCCCCACTTCTTGAGCTCATGCGTGGCAGCACCGCCCCATAGCCACTTGCCCACCCCCCTCCTCGTCCCCACATTCCACCTGCACACCCCTCCCCGTCTGTTCCTCCCGCACCACACTCCCCCCCCCCCACCTCTTGCGTGGCAGCACCGCCCCATCACCCACAAAGCCCACCAGGTCCAGCCCTGTGAGTGCAGCCCTCAACGCTTCCGTGTCCTCAACAGTGGTGAGGTGGGTCCAGATGGACGAGCCATCCAGGGCAGGGTAGAACAGCGCAGCCTGCACAGCCCTGCAAAACAAATGGAAGAAAGTAAACACCAACACACACAGTGCTCGGCGGCTGCATTCTGACACCACCCAACTACAGAATGAGGCTAACAAAATCGAAGATGTGTCACTGATTGGGAGTGTGCTGGCTACCAGTGTGCCAGCACATGACGTCTCCTCCCCCTCTCATTACCTGTGCACACCCACACTTGCGACCTGGGCGCACACAAACTCAAGACTGCCCAATGCACTAGGACGGTACACCTTCACTCCAGATGCAATGCAATTTCAGCATCATGACATGCACACACAAACAGACGCACCCCATACTGCCAAATCATTTGGCAATGATTGCACTAGATCACACTGCGGCACTGCTTTCTCACGGTGGAAACACGCACGCAAAACCACCGCACACACCTGGTGATGTGTTGTGTGATGATCTCTGCCGCCCAACCCCCCATGATGCTGCGACCCTGAGCGGGCAGCCCCACAGTGAAGCGTGCCTCCACACCACCACTGCCCGACACCAACACAGCAGTACGCTCAAGCACGTGCTGGCCTGCAGGCAAAGCATGGACCGGGGGAGGGTGTGGTAGTGGGAGACCATGTGTGGCCAAAGAGAAGGGGTGGTGACAGCCTCAGCAAGTACCGTGTTGCTGCTGGTAAGTTGTGACCTTTGGCATCCAAGCAGGCGCTGGTGTGCAGGAAGGGTCCCCCTGGGGCCCCCAACCACCACAGCCCCCTCTTATCCCTCCCTGCTTTCTGCCATCTCCCCTCCTCCCATCCACCACCACCACCACCACAGAGCCCTAGTTATATGCCACCCTCCCCCCATCCCCCCCCCCCCCCCCCCGCACCTGGCATGTCCACATGCACGTCTCCCCCCTTGGCCCCGTGCCAGCCTGCCGACTGTCCTGCTGCTGCAGCCGATGCCCTGTTGGCCTCAGCAGACAGACGACGCGCCAGCCAGTCAGCCAGGGCCACGCGACGCAGCTTGCTGGAGTATACTTCAGAGGGGAGCTGTGCTGAAGTGGGGGGCACCTGGCATGACAGCAACAACAGATTGACATGCACAGGCAAAGGGATGCGATGTAGGGGGCGTGCAGGACTGTTAGGAGGACATGGAGCTTGCTTGGTTTAGTGAGTAAAGGTGGGAGGGTAGTGGTCCATGCACCGAAACATGACAGGGTGGGGTGCGGCCGGGGGGGGGGGGGGGCGGCACAGGACTGCATGCAAAAGAATGGCAGCACCACACCCATGGCTCAACAGTGCGGCATTGGGCATGGGACAGCATGCATGCAATGGGATGCATCCTAACTTTGTTCGCCAAGGCAGTGCCCTCCCGCGTCTTACCTGCACCCTGAACCTGCTGGGGCTGGCATAGGGGTCTCCCTGCACATGGTCTATCAGCAGGGTGAAGCCAGCAGCCTGCCAGGCACCCTCTATGTCCCTGTGTGTGGCGCGGAAGGGGGGGGGGGGGCAAGCAGGCAGAAGTGGATGCAGCAGCAGCATTGATGCCATGATGGTGTGATGTCCAGGAGGGATACTGTATCCCTGCCAGTAATGTGCATGGCTGCCACAGTGCATACGTGGTACAACAGCATCGTGCTGTTGCTCCACAGCTGCTGTGCGCTGCTGCAATGGGAATGGTTTCATTTTGTGCTGCTGCCGCAGCAGCACAAAATGCCCCATGCTGGTGACGTCCTGGCTGCAGTGGTCTCTCACCTGTATGCCTTGTATCCCTTGCCGTTGAGTCGGTGCAGCTCAGCAGACAGCTGCTGCATGTCACCACGCACACGACCAGAGCTGGCGGGCTGGAAGGGGTGGGGGGTGGTTTGGGGGGAGGGCGGGGAAAGGGCAACAGGGGTTGGGGCATTGGAGGGTCAGCAGGCAGCTGAACGGATTATGGCGTGATGGCAAGTTGGTGGCGGTGTATGTGTGCTAACGCCAGCTGCAGGTTGCACGCTACAAGCTATGCACTGCACCTTTTGTTGCTGTGCTTCTATGCTTGCACAAAGTTGCTGCCGTTTGTCTGGTAAGTGCTACTGCTCCTGCTGCTGCTGCTGCTGCTGCTGCTGCTGCTGCTGCTGCTGAACACCCCCCCCTCACCTGCGAATTCAGCCCTGCCAGCATCTCATCATCATCCTCATACTGTCCTGCTCCTGCGGCTGCTGCTGCTGGGCCACTGCCCTCGCCTGCATTGCCATAGCTGCCACCCCAGCCTGCACTGCCGTTGCTGCTCTCTGCGGCATGGGAGGTGGGTGGGTGCAGGGTGTCAAGGGCAGGCTGAAGGCCATCGCACGACTTCAAGTTGAACTCTTGCCCTAGCCATTGCTGACCAGATGTAGATGAACACGCCTATTAGAGACACAAGGAGGCACGGCGTGCAACCCTGCTGCTGTGACTGCTGCCCCTCAACCCCACTGCGCACTCTGCTTCTGGTGCCGGGGCCATGGGGGCTGAAGACAGGCGAAGGGGGCAACAGAAACAGATGAGGCCTTGCAATGGGGGATGTAGAAATGAATCCCTGGTGCTGTGAATGCCCACCTTCATGCTGCCTGTTGCGGTTGGCACCACCACCGCCGTACTTCTGCTTGTAGTACCACCCACGGCCTGGTGAGTCATGGGAGACAGGGCGTGCGTTGGTTCACGAAGCACAATGTGGGTGATACATCAAAGGGGTGATAGTGAACACCAGTTCCAGACCTTTTAAGACCTCACCCACCTCTGCCACCACCACCGCCTCTTCCAGACATCTGCCAGCTGCACAGCAGATGGGTGTTGTCCAGGCCCTGTTTGTCAGCAGGCGGCAGACGATCATAGAGTAACAGGTGACACAAGCCTTTTGCGCCCTCCCAATGCCAGGATTGTACATCGATGTATCGGCCGTTGCTGACCAATGGCTTTTGACCGCCAACCGACATCAACGACCGTGTTGGAAGTCTGCTGGGCAGATCCCAACACATAGTGACGTGATAAAAGTACGTAACGTGGCTGTTGCTCCCAAAGTGCCCCGGATTCAAGCCACACACAGTCATCATCACCATGGCAGAGGTTTGTCGTTCATTCTTCAGATAGGGTGCCCACCCTTGAATGAAAACCAGAATGAGATGCCCTTTTGATATTCTGCAGACCTCAAGGTTCTGCTGCCTCTGCTGCTGACAGTGTGTGAATTTCTCGTTCACAGGACATGCAAGCAGATGCGTCTGGCAGTGAGGCCCAGTACCTGACGGTAAGACCAAGCATGCCTTGCAGCATACTATTCTCCCACTTATGTTGGGTGGCGAACAAGCTAGGGGCCTAAGACGTTCACAACAGCAGCAGCGGTGATGCTGGCCTATCCCTTATGGCATTCTGTTGTTCTGCTGCAGGAGCTGAAGGAGCAAAAGGAGGAGCTCTTGACCAAAGTGCAGGCGTTGAAAACAGACTTGCAGGAGTGGAGGACAAAGCTAGAATCACAAGTCAAGAACTACAAGTCCGTAAGTGATACGATCGTGCCTCTAGGCACAAGCAGAGCTCAACGGCGGCATCACTGCGATCACCAGCACGTCCCCATGGTCTGACAACCGCATGCAGGGCTGCGCAGGCAGCGTGGCAACCATTGAACATGTTGTGAAATCACAAGGTCTGCTTCATGTGTGATGGGCACACAAGACATCAATCCAGCCCACCCCCCTGATGTGCAGACCCCTTCACAAACTGCACCCCGATGCACAGTGCTGAACAGTAGTTGGCAGCCAGCTGCCCTGCAGTAGGAGCACAGTGTTGCACCAAACCTCGCCAAGTAGAACACAACTGTGCGGTGCTGACGCAACCCAACAGCGTGGTGTTGATGCCGTGCTGTGTCCTGCGATGTCCGCAGGAGATTGGTGACTTGCGGCAGGCGCTATCAAAGGAGGTTGATGAGCTGCGCTCTGAATTCAGTGACCTCAAGTCAGCACTGAAGCAGCAGATAGCCGCCATGAGCGCAGCACAGCAAGCAGGCAGCATAACAGCGGGGAACGATGCAGCAGGAGGCCAATAGGTTTGTGAGCAACAGCATGTCTACAAAGACAGCAGCAGAGGGGGCGACCAATGCTGCCAGGTTGTGTTTTACAGTCAGGATTGAGCAGGTGGGAGACTTCACGTCTGTACAGTATTGTAACTAGTGATCAACCCGGGGCTGTGCTGTGTAACATGGATAACCAATCAGCCAACAGACTGGGTCATGATCAGCCGCATGATCAGGCCTCCTGCAAGACAGGTCCTTGCCAAGGATTTGGGATGCTGGCTTGCTGCACTTATTGGGGATGAGCTCACATCAGTTTGCATTGCACATGCTGTAATGCAGCACCCTTCTGTCCATTCAGCCTGAATCTGTCACCATAGGGTTCATCAGCAATCACACGCGAGGATGAAAGAAAGGGCGGCATTTGAGCGTGACAGGGTGCAGGGAAAACATTGTGTCTGCTGGGTCCTGCCCGGAGGCTGTCTGTTTGACTCTGGCAGGAGCTCTGGCACCATCAAGCAGCGTGCCATGGCAGCTGCATGTACTGATCTGATCAAGTCCCTTACCACACTGAAGTCCTTCACCACACTGCTGAACCGAGTTTGATGTTTCAGCAGGACCACCAACAGATAGAAAGCCACAATGACAAGGTGTGAACACGCAAACACCAATGGTACAAGCCCCACTCAACACCAATCGCTTGAACCCTAGCGTGCACACCAGACCTGCTGTACCTGTATCTATCATAGTATGCAGGCAGGGGATGGCCAAAACACAACACAGTGCGGTTGAGAATGTGTGTAGTCATCTGGACCGTGTGAGCTTTGAAAGCTCTGTTGCCATGTGCAGATGGCACACAGCACCAACCACCTCAGCCAGATATAGCCAGGGAAGGACAAGCAACAGTAGGGCAGCCAAAGTTGAAGACAGTCAAACAGCCCCTCTCAGCCCTCCATAGGTGCAACAGCTGCATCCGTTGACGGCGCCGCTGCCTTTCTGCTGCTGCCTTTGCTCTTGGCATCCTTTGCCAGCCTCAGCTTCTTCTTCTTTTTCTTCTGCTTCTTCTCTGCCGCTGCTGCTGCGATTGCTGCTACATCCCCCTCCATGTCCATCATCTTGGCGGCCTGCTCTGCCTTGAGCAGCTCCAGCACCTGGCCCTTGGTGTCCTTGTTGGTGATCTTGATGCCCTGCAGGAGGGGGGGGGGGGCGCAGCACACATGGTTCCAGCACATGATTAATTTGAAGAATATCATAACCACCCCCGTGAGCAAGCCACTGCATATTCTGTCCTACCTGAAACATCCCATGAAGCACCATCTCCCAACAGCCCTGTGCACCCCAAGGCTGTCACATGTGCTGTGTTTTACAGCAACAGCTACTGCACTGCCAAGAGTTGGGCATGGCGTTCAAAGGGCCATTCAGGACCCAACCAGCAACTGCACAGCCCAAAGGCTTGCCTGTCCATGTGGCACATTGCTCACCCTGAGTTTCATGCCCCTCTTGAGGCGCAGCGCCTTCACTTTGACCTTCTTCACTGGACCAACCGGGCCCTGCACTGCCATGCCTGCTGCTGCCGCCTCAGCTGCCGCTGCTGCCTCTTGCTGCCGCTGCTTTTGTCGCTCAACCTTATCCTGCTGCTTTTTCAACTTCTCCTGCGCTTTCTTCTCAACTGTGGGCACACATCCACAGGAAACCAGCAGGCGCACACCGCATGTGCCAGACATCAGCACAACAGCAGGGCTGGGTAGAGTGTGCTGTGAGCTGGCTGGCTGTATGCTGATGAATGCTATGCACAGCATTAGTGGACTCTGCACTTGGCAGCTGCTGCACTACAGTTGCCAAGAGGGAGCAGCCAGTCTGTTGTGGTGTGCCCAAAGTGTGCAGGCATGGGTGTCGATGCAAGGGTGAAAGGGTTGAAACCAGAGTCCACAACCTGCATGATTCCTCTGCCCCACAAGAAGCATCGTTCTTTAGAGAAATCTAGACAGTACCCAGCACAGCCTGTGCACTTACGTTCCAGGTCATGTGCATGCTTCCTCGCTATGATCTTCTTGTTGTTTTTCTTGCTCATGATGTTGGGGCAGCTGTTGTGCTGATGCTGTGGTGACTGCTGCTGTTCCTGCTGCTGTTGCTGCTGCTGCTGGTGCTGCTGACTGCCGGGGCGAGAGCAGTTGCTACGCTGTGCTGCGTGTCGGTACACGCCTTACAGAAACTATATGTGAAGGCTAAGAGCTGTCCGGCAACAAGTCCACAAGACTGGTGTGAGCTGCCTGGTGACTACTGCTGTGCTGTTGTGATGCCAGTACGGGAACGGCGTAACGTGTCAGGGCAAAGGAACGAAAACGTGAAGTGTTGAAAGCTGAGATGCCAGTGCGTTGTCCAATGCCGTGTTCAGCGTGGAGACTACGACATGAACATGAATTACTGTTGTCATGTGTCTGCAAGGCCGGCACAATATGTCGTTTCTGCGTTTCTGTCAGGTCAGATGATGACTTTTGTTATTCCTATTTTAAACACACGTATCCTAGCAAAAACACCCAGCACACACCGCGTCAGTTGTTCTTTGCAGCTGTCTCCTGATCATGTTGATCAACACAGGGCTTGCAACAGGCAATGACACGCACTGCGCCATCACGCTAAGTCTGCGTCACTTTCAAGCTGAATCAGCAGAGCACATACCACAATGCCGCCAAGCAAACGGCACTCAGCTGCAGGAGGCTACCTGTGGACACCTTCTGGTGGTGTTACCAGGGTCGAGCAGCCTGTCCATACTAACCTAGACCTCATTTGTGAGACGGTCAAATCGGTTGCAGCATCCCTGACACCAGACTGTGGCGACACCTGCGCGTGTGGCCAACTAGCCAGAATTCTGTGTGGTGATGTATGGCAGTCAGCAACCCCCGGCAGCAAGGTGCACTCAGACATGGTCCAGCTGCTGCCACAGCTGGCAGCGACGCTGAGTAGGAATGATGCCCATCAGGACGTTGCCAGGCATGCCACACTGAATCTGTACAACAGGTGAGGGGCATACACTGGCCAGGGTACCGTAGACCCCCTCATGGGTACCGTAGACCAGCATATGCATGCATCACCAAGCTCGTCATGCAGGAGTGCAGGACACACATGTCCCTCCCGACTGATTCATCCCTTTGGTGCAGCAAACATGAAACCTCACAGCACATGCATGAAAAACGGTATCAGCAGCAGCCACTAAGCGCCCTGCAGGGCCAGCACACTTGGAGCATTGCTGCTTCACCACTGCCCCTCCACACCCGGTGCCCTGCTTGCCTTGCATCGAGGTAGTCTGCTGGTGCATGTGCAATGAAGCTGGCCGGAAACACATGTATCTCTTGTGTATTATGCATGGCTGTGCCCCCCAGCAAGGAAGGGCGTCACTACTCGCTTCACCATACGTACACACTTCCAAACGCACTTTCCCAACAATACTGCCTCGCAGCTTGGTTGTCAGGCCCCTAGGCTTGAAGCTGGATGGTGGACCCTCCCAAGACCCTGCAGTAAAGGCAGCAGCACGCAGCGAGGCCGTCACAGCAGCCCTAGCAGCCAGCAAGTCTGAACTGGCAGAGGAGCTGCATGCCTGTGTTCAGCACCTGCTGGATGGTCTCATTTCCATGCTGGGCGAGGTGCCACACGAAGAACAGATTCTGTGCCACTCCCCAACCCTGGCGGTACGGTATGATTCGGGACCTGCCGACTGTGTGCTGCCAATGCTAGGGCACAGTGCTGCCTGTTATGCTGCCTTCTTTCATCATGGTACAGCGCAGCAGCACATGCCTTGACCTCATGGTTGTCAGACACTGCCTGCTGCAGCCCTGCAGGCACAACGGAATGTATGCAGCTGCTGCAATGTGTTGGCAGTGAATGGCTTGCCACAACGCTGTCTTCACAGCATGGTCATGCTCACCCAGGTTCTGCCCTGGTGTGCTGTTTCCCGCCATTTGTTTCGCTGCAGTACACCGCTATGCAAGCCGCCACAACAGCAGCAGCAGGCGTTCAAGTACTGCCATTCGTGCTGTTTGATCTACAGCTCAGCTGCTGCTGGGTGACAGCACTGGCCAGGATATGGCCTGGCAGTATCCTTGCAGCAACTGGTGACATGGGGCTGGCTGCTGCCGACACGCTGCTGCTGTGTGCAAAGTACCTGGACCTGGTCAGCCGCATGCACCGCATCAACCAGGCACTCATGAAGCACCACCAGCAGCAGCACCAGCAGCAGCACCAGCAGCAGCACCAGCAGCACCAGCAGCAGCAGCAGGCCCCGCAGCTCCCTGACAGCCAGCAGCTGCTGCAGCTTCCTGCAGCGGATATCACTGCAGCTGTGCTGCACACTGCCTCCCTGCTGCTGGCAGAGCTACCTGGCCACATTGAAAGTCCCAGCCAGCCAGTAGCAGTGGTCAGGCTGCTGGCACACCGTCAGGCGCTCCAACAAACTGCTTGTGTGGTTGCTACGCTGTACGGCACCCAGCTGCAGCTGCACATGCTGCAGCACCTGGAACAGCAACCATCACCCCGCAGCAGCAGCGGCGGTGATGGCAGCAGCTGCAGCAGCAGCTGTGGCCCTCCTGCTGCTGCTGAGAGGGCGGAAGGTGTGCTGCTGTGCCATGTGCAGCAGTACGTGCAGCCCCAGCAGCAGCCGTCGCTGCAGCCCAACAGCATCAGCACCCCTGTGGTGCAGTCATGGCTGCAACACTTTGAGGCCAGCTGGGGTGAGCTGCTGCCGCCACACTTGCTGCTGCATGTTGCAGCGGCCATTGCAGCACCGCAAGGCAGCTGGGCCACATCTCAGCAGCACCCCAGCTCCAGCACAGGAGGTCAGGTGGGCCAGGCATACAAGCTGCTTCTGCCTGAGCACTGCCTGGAAGAGGCCCTTAGCGCTGCTGCTGCTGCTGCTGCTGCGGCTGGCAGCAACAGCAGCAGCAGCAGCAGTAACAGCAGCAGTAGGAGCTCCATGGTGGCATGCATCAAAGCGCAGGCGTGCGTCAGAATTGTGTTTGCAGCAGCAGTGATCCTGGGGCCAGACAGCACGCCTGAGCATGTCTGTCAGCTGGTCAGCCGCAGTCCGGGTCTGCAGAGGGCACCGCTGCTGCTGCTGGCATCAGCAGTAGCAGTGCCTTGGCTGATGGTCCCTGGTGCTCTGCCTGTAGCAACCAGGGTTGCAGGGACCGCCCGCCAGCTCCTGTCAGCTTCGTGGTGTGGAGGCACAGACGGTCAGCCCTGCACAGTCTGTGCTGACCTCCTGAGACCACTTGCCTGGCCCACCATTGGGCTGGCTTTGCTGCATATGCAGCAGGTGACAGCATTCGCAGCTAAAGTTATACACCACAGGACCAATGGCAGCACCACCAGCAGCAGCAGCAGCAGCACCGTTGGCCCAGCGGTTGGGACAGTAGACCAGGCCCTGTGTGCAGCAGGATTGGATACCTGGCATTCTTCTGGCTTGTGGCTGGCAGGTCACTTACTGCAGTCTGCTGTCGGCTGTGGGTTGCTGAGCCCACCCGGTAAGCTGTGGCTGCCGATACAGCTGCAGCAGCTGTCTCTGGCAGTGCAGCAAATGGAAGCAGCGGCTCGTTCCCTTGAGCGCCCGGAGCAGCTGCCGTTGGCAGGCAGTGCAGCAGGCAGCGCAGGAGCAGCTGCTGCTCCGGGCCCCGGTACTGGTGTCTTCCCTTTGAACTCACCAATGCTGTGCCCTGCTGTAGACATGTGCAGGATAGCTGTGTCTGCAGTACAGGGCGACATGCGCAGTGGCGAGGCTGGCATGGGTGTGCAGCTGGTGCTCCAGTCAGCTATGTCGCTGCTCCTCACCCTGCTCAGCACAGGACAGGGCAAGGCAGGTGCAGCTGTGCCTGTCTTTGCAGCGGCTGTCAACCTGCAGGACACCCTTGTGCAGCACCAAGCAGCAAGTGCTGCTGCTGCTGCTGACAACCAAGCTGTAGCAGCGGGCTGGTTTGTGGTGGGGCGGTGCCTGCTGCAGCTGTCAGAGCAGCTGCAGCTGTGTGCTACACAGGCGGACACCGGCCCTCTGTCACCACTGATGGCCTGGCTTTTGGTCTCAGCACAGGTGCGGGACAACTCCCCCAGGACAACAACCGTGAGTGCAGAGGACTTGCATGCGGAGCTGGAGCACCTCATGACAGCCCTGGACGTGGTGCTGGAGACTGTGCAGTGCTGGGGTGATGTGGTGCAGTGCTCTGCGGAAAAGCTAGCATTCAGCAGGAGCAGCAGAAGCAGCAGAAGCAGCAGAAGCAGCAGCAGGAATGCAATCTGTTGGACGGGCTCGTATTTGTCACAGTTGGCCACTGTGCTGGAGGTGTTGGTTGGCAGGGTGCGGCCAGCTGTCACAGCCCTAGCTGAGCCTGGGGTCATGGCTACCCTGGTGGACAGCTTCCGCCAAGTACTGCAGTCAGCAACTGCCAGTGTCTCACAGCCTGATTGCCAGCAGCAGCAGCAGCAGTGGCATAACAGGATTGCTGTCGAGCAAGCCTTTTTGGAGATGTCTGCCGGGCTCCGCATTGTGGGTGCGGCCCTCTGTGCAGCGCTGCCCAATCGCTACTTCTGCAACAACCCGGGCTGCAGGAATGTGGCGGGTGTGAGTGCAGGGTTTGGCCTTGTGCGGGGCGCGGCCTGTGTATGTGGCGGCTGTGTGGGAGCAGGGGGTGCTGCAGGGGTAGCTGTTGCACCTGGGTTTGCTGTTGCAGCACGGTGAGCACCAACTGCTTGATGAGGTGGCTGGGGCACTGACGTGGCTAGCTTGCGCACAGCTGGGAAGTGACAAGGGCTCCTTTCAGACAGGATGTGTCATGTACAGCAGGACATGCGCGTTTGTCGTGGGATGTAAGGCTTTCAAGGCTCCGTCGACCGCAGCCGTAAAGTGGTGCATGGTGTGGCAAAGTGACAGACCACGTACACACTGTACGATCTAGGGTGGTGTGGTTTTGGGCATTGCTGTAGGCAGGGTGTTGGCAGTGCAGGTCGTGTGACTACGTAGCCTACATGCACGCTCCACATGTGCTGCTTGCTGAACAGTAGGGGTTACACATGGCCCAGCAGCACGACACTGGTACTCTGCTGACCTGTCATTTCTGTGTTGCTGCTGCCCGCATTTCTCCTGCTGGTCTGTAGGTACTGCTCTGTGGTGTGCCAGCAGCAGCACTGGCCTGTGCACAAGCAGCAGTGTCCGAGCAGACGGGCGTAATAAGGAGGGTGACTCAGCTTGGTGCGGCTGTTGTAGCAGTGAGGTGCTCTTGTATCATGGGTGCCGGGCCTGGCAGCGGCTGTGCTTGTGGGCAGGGTGGTAGCATTGTTTCATGGTGCCAGCCTTTGCCGCTTGCCTGGAGGTTGAAGAGAGTGGTTTTGGTGAGGGATGTTGATGCATTGCTCAAGTTAACACTATCCATCTGCAGCCATAGGCTAGCTCGGCAGTCGGCAGTACAAGATCTGACCAGTGGATAAGTGAAAGCTGTACAACCATGCAAGCTTTGTGTGAGCTTATTAGCAGCCCTGTGTGGTTTGTCTGGGCAGTCGATTTGAGCCTGGCGTTGCCAGGTGATGAGCAGTATTTCAGCACCCAGATTTGTGGGCCCACGGTGTGCCTTGGGCACAACGTGTGTGCGGCAGCAGTGGCTGCAAGTGTTGTGGTAGTGCTCATCTGGTTCCATCAAGCTGCTCAGTTGACCGTTTGGTGTGGTTGTTTTGTATAGTATGTGACACAGGGTATAGTATGTGACACAGGGGGAAACACCTTCAATAGACATGGTGAGGAGGACACCTGGCCGTCAAAACGGCTTGAACAGGCAGTCATGCATGCAATTCAACGTAGGCAAAGTGCCCCAAACACTCACATAGGAACTCATCAAAGGCAGATGCATACGATTTTGTGACTACTTTTGCTGTGAAGCACTCTGAACCTGCAGGCCAGGCTGCGTCAATCGTGCTCATGGCCCCCTGCGTCGGCACATACGCAGCTCTACGGCTGGTCCACAAAGCCTGAAACTCTAAGGACAACACTGAGCAAGGGCTTCAGTGGCCTCACCCCAGCAAGACATCACGGGCCTGGTGCCAACATAACATGTGCTGCAGCCATACTGATACCTTGGAACGTGTGAACTCACAACCCTCCCACAGCACACCAGGGGATGGGCCCAATGGAGCGTGCACCACAGGCAGCCTTGTGACAATGGCGCACAAGCTTGCAGCACTCCATGCATATGCAGGGCTGCACCATGAGCACTACACGCTTAGTCCACTCCACACTACACCAACGCATACTGCACGGCTGTACACTTTACACTACACGGGACATGCCCAAGTGCCACATACTGCAAACCTTGCTGCCCCACGCGGCAGCATGAGCTTCAAAACCCTGTCCAACCCTTTAAAAAGCCAGAAAGCACCACCATGGCGCCCATGCGAACACCTCACACCAGCACGTCCAACAAGCTCTTCATGAAATACCGTGCAATCAGTCACTGCAGCTGGCGCTGCAGCAATCCCTGCAGCACTGCCTGCATGCTCTGCAGCTGGCCCTGCAGCCCCGCTATCTGAGCTCCCTGCTGTGCCACAACCTGCTGTTGCTGCACCACGAGCTGCTGCTGCTGCGCCGCAGCCTGCTTTTGTGCTGCCACTTCACCCTGCAGCCCAGCAATCTGCACTGCCTGCTCTGCCACAGCCTCTCTCTGTGCTGCCAGCTGCCCCCGCAGCACAGCTACCAATGCATCCTGCTGCTCTGAGCTGCCCTGCAGTGTTGCTAGTTGCTGTTCAAACGCATCACGCTGTGTGGCAATCTGCTCCCGTTGTGTGGATAGCTGCATGGATAGCTGCATGTCCTGGTCTAGAGTGACTGCCCTGTGCAGTGCAACTGCTGCTGGGTCAGCCAGCAGCTGTGCGAGCTGGTCTCTAGCCTGGCTGTTGCTGTCTGCACAGAGCCGCAGCAGCCGCACCCACACAGGGATGTCCCAGTCAGCCTGCAGCACACACAGCACACAAAACAACAGTGTGAAAGACCAAGCAACAAAATGTGTTTGATGATGCATAAGGCAGGGCTGCGCCAGCAACGACCAATGCTCAGGATGCCAAGCAACTGCAGAACAATCAGTATGGTCCAAGGCCTTTCCAGCTGCTGTTGTCTCTCACCTCCACGAATCTCATGGCTGTGAGACCTGACAAGCCCTGTTATGCTGTGACTTCCCCTGCGGGTGATGGCGGGGCCCAGCTGCCGGGGTTTTGCTCACCTGCTGTGTGTAGTGCATCCTGCCTTCAAGATCATCCCGTATGGTTTCCCGCACGCAAGGGCACCACAGATTGGTCAAGGCTGTGAGGTTTGTGAGGGGCAACAGGCTAGCTGCCGGCCCGTCATGCATGCCGAGCACCTCGACGGAGAGTCTCCGGAGCTGCGTGACAGCACCCAACCCCTGCATAGACTCTCGGACTGCTGGAAGGTCACAAGGGCGATACGTGACATTCAGGTGGGTTAGGGCCGTGAGCTTGTGCAGCTCAGACACATGCTGTCCTGGCTGCATGTACAACCCATCACCGATATCACACAAGTTAGGGCAGCAGCTGACAAGGCTAGAAATGTCTGCTGCGCCCCATGCTGGGGGTGGAGATGCCCATTCTAGATCAGATGTCTCATCGTAAAACGTAACGAACGTAAGGTGCGGCAGCTTGCGCGCTGCAGGAAACACATGGGACCAGACACCCACAGGGGGCTGGGAGCCGCACAAGCATAGGAACTTTAGGTTGCTGCTAGCCGTGAGGGCTGAGTATGCAGGCCCAGGGGGAGGCCAGGCGATGCGACCATCGGCCTCTATCATCAGCTCTGTCAGGTGCTGTAACCGAGCTATGCAGCACAAGAATGAGCCAGGCCCCTCAGCAGGACCCTCCACTATACCACTAACACGCAGGCTGCGCAACCCTTCAGGGACCAAAGACAGTAGCCGAGCCTCAACCTTTGCCCCCAGCGAAAGCTGGGTAAGGGAGGCGGGGAACACCAGGCCAGGGACGCTGCTGGGGCCGATTGCTATGCTGTCGTCACCCCGGCCCCCATAGAAGGCCAGATGCTGTAGACTTGTGAGTGACCCCAGTTCGGCCAGACTTTCTGCATCTGCTAGGTCGCTCAGATCGAGACTTGTGAGGCGAGTCAAACAGGGGAATGTGCCTCTTGACAAAACGATAGGGTCGCTTGCTAGCACATCCAAGCTCTCCAAGTGGACAAGCCTGGACAGGCTGTCAAGGACTGCATCTGCTCGGATATCATCAGCAGTACAATAAAGCTCCAGACGGGTAAGCTTGGTGCAGCCTTGGATCACACCTAAACTGCCATCGGCTGCTGGCCCCAGCTGCACCCTACTGTTGAGACAGCGCAGCTTCAGCAGGTTGGGGCAGGGTATATGACCGAGTGGGTGTGAAGTGTTGACGAAGCCCAGGTCCGTCACATGGTGCCCATAGTGCAACAGCCACTCAAAGCCGGACGTCCAACGGCTCTCTCTCACGCACACCCTGTCAGTAGCTGCTACTGCTGCAGCATGTAGCCGCCGACTCACTAAGCAGCAGCTGCCCAGCCGATGTTGAAGAGGTACGTGCTGCATCACGAGCTTGAGGACCTCATCTGGCAGGGATGCGAGACTCGACGTCGACATGCTCACAGATCTTGGATCAGAACTTTGGACAGTCACAAACGGGATACCAAGTTTGTGGATGGGATCAAAGCAACAGAAAATAATTTTACGGGCAGTTCGCGACCGCTCACCCAACTTTCGCGACTACTAACAAGTTATGGAAGTACAGTACTGGTGTGGTGGACTCGAGTTGACTTTCAGATGCAGGGGTACATGTTTCCACTCGGTTTTGCATGTGATTACCTCCATGGCATACGTGACAATGTCAGAAGCAGCCGTAAATGTCAAGGGCTGTGTCAGAAGTACATCAACTCCTCCAGCGCCCCCCCCCCCAAGCCCTTCAGTCTTAGAGTGCCTGTGCGGCCCCAGCCAGCGCCTATCACCTCCAGGTGGCTGATTGTTTTTGGTTATAATGAAAACGGTGTTGCATATGGACAGCACAGCAATTGTTGGGATGTGCCAAAATGGCCGTTGGGGGGAACCATCAAATCCTCGTTATCATCAACTCTGAAAAGGGAGGCAGTGCCTCTCCCTCCGACTTACGATCATTTCCTTTATGGAATGTAGCAGGGGTCGTGACAGCTCGTCCTGTGAAATGGTGATGGTGCAAGTACCAGGGCAGTACTATACTCCACTATCGAATCCCTGTGGGCAGGGTGCCCTTTTGGTTCAAACAGACATCAGCATGTTCGGCATCCCTCACACGCTCATCAACCACTCAATCAAAGCCCCATCAGCCTGTACTGCACTCGCACATCTGGCCCCAAGCACCCGCCCCGAGCGTGCAACTGCCCCACCGTCAAACTATCACCCAGCACCGCAGCACCATCCCCACTGCTGTCCCCGCTGCCAGCCAACAGCCCCTGCTGCTTCCCCATCACCAGCTGCACTTCAAACCGCTCCTTCACACCCGCTGTAGCCCCTTGCTGCTGCAACTGCTGCAGCAGCATCTTCTTCAAGTCTGCAACAGTACATGCAACTGGGCACGCCAAGAAAGGCCGGTCTATACTGGGCGCAGCCACCTGCCCCGGCAGCAGCTGCTGCAGCCGCTGCTGCTGCGGTACGGCGTCTGCATCACCCTTCCCTTTCGCACCCTTTGGCTGCTTCCGAGACCTACTGTCCGACCGCCCACCTCCTCCTGCTGCCGCTGCAGCAGGCGACGACCCCTCTACCTCCTGCTGCTGCTTCCGCTGCTGCTCCGGCACCAGCTGCACCACACAGCACCGCGCCGGCGGCCCCTCTGCAGCTGCTGCTTGTGCTGCCAGCCCTATCAACCGCGCAACACTCACGGCAGGGTTCTTCTTCTTCCTGCCTAGCCCACCACTCCCCATGCTCGCCAAGCCGTCGCTGCCTACAGCACCCAACAGCCCCATGGCACCATCCTCTCCCCCATCTGCTGCTGCTGCCGCTGCTGCAGCAAACACACCACCTCGAGGGTTTGCAACTGCCCTGCTGCTGCCTCCTGCCACCTTGGCTGCCTTGAAGCCGCCTTTGCTGCCGGCTGCTGCCCTGCCGTTCCCATACCCCTCCCTATCCTCCTCCTCCTCCCCATCCTCATCCCAGTGGCCAGCTTGTGCAGCCGAGTAGTAGCTGCGCTTCTTGCCGCTCTTGCCGCCAGCCCCAGCGCCGCCGTCCCAGCCCCCAGCTGTATCCAACTGAGATGTGGATGCAGGGCGGGGCAAGCCCGCAGCAGCCCTGCGCTCTGAGGCCGGCAGTGGCCCTGCTGCCTTTGCTGCTGCGACTGCTGCTGCCTGTCGTGCCTTCATGTCCGCCATTTGCTCCTGCCAGGCTTTCATGTGGGCCTTGTTGTCTGCCTCTATCAATGCTTCCTCCTGCAGGGTCAAATGCACATGCACGAACATGAGTACAGAGACAAGCACAGGAGGAAGCAGGCAATGAGTGTCTGCACCTTCCTTTGGTGATACAGCTGCTGCGTCTGACAAATATAGACTGGATGCAGCAGCTGCGTTGCAGTTTGCTGTGCTGTGAGCACACCCTCACTGCCAGCACGTGACTGCAGACACTCTAACACACACACAGACCAGTGGTGCTGGTGGTGCTTTTTCTCCTGGTCGAGCCAGCAGGAGACGTTCAACATGCACCATTTGTTCATGTGCGCAAGACAGTGCAGCAGTCACGGCCTGAAAGGGATGGATGCGTTCCACTTCACTGGTAGGTAAATGACCGCTCCTGCCCTAGGAGAGCTTTTGCGTAAAGAGACATTCCTTCTGTGCAAGCATCAGCACCCTTGCACGGCCAATTAACACCCCTTTTTCCCCTGTCAGTCAGTCTGGCTCACCTCTGCATCAAACTGATCCACGTCCCCATATAGCGCCTTGATGATCTTGTCAAAGGCAGGGTCCTGCACACAAGGCAGCCACACCATATTACAGCATTACAGTATTTATGCACAACTCTACAGCGTCATCAACAGTTCCAGCTGGTGTGGATGAGGCCCATCACCCCAGGGGAAAGCCGGGGGGGGGGGGGGCTTTCGCTGAACGTACAAAACTTTGTGAGGTGCTCTGTCTGCCTGTTTGCGGGTACATGCAGCATTCACAGAGGCCGTGAGCAGTGGCATGCTTGCAGCACAGGCTTGCTGCAAGGGCAGCTGTTGCCCGCAGCTACTGAACTGCCACTGTCTGCACTGCTGTTGGTAGCTGCTACTGGGGAGGTGGGTTGGGTTTCACTCACTGGCTTGGTGGCCCTCCTGCTGTGCAGGTGTGCTCGACACACCGGGCACTCCTTCTCATCACCATGCCTGCACAACAGCCGACCAGCAGCACAACAGCAGCCCAACAGTGTGAATGGGGTAGATGGTGTCAAGCAGTGCTGAATCAACAAGGGTGCAGCTTGTCGGTGATGGGCCATGAAGGCAGCACTGCTGCTGCTGCTGCTGCTGCTGTTGTTGTTGCTGTTGCTGCTGTGCCTGTTCGTCCCTACTGCCCTACCTGCCAGGCATCTTTGCTCGCAGGTACTGCTCAATGCACTTGGCACAGTAGCGGTGGAGGCACACCATGGATATGCGGGCACTCCTGATCTTGCCTGCAGATGCACAGAATAAGCGATATGATACCAGGGAGGGGCTCGGGTACAGGTGGGTGCAGGTTCAACACAAGGCAGGCTAAGGCTGATGATAAGCAGGCACCTCTGCAGGCACTACTGGTTTGCCAGCAAGCTAGGGCCGCTTGGGGGGGGGGGGGGGAGGCAGAAAAAATTAGGAAGTCATTCACTGGCGCCTTACCGAAGCACATAGGACAGCGTGTCTCATCCTTGAGCTTTGCAAGCTGCACCTCCACCATGCTGCAGGGCCAGGACAGGTGTGCATTGACAGAATGTTGCTGGGACAGTATGTCAGGCTGCACGAAGCATGCCACCCTACCATGCAACAGTGACAGCCTAGGAGGGAGGCTAGGAGCCTACCTGCGAGGCTGCAGCCACTTGTCTATGCTGTAGAGCTTGGAATACTCTGCAACCTGCCTGTCCAGTCTGTCGTCTATGTGCTGCTCTGGCAGCTTGGGGGCCTGCCCCGCATCAGTCTTCCCCATGATAGCTACGAGGTTGAACTCCAATGAAGCTGGTGTAAACTGTTCACCCACAGGTTGGACTCCGCTGCGACAGTAGACCCGACAAGATCGTCCTAGGGCGGCTGGAGGAGGGTGAGACAGCAATCAAAATACATGAATACACCCCCTGAGCGCTGGAAACTCACGCTGCCAGCCTGCGGGTGGGCGAGCAGACAACACACCGGGTTTGAATTGTGACAGCTGTGAGGAAGAAAGTTGGACTGCATTGCTTCAGTTGAGAAGGAGGCGCGTTGCAATGCAGCTTCATATCATGTTCAAGATACCGGTTACGAGGTTTGATGCTTACAGCTCTGGGTGGGATGCCTTCCCGGCTGGACTTGAAGGGGGGGGAGGCCCTGCAGCGCGTGGGGTACTGTGCCGCGATGCGGTGGTATGGATTTTCGTCAGGTACATAGTGGTGACTCCATCCATGAGTCCTTGGAACTGGGCACGCATAGATGTGGAGCTGCTGACGAGCACAGTTTGAAGTGCTACAACTGAGTGCCGCAAGCGACGTCAGCAGCATGCATGCCAGGAAGCAACCAGAGACCTTGATGTATGCAATTCCAGTTCGGGCAAAGCCCAACAACTCGGGCCTGCTGCTCTGCAAACCTACATCCATCCTTGCAAGGATAGCAGTTGACACCAGGATTGCACCTTTCTGCACACTCTTCCAAAGCCTGGGCAGTACACATTCTGAGAAAGCCACTATTGCCGTTTGCACGGCAGCATCAACACCGCCAGCATCAACAGGCCATCAGCCCAGCAAGGGCCACCCCACAACGTAGCACAGCACACCGGAACCCCACGTCCGCAACGCCCCTCAGCCCCTGTTGCTTTCCCGCAGGGCGCCCCTGCCTGCTGCCGCCTTGCTGCCAGCCTTGCCGCCAGCTGCCCGTGCGCCGTGCATGTTCTCCCCATCACGGCGCCCAACTGCGTCGTTGACTGTGCGGGTGACGGTGGACACGCCGTCCACAAACTTGGTCCTGAAGATGACGTTGGCATTGTTGAACATGCCCTCCTTCAGGGACACCACGATGAACTGGCTCTGTGGGGACACACAGGGGAGAATACGACAGCACAACACGCACCAGTCAGCATAATCCCTGATTTGCTGGCATTGCTGGTAGTACTACTAGCACTTGCACTACATGTTTCTTGGCGTAGCACCTGTAGCGCCACACCTCCAAGGGTCGGTGTCATTTGGGACCTGGTTGCAGGGGGAACCCAGTTCTGGGCAGATGCCTCGGGGCAGACGTGCGCCTCACAAAGGATTTTATCACAAATCAGCAGTGGCTCCAACATGCGTGCCCCCAGCCTGGCAACCCCCATGCAACGCACTGCAATGACAGCCCCAGGCTGCTTGCATCCGATTGGTGCACATACTGTGTAGTACTGCAGTGTGCACACCACACACCAGCTGGTGTGTTGGACATGGAGCATAATTATGTAGCTAGCAAGTAGCGCACATGCAAACAATCCTATCAGACGCAAACAGTGAGTCTGCTGCTCACCTGTGGGAAGTGCTGCTTGATCATGGCGCCAATGTTTTGTGTGTGGTTGAGGTCCAGCGCTGCATCAACCTCATCCAGGATGTAGATGGGGGCAGGCTTGAACCTGAGCAGCAGCACAGACGGTGTTGAACAAGCTGGGATTCTGCTTAAAGTTACATGCACATCATCATTATGGTTGGGTGGCCGCCATACATGTGCTTGTCTATCAGTGTCTCAGGGCAGGTTGCTGTTGATTTTGACCACAATGCCCAAGCATCCAGCGCTTGGCTGTGCAACTCCAAGAAGCAACCAGTAGTCTCATAACAACACAGGCACTGACAGTACAGACATTGCGCCCCACACACCTGCAGAGAGCCAGCACCAGACTCAGAGCCAGCAGGCTGCGCTGTCCACCACTCAGCTCCGTGAGGGACTCCTTCCAGACCCCTCCAAAGGCCACACGCACTTCCAGGCCGTCCAGGAAAGTGCCGCCCTCTGGCGGCGTCAGCCGCGCGGCAGTGTTTGGCAGCAGCGTGCTGAAGATGGCGTTGAAGTCACGGTCAACCTGCCAGCACACGTCGTAACACGACACGCAGTGTTCAGATGTTTGTGCATGGCCGCACTCAGTACGTCGTCAATCCTGGCCATGTTGCTGGGTGAATCGTCTCCTGTCTCGACGGTGCACTTGCTGCATCACTTACATCTCACTGCGCCAGCGGCTGTTGACATAGGATGTGTAGTAAGAAGTACAGAAGCTCACCTGTTTCCACGTCTCCTCAAGTGCGATGCGCTTCTTCTCGTCCAGCTGCTGGATGACTGCAGTGATCTGCGCCTTGTCGTCCTCCACCTGCGACATACAGCCGCCACAACAACAAGATGAGACCAGGCTTTGCCTTTGAAAGCCTGGATGTGTACCCTGGTACAGTATGTGCAAGGCGTGGTCTTACAAGCTGCGGCGCGCAACATTGCAAGATGCACAGCATTGCTGCGGCTGATGCCCATGAGTGACAAGCGAACACCTTACCTGCTTCCTCTTGACCTGTAGTCCCTCCACCTCCTCCTTGTTGCGCCTGTACATCAGCTCAGCCTGCGGCAGATGCACAGCAGCATGCCAGGCAACATCAGCAAAGGTACACAGCACTATCACCACGATCACCACTGCTGATGCCGCCGTGTGCTGCACTAGCTAATGCCGCAATGCCGCATGCGGCTTGCCCAGACAGCAGTGTGGAGGGTACATGCCTTGCACATGCATGTGCATAGGCATGTACACAAACAAGGTAACGCCGATGCAAGGCTCGCTCACCTGTCGCTGGATGCCCCCCTTCTCCTTGAGCTCCTTCATGCGCTTCTCCGTCTCGTGGTACTCATCAAACAGCGCCTTCACGTCAACACCCTCAAAGTCAAACCTGCACACCAACCAGCACAGTCGCACTGCCGGTGACATACTGTGCACGGCAGTCTCCCTGTACCACGGTCACCGGCATGTTGGTTCTTGAGGCACTCACAAGGCAGGCAATGCAGTCAGACTGGAACTGACCTGTCGGTTTGACGTGACACCAACAGCATGATGTTGGCGTCACGGCAAACCAGCATGTCAGTTTGGGCCTGGCTGCATTGCATGCCTTGCACCCATCTCAAGCTGCAACATGCTGCCATGTCAGAATCAGGAGGGAAGGGGTAGTGCGGGGTGAGGGGAGACGGCGGCCACGGTTGAAACTAACCCACCACCTGACACGCACGAACGCCCTCTACCCCCCCCCCCCGTACGAGCGCTCCCCAGATACTACTCAGCAGGGACGGAAATTTGCTGTCATGGTACGTTGTTGTCCACCACGCAGCAGAAACACCACATGCCTAGCCAAGCAGTGGCTGCACTCACTCGCCGCGGCCCAGGTTGTCCTTCTCGCGTACAATCCAGTCAAACTCGGTCTCCATCTTCTTCAGGGTCTCCGCACTGCCGCTGCACTCCTGCCGCCGCTGCGTCAACCTGAGGAGCGCAGCGTGAAACTCAGGTACGTGAGTGACGGGCAACAGCCCCTTGCGCATTGAGAGGCAGAGGTGGCTAGAGCTTTTACTGCTCACTATGCACGTGCAACTTCGAATGCATAGAAACATTCCTAGGCAATCATGGTGGCGTTGGCCCCCGGACTGTTGAGCTCGCCTGTTAGGCATGCTGCAAAACCTGAGTTGCTGGGATCAATTAGCAGACTTGACCGAAATGCCAATGCCACGCCAAGTGCTCAGTGCCCATCTCTGTGTAGGGGTTGCGGCAGCATGCCACGGTGCTGTATATGATACCGCACCCCAGTGGCGGCATGCAGCAGGTGAATGATGCAGGAGCGTCCAAGGGGGGGCGTCTTGGCCAGGTGAATGCAGAAGAAAAGTTGTGCCAATGGACGCAGCGAGCTTCTCTGCTTCCTACTCACTTGTTCTCCCGCTTCCTCTTCTCCACCTCCAAGTCCTGCACGGCCTTCCTGATGCGCCCCAGCTCCTTCTCAAGCCCCTTGATCTCCTGGTCACACTCACTCAGCCGGGCACGCTTTGCCTTGAGCTGCGCTGCGGCGGCTGCGTGCGCGGCTGTCACGGCATCCAGCTGTGACTTGAGGGCATCAACCTCGCCAGCAAGGGCTGCACGTACACGAAGATGCAGTGCACATACAAGCATGACCGTGAGCTCAGATCAGGTATGCTACGGTTGCATTTCATAGCACAAGTACAGAGTGTGCACCGCACTGAAGTGCGGAGCGCTGGTACATCACGGTGTAGGTACAGGACGCACAATGCAACAAGGAGGTGTTATGAATGGCTCGCAGGTCCAGCACATGACCAGAATGATGCAGCAGCCCACGCAGACATACTGAACCCGCCGCCTACCTTGGATGCTGGCTTCGCTGGCTGCTGCTTGCTCCTTGATCTGTTCGCGCTCGCCTGCTGCTGCCTCTGCCTCTGCTGTTGCCTCTGCTAGCTCTGCCTCACGCTTCTGCAGCTGCTTGCGGGCAGCATCCAGCGCCTGCAGGCAGCCAGTGGATGAGTGGGTGAATACGTCAGCGAGTCAGTGAGTGAGGGAGTGGGTGAGTCATTCTGTGTCCAGCCAACATGGACATGTACCACCTTTACTAGTGCGAGAGCCATAAATTGTGTGCTGTGCACATTACACTCGCCTTTGCCCAAGCGATGTTGGCAATGGGTTCATGCCGCCACTGGGCACACATGACGACTTGGCCCAGCGGCTGTCCCAGCAAGCATGACCTGCCGTCACAGTGGTGTGAGACGAGATGCTCTTTGCCTTACCAGCAGGAGCAGGGCACCCATTCACCCACCTACCTGCTTTGCTGCCTTGAGCTTGGCCTGGGCGGCCTTGACCCGCTTGTCACGGTCCTTGGAGAAGTCAGTGATTTCACGCTCAAGGCTCTGCAGCGGCAGCCAAAGACCACACATACATGTTGCGGCTGCTGTATTGAAGCTCAAAGATGACCTCATGCATGCATACAATCACGCAGAAGGAGCAGCAACGCCTGGGAGTAGCTGGATGCGGGCACTCCACACAGCTGCAGCACAGTGAAAACCATCACAATCCCCAAAACTCCACACTCTTGGGTGTGCTGGCGTAAAACCAAACCCACTCAATGACCTTAGTGTCCTCTCACAACGCCCTCAGTGTTGCAGTGACCACCCCCATACCCGCCCGCCCAACCCAGCCCCTCCCACCTTGGCCAGGGCCACCATCTCCTTCTTCTTGTCTGCTGCTGCAGCCGCCTGTGCCTGTGCCTCCTTGAGCGCCGCCTCTGTCTCTGCCAGGGCCTGTGCCAGCTGGTGGCCTTCACTGCCGGCCATGCGCTCACTCAGCAGCTGCAGGCTGTGCTGCTGCAGCTCCAGCTCCTGATGCAGCCTGGCAAAGGTTGGCGGGCGCGCGCGGGGGGGGGGGGGGGGGGGAGGACACAAGGTTGGCGGAAGGGGGTCCAGGACACAAGGTACCTAGAACCTCCTACGCCTACTTGGCATCACAACTGCACAACAATTTGAGCGGAATGGGATTTCAGCCAGCTCAAACAGATGTCCAGAGGATTGCAGAAAGCAGGAGGACCTCGCAGCCGTCCAGCCCCATGATGCAGCTCAGTTCAATTTGCCCATAAAACAAGGTTAAATCCCAGCCACACTCACTTCTGGTACTGTTTGCCGATGGGTGCCTTCTCCCTCAGGGCCGCCTCCACCTCGGCCAGCCGCTGCTGGTGTGTGGCCAGCCGCTGCTCAGCCTCCAGCAGCTCATGCAGCTGCAGCAGCAGGCTGCGGCCGCTGCCCCTGCTGCCTCCTGTTAGCAGGCCGCCAGGGTTGAAGTCATCACCCTCCAGGGTGATGCAGCGCTGTGACACCTCGCGTGCAAACGCAAGCTTCTTGGCAGTGCCAGAGTCCTGCAGGACAAGTGATGCCGAGTAGTGTGCCGTGCTTTGTTTCATTGCTTTCTTTCTCGTTTTTCTCTCTCTCTCTCGTTTGCTTTCACTAGTTCCTTTGCTGCTTCTTGTTGCTTGCGCATGCGTAGCGCACGACACCCTGACACCACAGCGCTCAGCTGGGGATACCATGCATGAGGGGAGCAGCACTGTAAGTCAGTCCAGCTGGGCCTTGTTGGGTTGACAGGCAGGAAAAGCTGCATGGGACATTCCTGTCCATGGCCACCTAGGGTGCCAGGGCGCAACTTCCCACACCATAGCATGCACACACGGGTCGCTACAACAGACGCGACACATGTACTGCACTGACTGTGCTGTGCTGCATTATGTGAAACACAATATATTTCTTTCTCTATAATTCAGCACACCACTCACCTGGCATACGAAGGCGCTGCCAAAGGCGTACTTGATGGCTGCCTCCACCTGGGCCTCATAGCCCACCAGCTCCAGCGCAGGTTGTGCCTTGCCCCCACCCAGCTTGGCAGCTGCTGACAGCACGGCAGGATGGGACTCAGAGTAGCGCACCTAAGGCAAGGGGCGGCGCCACAGTGGCAATGTTTGTGATGCGGGGCGTAAATGATGGCGGTTGATGCAGGGGATACAGGCAGGGAAGGCCACGTTCGCAGGAGTGCTGGGGCCTTTGGCAGAAGAGAGAAAGCGGCACTGCCAACCATGGGCAAGGCCCGCAGCTGGTTGAGGTGCAACGGCCTGGTCGGCCAGGTGGCTCCTGTGGTACGCAGGGCAGTGCTTGACGAGGAACACTGTTATACAGTGGGGTCACCACCTTGAAGCAGCGTACCTGGTTGAGTGGGATGATGGTGACGCGCTTTGTGAGCTGGCCCCGTTCCAGCAGAGCCTTGGCTGTCTGGTCGCTGTCAACCACCACCTGACAGGTATCACAGGGGGGTGGGGAAGGTGAGGCGCGAAAGGCGGAACAGTGCGTGAGACAGCATCAGTGGAATGCTGGGCATTGGAAAGCTCCATGCCCGCTTCAACTGCAGGAAAACAAACTTCAGTGCCCGGCCGGCGGCTGCGAGGCAAACAGTGCCAGCGGTGCCTCATGTGTGACACCCATGCTGACGCACACTGACTGTCCCCACTGCCACACCATTGGCAGCAGCGGCCTGTTGTCCTGTGTTGCAAGTGCTGAGCGCTGAGAGGGACCATGAGCCCTAGCAGCAAACACACTGATTTTCCATAGTCCCACCAAGCACCTGAGCGGTCAGATAGCTGCAGCCCTTGCATACCCACCTGGTACAGCCTGCCGCCTGCTGCCACCTCCAGTGCTGTCGCTGCTGCTGGGTCCTTCACACGCACCAGCTTGGCAACAACACCCTTCACACGGTTGTGGTCCCAGCCACGCTCAGGGTCCCTGGTAGCAACACACACGGCAACAAGGCACACATTGCTGGGCACTACGAGGGGTGTGAAAGCAGCAGTGCGGTCTGGATGCGCAGGCACAACATAGCCGACTCAGCACTGCCAACCGCCCACGTGACGCCACACGTTCACGACACCCGCCAAAAATAAGGAATCCCTACAAACCCATATCAAATCCCAGTACAGCACAGGTGAGCTCAGTGGGGTGCAGTAAAGCAAAGTCAGTTTGACAAGGGCCTCTCACCTGTAGGTGAAGTCCAGTGCTGACAGCTGTGCCCCCAGGACCTCCACCACCTCCTTGGCAGCACGCACCTCACCCACCTCCCGCTGACGGGCCTGCTCAAGCTCCTCAACTGCTGCTGCATCGTAGTTCAGGCCCTGGGGGGGGGGGGGCACAGGGGCAATCGCCATTGCGGTCAGGAGGGTACAACAACGACAAGGTGTTTCTGTTTAACGCAAAGGCATGGCCGCAATACACACTCTTGTGCAGAACCGACATCATGCGGCCCCCCTTTCAGCCTCAAGACATCGATTGCACTTGTGCTCAGCACAACACTGTACGTTGCCGGCAGGCAGCTGCAGCACACACTGCCAGCACAGGCGCCATTCCATTCCATCCTATCCCATCTGATCTCGTGCCACGCCATGCCACGCACCTGCAGAGCCTGCCTGCAGTGGTCCACCTTGCGCTGCGCCTCATCCAGCTGCTTCCGCATGCCGCTGGCCTCCTTGTCCTTGCTGGCCAGGGCCTTGCGCTGGTCCGCGGCTTGCTTGCTCAGGTGCTTGTGCTTGATGTCGGCTGCCTTGGCCTCGGCATCTGCAGCAGTCTGCGCGTTCTGGGCATCTGCCAGCCGCTCCTACGGGACAGACAGGAGCGAGTGCAGCGCAGGCATGGTAATCACAACGCCAGACTGCGTGCAGGTTGGTGTCTGTAAGTAGGGTGGGGTCCAGCCTGCACTGTGCTGAGATGCCCCAAAGGCTTCCAAGACAGCTTTGCCTGATTCAAGCAAGCAGGGACACCGCTTGCAGCCACCAGCACCCGCTGCTGGAGTCCATTTCAGCAGGACAGCAAACACCAAAACAAGGGCGTGGTTTGCATGGCGCCGATTTGCTATCATGCATGCCTGATCCCCACACCTGCAGGCTTTTGTTGGACTCGTCCCGGCCGTCACCAGTCTCGGCACCTGCCAGCTCCCTGGTGGCAGCCTCCACGCCGTGCTCTGCAGCGGCCAGCGCTGCGGCTGCCTCGTCGCGTGCTGCTGCCGCTGCAGCTACACGCGCATCCAGCTCCTCCTGGTTGAGGTCTGTTACGATGAACAAACAATACGGCAAGAACGGAAAGGATTTCGGAAAGCTCTCAATATAGGCAGACAGAGCCAAATCCTTGGGCAGTAGCCAGCAAGTTACGGGCTCATCAGGCCCCGTCACTCGTGTACTCCAAGGATCTGGAGGTTCTGCGCACACACCATCGCACGCTAACACCAAATGATGTTTGCCATGGTTTGCCATGGCCTTCACATTTCGCATGCAGCACCGGCGAAGGTGACAGCACCCGTGGCGGCCCAACCTCACTCCCCAGGCGCTCACCTGTCAGCTGTGCCTGCAGGCTGCTCAGGGCCGCCTGCTCTGACTTGTATGTGTCCTGCTTGTTCTTCCAGTCTGTCTTGCCGGTTGTCATCCTGGGAGCATGGGGCGGCAGGCGGATGGGCGGCAGGGGCAGGGAATCAGCACAGGGTGATGTGACCAGTTTCAGCACCATGCCAGGTACTGACACACCCACTGACACGCAGATGCCAGCAATGCAGGTGAGGCAAGTCCTGCCCTGCTCTAACTGGTGCAACGGCATGACTAACTCACCCCAGCAGCATGCAGGGACATGTACACAGCACACACCAGCACACGCCTGCCTCCTACTGCAGCATCACCTCCTTCATAACGCCCCCGTCCTTCCTAGCGCACTGCTCCTGTTGCAGCACAGGCACACCACTCCCACTACATCCCACCACCAGCCCTCCCATCCACTTCCCCTCAAGCGCCATCAACTCACTTCTCCTCAAAAATGCTTCCCACCCACCCCTCCCCAGTAAACTCACTTCATGGCCAACCTCATCACCTGCAGCTCCTTGACCTCACCCCCAGCCCTCACATCCACTTATGTAAATTCCCACCAGCCCCTTCCTACTCAAACATGCTTCTCAACCCCCCTCCTCTGCAGTAGACTCACTTCATGGCCAGCTTGTCAACCTCATCCTGCAGCTCCTTGACCTCACCCCCAGCCTGCAGCTCCTTCTCAGTGCGCAGGCCCTCGATGTCACTGGCCTTGTCAGCAGCCTCTGCCTCTAGAGCAGCCACCTGCTGCTCAACCTCAGCGATGCCTGCAGCCATGTCCGCCAGCTCAGCCTCCCCTGAGGCTATGGCCCTGTGGGTTGGTGAAAGCAGACACGTGAGCGTGCGCAAGCCACATCAATGGCGCAGACAAGCAAGTGGAGCCTCAAGCGGACGCATGCACACTCAGGAACAAACATGCCTTGGGGCCCAGCTCTGCAGGAGGGGCAAAAGCAAGGCATGAGGGCAGGAAGCAATAGGAGGGCAAGCACCAAGCGTGCATCAACCACAGCTCATGACACAACACCCACTCACAGACCCCCTTGCAATAGCCATGATGGGCGTACCCGATCATAGGTGGCCATGTGCCTTGGTGCTTTACGGCTGTACGCCCACCAGCACCATTCACTCTGCTGCTGTCGGCAGTGTATGGGTTACTAATGTTCTACTAAACCGTCAAGCATGCCTGGTTCTATGACGCCCAAGACTTCTTCCGCCCTGCAGCAACAGCCCCCTGCAGCCTGTGCTGTCACAGCCCACACTCACTTCTGTGTGTTCATGTAGTTGTAGGCCACACACTGCCGCTTCAGCAGCTCATTCCGCTGTGACAAGTGTGCAAACTCATGGTACTGCTCGCACTGCTGCTCCAGCTTGTGCAGACTGGGCAGCAGCTCCCGGTCCATCAGCTGCGAGTATGCCACAGGCAGAGGGCAGAATGTGCCGAGGCATGTCAAAGACAGAAGACAAGTCAGGCTACTATCTACACACCCTCATGCCCCTGAGGCAGTAACATGCGTATATAGCACAACCTCAGTGCCTGCTCACCTCGTCAATCTCCTCCAGCCGCGTCTGCTTCTTGGCGAGTGTCTTCATGGCGCTGTCCTTCTTGCGCTCGTACAACTTGGTGCCTGATGCCTCTTCCAACAGCGACAGGATCTCTGGGGGCTTCATGTTCATGATCTGATGGGAGGGGTGGGGGTCAAGTAAAAAGGGCAGGTGGGCTCAGAGATAGTGTACAATAGAGGCACCGATGGTGGCACATGCATGCAATCCTAGGTGGCTGATTCTGCACTTATCTATTTGGGTGATGTGTGCGTGGGGTGCATGCATGTCTGTGGTGCCAACCTTCAGTACTGCCGATCTGAGAGAGCAGGACATGCATAAGTCATGGTGTGTTGGAACCAAGGCTGTAGTTGTGTCACAATGCCTGCTGCTGCTATGCAGCCCAGGCAGTTGCTGCCATTCACAACGGAAGGCATGACGAAGCTGTCACCACTTCCGCATGTGTGTCGTGAGCAGCAAAATGTTGCATCACCCCTGCCAGCTCCTACCTACCTTTGTCACCCGCCCCTGCATGATGAGGAAGTGTGGGTTGTTCACGTTCAGCTGCACTGACTGGAACAAGTCCGCCACACGCCTACACAGGACAGGAAAACACAGCATGGCAGCACGGCACACATGGCATGTTGGAAGCACGCTGCAGTACACAAAGACGCATAACATGAACCAAGACATGGTTGCCTTCTTGGATGTGTTGGGCTGCAGCAACAAAACTCCTGGCCAGGCCTCTGTGAAGGTGCTGACTGCTGCCATGCACCTGCATCTGCCGCACTGTGGACTCTAAGAACCTGCTGTATGCTGCAGGCGGGTGTGCAGGACATGCATCACCAGATGCACTAACATCCCATGTCTGGTCAGCTGCTAACAGGCACTAGCTGGTCACGCTGCTGCTGATGCGCACCCTTGCTGTGCTGCATGTCCGTTGATTGAGTACTTGTCCCTGCCCCCAATGACGATCTGCAATGCACAGGCAGCGCAGGCAGCACAGGCAGCAAGATGTGCTTTTCAATGCATCCATGCTGCTGAGGCTTGATGACTTGCTGCCGAGCAGCTTGCAGAATGCTGCGCTTGCTTGGTCCACTGCTGTGCCTGTAGATGAGGCATCCGGCCTCCAGGAGCCCTATGCAAGTGGCAGCGCAGGGCTTGAGCTCGTCTAAGTCTGCTGCTCATGACTCCAAATGTAACTGCTGAATGCAGCTGCTGGCACAATCAGCAATTGCTGTCTTGAACAGCACTCAAGCCTGCTGCATGCCTGCCTGTTATTGCAGGGTGCTGATGCAGCTGGTGCTGCGGACCATTCAACCGGTTGATCCCACGCTGCACCACCACCACAACCAGTGTGAGCACTGGACTGTGCTGCAGCTGCTTGTGGGCCAAGCTGAGTGCTCAGCAGCACCAGACTGCTCAGGCTGCTTCCAGAACGTGAACTTTCAGCAACCGCACCTGTCGTGTGACAGTGATGGTCTCCTTGTCCTCATAGCCTGATGGGCCATTGGCTGGGTCGTCGTTAGCAAACACGATGCTGACACTGGCTTTGGTGATGCCTGCACTGCCCTGCTTGTACACCAGCTCCTGTAGGTTCTGGCAACGCACCTGTGCAACACAAGATGCACCATGAGGTGTTCAGTCTTGAGAAGCGGGCATGCTGGGGTCTGGACATCATAAGATGCCTGGGCCTGTTCTCCAAGCCATTGCTGGCAATATCATACTGCACGTGTTGGTACTGTACCAGCCTGGCAGTGATCTACTGCTGCACACTGCAGTGCGTGCAGGGCAGCTGTTTGTCGCACAAGAATTCCAATGTTCTGCGTGATGCACTGCTGCTTGTGCTGCTGGCACTCACTGCTGACAGGTTCTTGATGCCCATCACAAAGCAGAGGGAGTCCAGGATGTTGGACTTGCCACTGCCATTTAGTCCAGTGATGGCGTTGAAGCCAGGGTCAAACTGTGAGAGGCAGACCCGCTGTGCATACGACTTGAAGCCGTCTATGTTGACCTCTTTGATGTACATGCTTCCTCAGCTGTCAGCTGCAGTAGCGCTGTCTGGAGCTGGCCGCTAGCAGCCTGCTGGCAGCAAGAGCCAGGCAGATGGCTTTGACTATGACAGCATGGTATCTTGCAGAGACGCTGACAGCTGGATCAGCCGGAAATGAACAGGCCACAACAGCACAGCAGATGGCAAACAACTGATACCTGGACTTGATGAAGTCCACGCTTTTTGCACGAGGCAAAATATAAACACAGTTTAATTGCTTCTTGAGCTTCCGCGACTGGATGTGCTGCGAGTTTCTGGTTCCCAACCATTTGAATTTCGAGGTGCCCGTTGATATTCTCTCGATTTGCAGGGCTCCCCTTGCCCGCTTTGTCGCTTTCTGCTTTTTGAAGGGATCCCAGATGCGGCAGCAGAACTGAAGGCAGCAGTGTCTGCCAAGGACAACAGCAAACCTTGAGTACAATTTACGCCAACATTGGGTTGGCGTACTGGTGCCGTCGTTTTAAACCAGTAGAGGGCCCACAAACACCATGGAGGCCTGGTTCTTGTAGTGTCCAGCACCAGTGGGCACCACTGCACTGTTCAGCACCAGCAAAACACTTGTACATCAACTACACAGATTCCAAAGGATCACCCCAGCACGGTTCTGTCAATTTGACAGAGCAATACCCACTCTGCTACAGCCGCTGGCATCCCCCCCCCCCTCCCCCACACCCCCACCCTGCATTCTGTACAGTACTGGTACACAGCTGCTGCAACGTCAGCGTAGACTGTTCATCTTGCCAGCCAGGAACTGCTCTATCAACTCGCTCAGGGGTGCCAGCTCCTTGTCCTCCACCAGGTCAAAGTGCTGCACACAATTAGGCACAACACACACAGCAACACAGGCTCTGAATTGTGTGCCAGCTAACGGTGTGACCCCCAAGGTTGGGCCTATGATCGGCAGCTTTGCTCACTCTGCTGGCCGTCTGCAATGGCAGGTCCTGCATTCAGGTTTCAGCAGACACCTGCTACATGGTGGCGCCTGCCCAACTCATTGTGTCTTACAATGCAGCACAACTGCCGAATGCGACAGGTTGCAATGGCATGGACATTGCCAGGCATAAATGGGCGGGTGCCACACATGCAGCCTGCTTGCAAGACTTGCCGGCAACTCTGAGGCAGAGTGCAAGGGGGTTCTGTCATAGGGCCTTGCTGCCACAACAACAGGTGAACCCATGCAATCTGCACCACATCAGCTGCCCACCTTGATGAAGATGATGAAGTGCTTGAAACACGTGTTGAGGTGCGCCTCCTCCCCCAGGCTGCAGACCTGCTTGAAGTGGCTGTGGTATATGTGGGCATACACACGGAACAGCCGCTTGAAGATGGTGCGCACCACATCCATGAAGTTGGGGGGAAAGGGCTCGCCGAACTGACCGGGAAACACTGATGGGTCGTCAATCTGACAGGCAGTGGGCAGCATTGACAATGCAGGCAGAGAGGCTGACACACGACACAATGCAACAGACTGTCCCGCAGAGGGTGCTTGTGCAGGCATTGGCTTTGTGACCTCAATAGCTACAGCTGCTGCGAGGAACGCGCTGCACAGCGGGCACTAATTGCAGGTGTCTTCCTATAGCATTGTTGAATGACACTTTTGCGCACGGTGCTCAACCAGCCTATCCTGTCGAGCATCAAGTGTGCAGTGTTCAGCAAACCCTGCACTGCCAATGCTCTGGGCTGGATGGCGGCCCCCTAAGGTCATACCAAAGGGTGATGCTGATCAGGGCATATATGACAGCACCGCAGCATACCCAGTCTCCAACAGCTTCGGCTGCCCAGTCCCCAATAGCAAAGCAGCCGGGCTGGCTGCCTCACCTGTGCCTCCACCCAGTCAAAGAGCTTGTCCACATACTCAGGCGCTGACAATCGCACCGGCTTCTTGTACTTGACCCCGTCAGCCCACAGGTACTCATACTGCGCAAAAATCAGGAAGATTACACGGGTTGGTTCCCTTGCTGCGGTCTTTCTCTCAGTGAGTGAGTGAGTGAGTGACGTACGAGAGAGCGCCGACTGCACAGCCACATCAGAAGACTGACGGACTGCGTCTGTTCATGACAACTGCTTGGCCTGCCGTAACCCAGTGGGCCAGCACCCTGTGCTGACCCACTGCTCTTGATGCTGTGTCTCTGTTGTGGTCACTTGAGAAGTTGCAGAATTCCTTCAAAGGCGTGTGGAACTCTGGCACTGGTTTCTGTGTGCTAGGGTCTACCGACACTGGTGTGAGCAGGAGCAGCTCAACGCAGCAGTCCTGCAAACCTACCTTGCTGCCTGCTGACATGACCTCGCAGCTGCTATCTGTGCAGAACTCTGCCAGTGTGCTGTACAGTACTGAGATCGCGTTGTAGAAGTCCACTGTGTTAACTGCCAGCCACTCCTGTATGTCTTCACCAGGCGGCAAGCGCACTGCCTCTATCAAGTTGCCCTGGCCTAGGGTAGCATCTATATGCCGTTTGAGTTGGAGGCCCTGAAGAGGACAAAGGAAACCCCAAAGTCATCCTGGAGGCAAGGGGAATCAAGGGGAATCAAGGAGGCTTTGACACGCAAGCATGGACACAGCAAGCATGGACTCACCTTGGCACCAACAGGTGTGTTCTTTTTGGGCCTGAAGGTTTTGGCTGTGTTCCTGCAGTCCGAGGAGTTCATGTGTCAAGAGACCTGTCTGGAAACTGTGCTACTTGAGACAGTCTGCGCAGTCTAGTAGCAGTCTGGGGGCAGTCTGGGGGTTCTGGTGCCCCGTTGGCCCCACCTGCCCAGCCCGAACATCACGCCTAGATCCAGCTTGAATTCTGTGATGTGGTGGTTGTGAAGCTGATGACGGAATCTGCAGCCTGCAGGCAGTTCTCCTGGCTCTATCCTGCCAGTCAGTCAGCTGTCAGTCATGAGTGAGGGAGTGATCTTGTACCGGTCACCTCATGCCTGGCTATGCAGCGTAGCAAGCGCTGCAATTCGCCATCCCTATTTCGTCCTTCCCCAAAATCACGCTGCGGGCGTGCCTCACTCAGGCCAGGGCAGTAGCCATCGGCCAGCCATCTCTCACCAGCCTCCTCGACGCTCATGTGGCGTTTAAACTGACTTGATTTTTCAGCAGGTAGGATATTCCGGCAGCACGAGCAGCCTGTCACCAGCGACAGTAGAACGTGCTGGGTGTCAGTGACCAGTAGGGCGACAGCTACTTCGGGGGCACCTATCCAGGGCTAGGCGAGGTCCTGGTGCCTCACATAAGTGTTTGAAGTGATTGTTTTCAGAAGTGGACCCCTGTGATGGCCGTGGATCGCAACACACATGGCTGTGTGCTGACCAAGGGTCTACTGCTGCTGGCACCTGTCCTGCAGGCTGTCAGGTCCCTCTGATCGCATTCGATCACAGCCTGCATCAAGTTTTGTGCATCACACCAGCATCATGGCAACGCAGGTGGCTCCTATCCTGGTGTCACGAGACGACGCAGCGGCACCTATGCCCCTGAGTGCGAGCCCCACCCCGCTCAGCCCTATGCTGAGCCCAAAGGTGGCAAAGCCAACTGATCCAGAAGAGCTGGCTGCGGCCATCCGTAAGCAGGTACACAGACTGTGGTTTGCTTGCAGCATGCCGTTGCCGGCCAGCACACCCCTGGGCAGCACAAATCCCTCTCATCCTGCAGCAGTTGGCTGACTACCTTAGAGTTGGCTGGGTCGGCTGTCGTCAGCAGCTCTCATGCAGTTTGAAGATGTTGCATTGGTGTGCTCACACCGTGCATGCCGCATGCGTCAGCTGTAAGCAGCAGGCAGGCGTTGGGTGTGTCCACCAGCATGCGCCCATGCTGTCGCATGCGTTTTTACCATGCGTCTATATGTCCACTGCACCACTCTGCAGGTTGAGTTTTACTTCAGTGACGCCAACCTCCCCACTGACAAGCACCTGCTGAAGTGTATCAGCAAGGACCCTGAGGGCTATGGTGAGTTTTCGCTGTGCCGCTGCAGCAACAAGTCAGAAAGCAGCCAGCCAGCCATCAGCCACCTGCTTGCAGTTATGAGACTGCCCTGATGGCAGCATGGAGCTCGAGTCACAGGTTTTAGTTGCCTTGCCCATTGCAAAGCCTGTGCCTGGGCTCAGCACACTTTCTGTGTCTACACACACAGCTTAGGCCCTGCGATCACTGTGCCCCTTGTCTCTACCATGAACTGCTGCCCCTGCGCTGACCCTTGAGTGTGCCTGATGTTCGCCTGCTGCAGTTCCCCTGAAGATGATCGCCAACTTCAAGCGTGTCAAGGGCCTGACCAAGGAGCTGTCAGTGGTCACAGACGCCCTCAAAGGCAGCAGCATGCTGACCGTGGACGAGGAGGGCAGCAGGGTGCGGCGCACCACACCAGTGCCCAACTTTGACACCACAGACATCTGCAGACGCACTGTGGTGGCAGAGCACCTGCCA
Organism: Desmodesmus armatus; assembly: GCA_007449985.2. NCBI lineage: Eukaryota > Viridiplantae > Chlorophyta > Chlorophyceae > Sphaeropleales > Scenedesmaceae > Desmodesmus > Desmodesmus armatus. The sequence goes on along the minus strand of VIIQ02000008.1, from coordinate 46,382 downwards.
GACAAGCCAACCATCGGTGCGCAACAGAGGCAGTCGCTTGATGCACCCCTGCCCTGCATGGCACTTGAACTGGTTCGGTCGCGTCCTGCAGTGTACTGTGCATCCTGTGTGAGTGCAGGATTGTTGTGCCAACAGCAGTGCAGGACAAGCGTCAGCTGTGCAAGCCTGGCAGCCTGCTGTCTTTCCTGCAGCTGCTCGCAGTGATCGCTTTGTGGCATGTTGTGCATTGCGTGGTCTGACGCTCTTCTGGGGTTTGCGCTTTGTGTTTTGTTGTGTCCTGCAGAGTCCGTGACCCAGCTGTTCAAGCAGTACGGCGAGGTAGCCATGGTCCGCATCTGCAGCCGCGGCAGCACAGGTAAGCTGCCCGCCTGGCTCAACAAGGCGGTGGAGGCCATCAACATGGGCGTGGGACATGGCGAGTTTGCGCTGGTGGAGTTCAACACAGAGGACGAGTGCGTGCACTGCGTGACAAAGACCAAGAACCCCGACAACTGGTGAGCAATAGGCGGTGACCATGCTCGAGGCCTGTGGGGTCCTTGCACAGCATTTTTGATGCTGGTCGCTTTTTGGGTTGCCTAAGTGTTGTTGACGATGGTTGCACTGTCAGCTTGAGCTTGAGGTGGTGCATTATGCAAGCTGGAGGTAATGGAATCTCTGCTTGTGCTGTGTCTGCTGCTGTGCACAGGCGGACCAGCTTGCGTGTGCGCCACCTGCTGTCCAACTTCAAGCCTGGGTGCAAGGGCACCGGCAGGCGCGGCAGCGAGACTGGCGGCGGCCACGAGGTGTCTGGCAACGGCACCGGCAGGCGCGGCAGCGAGACAGGCGGCGGCCACCAGCCGTCCGGCAGGGGCAGGCGCGGCAGCGAGAGCGGTGGAGGGCACGAGCTGGCAGGCAGGAGCAGGCGCGGCAGTGAGACTGGGGGTGCACACGACAGCATCCACAGCACCCACCACCATGTCCCCAGCAACAGCAACAGCAGCATGGGTGGAGGGCGCCGCAGCATGGACTGTGGGCCAGGCCTGGTTGCACCCACACCAGGCGCGTATATGCCCCCCTCCCGCCGCTCGCTGGAGTTCGCCTATCCACACGCACACCGCGCTGGTGCAGACCTGTCCCCAGCATCCGGTGCCAGCAGCGGTGGCTGGGCTGATGATGCCGCTGCGGCCAGCGCGGCATCCGCAGCAGCTTCTGCAGCAGTAGCAGCTGCGGCTGGCCTGCCTGTGCACCTGTCTCCCATCCGCACGCAGCCGGCTTCGTCAGGGGGTGGGTTCTCAGCCAGCAGCAGCGCAGGCGGTGCTGTGGCAGTGGTCACCCGGCTGCCTGGCTCCCCGTCAACCGGAGGAGCTGCGAGCCCTGTCAGCCCAGTCAAGCTTGGCAGCCCCATCAAGGCAGCTCTGGGTGGCATTGGTGGCAGCATCGGCAGCCCGCGCACCATCAAGTCTCCTGCCCCAGCTTCAGTTGCCAACCTGATCGACAACATCCTGGCAGCTCCAACAGGCGCTACGCCCACACGTGACCGCTCCAGCAGCAGCTCCGGCGGCCGCTGGGCAAACAGCAGCGGTTTGGGCATTGAGGTGGACAGGACCGGGCCCCAGCTCAGCTCCAATGCCTCCTCCCCAGCAGCAGCAGTCGCAGCTGCCATGGCTGGCATGACAACGCCGTCCCAGGGTGGCTCCCCACGCGCGTCCCCACGCGCGTCCAGCAGCAGCAGCACAGCAGGGGCCCGCGAGTCCTTCCCAGGGGGCCTGCGCACACCCACCCGCATGTCGGCAGCTGGGGCAGCACATGCGGCAGCAGCGGCAGCGGCTGGCAGCAGTGGTGGCAGCCCTGTGGCAGCCCCCATGGCGCCGCACCTGGCAGCACAAGCAGCTGCTGCAGCAGCCTGTGCCATGACCGGCAGCCCCAAGGCCAGCAGTGCCGCGAACTGGCGCAGCGGCAACAACACACCCACATCCAGCATGCCCGGCACGCCTCTGTCCAACACGTGCCCGCTCAGCATCAGCGCCGGGGCGGCGATAGGGGCTGCTCTTGACGCTGCCTCGCCGCCTGCAGGCGCCACCGGGGCCTTCACAGTGGGCTCCCCCAACCTGAGCAGCGGCGGAGCCAGCAAGGCAGCGCCCTGGGTCCCTGCCTCCAGGCTGGCGCACCACCAGCGCATGGCAGCAGGCTCGCACGGCGGCAGCAGCGATGGTGGCTCAGCAGCAGCACGCAGTGGGACGCCAGACACAGAAGACAACTGGAGGTCCACGGGCGGCAACAGGCCCCCTCGCGGCCCAAGGGGCTCTGGGGTTGGCAGCAGCAGCGGGGGAGGCAGCAGCACTGGTGGCGGCAGGCAAAGGCGCAAGTCCTGGCATGCCACTGAGGCCGAGGAGGAGGCCATTGCTGCTGCAGCCGGCAGCCCTGCGGCTGAGGCAGCAGCGGCGGCTGACGGCCACAACAGCGATGGCGGCAGTGGCAGCGGCAGCATCCGCAAGTCTGGGCGCCAGAGCAGCAGGCTGGGACAGGCAGGCGACTACCACGCCACCATAGAAGCCATCCGTGAGGCCAGCTGCGAGCTTGACAGCGGCGCTGTGGGCCGCGCCCTTGCAACGCTCACCATCGACGGCGGGGCACGCAGAACGAGCGGCAGCGGCGGTGCAGATGGGGTTGTCAGCCCAGAGGGCGATGCTGAGGGTGAGCACCACAAGCGCCGCCGCGCACGCCACAGGCGCAGCCGCAGCTCAGGCAGCAGGCGTCAGAGCATGGACGATGCCCGGCCACATGCCTTCAGCGAGGTGTCTGCCTCAGCTGCCGGCCTCAGCCCTCGTGCGGCACACCGTCACCCCCTTGCCTCTGATGAGGCGCACCACAGGCAGCACGACAAGCACGGCAGCTCAGGCGGGGGCTCTGGTGGCGAGCACCACCACCACGGCTACGGCAGCCAGGCAGGCCAGCGGGGCAGCAGCAGCGCAGGAGGCCACGGGCACGCGCACGACAGCAGCAGCAAGAAGAAGGAAAAGAAGGATTACGCCAGCTGGGCAGCTGCGACTCCTGAGTTCCGCGCTGTGGCGGCAGCAGCCAAGCACAGCAGCGGCGGCGGCGCTGGCGGCTCCCCTGCAGTGCTGCTCAGCAGCAGCCCCGCACGCAGCAGCGGCATGATGAGCCCCATGCGCGGCCAGGCTGGCGGCTTTGCAGCTCATGCCCCTGGTGCACCAGCCTCACCTCACCACCTGGAGCACACGGCCAGGGGCCCCGACGGCACCCGTGGCTTCAGCATGGGGCGTGGCAGGCCCCTGACCCCAGCTGCACCTTGAGGAGCCCAGGGTAGGGGCAGCGTATGGCGGCTGCACGCAAGTGCTGCAGGGAGGGTGTTTGAGGGCTGGAGCAGTGTGGTGGATACAAAGACTGTGTTTGTATCGCTGTGTTTTTTGGGGCGTGGAAACCTGGCGTGTCTTTGCCAGTGTGTGACGGGGGTGCTTCTGTGTGTGTGCGGTTGGCGTGTGTGCGGTTGCAAGTATTTTCATTGTCGTACAGATATCCCCGTGATGTGTGCACAGGTGGTATGCTGTCCCCCTGGGCGCGCTGAGGCTCCTGGTTTGGCATGGTGGCATCATGTAGTTGGCGGGTGTGTGTGGTTTGTAGATTGATTGTTTATGCGGGCTTTGTGCTGTTGTGGCAGCATTGTCATCGCATGATTGCATTGCTGGTCAATATCAGGACGCATATCAAGGCGATGACCTTTCCTGCAGGCCCTTCTGCCTGTACTTGCAAGGGCACAGACAGGCCACCCAGGCTAGCAGCGCGACTAGGCTGCACGTTTTTTTGGGTGCTGATTCAGGATGACGCCTGGATCAACAGCATGCAGATTGGACTTGCTTCACAAATGAACATCAGGACAACGTTTGGGGCGTGGTGTTGCAGCTGCAGCCGCTTGGCATTGTCTCTTTGCGGCATTGACGGATTTTATGCTGTCCTATGTGTAGGTGTGCACCTGGGTGTCCTTGGTATGCTGGGTGGCTGTGTTGGTGTGCAGTCCTGGGCAAAGGCTGCTGGTTGACGTCAAACCTGGTCGTCGTGCGGGATGTTTGATCACTCCTGCTTGTGTCATTTATGTAGAGCCTGGTATATCAGAAGGGTGCGCGGCATTGGCCTAGTCAGTTCCAAGGGCGTTTCGATGGGTGGTGTCACGGTGTTCATTGCTGATGAGCATGCTGGTCTGGTAGAGTACAGTGCCTGCACGACACATGACTTGTATCAGTTGCAAGGGCTGTTTTTGTGAGCACGTGAGTGTAACAAAGACTGGCGTGAATAGGGCAGAGGTAAGCCATCATTGCTCAGGTGTAAGCCATGGGTGCTGTGTGCAAGATAGGAGAGCTGTTGGGAACCCACAAAGCTAGTGCCTGTTCATGCCACGTGGCCATGAGGACAGCACGGCACAAAGTTGTAGTGGAACATGCTGTGCCTCCAATGTTCTGGCATTTCTTACAGTTCTGTTGTATTCTGCACGCTGCCTCACAAGAAGTGTGCAGGATGCGAAGCTTGAGTGATTGTGCCTGACCCTACACAACTTGAGGCCGCAGGTGGCAGCCATGGCTGCTGCCCAGCAGCTTGCTGCACACATCTGTACATGGAAGAGCGGCAGCTAGGGCATGTTTGAGCTGACACGGCCAGGGCATGCAGGTGCCAGTGTGCTGCTCGGTTGCTCTTGACACAAAGTTCTCGTCCATGCAATCGACAGCAAAATCGTCTGGCTGCCTCAGCGCTTGCATCACGACGTCATGCTGTCAACACATCAGCAGTCCACTGCTTCCTGCCAGCGCAGTGATGAGTTTGGTACATTTCGTACTGTGGGCTGCAAGCACCTGCATGCTGCCTGCTGGTGGTCCTGGTGTGGCTGCCTATCAAGTTAGTGGTATGACTTTTCCCTTGGTGTGTGACCCACAGGTTCACAGGGTCATTCTACAGGCTTTTTCAATAGGCAGCAGGCCCCACAGCTGCAGACCAGTCTTGCAGTATGTCAATCCTCAGCATTTACAGTCACCCCCCCTGTAGCTACTAGGCGTCACTGTTGCATCAAGGTGTTACCGCGGGACAGATTGTGTTCTGAATCCTGAATCAGACAGGCAGGGCGCTCACACACCAAACAGGGTGGGTGCCACACACCAAGTGATACACCTACACCCTGCCCATGCTGATGCACAAATGCAGGATAACCCCTCTCAAAACCCCACACAAGGTGGGCGGCACATGCATTGAGATGCAGTCCCAACAATGAACCCTGAAAGCCAAATCTAATGCGCTGTGCGCTGGTCAGGGACATGTCAACAACAGGCCCGCCACCGCTGCAACCCGCACGTGCACTCATTGCCGTGGAGTCCATTCCAGCTGGGGCCACATTGAGCCATCCTTATTCTCTTCTGGACTCTACTGCACTCACTAGACACTACCCCAGTACTGCAGGGCCAGCAAGACCTTCCAGGGCTGCTGTGGCTGCATTTGCACTGAGGCACACATGCATGCCGAGTACTGTCTGTGCCAGCCGTCGCCCAGCTGTCCTGCCACTGGTAGAAGCCCGCAGAAACGCTGCACTGCCCATTCAAACCTGATCTATAGTCATGCATATCCACGCCACCCCAGTCAAGTGTCAGCAACCTTCACAACATGTATGCAATCGTCACATTTCACACAACGTCCGCAGGCCACCCTGGATGATAACACCGCTGCCCTGTATCTTTGGCAGTCGCCCCAACACCCCGTAAAAGCCCAAACCCCAAAACCCCAGTTGGCATAGTGATGGTACATAGTAACATTATCACTGGCCGGCCCAGTCAAGTCAGCAGTGCCAGCCAGCATCACACATGCTGTGTGACATATGGCAGCATTGAGCCTGTCCCGACAGCTGCTGCTGCCCCCCACAGCAGGGTTCCCCCCCGTCCTATCTCACAGAGTTCCACCCCAGCACTGTCACATCAGTACGGTCCCTTCACTACGTAAGCCAGGGTTTAGTCATCGTCCTCGAACACAATCTGGTAGGTCCCTGGCACCAGCTGCACCATACCCTCCTGTAGGTCCTCAAGGGAGGGGCCACCAAGGCTGGTGGGCAGCAGCTTGGTCTGGACGGCATATGCCTTGCCATCAGCATCAGGTGGAGGGCCATACGCAAACTGGACAGCTCCGTGCCTACAAGACAGCAGCCAGCACACAGCAGCGGCGCAGGCACAGCGGTCAGCACACCATCAGATTTGCAGGTGCGCACACAGCCAAGCAGGCATGCTGCATGATGGTGTCATCCTTAGGACTCACTCAAGCCCTACACAAGACATAGCTTTGGAAAACGCAGTGTCAACTCACTTGTACTTGTGAGCCTTCTTGGGTCCAAAGGCACCGGTGATGAGTCCAAGGAAAACGTTCTCCAGCTCAACATCCATCAGGTACTTGCTGCTGCCCTTAGACTTCGCCTTGGACTTGGCCTTGACATCCTGGACAGATGCCGTCACGTTGGCAGCAGCAGGGGCCGCGACGGCGTCTGCAGCAGCAGCCTTGTCGGCCTTTTTGTCGGCCTTCTTTGTGGCTGGGTCGGCCGCTGCGATGGCGACGTTGGCTGCTGACGCAGTGGCTGCCTTCGCCGGCTCCTCGTCGAGCTCGCCAGGCTCGGCCTCGCGGATGCCCTTGGGCTGTGCGAATTGGTACATCAGCGCCTGAACGCTGATCGTGAGGCCGCCGATAATCGGCTTGGCGCACTCCTTGCTCGCGATCGGCAGGAAGTTGCAGGTAGCCCAGGCATTGCCCAGCAAGAAAACGTTTTTGTTGACCTGCGTGGGAGCGACTTCGGCCACGGTCCATTCGCACAGGCCGACAGTGATCTTCTTCATGCGGGGGGTGACCATCGGGAACGCCTTGTACGCGAGCTTCTCGTAGTACTCGTTGTCGCTGATGCAGGTGAGCTCGGACCTGCAAACCAGCAGTGGGGCAAGTAGCAGCAGCACAGCAATGTCACAAGGCAGCACAACAAAGCTTTTGTGGGTGCTGCATGCTGCAGCTGGCAAGTGTGTGTTGGCTCTGTCTACCAAGTCAATGGACATAGCAGAAAGCTTTGGCAAACCGTTTATCTGTTGCACAAGCTTCCAGATCCACCACTTACGTGAAGGCGTAGATGCCCCCTCCAGGGAAGTAGCGCACGGGAGACCTTGCCTTCTCCTGAACCAGCACCTTGGTCCTGTGGGAGTACCCCTCATCGTCGTCATCAGAGTACCCGGACTCTTCACGCTCACGGTATCCCTTGTGAGGCTGGGCTGGCACCATCTCTGCTGGCTTAGCCTTCTTCTTCTCCTCTTCTGCTGCTGCTGCCTTCCTCTGCTCCTGAACTGCTGATGCAAGCTGCTTCTGTTGCTGCTGCTGCTGCTGGCGCCTCTCAACCTCTGCCCTTTGGCGCACGGCCTCTGCCTGCTGCCTCTCGTGTGCTGCCTTTGCACGGTCCTCAACCACGCGCTCCTTGATTGCTTGCGCCTCCTCTACTGCCCTGCGCTTCACTGCCTCTGCCTTCTGCCTCTCCTCCGCGGCCGTCTGCTTTGCACCCTGCACCACCTTGTCCTTATACTCCTGCGCCTCCTGTGCTGCCCTGCGCTTCAGTGCCTCCGCCTGCTGCAGCTCTTGTGCAGCCTTCTCCCTTGCATCTGCCACAGCCCTATCCTTGAGCTCCTCTGCCTCCTGTGCTGCCCTGCGCTTGAGAGCTTCAGCTTGCTGCAGCTCCTGCACTGCTTTCTGCCTGGCGTCTGCCACAGCCCTGTCCTTGAGTTCCTGGGCCTCCTCAGCCGCCCTGCGCTTGACTGCCTCGGCTTCGTGCAGCTCTTGCGCTGCCTTCCGTCGTGCGTCTTCTGCCTCTGCAGCTGCCTTGCGCTTGACAGCTTCAACCTGCTGCAGCTCCTGCTCAACCTCCTGCCTTGCGCCCTGCACCACCCTGTCCTTCATCTCTTCTGCCTCTGCAGCTGCCTTGCGCTGAACTGCCTCAGCATGTTGGAGCTCCTGTGCAGCCTTCTGCCTTGCGTCCTTGATTGACTCCTCTGCCTCGTGTGCTGCCCTGCGGGTGTTGGCATCAGCCTGCTGCTCCATTGAGTTTGCACGCCGCTTGATGACGCCTGCTTTCTGCAGCTCCTGTGCAGCACGCTCCCTCTCCTCCTCCAGTTTCTGCTGCAGTTGCTCTGCATTCTGCCTGGCTGCACCTGCCTGCCGAAGCTCGTGCAGGGCCTTCTGGCGCTCCTGCTCGGCTTGCTGCCGCTCTGCCTCCGCCTGCTGCCGCTCTGCGCCTGCCTGCTCAATGCGCCTCTTGAGCTCCTGCTTGCGTGCCTCTGCCTCAGCAGCCCGTTTCTCCTCCACCACTGCCTCCCCTGCTGCCGCCTCACGCTGTGCTGCCTCAAACACGGCCTGCCAGTCTACCTGGGTGAGCCTCTGGATGAGTTTCTCCTCCTCTTCTGAGGGGCCGGCGGGCTGGCTGGCTCTGTCTCCCTCCCGCTGCTGCGTGTGGGGCTCCCGCTCCTGGGGTGCATTGCGCCCCTGCCTGTCCATGCTGTCAGCGGTTGGCCTGGGGTCCTGCTCTGGGCGCTGCATCATACGAGGCTGGCCGTGCTGTCCCTCATGAGGCTGTCGCTCTGGCATCTGCTGCTCCTCTCCCCTGGAGTCACCAGGGATGATTTGGACGTACTCCACCTCTGTGTGGCTGGCGGCAGGCTGCTTCTGCACCAGCTGCTGATTGGCGTACCGCCTGAGCAGCTGCCCTGCTTCGTTTTCGTTGTATGTGTGGGGATATTCGTCTGAGTGGTACTCACCATGCTCTGGCTCATCAGCTGTCTCTAGTGTCATAGTGCCGGTCTGCTTGACAGCCCAGTGAATGAGCAGCTCCTGTCCAGCTACACTGACCTCTGAATCATCTGTGGCCTGGGCCTGGCTTGCTGAGGCTGCAGCAACGGGGGCAGTGTTGTTGCTTTTGGATGCTGCAGCTACTGAAATCCTTTTCACTGACGAAGCAGGTGCAGGGTCACTGTAAGCAGCAGCAGCTGACACACTGGGCTTGGAGTGGGGCAGCAGGGCCTCTGGAGTCAGCTTGCCGCCTTGGCTCAGTACTTGCTCGACACGTTGATGCACCATACGTGTTGCTGCTGATGATACAAGAGATTGCGCTAGAGCGGGCGAAACCGCTAAGCAGCCCAGCGCCAGCAGGCACAGTAAACGCCGCATGATGCTGCTTTTCACGGTATGAAAGGTTTCAAACATTTTGAATAATGTCACGCCTGACTGCGCGTCCTCTGCTTCACCAGAGAAGCGCTGCGCAGTTGAGCAGAGCAGTACGTGCAGACCACACCAAGGCCGCAGTCGCTTCGATCGTACGCATCACTTCATTTTTAGAACAATTGCTTTCAGTGCAGCCTCGTGCTTTCCCATGGGAAGGTCCGCCTTGTTGGCTGCATGCTTGTACAGGCTACAGCCAAGTCTCATGCACACTCATCCCAATCTACCGCTGCCTTGAGCAAAGATGTTCACCACAACATCGCCTGTCAGCAGCATCACAGATCCCCAACCCACAGAGCTGACGGATCATCCAAGGACAGAAGTATCTCATTTACTAAAAGTGATCAAGCAGTCCCTGCTACATGCACCAAGTGTGGATGCAGGTGCAACGCAGGACAGCATTGGTGCACAACAAAGACATGCACCTCGGTGAACACAGCTGTCAAGAACAGCGAAGTCTTGGACAGATCGGCTGAGCTCTATTCTCACACATGCTGGTCTCTGGAATCACACGTTGCCTGGCGTTCCATGCAGCAACCACCGAATCAGCGTATGTCTCATATCAACTGCTGGGTGGGCCTGACGACCACATCATCCACCTCCATGTGTGGGGGAGCTGACAGACACCACAGCACGGCGTCCGCAATGTCACTAGGCTGCAGGCACTGCATGCTGCTGGTGACTGCCCTGGCTGCCTGCTCGTCACCAAAGGCCCGCACCAAGAAAAAGTTGGTCGCCACAAGGCCTGGAGAAATGCCAGAGACTCGCAGCGGCAGCTGCTTGGACCGAGCCTGCACAGTGCCAGCAGCAGCAGGGTGAGGACTGCATGACAAGGACCGAGACATGTGCTGGTGTAGCAGCTCACATGCCAGTTGTGTCAACTGGCATCAACTGCACATGGTTGCAGTGCACAAGAGCAATGCCAACATGATGATTGCATCACGCCATGGAGATATACTCCCTGTTCATTCAGGCCAAAACGCAGCACAAGCCCGGCTCACCTCCTGCCTCAGGCCCTCTGTGAGTGCACGCACTGCAAACTTTGTGGCTGCAAAGAAAGTGCCGCCTGCTGCTGCGTCAGGGATGCGGTGACCAGACAATCCAACCATGTTGATTATGTGGCCCCAGCTGCCCCGCTCCTGCATGTCCTGTGAAAGCAGCAAAGGCGCCGGTGCAACGACACAGCCAATGGGTTGCACTGTGTGCATCCAGCCAACCAGCCTTTGAGCAAAGCGCCGAAGCGGGTGTGTGACGCGCCCCGCGGCCGCTGACCTGTCCGGCCACAGCTGCTTGGACAACCTGATTGTGTACGTCAAGACAGCAAAGAGCCAAGAAGCATGTGACCCTTGATCACCCAGTGCATGGCAGCAGAGTGTCAGCTGCAGCGTGCAGCCACGCACCTGCAGTGCTGCGCGCGTCATCATTGCTGTGCCCAGGATGTTGGTGGAGATCATCTCCAGCCAGTTCTCTACTTGCCCATCAAACAGGCTGGACTGGCTGCGCGACAGGCCTGCACAGCATGACAAGCAAACAACAGCAACGGCGTCAACGGCGTCGCCAGCAAGTCCAGAATTGCTGAATCACCTCTACTGCACTCTGCGCCTGCAATACTGACGCACCCCTGGGTATCGTTCAAACTGCCACATTACAACACCAAGGCTGCCCAGTACGTAGCCAGCTGGCAAAAAAACAGCCAGCCAGCACAGTGATCAGTCATCAAAGGCCTCGGCGCACCTGCATTGTTGACCAGCACATCGATGCCTGCATCCGGCCAGTGCTTGGTGATGATCTTGGGCAGGTTGACCACCTCTGCCTCCTTGGTCACGTCACACACCACCGGCAGGAAGTCAGCAGCAGCCACGCCAATGCCTGAGGACAGCATGTGGTCACGCAGCTCCTGCAGGCGCTCCCTGCAGCAAGGACGCATGAACAGGCAGCAACGACAGCAAGTGCCGCGCGCGCATATGGCTGGTGGATGGCTGTGAGCATGGTTCCGTCCATGTAGCTCCACAGCAGCAGCGTTGGGTCCTGGTGTGAACCACATCAAGCACACGGCCAGGAGTGCTCATGGACACCAGGGGATGCGCACCAGCACAAAATCCGCAGCGCACACGCGCTTCCGTCAGCTACACTCGCTAGCCAGACCCCAACTGTGTACGTTTCTCTCACCTCCGCCGCGCCACTGCAACCACCCTGAGCCCTGCCCGCCCCAGCGCCTCGCACACCGCCCAACCGATGCCAGAGGAAGCTCCTGTAACGACCGCCACCTTGCCACGCCACGCCTCCAGCCCGGCCGCCATGCGCACGGCTGCAGCAGCGCCTGAAGGCCCAACCCCTGCATGGGGTGCTGGCCCACCCAGCACGTTTCTGGGCCCTCCGGGTCCAGCATGGTGCAGCATCGCCCTGGGCGAGAGGTGGTCATGTGGCCGAGGTGTTGTGCTGATGGAGTCTATGGCAGGGAGTGCTGCAGCAGCAAGGCCTGCTGCTGCAGCTGCTGCAGCATTGGAGGTGGAGGCTCCTGCTCCACTGCTGGCCCTGGCTGCGGCTGCTGCTGGTTCTGCGCCCTCCTCGTCCTCCCCCAAGTCGTCATCCTCCTCTGCAAATCGGACCTCGTCTGGCACCTGGCCTGGCTCTGCAGGAAGCCCCTTCACGGCCCTCTGCAGGACAGCAGAAGGATACACCATGCGACGCCAGCCGTGCGTCAGCAGCAAAGTGTGGTGGTTGACTACATGCGCATGTTGTTAAGTTGTTGGAGTACTCTTGAAGTGATGGCTTGCTGTGCATTAGTGGTGCGGGGACGACAACTGCACATGTGAGCCTGTGATTGGCGCAGCCGCAAGATATAGCTGCAAAGTTCAGGGCATTGCATTGTCTTGCAGTCCCCTGCTTGGTGATGCACGCAGGAGCTGGCTGGTTTCCATAGAATGGCGGCTGAGGCACCGCACCTCAGCAATTCGCTCCAGCTCAGCTGAGGTAGCCTCCAGATCATCATTCAGCAGCAAGTAGTCAAACAAGCCGCGCTCATTCAGCCTGTGTACACACAACACAGCACGCAGGTGCAGCCATGGTGTGAAAGACTGATAGCAGCGCCTGCCCTCCTACCACATCCCCGGCCAGAACACAACCGGCAGGTGCAGCGCTAGGAATCATGTCAGCACCAGCACAGCTTGATGGCCCAGCTGCCACGCCATGTGCATGCCTGCTGCACACCATGCCATATCTTCAACTGCGCCCCTAAAGCACACAGTAACCAGTTTCCTGCTTAGGGACGCTTACGTGGAGATCTCCTGGCGGGCGTTCTTGATGCGCTGCGTCATGCTCTGTGGCGTCTCTGTGCCCCGTCCACGCAGCCTGCGCGCCAGCTCATCCAGCGAGGGTGGCGCAATGAACACAAACAGCGCAGGGATGCCAGAAGCCCTGATGGCGCGTGCACCCTGCACGTCTGCAAGAGCCGGCCAGCAGAAGTGCATAACACAGACGTCAGGTGGGGTGCTTGAGGCTGCTTGCATGGTCATGAGTGCCTGTCGATGGGCGGGCATGGGCAGCAACTGCAGTGGCAGCACCAGCAGACGGACACTATCACCTCTCTGACAGCAGTGCACAGGACCCAAACAGCAGTGGACAGGGCGCAACCGCTAGGCGCGCATGACGGCGCTTGCTTGTGCCATTTGCTTGGCGCAACCAGCCGAGACAACTGCGATAGGTTGGGAGCCCTGGGTGCGGTACTGACACTCGACTATCATTGCGTAAGGGTACGCCAAGATTCTTGCTGCATGGCTGTCACGTGTCCTGAGCCAAAAACCTACGGGCACTGCCAGCAGACACAGTGCCTGGCCCTATCGCTTACCAACATCCAGGATAGCCACCTTGCTGTCTGCCAGGGTGTCCAGCACAGCCTTCTTACTGGTGCCGTACATGTTGTTGTGCACTTGGGCAGTCTCCAGGAACAGGCCATCTGCAATTCCCTTCTCCATTTCCTCTCTGGTGGTGAAGTGGTAGTGTGTGCCATCAATCTCCCCTGTGGTGCAGAACCCCAACTTGCTGTTCACAAGGGGTGTGTGACAACATGGCTGGTTTGGCAGTGCCAGCACAACACCTGGATATGGGTGCTGTAGGCAACTGAACCCGCTGGAGACATGTGAAATGATGGCTATACACTGCATGATGTGCTACTGCTGGCAAAGGTTACCCATGCTTATGCGTTTTGCTGGCTCAGCATCGAGTGAGGGCTGCTGTGCTGGACGCACCTGGCCGAGGTTTCCTGGTTGTGTGTGATACAGAGAAGGCAAACTTGCTGTCCCTGCCACCACCCTCGAGGAGCCGCTTGATCAGAGTGCCCTTTCCAACCCCAGAAGGCCCGCAGATGACCAGAGCTGATGGTCGTGGGCTGCTGGGTGTCGGTGCTGCATCAGCAGCTGCTGGTGCGGACTGCTCAGCACCCATGTGGCCGACTTATGTGGTGTTCTTATCTTGATTTGATATCAACAGCATGTGCTAGACGACAAAGGGTGTGAGGCGATAGAAGCAATAAAGAAAATGTCCAGATCACAGAAGTTCTGGCGGTTTCCTTATAAGACAATGCCCGGAACCGGGGAGGTAGCGTGATTTCCTGTGGAGACACTGGGAACACACAAGATGGTAACACAATGTAGCTAGCACTGGGGTCCCCCACCGCCACCCCAGGCAACAAAAGCCTAACAAAGCAACCTGGCGGTTTCCTTGTCTGAGCGGTTTCTGATCGAAGATAATTATGTAGTGTGAAACCTTTCAGTTTCTGCTAAACGTCTTCCCAAAGCCAAATGCATCCAGTTACAGAGTGACAGTTGCATTTGAAAGAGGGGCACAGGTACACACGACCACAGGCAACGATGCCTTTGGCTTGGCCACACTGCCAACCTGCTGCCAAAAGAGCTGTTGGTGATGTATGTAAGGACAACACAGCCAGCCCAAATCACTGCAGGTGTGTCATCAAATCCCTGTGGTCACCACAGGTGCCACAAGCGGGGGGGGGGGGGGGGGGGGGGGAGATGCAGACTGCGACCCCACCTAATGTGGACATAGCACACTCATGTTGGGTTCAGGCTGGGGTGCACAGCAGAAAGACAACATTATGAAAGAACAAACGATACATGTGATCGATCTGTACTGCCTGACAATCCACAGGCATGAATGAAAGCACCCACAGGCACAAATGAAAGCACCCAACGTGCTTGGCGCTACACACAACGCTCTGCAACTTGACAAACATACAAACTGGAGCACGGGCGTGCTTGCATAAAAACCAAAACAACCTCTACCTCAACCCTTTGCCCTGCTCACGAACACAGACCTTATACCCTGCAGGTGCCCCGTCCTTTCTAGAATCGCTCGCCCCTACTAGCACACCTCTGCTGCTGCTGCCCACACCCTCTCTGCCACCAGTTGCCCCACTGCTGCTTGCACCGGCCTCATAATCCACATAGATAGCCTGAGAAACCCCGATTCCAAAGCCAACCCCCTTTGTGTTTTGGTTTCTGGCCTCCAGCTGTGCCAGCACAAAGTCAGGCATTTGATGGCTTGTGTGACCCCAGGTATATTCCTCAACAAAGCTGGTGTTGACGGGCACAAGCTGGTCGTGCAGGCGAGGGGCTGACACAGAATGCCGCACATCAGCCCCCTCCAGGAGCAACCTGCAGGCAGGCACGGCAGAACAGGCAGGCGGGTGCAACATGCAACATCTGAGCTCAAGTTGCGCCGGAGGCAACATTGGCACCCGGGTGCGATATGAGGGGGCTATCACCACATCAGCAGTCTAAGCAGTCGTGCCGTGAGCAAGACCTACAGGCCGACCCCCCATCCTGCCAGTCAGCAAGCACAAATGAGCTTCTGGGCACAATGACTGCAACACAACCCGGCCGATGGTGCTGCTGCCTCACGTGTGCCACAGTCGGCGTGGCAGATCGACGCCACAGGCTGTGCCTGTGCTTGCACTCACCGTGCTAATGTCTGTGCCGTTGCAGACACGATGAGAGGGCCGCCACTGGCACCAGCAACAGCCACCAGCCTCCCACTGGCCTTGTGTGTCACTATGATTGGTGACATGGCTGACAGGGGCCGCCTGCCTGGCGCAATAAAGTTGGCTTTTGAGGGGTGTGGCGTGACCAATGTCTTCCTGCAGCAGCACAAGACAGCGGCCCGCCGCAGCAGCTTGAGGAGCCCTGGCTTGGGAAAAAGCCTGAGAGCGTTGTGTCAGCACGAAAGCTGTGCGCTGCGTAGAGGCTTCCAGCAAATGGGGTTGGCTGGTGTGGGGGCTGCAGGCCTGCGCAAAGCTCTTGCGTAGGACTGACTGTTGCCTGCCAACAAGGAGTGTCATACTGTCAGGAGTGCGAGAATGCACACTCAGAGCACAACAGAGAGTCACATGCATGCATATGCATTAGTAGTGAAGGCTCGACTGCGACTAGGATCCGCGCATCCTTATCAAATGTGTGCTCTCTGTTGCCCCCCCAGGCCCCCCCACGCAGCAAAACGCAGCACCGCAGAGGAGTGCCACATTCCATACGGGGGTGACCCCACCCGTCACTCACTTTGCTGGGCTGGCAAAGTCGCCCATGGTGTTGCCAAACAGAATACCGGTGGTGTCTGAAATCACGCCGGACCCAAAGGGGGTGTTGATCTGGCAGCAAGCAGCACAAGCAGCACACATTCTTGGCAGCGCACACCGCCGGCGTGCGGGGATATCACCAGGCAGTGTCTACACCCAAGGACCGCATCACCCGACCAAAGGCAAGCATCACCCGACCAAAGGCAACCAACCAGCAAGCAAACCCATGCCACAAAGCAGCAACTGTGTTATCAACGCCCAAGCTAGCTAGCTGTAGCTGCGCAGCATGGATCCAGACAAAGTGCAGCGCCCCTCACCGAACTGGTCAAACTGACAGCATTGCGGTCAGCATCAACCACACAGAAGTGGCTGGTGCCATGCTCTTCCGGTGGGGCCACTCCTTCAGGGTTCCACCTGCACAGCACCCACCACACACAAGCCCACAGCACACTCCTTTTCAGGCCTTCAACCCCCAGATGTTTGAGAGCGACATCCTGTCGGCTAAGGGCGTGACATTAGACTGGGCAGCATGTTGACTTGAGCCCTTCAAACATACAGTTAACCTGAAGATGTCAAGCACATCCGGGCAGTACACGCCAGCACAGCTGGCTCATACCTGCCGCCATACACAGTGTCCTGCAGGACAGTGTCATCAGAGGTCAGCGCACGTAGGTAGTCCACAAAGGTGTCGTTGAGCAGGTCACGTGCAGCTGCATGGATGTTGGCAGCTGCTGGGAATGGCCGCTGCTGGGTGCCTGGGTCACCAAGTGCTGTCCTGACAGCAAAGCCATGCTTGAACGCCTCAACCTGGACAACAAGCAGCAGACACACACACAGTCCAAGTGTCTTACACAAGCATGTCCTTTTGAGACTATTGGTTTGGGACGCTGTAGGACAAGAGAGAACCGCATGCATGTCTCTCAAGTCCACCTGTGCAACACGCAAGACTTGTGACACCAACTGTCCCTACCTCCAACATGAAACAGCACTCCTGCTGATGTCTAGCTAGTAATGGCATCCTGTAGAGCAAGCCAAGCCAGGTTGGGTAAACAAAGGCATCCACGCCGATTGATTGGCAGCCCAACTGATTGCCAGATGCATCAGAGCAGCAGTGCCCCGCCTCTCACCATCCTGTGCATGCCCAGTGCCCTGTCTCGCTGTGGCTCTGCTCCAAAGCTTGCCAGCACCGTTTCCTGCTGCGCTGCCTCCTTGCTGACATGTGCAGCACTGGCTGTGCTGCTGTGCAGGGTGTTGCCGTAGCCAGCAAGGAACTTCAGCACAAAGCCCACCACAGCAGCAGATGATGGGGGAGGCGGCACCAGAAGCTCCAAGTCGCCGAGCTGCAGGAAATGACAACAGCAGCAAAGCAAAGCAGGTTGGCCTCTCACGGATCACACCTGTGGAAGCTGTCTTGTCTTACGACTGCTGAGCTGGTTACATGCTGCCTGCAGCAGCCGCAGGTCAGCGGGTCAGTTGGCGGTGCTAAACCATTAACACTAAGCTACATGGGGCATGAAAGTAGATGCGGTGTTTGTGGTGAAGCGGGTGGACATTAGCATGAGGGATTGTCAGACACATGCACCACTGCATAAACAGCCGTACACTCCTGCCGGCAGCGCAAGGGAGTCTGAGCAGCTGGACTTGTCTTGCTGCTGTCAAGTAACTTACTTGAATTCATTTGTAGAATCATGGCCGATAACTAGAGCCCCTAGATGCACACACCTGCATTCTCAGCAGCTCCCTCTCCTGCGGGGCCGCACCCGCCAAGTCCTGTGCTGTGATGATGCCACCAGCTGCCTTCAGCTCTGCTGCATGTGCAGCTGTCACAGCTGGACTCTGCAGATATGATGCACCCTCGGAGGCAACTGCACAGCAACAGCGACACACAGTCCTTTCTGGGTTTGCACACAGTGTGTTGGTGACCCCTGCTGCTGACCCATGCCACTGCCAACGTGTGACAGCCTCTACTTGCGCCCTTGCTGCACCCCTGCTTTGCGCAGGAGCCCCAGCTGGGACTGCAACAATCTTCCTTGTCCATACTACGGGGGGGAGGAGGGGAGCGGGGGAGGGGGGAGGGGGGGGGGGGGGAGGGGGCGGAAGCTCTTGGCTGGCCTACACGTACAAGTTGAAGGTGCTGCGCAACCCTTACTACCTGGGGGCCTGACATGTTTTCACCAAGGAACCCCGCCTCACACCCGTGATGCAACAATCCTGCGGCCCTTCAGTCTAAAGGCCCATGTGTCTGCTACAGAGACTCACTCTTGTCCAATGTTTCTGCCAGTTTCGGCCTCTTGCAGCACAGCTCCCCCACTTGGGGCGCCCGCCAGCCCTGACCAGGTTCTTTGATAAGGAATGCTTCCCGCAAGCCCTTGTTCGCCTGGAGACAGCCGCGGCACAAACGTTGAAGTCGGTGTCATGCAACACCTGTCAATGAGGGCTGCCGGCACATAAGGCGCATCTATCTTGAGTTTGCTATACACGCACACAGGCACGACCCCTGACTGAGTTGTACTATAGTATAGTCGCCTAGGCAGGGTGGAATGTACAGGGGGTGCCCGCGAGTGCATGTGCACACACGCAGAAATGCCATTGCCCACCAGACGCCTGGACAATTACACCTCAGGGGACAAAAACCAACCACCCAAACACGCACCTTCATCCTATTCAGGTTTGCCTCCCCAGACATGATATACACAAGGTAAGGGTGTGCAGCAAAGCCCGTGCGGGCCAGATCAGCTGCCGGCTTCACCAGCTGTGCCCATGGCTTGCTGCCAAAACGCTTCCAGGCAGCTTCCAAGCCTTGCAGCTCCCCAGGCACTGCTACTGCAAGGCCTCCATACAACGATGCATTCGCTGGCAGACCTGCAACAGGCAGCCGTAGGCAACAACAGCAGCAGCACCAGCGACAGCACAAAGCCATGCTGAGTGTAGTATAGTATATATCCTGAGCAAAGGATCCTTGCTAAATGACAGTGACTCATGCTCCACACATGCAGCAGAACCTGAGTTCTACAAACAAAGCTGGCACACCAAGCTCATGATGGTGTGCATGAGCGCCTTTGGAGGTTGTACCAGTGCAATGCCACCAGCAATGGCCCCAGGAAGCTGCCGCACAACCGAGTTGAGTGCAAGTGGGGTAAACAAAGTGCAAGTGGGGTAACCAAAAAGCACCAGAGAAAGGTGGTATCATGACAGCATGTTCTGCTTCATGGCTGCCCCATGGCCTTGGCAACACTCTTCACCACCAAGGCTGCCAACTGGTGTCCAGGCACCCACTCACCGACAAACATGTCCTGTGTAGCAGCAGCAGGGGCTGTCTCCCTGGCGTCATAGAACGCCGCCGTCCCGTTTGCCAGCCTAATCGTTATGAAGGCGCCTCCTCCCAGCCCACAAGAGACTGGGGTCACAACCCCAAGGCACAGGGTTGTTGCCACTGCCGCGTCAACCGCATTCCCGCCAGAATGCAGTACATCCCGGCCGATCTGGCTGCACCTGCTGTTGTCAGAGGCCACCATGCCACCAGAGGCACTGGCACGCCTTGGAAGGTCACGGAAATCGACCTAAGAGGTGTTTGCAGTGCCATATGGCAGATGGCAGGGGATGGAGTGGGGTGCGGCAGGAGTTGAATGTAACATCTTTATACAGTATCAACATGCGCTGCAATGGACCAAGAACCTGCAAGCCACTGATTGCGGCTGCTGCTAGACTGCCAAGTTTGTGTGAGTGACGAGTGACGACCTGTCCTAAGCCAGCCCGTCTGGCTTGTCTGTGCCATCTGGCCAACCACGTGCTCAGCATACCTCAGGCAGGACAGAACGCTTCTGACGCTGCATCAATGCATGCGAAGCAACATCCCACATTCAAAGCTCTACGCTGCAGTATGGCAATGTTTAGGGTTTGAGCCTGAGCTGTTTCCCTCATCTCTGAACCCTTCAACCCTGAACCACACCACAGTCCTGTGCGCACGCACCTCCGGCACCGGCTGCTTGTGCACCACGGCACACTGCAGGGGAGGCCCATCACACGGCACGTAGCCCTCAGGCCGCTGCTCCAGCTGCTCTGCTGTTGAATCAGCGCCTCCCTCATGCCACACACCACGACTGCTGTTGCTACCATGCGCTTCTGCTGCATGCGCGGCTGTAATGCTGCTGGTACTGCTGGTCCTGCTGCCGCGCTCGTTGCTGGGTTCCTGCTTGCTGCTGAGGGCACCTGTACTTGTGCTGCCTGCTTGCTGAGTGCTGCTGCTTGGGTTTGAAGAGGGGCTGAAGGAGGCAAAACCCTGGGGAGCTACTGCTGCTGCGGCAATCACCAGCACCAACACCACACAGATACCTGCACAAAAAGAGACAGCAGGGAACAGACAGCAGGAGTCCTTGGGGCAATCTTTGCTTAGTACCGTTGGAAGGTCATTGTGATGCTGCCGGGCTGCATCCAGCACATTCAAAGATGAGTGAGAGCAACAGCTGCTGCAGCATCCAAGCTGGCGAGTGAGTCTGCTGCTGGCCGGATGCGAGCCATGCTTGCAGCTGTGGGGTGTCTCAAGGGGGTTACCAGAAGCTGCTGCGTACCCCCAGCGATCCATCCAAGTGTCTTTCTGGACTTGTGTACTTGCACTTGCTGCTTCCGCTGCCCATAGAAGTCTACAAACTCGTCCGGGGGTGATGACCGCTCCACCTGCTGTGCACAGCACACCAACACAATGTTATGCTGCAGGTGCGATCTGCCCTTTTTGAAAAGGAGTGAGGTGTGTTGCACACGTAGGGTGTGCGAGTGGGAGGTGGTAGTGGTGTGTGTGTGTGTGGGGGGGGGGGGGGGGGGGCTCGCATGATGCTGCCTTATGGAGTGCATGGTTGGGCTGGGAGGGGGGTGCCATTCTGCATGTTGCGTACCTCCTGTAGCCGCTCATGTTCCTCTATGGTCCGCCAGGGCCCTGCCGTGCTGCTTTCTAGGTCTAGTGGCCTGTATCCCTCACCCTTGGGAGGTGACATAGGAGCTGTATCAAACAGCAGAACGGGTAGCACCTATGACATAAAGTTCATAGCTGGACGAAGGACCTGACAGGCTACCTGCAGGCTGGGAAACAGTCAGGGAACATAGCAGGTTGTATGACTTTCAACAGACTGGACCGGCTGTCCGTTGGATGGAACAGCCTGGCACAGACACAGACTATGCGTTAGGGATTGCTTTGTTTAGCCTGCTCAAAACGTCGTGGCTGACAATGCACACAGCTTCACACGACACGAGGCATTACAGTTGACGGATGAGTAAGGGTCTTTCGTAAGGGGCGTCCACGCTTCCGGAATGAAACTCATCTTGAGGCAACAACCAGTCCACACAGTCTGTGCGTGTGTCGTTCAACGCAGCACCACAGTCACCAAGTCAGATCGCCGGAATAGATCTGCACCAAGATCGCCCGTTTCTCCCCTGTCTGTTTGGCAGGTGCTCACACGTGTGCGTCAGCAATTATCTGTGACCCCAGCGTCAGCCAGACCTGTCTCGCGACAGCCTAACCCCGGTTTTCGTGCCCCACCAGCACCTCCAGGGCAGTAGCTACACCAGCTGTCTACAGACACCATGGCAGCAGCAGTAGCAGGAGGAAGCACGGCTCGGAAAGCTGGTCTAGCCATCGGTGCTGGTCTCACAGCCGGTCTGGGAGCGTACTACATTACACAGGTGTGTGCCAGGCCTTGATGCAGCAGCCCTGCGGCACATCCGAACCTTTTGCAAGATCCATCACAGTGCAGATGGGCATACAGCCGTATCAACAGGCAGAACGGATGTTGTTGTGTGCCTTTCCCTTCCTTTGACCAATGCACCTCAAATGCACTTGCTGTGGCGACATTGAAGCCATGCATGTGTACGAGTGCCCAAGTGACGCGCGTGCGCCAATCAAACAGCACTCACCTGTCAGTACAGATGCCAAACGTCACACATGGCTGGTCCTCTTCAAAAAGTAAACAGGCCACAGACGGGTGCTCAGAACCAGCCCAGTGCTGGCAGGTTTTGGCACAAGTACTCAGGAGTCGCAGAACTCCTACTGATGGGGCTATTGTGCTGCCGCCTGTGCTGCAGTCAACTGTCGTTTCAGCGCTGCAGCTTGAGAAGGATGAGATGGAAACAAAGGTGCGATTAGCTGCTCATGCAGCTACAAAGTGCAGCCGGCAGCTGGCAGCTGGTGTCACCAGTGTTGCAAGGATACTTGGTCAAGTGCATGCTGCCGCAGCTGCTCTTGGCACTGGGACATGCTAGCAAGTTATGTGTCAGGGAGTGCACCCGCTGATATTCACGGTCCATTTGTCAATGCACCCCCTCATGACCAGTACCAGCCATGGGCTTTGACTTGCTGGTTCCCAAGTCTTCCTGGGTTGGTAAAGGCCAACCAAGGGCTAGCTGGAAAGAGCTTGTCCTGTAGTCCCAAGCAGTATTACCTGCAGGGTCTGATCAATGTATCAGCACCTTTTGACACAGCAACAGCCTGGTGTTGCAGCAAGCTCAGCCAGAAATAGGTCCTGCCAGCGTTATCACACCCCCACACCCTTCCATAACAGGCTCAGACCTGACGAACCTTGATGTTGCCTATGTTTTTGTGCAGGTGTTTGTGGCTCAAGGCAGGCGCAGGCGTGCTGAGAGCACCATCCTGGAGTCAGAGTCACTGGTGAAGGCACTGCAGCAGCAGACAGAGATGGACCAAAAGTCACTCACAGAAATTGTACAGGTATGGAAGGACAGTCGGCGGGGTGTGTGCCTGTGTTTGACATTGCAAGGGGAGGGTCAGTCAAGCCGCGCTCGTTGCAGGTGCCTGCTTAGCATTGGCTGCAGCTGAACTATGGTACGGAGTGACCCGGCACTGAGTTGCTCTCACCTGCATCTTGTTGTAAGTCCCTGTACAACACACACATCAGTAGGGCACATGCCTTCAAGTTGTCTTCCTGTAACCTTGCTGTCTTCACCACACTGTACATGGCGCCATACGTGCGCCTTGCACTTGACTGTTCGCCCTTTCCCTGCTGTTCCTTGCTGCAACCCTGTATCGCCGTTGCGGTCGCCTATCAATTGCTGCTACTGCTGCTACACCTGCTGCTGCTGCTGCAGGAGCTTGAAGCCGCCCGTGTGAAGGTGCAGCAGCTGGAGGCACAGCAGCAGCAGAAGGAGACAGACCTGCAGCGCATGCAGCTCGACATCCAGCGCGCACAGCAGCAGCGGGTGACGGCCAAAGAGGAGATAGGGAAATTCACCAGGGAGGCCGCCCTCACTGAGAAGGCCCTGGCAGCACTGAATGAGCAGGTGGTGGCTGCACGGCAGCAACTCAACCCACTCAACCACCCCAAAGTACGTAGCTTCTTCAAAGGGCAGTAAGCCTGTTGCACGTGTTGAGCGCTGAAGAGACATGAGCGCTAGCAGCAGATGTTCATCACGTGACAAGGCGGCCAGCATGCAACAGGCGGGATGATGATTGTGGGCTGCTGTGGTGGGGCTGTTGGGGTGGGGACAAAGCAAGCTGACTGTTTGACAGTACGCGAGCTTTGTGGCTTCAAGACGTGCAGCACATGGCAGTTTGAGCTGTGTTTGCTGGGGCTGCGTGGGCGGCATGAGGCAATGTGATCTGCGGATTCACACTGTGGATGGGTTTGCGCGTGCATACCGTGGGCATGTAGCAGTTTGCTGCAAACCAGCATGCCAAGCCACACATGCAGCTGCAGATTGCCACAGGTAGCAGATCACTCAAGCTGTTTGGACTTTGTTTGAGTCTTTGTGGCATATGCACCAGGCGGCTGGTTTTGATGATCACCAGTCTTGCCATCGTGAAAGTTGGGGCCTGATTTGCTGTACATATGCCGACCAACTGTGCTGTGCCAGTGAGCGTGTCCTACCCAACTCGTTGTTGCAGGGTCAGGCTGCTAGTGCTTCTGTTTGAAATCCTGCTTGTGTGGGCGTCGCCTGTCGTTGGTACAGCAGCAGCTATGGCTCTGTTTGTACACCTGGTCGGGGCCCAGTGGGAGGCGCAGGGTGAAGGGCGTACCTTGTTTGCACTTGAATACTATGCGCTACCAGGGTGTCTCTTGGCTTGTGAGAAGGCTTGCACGTCGCTGTTCCTGTACAGCTTTCGTTGCTGATTCCTTTGCGTTTGGTTTTGATGGATGGCTGCATGCACAAGCGCTGCACCTGCTGCCTGGAGACTGGCTTGGTCCAAGGTTCACTCCATGTTGAAGGCAGTGCATGTTGCGTGTCTGGTCTTGGTGGCCATGCAAGTTGGCAACACGATGCACGTCTCAACAGCAGCAGCTGATGCAGCACAGCCAGAGATGCAGATAGTTGGTACTACGTGACAGCAACAGCATTCAATAGTGCCAGCTGGCATGCCCTGTGGGCGGCAGCTACTTGCACTGGTGCTAGATTGTAAGTCCAAGTCGGTGCCTTGGCTGTGCACACCGGCGTCTGCAGTTGCTGTGACAGCATCCTTGCCGCCTGCCTGTGCTGTTGGTTTGTGTGTGCTTGTGGTGGCCTCACAGCACAACTCTTTCTCGGCGTGCTGCAAATCCAAGCTTGACGGCCCTGGAAAAGTCTGACAATGAAGACGTAGGCTGTTGGTGGCAGGAACCAAACCAGCTGATGTGAGAGAGTCGCCCATAAGATTGCCGCTGTTTTTGCCCTGCTTTCATGTGGGGAACCAGTGCATGGTGTGCCGCACACCAAAGTTTGCTGGGATGATGCAAGTGGGTGCTGCATGCAGTGGGCTGCCGGACAGTTTCAGTAACTGCCTTCTGTGTTACCATGCAATGTCAAGGATGGCAACAAACTGCCAGCTCGCAAGTCCTTGCCTGCAGTCAATTTCCCAAGGCTTGCTGTCAGCCAGAAACCAGTCCAGGCAGAAAGACAGGTCAAGCGCCGAAGGCTTGCTGTCAGCCAACCAAGCAGTGAAAGCAAAAAAACAAGGAGCCAACTTAGCAACGAGGCATGGATGCCATGCGCCGCCTGATTGGCAGCGATACGAAAGACTGCAAGACTGATAAGCCCTTGGAGGTCTGTACTACAGCGTGCATGCCCAAAAGGTGGGACACACCCAAAAGGGAGCAGCAAGTACCACTGGTACAGCAGCTGTATGTCGCTGTGTGTTGCACGTACGTGCACTGTAGGCTACAAGCCCCACAGGCTACCCTGCCTTGCCTCCAGGCTGGAGGCTGATTGCCGTGCCTGACACAGAGACAGCCAGACTGCTGGCACCTTTCAAAACTGCACACCAATCACGCCACCAGGTCACTGATGGGCTTACGGTCCATGCCCCTGAGAGCCTCACGTGCTGCCGGGATCAGGTAGGGCAGCTGGTCCTCGAGGAAGGTCAACTGCAACACAGGGTTCAAGTGGCAGCAGCAGGGTTCAAGTGGCAGCAGCAGGGTCCACAGTGGCAGCAGCAGGGTTCAGAGTGGCAGCGGCGGCGGCCAGTGAGTGCGTGGCATAGGCAGCTGTGTTGCTGGCATGGATGAAGCTGGCAATGACAGCATCCATATTGTGAGGTGAAGTGCTGCCTGCAAAGACAGCCCTGACACTGACGCCTCACCGGCAAATATCATGCCATGGAGCGCTGAGCTTGAAAAGGGGAACACCAGCCAGCCAGCGTGACCACTGCTGAGGGCATTTCTGCTCTCATTGCAGCAGTCCCTTGCCCTCCACTAGATTACAGCAAGGGGCGGCTCGCACAGCAAACAGCTGACAGCCACACCTGTTGGTGGGTTGTGCGGCATACTGACGTCTGAAAAACTGGCGCCAGGGTCAGCACCCCCTCCCACAGACACAACACCCCACAGGCCCCAGCGCACCTGCTTGAGCATGTCTGCTGTGCGTGCCAGCAGCCTGGCCATGTCTCCATCGTCCAGGTCTGTGTCAGCCATCACCTCCTGCCAGCTGGCACCTGCTGCCCACGCCTCAACAAGGCCTGGCATGACACAACACACGGCATGGCACAGCACACACAGCACACGGTAATCATCTTGCTGTTGGACTTGAGGTCTACACTACATTGATACTCCATGAGCCTCGTTGGCTCCCTGCAAAAGATTCAGGCAGGGAGGCAGGGCCTTCACCTGAAGCATGTGACAGTAAGAGGGACAGTAAAAGTCAACACACCTGCCAGTCGTAGGTCCACTGCGAGGTGTTCGTTCCAGCGTGTCTGCCCGTAAGCCGTCTGCGCCTCGAAGATGGCCTGGCGGACAGGCTCCAGCTCCTCAACCATGCGCACAACAGCCTCAGACACCTGCAGCACACGCCGACACATTGGATATATCTTGTAGCTTTTGGTGGGAGAGACCCCATCAGCTAGCCGCACAGTTTGCCAAAACAACACAAGTGCGCAGCGGATACACCAGCACAGGCCTCGGCCAGCTGCAGGTGCAACAGTACAAGCTTTTCACAACGTCCTGCGGCAGTGACTGCAAGCCCACCCTGTACACTTCTGAAGCCCACCCTTTACACTTCCGAAGTGCACAGTGTACAAGCCAGGCAGTCAGCACGGACACAACACCACCAACGAATCAGGCTTGGAGCTGCATTCAAATCACGCACGTATGCGTGGTTCAAACCGCTGACAGCATCTACTGCCGTCAGGATATAGCTGCCTGCCATACCTGGAAGCTGCTCCATATGCTCATAGGGCGCTTGAGCAGGTCTGTGCACTGCAGCGCACCCACAAACGCCGCCAGCTGGGGCGGGGTGAGGCTCATGACGTCCGGGTGCGTCATGGCTGCCGCCATCCACAGCTCGTTGTTGCAGTTGATGCCACGGGCCACAAGGCCAAGGGGAAGGATGCGCAGGCTGTCCTGCTCCATTGCCCCCAGCTCAATGAGAATGGACAGCACATCCTGCAGCGAAAGCAGTAAGAAATGCAGTGAGTTGCGTGAAACTAGTGTGGTGACAAGGGGAACATGTGATAGGCTGTCCTGCTCCATGGCACCCAGCTCAATGAGAATGGATGCACATCCTGCAGCGAGAGCAGCAAGAAATGCAGCAAGAAATGCAGGGAGGTGAGGGGAAACTAGTGTGGTGACCAGGGGCCATGTGATAAGCTGTCCTGCTCCATTGCATCCAGCTCTATGAGAATGGACAGCACATCCTGCAGCAGCGGCACACATCATTTGTTGGCAGAAAACAGGGCAGGGAGTAGCATGGAACTAGTGTGGTGACAAGGTGGGTGGGGGCAAATCCTGGCTGACTTTGGAGGTGTTTATCAGGCGCACGCATCCGACAACCGATCCTGCACACAGGCCTTATCCCAGAAGCTCCCGCTGCGCTGCTGGTGTGACAGGCTTGTCTCTGGTGGTACAGGAGCTTCAATTGCTGTTGCGTGTGCGTATGTGCACGACTACAAGAGGAGGAACCACACAGCAGACATCAGACATCTTGGACCTCGCACTTTCCATACCAACGCACCATGAAGCTGGTCCAGGTGTTGGCCTGGTCCTCATCCAATGCCTCAGCCATCAACTGCTTCGCCCGCTTGGCCAGCCGCCGCGCCGCATTCAGCCTGTCACGCCCCTTGAGCCGCATCAGCGTCCGCAACACACCCTCAGTCATAGCCACGCTGCCATCGCTCTCGCCCCCACTGCTGCTGCCGCCGACGGCATTGCTGCCATTGCTGCCGTCATCAGCCGCCGCTGCGTCCGCCTCCTGCTGCTGGAGGTCCCGCAGCTGCTTCTTGGCGGCTGTGACTGCTGCCTGCTGCTGGTCGATCTTGGTGGCCATGCCTGGCGTGACTCCAAACACACTGAACTGCTCGATAGGGACGTTAAGGGACATGGCCAGCGGTGCTGTCAGCGTGCTGCCGAGGGTCACCTGAAGGGTTGCAGCAGATTTGTAGGTTGAGTGAACGTAGATACACATAAGGTGATAATTGTAAATACAAGCACGTTTCAAAGTACACTATGGCACAGACTCCAGGGGCCTTGATCTCGCCCTTGACACTAGCCAGCAAGAAGAGTGTTCATGGGTTGCTGAGGGCAGGGTCTGCGCAGGTTTTTGATGGCCACAAAGCTGACTAGAGAGCTCACTGGGTAGGTACGTGATGGGATCACATCCTGAAGAGGAGGTGGTCCCGCCACGTAATTACCCACTCAGCTCTCCAGTCGCCTTCGTGGCCAATCAACACCCACGCAGAGCCTGCCCTCAACTCCTGCACCTTCCTCTCCTGTCAAACACCATTACGTAAT
Organism: Desmodesmus armatus; assembly: GCA_007449985.2. NCBI lineage: Eukaryota > Viridiplantae > Chlorophyta > Chlorophyceae > Sphaeropleales > Scenedesmaceae > Desmodesmus > Desmodesmus armatus. The sequence continues at coordinate 18,341 of VIIQ02000008.1, read as the reverse complement.
CAGTGAGTCACACATATTGCAACCCACCTGACAGGAAGACATCTTCCGCAGCACAGTCCACACGCGCTTGCTGCCCAAGTTCTTAGCCAGCAGCGTATCCAGCCGCTGCAGCTGCTCCGCATTGCCGGCCAACAACCCCTCCAGCACCTCCGGCTGGCTGTTCACCCCCACCACATGCTGCACTGACACCGCTAGCGGCTGGTTGTCAGCCCCAAGCACAGCAGGAACGGCGGCTGTGGCCTATCCCCCTGCGAGCTGGAGGAGCCCGGGGACGGCTTCAACGGCAAGCTGTCGATCTGCTGCACTGCTAAGGCTGGCAGGTACTCCGGCTGCTGCTTGCTGTCCACAGGGTTTTTGACGAGGTTTAGTAGGACCAGCTGTGGCAGCTGCAGCTGCGGCACCTGCTGCTGCAGGTCCTGCTGCTCTGCGACATAGCTGTGGGGGTCTGGCTGTGCTGCTGCCTGGGCTGCTGCGGCGGGCGGCAGGGCTAGGAGGGAGGCTGCTAGATGGGTGTGATCTGAGAGGGCTTTCTTGTAGAGAGACATGAGGCCACCCTTCTCACGCTTCACCGCAGCCTGCAAAAGAGAAGAAGATGGCATGGGCATTACAGTCAGCATTTGATTTTTTTTGGCTGCCGCAACCGTGTTGGCCTTGAAGTTCTAGGGCGGCGGCAAACCTGTGAAATGGCAACACATGGCAAAAGCTTCCAAAGCTTCTGAAGCTTCCAACAATTGCTCCCCTGCCTGTGTCAAACGAGAGACCCCCGAGCGCACACCCTGTATTTTCAACCTCATTACCACCAACTACGCTGAGACCGTTGAACACACACAAGCGTCTGCCTCCAATTGCAGTACTGCACCATACAAAGATATGGAGCTGTGCTTCAAAACTAACACTCTCCACACCGCCCCCCCCCCCCTCGCCTCGCTCACCATCCAAGACATCCAAGAAACCGTACTGTGCTTCACTGAAAATCAAGTAAACCACAATCTTTACACCCCCCCCCTCCGCCTCGCTCACCAGGGCCTCCTGCTGTGCGTTGTTGTCATCAGTCTTGGGTGCAGCTGCCGCCGTGAGTGCTGCTGCCGCCTGCAGCAGCTGCTCAGCCTCTGCATGCTTCATGCGGTTGTGCTGCTGGATCTCATACGTGCCAAAGGTTTTACTGCAGCAAAAAGGTGCAGCACCGAAGGGGGTATACTCAGCACCGAAGCAGCACACATTCACGTAATGGATGCGTCACCACCAGCAGCCATGCATGCAACCCTACCTGCCTGCGCCCTGTGTTGCAGACAGTTCCGCAGCTTCTAAGCGTACAATATTGAGCGAGGTGCACTGCAGCTAGTTGCTAGTTGGTGCAATACTGCTATTACTAGTAGCAGCATTGTATCAACTAAGCAAGTAGCTGCACTGTGCCTAGCTCATTACTGTACGCCTTGAAGCTGCTCAACTGTCTGCAACAAAGGGGAGTCAGTAACTTCGATAGTGATATTTCAGTGATGGTAGCAAGTTGAATCGTATTGTCAGCACCACCAGCACCACACAAGCACAAAATTGCACATGCAGGCAGTGAGCCTCAGTCACATGCCTCACCTGAGGAACTCTCGTGCCTCGTCCAGGCTGTACACGCTGAGCAGATTGAGCACCAGGCTGTAGCTGGTGGTGAACTGGGACTTCAGGGGTTCAGGGCCAGCAGAGATGATGGAGTGAGCCGCCTCAGCACCCTCAAACCTGCACAGCGTGAGGACAGCGCACAGCGCACAGGCAGGACATGGGGCGGGCTGTGTCATGCTGGTGTGTTGGGCATCAAGACAGTGTCGGTGAGCGAACAGAGTCTCAGACAGACAGCCTCCTGACAGACCAGCACCTACAAGATGGTCAGTGAGCCCAAGATAGCAAGCAAAATGAACAGGGCAAATTAAACACCCACGCTGCTTGCAGGAAGGAGGTGTGATTTTCAAGCGCCGTTACCATGTCGCAGTTGGACGACGCATACAGACAGAGGCCCATGGCGCTCGCTCCCGGCACTCACCGGCCCTGCACCACCACGCAGTGTCCCTGCGTGTCGTAGCCGCGGCGCCCCGCACGTCCGGCCATCTGCAGCAGCTCATTGTGTGGCAGCAGCTGAATGCCCTCGTCAGTGCGACGCGCCAGGCTGCTGATGACGGTGGTGCGTGCTGGCATGTTGATGCCGGCTGCCAAGGTGCCTGCAGGTGGCAGCGGTTGCATCATGCGGCAGTTGCTGTCAACGTCAGACAAGTAAAATCCCGACACCAACTGCTTGGGCTGACTACAGCGCCTGCTGGATTGTCCACGTCCCCATGCACCGCCCCCCCCCCCAGCCCCAGCCCCAGCCCCAGCCGCACTCTTTACCTGTTGCAAACACCAGCTTGAGCAGCCCCTTCTGGAAGCATCTCTCTACCAGAGACTTCCAGGCCGGCAGGCAGCCTGCGTGGTGGCTGCTGATGCCCCGCAGGAAGGCGGGAACCAGCTTGTCACGCACTCCCTCAGGACTGTCGTCACTGCAGGGCACGAGGAAACACCAGGACGGGACAGCTCAAGGGCCAGATCTACGGAATGTGTGAAGGTCAGCAGGTATGATGCCCAACTATGTTGAGTAACTGACCACACTTGCGCCTGGCAAAGTGGGGCCATGCCAGTAAAGGTTAGAGGCACCAGCCAAGCTTCATTGGCCCAGTGCACCTCAGTCGACCACCCCAATGTGCTATGGCAGTCAAGGCGTCTGGGCGTGTAAGCCCCCCACCAACCCACACCATGACATTACACGGCAACAGCTGCTCCACACAGCCTCCAAGCTATGTGAAGCAAGCAAGCTGACGCTAGACTGGTCACTGGGTGTTTGCCACAATGGTCACTGAACCACAACATCAGTGTGACCCAGCTAGCTGTTGCAGATGTAGATGTGCTTTAGTGTGTCTCCACACACCCCTTAGCCCCCTACCCCCCCCCCTCACACAAAAAGTAAACTCAAGACAGCGGCTGCAGCCAGACACTCCCCCCCCCCCCCCGTCCCCCGCTTCCCCCTCAACAAGCGCTGCACTCACAACAGCCTCTGCAGCTCGTCGTTCAGCTCTGCTGCCTCATCAGGTGTGACCAGCTCCAGGTCACCAGCAGCAGCGATGGCAGACAGGTCGCAGTCACGCCGTGACATGATGAACCAGATGGCAGGAAGCATGCTGCGCTGCTGCAGCACACGGATGACCTGCAGCATGACAGCAGGAACTTAGAGAGCGGCACAGGCACAATTGCACATGGCCCCCCCTGGAACTCTCAGAAACAAAATAGCATTTGGAACCTTGATCTGGAAGACAAGGAGTCACGATGAGTGCACATACCAGTTTTTCAGGGCATACGACCCACTCATCATGATTTTGCCGCCAAGTTGGAACAAACAACTGCCAAGGGCCTGATAGTGGTACAGCTACAGGACTGTGTGTCTGCCTCAGATCTGGCGACGCATGGCATGACATGCCGGTCAACACTTGAGCCACACACACGCACAAAGAAGTACCAGGACAGCTGCCCCTGTGCACCCGCTGTACCCTAGTTGAACCCTCCACCTCCCTCACTCATAGGCTTGTGAGGTGATCATGCAGCGCAGTTGTCATGAGGCATGGCAAGTAAAGTGTTTTGCGCAGCACAATGCTGTACAGTTGGTATTTGTATAGCAGACGAACCAGCGGGCCACAAGATATTTATAAGCAACGGTTTCAGTGTGCGTACCTGCGCCTGTGTGGGTGTGCGGCGTGCCATGACCTTGCGTGTGAGGTCGCGCTTATCGCGCGCACTCATGCTGCTCCATATCTGCTGTGGGGTGCGCATGCTGCCGACGCTGCCTGCGTCTTCAGGAGCAAAGCCCCACATGTCATCCTGGCGGGGGAGACCCTGCAGGGAAGCACTGAAGTCACGAGCGGCCTGGGCCTCCTGTGCGGCCATGTGCCTGCACACAAAGAAACAAAGTCACAAAAGCATTAGCACAGCAGTTGGGTGAAGTTAGAGTCATGGGCTCAGCAAACCAGCTGAGCAACCCACAAGGGAGCTAGAGGCTCATAGGGAAACAACACAGCCAAACATCCCTGGTCATGGGAGACCCTGTCAGAAGCAAGTCGGACCTCAGACTCATTCTGCAGGACAACATGGCTAGCTGTCCCAGTCAATGACAAGCAGCACACACTCCAGCCATGGGTCCCAGTGACCAACCAACCTTACGCAAAGGGGGGCTGCATCTCACCGGTCATATGCTGCCGCACTATCTCAACTCTGAGGCAGAAGCTTCCTCGACCCCTCTCCCCACCACCCGGCTGCACAAAACCGATTAGCACCCCCCCTGCCCCCGTCATCCCATCCACCTGCAACGACGACATGACAAAACATGCAACACACTAAAACACACACTCACTTGAGTTCCTGGTGTATCCACAGGTCCAGCTTGAGCCCTGGGTTCAGGCTCAGACCAACCCCTGAACCCCCAGCAGCCAGGCTGCTAGCACCACCAGCACTGCCTCCGCTGCCATTGCCATTCTCATCCCCACCACCACCCCTGCCATTGCCGCTGCCACTCTTGCCCCTACCGCCCTGCTGCTTCTGCTGCTGCCGGGGCGCTGCACCATAAGTACTGCTGCTGCTGCTGCCAGGTTCCAACAGGAGGTCTTCCAGCAGGCCACCCCGCCTGGGAGCCTTGTGTGCAAAACCCCACTGCAGCGGTACAGGCCTGAACTGGGTTTTGACGGTCTCACAAGCGCCATGTACTGCTCCTATCCAGCCACCCAGCGCCTCGGGGTTTTGCACAGTGGCACTCATCGCGAGGATCTGCAGAGGCGATTGCAAGCACACAGCACAGCATAGCACACAGCTCAGCAGAGCAGAGCACACAGGACAACCCTGCAAAAACAGAACGGCCTGGGGACGCTGTTACGAGACCACAATTAGCTCAAAGCAGCCGCTTCGATGGTACTGGTACGGACAACATCCCTGCATTGCCACACCTGGCAGCGCTCCCACTTGCGACCAGTATGTGAAACAGTTTTGACTCCTTCCTTGATATCCAAACCATACGCAGGCATGCTCCATGAGGGCTACACTGCACAGGCCTTTCCATGCCGCACATGAAGGTACGTCCACAACCGCTACCCACCTGTATGTGTCGTGGGCAGTTGATGATTGCCTCCTCCCACACGCTGCCCCTCCACGGGTCCCCCAGGTAGTGAACCTCGTCCAGCACCACCAGCCCCACATCACCCAGACGCTCATCACGAGTGCTGCCAGACTTGCCTACACCAACAACCTCAGCAGTCCTGCAGGGTGACGGCAAAGACAATCCTCCTGCTGAAACCCAGGAGTTGACATTCATGTTGACGCACATTTAATGTTTGCCAGGCTGCTGTTTGCGCTGCATGTCACGTTGCGGGCTTTGAAAGCCCATTGCAGGATGGGGTGTGTAGGCCAGACACTGACCAACCCCGCCGACAGGTGACGCGAGAGTAGCGCCAACATAGCAAGGAGCAAAACCCACCCACCTGCATCATTCTCAACTGCAGAAGCAACCCCTCAGCTACTCCTCGCCTCCTCACTCCCTCTCAAATAGCCCACTACTTACCTGTACATGATGTTGCGCAGGATCTCAGTGGTCATGACCACAATGTCAGCGTCAGTGTTGAGGCTGGTGTCGCCGGTCTGCAGGCCACACCTGCTGCTACCAAAGCGAGCCGCTGTCTCCAAAAGCTTTTGGTTGCTGAGCGCCTTCAGGGGGTGGTGTAGATTACACGCTGGCCCCTGGCAAGCGTGGCGGCTGCTGCTGCCTCTGCAATAGCAGTCTTGCCGGCACCTGGAAGCAGTGAGTAGTAGGCGATGGAAGGATCAGGAGAAGCAGCCAGCACACAGGAAAATCAGCAGGAAGAGCAGGCAATGGAAAGTGAGCACATCGAGCAATTGGAAAGGGACCAGCCACAGTGTGAAGCTGCCTGCTGTATGGGTGGGCAGGAAGAAGGGTGCAAAGCTACAATGCATGCACACACCATGCCTGGTGCAGCTGGTTGCCAGCACTACTGCCCAGCTGCAGAGGCCCCCTGCCTAACGACACTAGGATCTTGTGATTTTATTGGCATGTGTAGAACCTCTGTGTGTAGCTGATAGTCATGAAGCTGAAGCATGAAGAAGGCATCTGGAGCCTGGAATAATTATACAGATATAGGATTGCAAAGGGCTGCCACTAGGGTTCCACATTGCGGCCACGCGTTACCAGCCTAACCAGCTGTGTTGTACCTGCTGTGTTGTACCTGCTGCAACATTCTACATTGTTCTATTGCACTGCACTGCACCACTTAACTGATGCAGCCCCGGCCCCTCCCTGCCCACCTGTTGGCGCACACACCACCACACTCTTCCCCTGCAGCAGCACCTCCACAGCCTCAGCTTGGAAGTCATCCAGCCTGAAGCTGAACAGCGCCTGCAGCTGCTGCAGACTGACAACGCCGCCGGAGGTTTCAGCCGCTGACAGCAGGGCATCCAGCTCTGGGGCAGCAGGTGTGGCCACTGAGCCATAGCGGCTCAATGGGGCGCTGCAGGAAACAGTTGCATGCACATGGGTGGGGGAGCGGGGTCAGCACTCAGTGTGAAAATGACCCTGAAGGTGCTGCTGCTTGCTTGGTGGAGGAAAGGGGTACTTCGATGCTTGCACGGTTGGGGAAGTCGACATCCAAACAGCATGGCACGTGTCATGCATCTGGGGTTCTATCTACCAGTGAGAACCCTGCAGAGGGATATCCTCCAGATATCATCCTTCAGTCAATTATCCTTGCATGTGGATTCAGCCACGTGCTGTATGGTTAAAAGTGTGACGCAGATGATGATTCTGCTGTCGGACTGTTGGGCTGGCACGCCTCTGACAGGCAGGCAGGCAGGGAGGGGCCACTGCGACAGGCCAGCCACAAAGTGTTGCTGCTGCTGCTGCCCGCCAGAAAAAGTGACACGTAGCGATGGCTGCTTCAACAGTCTATTTCGGCACAGTTGTTGAACACGCTGGCATGATGACGAGGAACGGGCGCACTTTCTGAAGGGTGCCATGGCACCCCCACACTGACCACACCACATGCTTTGTCAGTACGCCGGTCCTAGTATGCTCACAGCTTGCATGCATACAGCACACACCTGATTGAATCTTCTGGGATGTAATCACTCCCATCATCGCTGAGTTCCGCTGCACCTTCGATCAGTGCTGCTGGGACCTGTCCCTCCACCTGCACAGCGGGCTGTGCTGCCTCCTGATCATCTGGGCTGCCTGTGCCGTCATCCATGACGCTCATGAGAGCATCCATCGTGGATACTGCCACACCTTCAGCAGCATCTGACTGCTGTGGTTCTGCGGCAGCAGCACCTTGGCTGCTGCCCTGCTGAGCTGCTGCTGGCAGAAGCGATCTGCGTTGCTGGACATCCTGGCGCCGTTGGCACGGCACTGGACGCTTAACTATATGGTTTTGACAGTGTTGCACAGCTGCAGGCTGCCCCACGGATCTGCTGGCCTGAGAACCTTGGTGTGGTCCACACCACAGTTGCCTATACATCCTCCCTGCGCTTCGATGATGTCACGTTCAAACTCGGATCAAATGTACAACATTGTTGTGGACGCACACCCGCACTGCTTGTACTCCTCGTGTCTCGTGATCCTCGGAAAGCAGCAGTGACCCTCTGAACTCGTACAGAAGCAGACTGACCCTTCTATAGCAAAGACGCGCACCACATTTCCGGATCAGTGCGTCGCACTGCTTGCCGTGGTGTCTTTTGGCGGGCCAGCCTGGCATCGTTTGACTTCAGGAACTGGCTGTTTTGCATAGAGCTTCTCCGGGCTCTCGTGCGATACCCCCAGAGATCTTTCAACTTATTTGCACACCCAAAGCTATGATGCTGGAAAATTTCACAAGAATATGGCATGGCACACCCCCCAGGTGTTTTTACACGCTGTGCAACCACCCCAATAATTGTGCTCCCGACACAGACACAGAAATGGTGGATAGGTCTGACAGCCGCACACCTTGTTGTGGGGTGGACCACAGCTGTGCAGCATCCCTATACAGATTGTATTGCATGACATGCGATTGCTGGTCGATGCATGTTTGGTCCACACAGTGGCTGAGGCCCAATTGGCTTTTGCTTGCAAGCAGTTAGCAACAGAGCACCCCTTCCAAACAGCACATTTCCACACATCAACCAACTGTGATCGCATGCATGTCTCACAAACGTCATCTCACTCGACACGCCCTTGCAGCCAACGCTGGATACACCCCAGCAGCTGTGTGTCCCAAGGGGCATTTAAGTTGTGGCAATTCTGGTCCATCGACAACAATGTCATTGTCCAGACGATTCGTATGTGTGCCTCCAGGTTGAAGACGGCAACAACCTAGGCCGCTACACTATGCACAAGGATGAAAGCTAGCTATAAGCGGTTGCACATTGGCGGTAAAAAGGGGGGCAGCACTGGCCACCTCCAGCACTGATCACTGTAGCAGTGCCCTGCCAATGTGGGCTTGCCGTGCCAGAACAGTGTCGCAATCTCGATCAGTCTTGTGGCAACACAGAAAGCACCTTGCAGCAACTGCAGTACACATGGCAAGCCCACACTGCAATGCAGATGACAAGGCTCCTTGCCAATTGCTGATACAGTTGCCCGACCGTTGACAGACAGCTTCCCAACATGAACTGCAATCTCTCTTGACAAGGTGGTCGTGTTGGAGTGACAGCACAAACACAACAAACATCTCAATGCTGATCACCAAGACACACAACCATTTGAAAACCAACAACCAAGACACTGGCGTCACAACTGGAAAAACCCTGGCACGTCAGATCTGCTGTGCCACCCCTTTGCTGATAGAAAATAAGCTGCAGCAAGCATCCAGAACAACCAAGCAACACACCAGCATGCCCGACAGGGCTGACAGCACCAACAGCAGCGCACTGCTCACCGCCTGCGTTGTGACCAAAGCAGAGGGACAGCCAGCGCAGCAGCAGCAACAAGACACGGCACTCCCCACTGTATGATGGCAAACCGTCTGCGGACAAATGCAACCATATCTTTGAAAGCCTGGGTATCATTCACGTGTGGGAAGGGCTGGTCGGGCACGGGCTTGCCCAGAAACTTGCACAGCGGCTCCCACCCTTGCTTGGGCTCAAACACTAGCAGCTTCTCAGGGGGGACGCACTGCTTCACGTCCTCATTCCACTGCAGAAAGCACTGCTGGGCTGCAACTGGGTCCTCAAAGCTCCCCTTCATGAGCCCCTCCCAGATGACTTTGTTGATCATGGGCATCATCTTGGGTCCAGGAGGGAACAGCCCAGACAGCCACTTGACATAGCCAGGGGCACTGTCCATTGCCTGTTTGATTCAGACAGTGACAATTGTGAACAGCAGTTGTGGCAGCAGCAGCAGCCAGATGAGAGAGGTTCCTGCGAGTGGGGTATTGCGGGATCTCCCTGGGGCAGCACCAAGACATGCTGCTGGGATCTTTCAATAAAGAGAGAGGGAGAGATATCCCTGACAGCCCTGACTGCAGCTTTACATGTCACTGAGAGTGCTGCGTACACACGCCTACGCTATGCAGACATGCCGGAGAGTGTGTGTAGTCACTCACCCTGCTGATAGCCCACACTGTCTCCTTGACGCTGTCATACCAAGTGGCAGGGTCACGCACCGTCAGGATGACCTGTGGCAGCAACAACACAGCCGGTTGAGTGCTGCAGTACAAGAGGCAAGTACCCAATCAAGCAGGGGCTGCACTACGGTGGTGCGCAGCTGCAGGCAGCCAACAGCCTCAAGTAGCTGTTGAATAAAAATGGTTGAATACACACGTTTGGTGTGCTGCAGCACTGGTGGCATCTCGTCAGCACCTTCCTCACACCTCCTTGTGCCTACCTTGGCATCTGGGTAGGTCTGCATGAGCTGCTTGTAGAAAAAGTTGGCGGGCCAGTCACACACCGCCTTGTACTCGCCCAGCACGGATGTGAAGTCCACAGGCTGGCCTGCAACAGACACAGACTTTGGTCTGGTGACCCCGATCAACATATGATAGGCGCAGGCACAGCATGGAACACCCAAAAAGAGAAGGGCATGCTGGACCCACAATACCGGGAGTGTACATGCATGATGCACAACCAGTTCAACTCACAATTTGCATTTTTCATGGGAGTTTGCTGCTGCTCTTGCAAGGACAGGACCAATTTGAAGCACTATCCTGACTCACCTTCTGCTGCATCCAACCACAACCCAACATCACCCCTGGCAATGACATCGACCATATGATAGCAGGGCAACCCCAGTATCTCAAGCGCCGTCTGCAGTTGCAGCAAGCAGCAACAGCAGCAGCAGCAGCAGCAACAGCAGCAGCAACAGCAAGAGGCAGCAACAGCATCAGCACATATATTCTAGGGGACAGAATAGACGACAAACATTGATGCATTGAAAGGGCTGGGCTATTCTTCACATAAGACCTTGCTGTACCTTGAGGGACAGAGTTCCTGTTCGTCCGCAACCAGCTCCTATAAGCTCCATTGCGGCAAGTACACTGACAGCAGGTGGTAAAATGACTGAAGCCTTCGTCAAACGGTCCCCTGGCCTTCTTATTTTGAAGCGTTTAATGACAGGGTGATGACGGACGGTTTCACAACCGCTCGCTGACCCATGGGCTCACCGTGTAGCAGCACACATGAGGTGGATTGGTACCGGAAAGCTGGTATGTATGTGCTGAGTCAGGTACATTGAAGAGAGGGAGTGTGCACAGCGAACTTGATTCGCGCCGGCGCGGGTGGCAAATGAAGCCTGTCCAGTTGTGGAGAGTTTTATTGTGGAACTCTTCTCGAGCCTGTTGGTTCTCACAACCATGCAGGCTGTCGCCCCCCTCTCCCCTCAGGGCCTGCAAGCAACCAAGCAACCTTATGGCCCTGGTGGCAGCCGCCAGACTCTGCTGAGCTGAGCTGCAGCTCAAACATTGATGTGACATACTGGCTTTGGCGCGGCCCAAATCTTGACGATATCAGCAGGCCTGGTGGTACTGCAGCTTCAACCACACTCGAAGATGCAGGGAAGTACACGCCCTGCACTTCGTCTGTACCCACTGGCCTGGTGCAACAGATCCTGGCCATTATCTGGACCATGGTGATGGGTGGTAGAAAGCTGTCACAGCACCTCGACCTGCTGACAGGACCAGCAACCAGAGCCCACTCTTACTGCCAGCCGGCACTTTGTCTGCTAGACGAGTCCAGTGGCTGTTGTCTACCAGACGTCTGGTGGAGCCCGCCTATCACAGGAATGATTAGGCTAGAGACTGCCTCTTCCATGCCATTAAGGGCTGCTTGAGCACAGCAGATTGAGGATGTCCCCGGCTTTCTGGCAATGGTAAAGCCAGTAAGACACAGTCAGCATTGTCCTTATTGATGATGATCACTGCTGCTACCTGCTCAGGCTGTACCTTTGAGCGCATCACTGGTACACATGTGGGTGGCGGTTGAGGAGATGGAAGTGTCGCTGCATCACGCAGCCTCTGTGCTATGATCCCTCATAACATTTATCCTGCACTGCATTGTTGATGAAATTGACAAGGACCTGTGGTCACCAAGTCGCTCAGTTGCTCCACGCCAGCACAGCTGAGCTGGGTGAGCACAAGTCGCGAAACCCACAGCAACTGTCGCCAGGTCACCACACCAGAGCCCTGCAACTACACGTGGAAAATCGTCCCAGGAACCCAGCACAGTGTGATGGGATGTGCCAGCAAAATGGCAGGCTGCTGTAGGTTGCGCAGGGAGGCCAGGAGGGTGCTTTCAATAGGGAGCAACCACCTGACATGCATGCGTGCTGGTGGTGGTTGTGGTGAGGTGTGTACGTGGGTATGGTTGTGAGGAGGGGGTCATGTGTGAGTGGTGTGTTTGTGTGTACGGGGGGGGGGGGGGGGGGGGGGGAGCAAACAGGGGCAGGGGCAGGGGTAAGAGGGCCAGGGGTGGAAGACATATGGATACTGTCAGCCATGTCTGAAGAGGCTGGAGGATGTGACCTGCCCTCAGTCAAGCCACATAGTCAACATTGCAGTTACTCAGGGTACAGACTGTACTACGGCACTGTAGCCCTGCTGGCTCTTTTGGAGTATACCATTGTAAGCAAAAGCTTCTCACAATGGCAAATGGATTTCAACCCACTTGCACTGCAACTGTCATACAAACCGTATCAGGACGAGTGACAACCGCTTTGACCTCCATCTGACTGTTTGGCTGCATTTCAGATTCAATACGGCAAAGCGAGCAGAACGACGTCGACTGATCTGACGATATGGGCAGGAGATCGTATTGCGAATGTTGGGATTGCTCCCCAGCTGTCTCCTGTGATGATGAGGCTTGCCTAGCATTCAAATAAGACATGGGAGATGGGAGGTTGCTTCAGCAAACCAGCTCGCTCTCATGCTCAGGCTGAAGGCCCAGCACAGCAGCAGTCCTCCAATGTGCCCCCTGCCACTGCACCCAGCACAGGGCCTGCAGCAGAGCCCACACAGGACAAGTTTCAGGAGACGCAACAGCTGTCTGCTCAGCCAGCTTCACCAGTCACATCAGCTCAGTTGCCCACTGTCCTGGAGTCCTGGAATCCTGCAGATGTGCTGGCATGGGCAGCAGGGCTGGGGCTGGGTCCAACGGCAGCAGCAGCGTTGCAGGTGAGGGCCTGCACTGTGTGATCATCGTCCAACAGCAGCCTGATGGGACACTTTGGTCAGCATGACAGAGCATGTGTGACCGCACGGCATGGTGTGCTGTTTGCTGGTTGTTGTTGTGCAGGGCTGTTCTGGGCAGCAACTGGTGCAGCTGACAGACAAAGGGCTCCTGCAGCTGGGTGTTCAGGATGCAGCAGAGAGGCAAGCCCTGTTGACAGCCCGCAAGAACCTGCAGCAGCAACATCAGGAGCAGCAGCAACAGCTACAACAGCAGCAGAAACAACAGCCCACTGCAAATGGGGTTGAGCAGGCTGTCATGGTGTTGCCAGCACCTGGCACACCGACAGCTGGCACTGCGGGGCAGGTCCAGCAAGCACAAGCAGGGGTGGAAGAGGTTGGGGCCCAGGATGCACTGGGCAGCGCAGACGGCAGCAAGAAAGCAGGTGTCAGGTGAGGTGGCATGCCTCCGGGTTTTTGTGGGCTTCCAGGATGGTGTGGAGTGTGTGGCATCCTGCAAGCCCCTTGCAGCTCTAGCGCAACACCATGCACATCACAGGCGCGGACTTGTTGCGGTAGATGATGCAGGCCCTTCTCATCAGGACATGCAGCCCTCTTCTGGCTGCAACAACCGCAGCAGCGCCCATGACGACAGCATCTGTGTGGGCACCCCATGACAGCAGTATCTGTGTGGCTGTTGTATGTGCAGGTTTGCGCACAGTCCCACGCATGCGCTTGCTGATCAGGACGCGGGCGGTGCAGGGCAGCAGGCAGGCTCGGGTGACATGGCGGCAGCAATGGTTGAGCAGGGGGAGACGCAGGACATCCAGGTGCTGCGCATAACCTCAGCTGGCCGCTTCTTCAGGTGCGTGCTGCTGAACCCCTTAGCATGTTTGGGTAGCCTTCTTGGCAGAGGCTCCTACTGCCTGCTACGCACCACCCCATACATCAATGGGCCATTCTGCTCACCAAGGTCAGGCATGGCTTAGAGTGACCATCCACAGCATTGGATCAGCATGCTCTATGATCCTGCAGGGCGGGGACAGATCCGTGCACTCAAGCAAACACAAACATCATCAGAGGCCGTCAGGCAGTTTCTCAAAGTCTCTGGCTTCTGCCCCTGTTGTCGCGGCTGTGCTGGCGGCGGCTGCCAATGCTTACTGCACTGCAGGCACAACCGCCCTGTGCCCGTGAGCTTGGTGCCGCTGTGCCAAGCCGTGTGCATGCTGCATGACGTCCGGCGTGGGGCCCACTACCACCAGGACAACTGCCACCACCTGCTGCAGCGCTTGATCTTGGTGCAGGACTACCTACTGGCTCTGCCGCTGTCTGAGCTGCAGCAGCACGGCGTGCTGCTGGCCAAGCTGTCCGTGCTGGTGCAGGATGTGTATGATGTTTTCAACCAGTTTGCGGACAGGTCAGCACACAACGCCTGGGTTTTGACTGTATTCAGTGAAGCTGCACGGCAGGTGTTGAGTCTGAGGCGGCTGGGTGGCGTGCATGCGCCTTTTGTCGTGTAGGCATGGCGCAAGCAGCATGGTGATGCCTCCCTGATGTCAGGCTGGTACCGTGGTGCTGTTTTGACAGCCCAGTAGCGCTGGTCTGGCCCACAAGTATGGCGCTCCTGCAACACCTTGACATCACGCTCCCTGCATGCCCTATGTCACATGTTCTCCTGTCCTGTGTTGCTAACATCTGCATCGCAGGGGCTGGTGCCTGCGGCTGCTGGGTCCTGTGCGGGACCAGGACGACTTCAGCCGCCTTGACCAGCAGCTGGTCAACGCCCTGCAGCAGGCAGGCGTGGACACCTCAGAGCCGCCGCTGATAGAGCTGCGGGAAGCGCACGCGTACCAGCCGCAGCAGCAGGCGCTGGAGGCCGCACTCAAATCCCTGGGCATCACGCGCCTCATGCGTGACCCCTTGTCGGCCACCCTGCGGCTGCAGTCGCTGCTGAAGCACCTGCCGTCCGGTTCCAACATCGAGGTGCTGCTGCAGCAGGAGATTGACTTCTATCTCAGCAGCACAGTGCAGTTCATTGACAACAGTGGGGAGGGCCTGGAGAACGGGCCGGCCAGCAGGCAGAGCAGTGACAGCAACGTACTCAAGGGGGTCGGAAGTGGCAGTGCGCAGCTGCGCAGGTCATCTTCGTCCAGCCTGTTGATGGGCAGCCGGGGCAGGGCGACAGCAATGGCGGCTATGGAGCCGTACATGGTGCTACGCAATGACACCGTGCGTTCAGAGTGGCGGTCTGTCTTCGGATCGAGGGAGCGCATTTCCTGGAAGGACTTTTGGCACAAGCTGGTGCAGCCGCAGGTGCGGATTCTGGAAGTCTTTGGGAGGGCATGACGCACATTACTACCCGTGTCCTACTGCTCTGGTCATTCATCAGCTCTGAGTCGAATGATCAGCCTTTGTCTCTTTGAGCCGTTGACACCGCCAGTTTGTAGGGGCTGCATGCAGCTGCCATGGCAACGCCCCAATCTCTCACTTCCCTTCCTTGCTGGCCTGCCTTTTCTGCCCAAACTGCTGCTGCAGCCACACATCTGGGGCCTGGACCGGCAGCTGGACAAGTTCACCACAGACTATGTGCAGCAGCACCTGCAGCGCGGCAGCCATGGCCTGCTCACCCTGTCTGAGATGGATTTTGCCTTCCCGCCCAACGTCAGCCCAGCCATGATTGTGCAGGGGCGCCTCAAGGGCCACCAGTCTGTGAGCAGCGCAGGCATCTCCCCTGTGCAGTTTGGCGCCAGGCAGGCCACCAGCAAGCACAGCAAGCTGCCAGGGGGCATCGGCTGGCTGCGGGAGGTCCGGCACTTACAGGACCCAAACCCGCGCCTGCACAACATGCCAGAGGCAAGTACTGGCTGATGGCAGAGGTCTGCTGCAATCAAAATGTACCACCCGGCCGTCTCATTAGAGACGATGGCGCCTTGTTTGTGACAATGCCTGATGTCAGTTAGGGCTGCTGGGTGTCTACGTGCTTGTCTGAAGTTGGACTACCTTGCGTGCGGTGCTGCTGTGTGTTGACCTGCAGTTCCCATCGAGCTACATTGCCCGTGACGATGAGGTGGCTGAGCTGGTTCTCAGCATGGCCGATGTCAGCACAAACCTGGTGATGCTCACAGGCAAGTGTGCACAGCATGCACCCTTGGTGCAAGGCTCACAGCCGACTCAGCTTTAGCTTGTTGCACATGCTAGTGGATTAGGGTGGTCAGTCACCCACAGACAGTCTGTTGGTGGGCAGTCACTTTGGTAGGCATGCTGATTATGGATGGCAGCTGGCAGGTTGGTTGACAGGATGAGCAAGGTAGGGGCTTTGGGTAGTCACTGTCGGCCACAGCTGGGCTGTGCTGCGGCCGGCAGAGACAAGTTCACCAGCTCAGCTCCTGTGCTTTGTTCTGTCACTGCCGTGCTTGTGTTGTCTCCGCAGGTGCTCAGGGTGTTGGCCGCAGCATGTGGCTGCCAGCCTGGCGCAGGAGCTTGTCAGCTCGCAGCACTGGACGGACGCGTACTGGATCGACATGCAGGGCATCAGCAACGTGGTCCTGGCAGGCCAGCAGCTTATGGCGGGCCTGGGGCTGGTCAGCGATGTGTCAGACACGCAGCAGCTGCTGGCATGGCTGGAGGGCAGGCCTCGGGAGCGCTTTGGCATCGTGCTGACGCATGTGCAGGACCTGGTCATGGCGCCTGCGGAGGAGCACCAGGGCTTCCTGGACCTGCTGGATAACATCCTGCATGTAGGTGTAGCGGTTACGGCGGGTGCCATGCTGGTATGTTGTTTGCTGTCCTTGCCGTTTGAAGCATGTATGCGAAGGGCTTGGCCTGGCAAGTAAATCGGTGAGGGGTGTGCTGTCTGTGCCTGCTGCTGCCTGTTGCAGTCGGCCCACAAGCTGCAGGTGGTGGTGGTGTGTGAGGAGGCGTTGCCGCGCATCAACTACTCAGCAGCACCAATGAGATCGGCCCTCTGGCAGAGGCCCTGGCCACTGAGATGCTGATGGAGGCCCAGCCAGCATGTTGAGGTAGGTTGGCGATGCAAATGGCTTCAGGAATGTGCTGCTTCAAAGGTTCTCTGCATGTTGACGGCTCGGGGCAGTGAGGCATGGGTGAGCAAGATGGACCTCCCTTTGTGCTGCCGCATCGTTTTGTGTGTTGGCGAATGTGTGATCCGGGCTGAGTTGCTTGCGGTGTGTTTGTACCCTTCAGCCACCATACCAGCAGGCGCAATGTAGACCAAGCACGGCTGTCCCGTTGTCCCCTATGCAGGATCACTGCCGCTTCATTGTGGATGTGTGCTCTGGAGCACCAGTGGCTCTGTCGTGGTCTGCAACCTGCTGCGGTACGGGCACTGTGACGCAGCAGAGTTTGTCAGGCTGTACACAGACCCGCGCCTGCCGCTGGACCGCAAGCCTCAGCAACACCACAACACCACACACAGTTCCTGCCGTTTGAGAGCCGTGCGACCATGAGCGGCTGCAGAGGTGGGTGCAGGATGTGCCAGGTGACTGCATGCAGGCAGCAGTATGTTGTGTATGCCGTTGGCAAAACCTCCTTGTGTGATGCTGGCCAGGGGCAGGGCTGGTAGCTAGGTTTGCTGTCTGCCTCTGATCAGGACAACACCACTGTTACAGCTTTGCGGCAGATGTTGCAGACCGTTACAGTGCTGACCGCATCCTTTCAGTACAGCGCATGGTACAGGACCCACTGCACATTCCAGATGCCAACATCACGCTATTCGATGCACGCAGGGTGATCGTGACTGCCATGGTGAACCTGCCGATGTGCTGGTGGGCACGCTCTTCGTGTTGTCCCTCCTGCCATCCCCTTCACCCTGGAGCTGACGGGGACCGCTGCTGGCACTGGCTCAAACCAAGCCTGGCAAGCATGCCGTCCTGCGGCGCCTCGTCACCTTGGTCTGCTCAGCTACAACCCCTCACTGCAGCAGTACAGCATGCACAAGGTGGTGCGGGGGCTGCACGGCTGCTGGCGCATAACTGGGTAAGTGCGAGCCTGCGCCCTGGCAGCTCAGCATCACAGAGAGGACACAGTTGCTTGGGCCTAAAGTGAGAAGCACGTATTGTAGGACAAGTGCTTGCGCAAGACATTGGTGTGTGTCAACCACTTCCAACACCACTTGTGCCGCCCTTTGGATGCAGACCTGCCTTCAACGAGACACGCACAACTATGCTGAGCGAGTGGTCAGCACAGCGCGACGGCTGGTGCTGCCGCTGATCAAGAAGAAGCATGCTGTCTGCCAGGTGGTGGTCCCGGCTGGCGGTGCATGGGTGCAGCTGCTGAACTGGGCCTTCCAGGAGGTCAAGCCTGAGCTGGGCCCCTGTATGTGGGCCTCGCATGGGACCTGACGCCTCTGCTCAGCAGCAGCTGCAGCTCGCACACACTACAAGGTACGCGGAAGGCTTCAACTTCCCAGGCGCTAGGCATTGTTATGAGGCCAATGCTGCCCGCTCCTCAGTGCCATGTGTTCTGTGGTCGGTACGTCATCACTCGCAGGCTGTGGGCTTGTTTGTGGTGTGCTGGTAGGCCCCAGACGGCATGCCATGCAGTGCTGTGATGGCAGCTGCTGTGCTGTCACCTGTGCTGCAGGCTTCTGCCAGGTCGTGCTGGAGCGCTCGCAGTTCCTGGACGCCA